>CM041636.1:7515096-7621341 GCA_023333625.1 Bothriochloa decipiens | reverse complement strand
AACTTTTTCGATAGGCAGTACTATATAGTCCCCCGCAAAAAAAAAAGTACTATATAGTCTACCACAGATGGCTTGGTATTTAAATAGACATAAATGTTTGTATACTAGCTTAGGTGGAACCCCAAGCATTGCAGCTTCTCCAGATGGATAATAATGTTTGGCACAAGATATAATACAATGGCTATAACTTAGCCTCCATTCCAAATTATAAGTTATTCTAACTTTTTTAACAGCTTTTCTTGTTGCTTGACCGAGATGAACTACTTTACTGTTAACAAGATGATGATCACATACTTGATGTCTTGGTTTTCGATCCATGTGCAGGTGGCTATGGAGCTCCTACAGAAGACTGCCCCACCTTCTTATGGAGGATCGCCGTGCCATCGTCCGCCATGTTAGGAACCTATGCCAAATAATGGCATGAAGAAGTCAGTGGTTGTTGCGCATGGCCAAATAATAAATTGAACGTTCTAGGATCCCAATTGTTCCGGTCTCGAGATTATATTCTGTACACATCTGAATTTCTATAGAAGCTCTGGTAGACTGGTACCATTGCTGTATTAATTTGTATTTTAAAACTGAATAATAATTTTTTGTCACTGCATGCATGCACCTTCATTTTTTAAGAGAAACGATTGCCCTACTCTTCTTTTCGTTGTTCACCTTCTTTACTCTGTAAATGTAAGTCGTTGGCTTTGCAGCGACAGTCAAGGTCTGCCGTGGCCATTGCGGTGCTCACAAAGAATTATAAATTGGCAACGAAGAAAACTTCAGTTTTAAGGCAAGGATGGAAGAAACCTCCGGTAGGAAAGGTCATGGTGAATGTTGATGCATCCTTCGACGAAAACGGGGGCTGCGGCAGTGTTGGTTCTATTATAAGATATTCTTGTGGAGGGGTATTAGCAGCAGCCCACTACTTTGTACCATATCTTGTTGATGCTCCGATAGCGGAGGCTTATGCACTGAAGGAGGGATTGATGCTTGCACAACACATAGGATGGAACTGATTAATCATCCAGCCGAATTGCGTGGAAGTGGTACAAATTATGAATGATGGAGGCGTCTCAACAGATTCGGCAGCTGCAATATATGATGATTGTAATATTATATGGAGCGATTTTCAAGATATATCTATTGTACATTGTAGTAGAGGAGATGAATCAGGTGGGTCACAATCTAGCTAGAAGAGCACTGCAATATAAGCAAAATTGTATTTGGGTCGATGAGTCCCCTAGCTTTATTTTAGACTCCTTTATCAACGATGTAACAATCTTGAATGAATATTGTCGTATTGTTTTAAAAAAAATCGTTGGCTTTGCAGTTTCTAATGCCTATTACTGTAACCTCTATGGCTCTCTACCCCACCATCCCTACAGTTATGTCTAATCAAAGTCCATCCAAATTGTGCTCCTCTTGAAAGCACATCCTACCCAGCCTAAGTTGTTGTGGTACATTTGTGTGCGGCACACACACTTTGCAAAAAAAAAAAGTCCATCCAAATTTATGTACCTAGAAATCCAACTTTATTGAATTCAATGGCCTAGCCTGGATCTCTCCTCAGAGCTCATCTTTTTTTACTCATTTGAAGATCTAAGGGCAAAATCCCTCAGCCGATGCACATCGTTGAAACCACACGCCCCACTCACGCTTGGCACTAACTCCCGCCCCACCCCGTGCCCGTGCATGCCTAATACCCAACTCCAAAAGATGTGCTATTTGTGCCATGAAATAAAAATTGTGGTATTTTTGAAAGAAACAGAACTCCAACAGCTTGTCTATCCAGCATTCTAAAATAGCATTGTAAAATAGCACGATTAATGCAGCTTCACTGTTTAGAAATTATATAAATCACTATAGTGCGCTTTGAAGCCCCAAATACACTCGGTAAACCGCCAGGTACTCAGTATGGACGCGTTTTCCGGTAGTGAATAGATGGTTTTGTCTTGTGCTAGTGCCTTCTTCCACGGAATACAACCCTGTCAACCTCTGTATTTACAGCAGTGGAAGCCATTATTCAACATCTTTGCGGGAAGAGTCGCTGGTCTACAGTCCCACCGACAACGTTGACACCAGTGCAATTATATACGAATTTTCAACACCTGCTCCTGGAAGAGACTCTGTTTGAGCCATCTGGCCGATCAGCCACCGTCTCAGTCTGATGTGCTTCTGCATCAGTTGGTTAGTGATTTCATATTGAAAATTTTTATTGGATTGTGACTGGACTATTTCTCTCCTACTAGTCTCCATGTATTGGTCACGATATCGATGCCTATATGACTAATACCACTTCTTTTCTTAAAAAAAAAAACTAATGCCATTTCCATTACCCAGATTTTCTATACGCCACATATAATAGACGAAAGTAGAGCTTGCAGAAAACGCAACTTGGACAGTACTAGTTACGATTCCGGTGTCTTAGATAAAGGAATAAAAATCCAGCTTCATCCACACTCGAAAGGTGAGAAATTAGACCACATCATTACGAAGTTCTCACACTTGTATTTAAAGCAGACTCATAGAAAAGACAGAAAATCAAATTGCAATCCTAAACAAATTGGGCCATCCATAAGAGGAAAAAAACCAAAGCCAATGTCTCTAGGGTTTGACAAGCCTTGTAGATACATTCTTTCTTTTCTTCTCTGCAATTGACTCCAATATCGGAACCAATGTGTTCCCCTGAAGAAGACCTACAAAAATATTTTAGGACTGCATTTGTCAAAAACACTATCATTTCTAGTAAGTCATAATGACCAACAGAAGGCAGCCGCCCCTGCTAGTAATAACAAGCTTGATAATTTAATTTTGCAAGCATTTCAGCATTAAATAAATTGAATCATTTAGTGCCGGCCTGGCACTTCATCGGGGAATAAAAATGCCTCAACAGAAAGGTGCTCGATCGAGAGCTCCGCACCTTGGCGGAGTTCAGAGCTTGAAGACGATGAGGGAGATGAATTGAGAGCTCGAGAGCAGGGAGAACGGAGAGAGAGAAATACCAAAATGAGTGAGTGAATTTCCCTACGCCTTTAGACGGACCACAGTGTAGCTGAGGCTGAAAAAAATATCTGTACGCCACGTCCTCCCATGCCGAGTGCAATGCATCTTTACACAGTGTGCCCGAAAGCCAGCATTGATGCCAAAAATACAAGCTACACCCTTTTACCAATACGTTCTGTACTTCAGATAGCTGTAAAAGTAATTTTTTATTTACTTGGCACCGGGGTAGCTACTTGATACGGTGCTTTCTTTTTGGAACTTGGCACCGCTCTCATGCTTCGGCCTTCTCTTTCATAACTTGGCACCGAGGCAGCTACTTGATATGGTGCTATCCATGGAGTTACCCGACAAGGAGCTTGGCCCTAGCGATGGATTTCTTGCGAGGGGCTCCAACGAGGAGTAGGCAAAAGTTTGAACACTTCTTGATGCCCTGGTAAAAAACTAGAGTCGTTGACGGGAGTTTATATATTGTACTCTTTACCTCCTGCATTTACACTCCATCCTAAGTTTTCTAATTTACTTTAGTTGATAGGATTGGAATCTAGGATGCATAACTCTTTTGTGGTAGAGATAGCAACATACCTAGCAAACATAGTTGCATATTTAGATAGATGATATAGCATAGGTTTTGACTAGGTTGAATTAGAGGCCATATAGTTAGAAATAGTTTTTAAGTTGCCTAATTCACCCCCCACCTCTTAGGCATCACTGTATTTTCAGCAAGGAAACTGGAAATTGAGAAAGCAGAGGTGTGCGAGATGGAGGAGAGATGAAGTAGGCAAAACATGAGAGGAGGCACCAAACATGGCACATTAACAAGGCCAAGAAGGCGAAGCATATGAGGACGGCTTGGTTCAAGCAACCAATCACCCCCTTAAAATCAATCACTGTGTGGGAGGATTCCTCTAGCTCCCCCTATAATAACCCAAGGAGTCATTTCATGCTAGTTTGGGGAAGTAGGGAGGCGGGTCTATGCTATAGTGCTCACTATAGTGACCCTTTGAGCCACAGCACTACCAAACGACCCCTAAATATCATCGTACAAGACATTTGTTATTGTCTATTTGGTTGTCACATCACCCAATGTCCATATATTATTTTATAATCATCTTATTTGATGATTCAACTAGCTTGCTCATTTCTTACAGGATATTTCATATACGTGCAATCAGGGAACAACTTTATTTGTTTGGTGGGCCCGTCAGTTATTACTAATTATTTGCGCATGATCTGCATGCATCTTAGTATAATCCATGACAGTTACACATGCTTCCACCTCATCACACATGAGACCAGAAAATCCATTATAACTGGATCATCCAACAATTATCGAACGGGAGGTTCAATGAATGCATAGTCAACAGCTTAGAAAAAATAATCATATTTCCCTAAGACCATCATATAAAGGAATAAGGATGCATGCGCTTGGAATCTATGAGGATATAAGTCTTTGGAAAGTTGGTTGGGATCACCAAAGAAGGATGTGTAAAATATATTGTAGCACAGTTAGTATATATGACCCATAAGGCCCATGGCCCATATGCCTTTGTATACATATATGTATATGTGAAGACTAGAGGAGAGTTATTCTGGCTGCTTCCAGACATTTCGATATTCTAGCATGGTAACGGAGCAGGTTTCGTTGTCCTTGCCTCCGTCACCGCCGGCGCACTAGCCTTGCTGCCGGTGAGGTCCATCACCAATTTTTTTTTCCCATTGTTGAGCGCTCTCAGGCCGACATCCCGGCGAGTCCCGGCCACATCCCAGGCCGCCATCGCGGCTGTGTCCCAGGTCGCCGTCGCGGCCGTGTCCCAGTTCGCCGTCGCGGCTGCCCATTGCTGGGGATTGCCGGAGTCGTGGCTGCCTCCCTGGTCCCTGCACGTGCCTCTCCGTCATCTCCTTGTTCTCCTGCAACCCGTGAGTCCTGTTGGTCCTGATTTGCAACGGCTTATTTCTTGGTCTACTGTACTGCTTCGTGTGCTGGACTGCCAAATTGAAGATTGGCTGCTTTTAATCCTCTCCACTTAAGAGATAGTCTAGTTCGGTTTGGGGAGTATTTGCTGATTACTACTGAAAATGGGTTCATCCACTGCATCTAGCTCCACTATGGCACCTATTTTCTTTGCTGCCCCTATTCTTGATCTCAAATTGACTGGTCAGAATTATAGAGAGTGGGCTTATTCCTTCAGAATGCTTCTTTGTTATACTGGTGCCGGCCTCGCTTCACATCTTATAGATTTCCCGTCTGATGCTAGTGACAAAGATGCAAAGGCTTGGAGGGATGTTGATGACTGTGTAATGGGTATTCTGACCATGAATGTTGATCCAACTATAAGATACTGTCTGGAGGATCTCAATACAGCTAAAGAAATGTGGGATTTTCTAAAGGAGCGGTATCAACAAAGTAGCTCTGCACTTCTCTATTCCACTCTCAAACAACTTCATCATTTACAGCAATAAGATCTATCGGTTGAGGAATATCATACTGATTTCATGAAGCTGTCTAGCCAGTTAGACTCAATGGTACCAAAGCCTAATTCAACTTGCAAGGAGTGTGTTGTATTTTCACACTGTGGGCTAGTATAACATCACTAGTTTGATTTAATCAGTCATTAACGTTTCACAGGGAGTTCAAGTTGTTCTAAAAGGGCGCCAATTTTTTTAGGTCAACACACAATTGGGCTATGATGCTTAGGGAGTTAGGGGTCACATAAAAAACATGTGATGATTCTGAACTAAACATGCGGTGGTAGAAGTCGTCATGTGTACTGTTATTGACACTTGGTATTGTTTCCCAGTACCACAGTTAGTACTGTTGCCAGGGTTCACACTTGGTACGGATTCTATGTACGTCACCAGTTTCTTATACTAGGAAAAGTACTAATACATTTGCCCCTGGCTACATATTTATTTGATCAACTGCCTTGTACAAATCTTTTTCCATATGTGAAGTGCAACTGCTAAAGAGGTACTATGTGAATTAGAGTGACATAGATACACTTCCCCATGAGCACAATGTTGAAAATTCTTCTTTGATGGCCAACATTTCAGCATAAACCTCCTCTGTTCTTGGCCGATCCTTGGGTGACATCTCAGAACATTTTAGACCAAGATTTACTAGTTGCATGGCACAGCGCTGCATTTCGACCATTTCCTGTCCTCCGTCTTCACCTTCATGATATCCAGTGAGATTTGGTTCTAAAATGTTATGGATATTCAGTGGAAGTGAAGATTCCACAAAGTTCCAGATGTTTACACCATCCTTAAACGTGTCATCAGTAGGTCGCCTTCCAGTAATAATCTCCAGCCGAATAATTCCATAGCTGTAGATGTCACCCTCAACTGAGATTTTGCACCCCACGCCGTACTCTGCAATGTTGTGCAAACTTAATAAGAAAGTCCTCCACTTAGCTATTTTGAGAAAATTGGGAAAATATAGATAAGATGCCAAAGCATCATTTACAGGACAAGTATCATGTATATATAAGTACTGTTCATTCCGATTATAAAAGAGAGTAAAACATATGCTCACCTGGTGCAATCTAACCGATAGATCCTCTTGGTCCTACAGCACTCGATGAATTATTGAATCCTGTTGAAAAGTCAACAGAAAGAAACTTTGCAAGACCAAAATCACTGAGAGATGCAACCATTTCATCATTCAAAAGGACATTGCTTGGTTTCAGATCACGATGTACCAAAGGAGGAGTGCATCGATTATGAAGATAGTCCAATGCAGCAGCAATATCCACAGATATTGCTATTTGTGTGCCTAAACTCAATGGTCTTTTTGTCCTTTTTGCGTACTCTTTCTGATGGAGCCAGCTTTCTAGGTTACCATTTACCATGTACTCAAGAATGAGTGCTTTGAATTCATTTCCAGTTGGATCAAAAGTTGAACATACACTAATCACTCTTATAAGATTCCGATGGCGAATGTTTCTCAATGCCTGGAAGTTACTCGGTGCTCCAAGTTGGTCGAGCCTGAATGCCTTTATGGCAACTGCACATTCTTCAACCTTGAATTGACCTTTGTACACCAATCCAAATCTTCCGGATCCAACAAGACTGTTAGGAGAGAAACCATCTGTTGCTTTGAATAAATCACCATACGAGAAATTCTTTAGCTCCTTTAATGACTGGTTGGTTAGTTGCTTCCCTTTCCTTCTCTTCTTCAAAATAATGACAGCAACAATCGCCATTGTGACTGCAGCTACACTGGCAAATGAAACCAGAACAGCTAAAATGTAGGCATGCTTCTTTCTTTGGTGTCTTGATGTCAAGCACTGTGTGACTTGTAGATCTGGAGATGTTGCACACAACTTATTGTTTCCTTTGATGAACACATCATTTGGTCTTGCGAAGATGCCGCCTCCAGGTCATTAAAGGATAGATTTAGAACCTGTAAAGAGCTAAGTGACTCCAAAAATTTCTGGAATTCTACCAGACAGGTTATTCTGTGAAAGATCCATCACGTTGATGTCTTTTACGTTGATGAAAGAATCTGGTATGCTTCCTTGCAGATTGTTTGCTTCTAAGTGCAGTGACTCCAAAAGAAGGCACTGGCCAAGTGTGGAGGGAATCTCACCTGATAATCGATTGTTGGAAAGACTTAGTGAATTCAGATTGATCAATCCACCAATCTCAAACGGTATGTCTCCAGTGAGTTTGTTATTGGACAAGTCTAAGCCAACAGAAAGTGTAGATAGCGAAAACAGTTCCCGTGGAATGGCTCCGTACAGGCTATTGGAAGAAAGATTGAGTGTTGTGAGTTATTTGCTGTCCTCTAAACTAGAAGGTATGGGCCCGGTCAAATTATTTTCCTCGAAAAGAACAGTAAGCCGCTCTAACTTCCCAATTGATATTGGGATTTCTCCAGAAAGTTGGTTTTTGGATATGGTCAGAATGGACAAGTTTTGGAGGTTCCCTAGCGTGTCTGGAATTTTCCCTGAAAGAAAATTATCTAACTGAATTACTGTCAGATTCGTGAGCTTTCCTATCTCTGATGGTATAGAACCTGTGAATTGGTTTTCTTTTAGTACCATGATCTCTAAGCTTTTTGGGATATTGGTGATATAAGTAGATATTATACCTTAGAGTTTGTTTCTATCTAACCATAAATTCTTTAACTGTGTGCAGTTGACTAGTGAGGATACGAAAGACCAATCTCCAGCTTCAAGCCTATTTGCACCTAGATCTAGGTAACTCAACATGGTCAGGGATCCCAGTGAAGGAATAACACCTGTGAATGCGTTGCTGCGGAGATCTATATATTGCAAATTTGTTGCATTGGCCAGCGAAGCTGGAATTGGACCTTCAAACCTGCTCCCTTCCACTATCAACTGTGTGATGCTTGTAAGGGTGTTGCCAATACTGGCGGGAAGTGTACCAACAAGTTGGTTGGCCCCAAGCCCAAGAAAAGTAAGAGAGGTGATATTATAAAGTTCAGGTGCAACGGTGCCTGACAAGTTGTTATAGCTGAGGTCTAGTGCTTGCAGGGTTTTAAGCTTACCTAAGCTCTCTGGAATCCTTCCTCGTAAACTGTTATGAGAAAGCAGTAAGAAAGATTATTTTCATATAAGCTAAGATAACTCAGTTCCGGAATATCTCCAGGGAAGAAAGATTACCAAGTGAGCCCGGAATATCTCCAGAGAGATTATTTTCATATAAGCTAAGATAACTCAGTGCCGAGGAAGATGCCTGTGAGAAAGGTGGGACAGACCCAAAAAGATCATTGTATGAGAGATCTATGTAACGAAGAGACGTGCAGTTGAACAGAGCAGGGGGCATCCCACTAGTAAGGCTGTTATTCTGAAGGTTTACCCATGTCAGGTTTTTGCTCTGCCCAAGAAATTCAGGAATGCCTCCTGTAAGCTTGTTGCTGGGTAGAAATAGCGTGTAGAGACTGGGAAGCAGACCAGGCTGTGGAGGGATGCTTCCCTGTAGATTGTTGTAGCCAAGAATAACAGTCTGAAGGGATGAGCACCGAGCAAGACTTGGAGGGATCTCACCTTGGAGGGAATTGCTATCAAGGTCGATTGTCTCAAGATGTGAACATGCAGATATTGCCTCTGGTATCTCACCACGACGGGAGTTATTGCTGAGGTTGAGGTACCGAAGCTGGGTTAATCGGGTGATGTCAGGAGAAATCTTGCCGTCAAGCTGGTTGTTGGGCATGTGGATCCTTTCAAGGAAGCTGAGGTTGGCAATGCAAGGGAATATGTTGCCAGCGATGTTCTCGGATTCGAGATCCAGTGCAGTGACCCGAGATGCCTGCTGCCTGCTGCCGCATTTCACTCCATGCCACTGCAGAATGCAAGGGAGTCTGTCTCTCCATGAGGCTAGTGCACCTGATGGGTCGTGCAGCTGAGACTTGAGACAGAGGAGAGCACTAGACTCATTGAGGGCTGCAGCTAATGTATATTGACACAGGGCTAGGAAGTGAAGAATGGAAATGAAAGCAAGCAGCGGCAGGATAGAATTGGTTTGAGCCATGATTCAATGCATGGAGATGTGGACAATTCATATGAAGATGTTATATAGAGCTCCATGCCTTTTTATTTTCAAAAACAATCCAGCTTTTCCTGTTTAGAAATTAGAATAGATGGTTTTGTCTCGCGCCATTGGTTTCTTCCACGAAATAGAAGCCTGTCCACCTCTGCATTTACAGCATGTCAGCAATGGAACATGGAAGCCGTTATTCAACATGTTCCTACAAAGTGTCACTGGTCAATAGTCTCCGCTGAGAACGTTGATACAGTGCAATTATATATGAATTTCCAACACCTGCTTCTGGAAGACGTATTCAATTTGACCGTGTTTGAGGGGCCATCAGGCCGAACGACGTTTCAGTCTGATGTTCGTCAGGACCAACTGTAGTCTATTTCAGTGATTTCATATTGTGATGCATATGTGACTGGACTCTTGTTTCAGTGATTTCAGTTCCATTGTTTAGAAACTAGAATAGATGGTTTTGTCTTGTGCTACTACCTTCTTCCACGAAATGCAAGCCTGTCTGTCGTCCTCTGCATTTACAGCAATGTAGACCTCTGCATTTACAGCAATGGAAGCCATATTCAACATCATTGCGGGAAGGGTCACTAGTCTATAGTCTACACCGAGAACGTTTTTCAAAACCTGCTCCTGAAAGATGTACTCAGTTTGACCATGTTTGAGCCATCTGGCAAATCAGCGGCCCGTCTCAGCCTGATGTGCGTCTGCATCAGTTTGTTAGTGATTTCATATTGAAAATTTGTATTGGATTGTGACTGGACTATATCTCTCCTGCGAGTCTCCATATATTGGTCATGATATCGATGCCTATATGCCTAATGTCACTTTCATGACCAGGCCTGTCTCAGCCTGATGTGCATCTGCATCAGTTTGTTAGTGATTTCATATTGAAAATTGTATTGGATTGTGACTGGACTATTTCTCTCCTGCGAGTCTCCATATATTGGTCATGATATCGATGCCTATATGCCTAATGTCACTTTCATGACCAAGATTTTCTCTACGCCGCGCCAAAGGAGAGCTTGCAGAATGCAGACAACCAAATTTGGACAGTACTGATTATGATGCTGATGTATGTAACAAATAGGTTGAATATTTTAGTTTTGCAAACATTTCTGCACTAAATAAAGTTGACCCATTTAGTGCCAGGGACCTGACTGTTCATTGGGGAATTAAAATGCCTCAAACAGGTAGGTGCTCGAGAGCTCCCCACCATGTGAGAGTTCAGAGTTTGAAGACGATGAAGGAGAGATGATTTGAGATCCAGAGAGGAGGGAGAAAGGAGAGGAAGAAATATCAAAATGAGTGAGTGAATTTTCCTAGCCCTTTATTAGATAGAATTAGAAATTAGTCCATGAACCCGTTCTCCTATATGGGCTTGAATACTGTAAAACTATATGTACTTGATGATCCTATATTCCATATCCATAACTAATAAAATAATTTATTTTAGTTTTTTTCTTTTTTTTCACTTTATACCGTCTTATGTATACTATATTTATAGATACTTGTAATCTCTATCGAGTTGTAATAGACTTATCAGTTATTGATCTCAGTTTATATGTCTTTACCTCTACCTGGAATATGTATGTTAATTAATATTATATTGTTTTGGAATCAGAGCTTTAGTTGTGGTGAAACTATTGTGCTTATGTATCTAGATTATGATTTTGATTATCTTTAATTTTTAGTTTTTATTATTGTTTTTTTTATCCTCAAGTTATGATGAAACTATTGTGCTTATGTATCTCTTTTGTATAGTCTACACTCAACAATGGCAGAAACACGATTATTCAAACTTGCACTACATTGCTTAAGATTAGTAGTAGAGCTTGATTGAGATCTATGATGGGACAACAGTACTGAGCACCTTCTTGCAACATAAGCAAATAACAATACTGAAAGATCCGTTTGGCTTTTGATAATTGAGTGATAATTAATATGCTAACATGGGTCATCAAGATGATTGAGGGTTAATCTATAAGCACATCACACACAAAAGAACCTAAAACCGCCTACTTGAGTCGCCTACTAGTAATGAAAGCCCTTGATGCCAAGACCTTGGAGGGAGCTCTGAACAACAATATGGAATACTCGCAAGGATTTTTAAACTATTGGACAATAGTTTCATTCCTTAGCACAACCCCCTATGCTCCACCGTTAAAACCGGTGATCTTTGTTAGTGTTCAATCCATGTGGCTTACGGCAGCTCGTTGTTAGACCAACCGGGTAATATATTTTTATTTTCACTTTTCTTAATGAAAAACGTGCTACGCATGGTTTTGAAAAAAAAATTGTATAGCAAAACCTGGGTACCAATTTTGGATGTAAACACTCCAGTTGTACGGGGACAGGGTCATGCACCCAAACGTGTCTTGCAAGTGATGTCGTAGTCCCAAGAAGTTGCTTCCCTTCTTCCACCTTTGATTTGTCTCGTGCCATGCATGCATTCGACCATTCAACAGAATACGATGTATGGACACGGGCGCAGTTCTGTCATTGCAGATTCCTCATCAAATATATATACGATTGATCTGTATGCTTTGTGGACGCTTCAGTTCCCTCGTGACCTGTATTGACCATACATCCCCAGCTCTCCCATATAGGAACTAGGAATTGAAGATCCCAGTTCTCATACACGATGTTAGCAAGATCCTGCTTCCTTCTTTTCATATTTCTGGTGATTCAGCTGATCCTGTTAAGCATCACCAGCCAGCAGGTTCAGGGGCTTATTAATAACCAGGGGACTACATTAGGATGTAAGTGCTAAGGAACTATATATTGTTATTGTTATTGTATGTTTTTTTTTTCTGAATGTTTGGTTTATATTGTGGCCCGGGGATAAGTTAGATTGTCATAAATCTTACTCTTTTCATGCATGGAGCTTGAATTGGGTATGTCGATCTTGGGGAGACCGTTATCTATTTAGAATATCCGTAAATCAGCCTCCGGGACATGCATAGGTTAATCTTATATGTCACACCCGGTTTTAAGGACAAAACTAGATACACACCATTTGTGAGTCTCTAAAGACAAATCTCACAAATAGCTATAAATAGTATCAATTACAATACTTTAAATGTGACGTACACAATATATAAAAGATCACCTAGAAAACAATCAACGGAAAGACGACTTCAAACTCCGGATGTAGACTTCACTCCACTGGATCCAACTGACTGGTTGACCACAAGCCTAATACTTCTCCTGAGGTGTGGGGGGAATAGCAAGAGTAAGTCCATGTCGAACTCAACAAGTATAGCAATAGGCAGTACCCATCAACTCATGATCAATGTAACATAAATAATATATGAAGCATAAAACGGTAAACCACGAACATGTTAGCAAACAAAAGTCATCATCTTAATGTAAAGATTCCAAAGCCGCTCGTGTCCTTGAGTAAGGCTAGTATACCAGTTTATTAAACTCTACACAGAGGTGTACACTTTCACTGTGAGCCGTGAATTACCCTTTCGCCCGAGGTAGCTAACCTCTTAGCCCACTGCCAAGGAAGGCCGGCAGGGTTCACTATGAAGCCTTTCAAAGGTTCGTCTAACAAGTTAGGGCCACTAGGTTTCCCCATCATTAAGCATGAACCCTCCCCCAAGAGGTGAGTAACAAAAGACAAGAACACACCTTCTTGGCAGGCAGCGGGATTATACAGATCGGAGCCCCTTTTGTGCCTTTTCTGGTAACCACTAATAAGCTAGAAAAGGGCCTCATACTGAGCTAAAACCAGAGCCATGTAGCCCTCATAGCTGTACTATAAATCTCGGAGATTCTCTTACAGATAAATCATCAGGTTACTAAAAAGTTATTTTTATCGTTTATTGATTAGACATTAATTAAGTCACAAGATCATAGTCACATAAATAAAACCCAAGCTGTACTTGCCTCGTTCAAAGCTGTCCCAATGGACCTGCTGATCCTGGTTGTCCAAGAACTCTTGGTCTCTAATTCCAATTGTACTTGTCGGTCCTCAGCTCCCGATCTTCAGCACTCATGAACTACTCTTCGTCTAGTCGTAGCAAACAAGCAACACAAACATATAAAGCTAAGAACAAACATCAATCAAAAGAAACACTAAAGAAAGAGTGGTCTACACGGTAGAGCTCGCTACTATGATCATGAGAGCGTAAGAGTGACCAACAAAGGAGCTATCGTTGTGGTGGTACAGCTAACGCGGTTGATCTAGGCTATACACATGTCAGAAAAGGCGTTGCGAGATCCATATTCTAACCCAAAAATATGTCACATTTTGAAAAGTTTAGAACATGGTAAATATTACTATGATCACATAGCTTACGTCGCTACGATTCCAAAAAGTATAAATTTACTAAAAACGGAGTTAAAACGTGAAAGTTACGGCTAAAACAAGGTCAGGGGCATAACCACAAATAAACAGAACTATTTTTGTATTCAAAAATAATTTAAAAACTAAAATAAAACTCAGTTTGGACCTAAAGCAGAAATATCGATGACTTTAGGGTTCAAAATGTAAAATCAATAACCTGTTTTGAACTGTGGTGGACTAAATAGTAATTAGAGAGAAGTCTAGGGACCTTTCTGCAAAAACGCCAAGGCTGACCGGCCGTTTGACCAGGTTGACTGGTCAGCGCTTGCGTGGCGCTGGCGTGTCGTACACGTGGCTGCCGCGTGGCTGACACGTCAGCTGGAGCGAGGCTGGTTGACTCAAGGTTGACCGGTATCCCTCGATCTAATCTGGGCCGTCTAGATTGGATCGGGTGGCCAGGGTCGGCCGATGGGGTCTGGGTCACCGGGGACGGCGCTCCAGTCGGCGGCGTGTCGCTGGAGGCTCGCTGGAGTTCGCCGGAACGGCGCTCCGGTGCTCGGCTGGCTTGGCGGAGGGCTCTGGAGGGACGAGCGCGGCTCTGTGGACTCGGTCGTGGGGTTAATCACGGCGGGAACTGGTGGTGGCGGTGGTCCGTGCGGCGGGTGCCATTGACGACGGCGGGGAGCTCGGTCAGAGGCGGTTGCGGGGCATGACAACCTACGCGGGGGGGACGGGGAGGCGCAGTGCGGCCTCGCGATTCCGAAGATGGGGTCCGTGGTGACGGCGGATAGCCGAAAGCGGGTCGATGCGGACTAGAGGCGGACTGCGGCGGCACTACGTCGATGACGGCGCGCGGGCACTAGAGGTGAGAGAGGAAGCGCCAGAGACTAGGGGCTTCCTTACCTCCGTGGGGTGCTCTCATCGGCAGGGCCTCACTGACGGAGGAGATCGGCGGCGGTGGATCCGAGCTCGGTGCGGCGATGGCGGCTGTGCGCGTGGCTAGGGTTTCGTCGATTCGGCGGCTAGGGTTCAAGTGGTGGCAGCTCGGACTAGAGTTAGGGTGGTGGCGTACTCGGGCATTGCCCTTTATAGCCATGGGGATCCTTGGGTGGCGTGCCCGAGACGGCTTCGGCGACGGCGGCGCGCTGCGCGGTGCAGAGCGACGTGGGCGCTGACTAGTGGGCCCAGGGGCGGGGCCCGCCTGGCAGCTAGACACGGTAGGGGCGCCTTGATGGGCCGGCCTGTCGGCTGCTAGGCCGAGCGGCCACGAAGCGGGGGGGAGGAGGCCGATGCTGGGGCCAAGCCACTTGCGGCTGGGCTGGTGGTCTCACGGCCTGGCGCGCGGCTGGGCTGCCTGGCTGGCCTGTGGCCGCTGGTGGCCAAAGCTGGCCGCTGTGGTTGGCCGCTGCTGCCGTTGCCTTGGCCATGGCTGGCCAATGCTGGGCATGACCGGCTGGAGGTGGCCACTGGTGGCCAGGGTTGGCCATACTTGGCCAGAAGGGGCTAGGGTTGGCCAGGGTCCTCTAGGGAGCAAAACTTTGGCAACAAGTTTAAACAACCATCAAAAACTTGTGCAGTGGCATGTATGCACATACATGTATCTAGCCCGATATATTTTTTTACTTTATTAAAATATTTATTTTGCCTATGTTAAATGCCCCCAAATGCAAAATTAAATCAATTTGACTATTTCAAAAATTATGCAAATTTTGGGGTGTTACAATTCTACCCCCCCTTAAGATGAATCTTGTCCCAAGATTCGAAAGATGGTGATAAAAGAGATAGGGATGTTGTATTCCTATTTGATTCTCATTTTCCCAAATTACATCTTTCTTTGCCTCCACATTACACACTTTACTTTTTCATCGAGAGTCATCGGGAGGATTCAATGGCCTTGGCTGGCCAATCTGCACGAATGTGACTGTCTCTTGTATCGAGCTCCTCGAGAACCGTTTGTTTCTCTTCACTTATTTCCGAAAACTCACAATCCACTTTTCTATCCTCGGTGTTGACACATTCAAATGGGTCTTCATCCTCAGGTGCGGGTTGAATACCAACATACTCAACTCTTTCTCCGGATGGTGTTCTTAAAAGCACCGAACGTTGGGCACAATTGATCACTCCTTTACAAGCATATAACCACCCTTTTCCAAGGATAACATCTACTTCTATTAATTCCAAAACAATTAGTTTTGCCATGAAGCTCACACCCTTTATATCAAGACCAACTTTTGGACATATGCAGTTTGCCTTCTTTTCTCCTTTTGGAGAGTTAACCATTATTGGTTTCCTCAATGGAAGCATAGTCATCTTATGATCTTCTACATATTTTCTAGATATGAATGAATGTGAAGCCTTGGGGTCGAACAAAACTGTAGCAGTGTCTGAGCTTACTCTAATCGAACCATAAATGACCTTTTTATCTCCATAATTGGTAATCAGATCTACATTGTTCAACATTCCATGGATATATTTTTGCTTTAATTCATTTCTTTGCACCTCCTTGTTATAGACATTCCGTTTTGGTTCCTGTTGTGCTTGATCCTAGCTGAGGTTACTCTCAGTAAGCTTCTCTAGACAATCATTCTCATATTTCTCAATCTCACCACAACCATAATCTTCTTCACTGGTAGGAGTATTATTCTTCATCCAAGTGTTAGTAGGCGGTGGCAACTATGGCTCTTGAGAGCTAAAATATTGCACTTCATCATTGGTTTGTTGAAACTGGTATTGATCCTGATCTCTACTACCAGGTAGATCGATAGAGTGTGACTAATATTGATCTGGTTGTGCAGCAAAACTGGGACAAGTGTTGGTACCTATAGATTGATGTTGCATCTTCCTTCTCTTCCTATCCTGCTTCTTGCGCATATTGTCAAGCACAATAGCACAATTTACCAACGCTTGGAAATTGGGGTAAGTGTTGCCAATCAACTATAGCCTGAGATCATAATAAATACCCTTGAGAAAAAGATGTTGCTTATCAGCATCCTCCCTCACCTCATCAGGAGCATAACGAGCTAACTGGACAACTTTGTCATGATATTCACTAGCAGTCATAGAGCCCATTTTGAGAGACCTAAAATCCTCTTGCTTAACTTCTACTAAGCCCTCTAGAATGTGATGTGCTTTGAAGTCCTTCACAAAATCTTGCCAGGTGATCGCAGGAGCATTATTGGGGTGTGCAGACTGATAAGATTCCCACCAAGTTTGAGCTGCACCATGAAGTTGTCCAGAAGCATAAAGCACCTTTTGATGGTCATCAAACTGAGCTATGTCAAGATGTCGTTCCACTGCTCTAAGCCAGTCATCTACTTCTAGTGGATCACTTGCATGAGAGAATGTCTGTGGTTGTCCCATCATAAATTCACCATGCTTGCTAATAGGTGGTGCTTGATGCTGGTTGTTCACTACATGTTGTACGAGAGTCTGCAACAGTAGAGTCTGTGTTGTCAAAGCTTGTTCAATAGCTGAAGGATTTGTTGCTGGCAGTGGATTAGAATTTTGGGCATTCCCTCTAGCATCACGTGAAGTACCTCTCCTGGTAGTAACCATCTGTTTCCAACACATATGCATTAGAGTTTATCCATTCATAGCTTCTTCAAATATATACTCATGAATTAACAAGGTAGGATTGATAAGCAAGAGAGATACGAGAAAACTCAACCCATGAGATAACCAAATTCTTTGTCTTGGCTACCCCCTTAAGAAAGTATCAACTAGGGGCACAAAAGGGGTAGCTTGCAACTTCTTTTGAGTGAGTTTACTTATCATGATGACCTTTTGATATCCAATAAAAACTCGTGTGCAAAAGCAAAAATAAGTAATCTAAAATCCCTTGAGAGCAGAAAAACAGCAGCACAGTAAAACAACCATATATACTGTTCTATTAATCCAATTAAGTCGTACCTTATATGGTTGGAACGCTTATAAAATCCTCTAAAACTCTCTTTAATATCAGTTTACCAGATTCTATGATTTAATTAGTCAAAAACTGACAACATCACAAACTGCTCCAGATTTCTTACATCATAAATACTTCACATTGTGATTTTCATAACTCCCAAACCAAAACAGATATGATGGATTCTTGTGCCCAGAGAAATATATCAAAGTCTACTTGTGTCCAGAATTTTTCCATAAATTTTGGTCGCCCAAGAACAGAGATAGAATCCAAAGAAATCAGGTTGCTCGGGAAGACAGGATGCAGAAAACAGGAGATAACCCAAAACCCAACTAACTATTCATTACTCCTCATACCTTAGGCCTACGAACTAAATGAAATTGTGGATAACACCACAAGATCATTGCACTCATTACAAAGATCCAAATCACACATGAGCATAAGACAAGCATGAATCACACCAATGACACTACACTACACTTGTATAGCAATGGTGGGCATCCTAAGGAGTGGATTATAGACGAAAGGCCATCGTAGACTTGAACAAGAAGAGATCAGAAATATTTTGTAAACCAATAAAAATAATAAATCAAGGAGTTAAGAACTAGTAGCTCAAAGGAAGCTATTAAAGGTGAGGACACAAGACAAGGATGAGGAATAGCCAATTCAATAAGCCAAGGAGGTGGCAAAATAGTTTTATAGTAGAATAAGTTTTTTAAATTCAACCAGTGCTAACTAGGCTTGCGTCCTACAGCCAGCATTGAGCTGATACCAACTTGTTACACCCGGTTTTAAAGACAAAACCAGATACACACCATTTGTGAGTCTCTGAAGACAAATTTCACAAATAGCTACAAATAGTATCAATTATAATACTTTAAATATAACGTACATAATATATAAAAGATCACC
Organism: Bothriochloa decipiens; assembly: GCA_023333625.1. Taxonomy (NCBI): domain Eukaryota; kingdom Viridiplantae; phylum Streptophyta; class Magnoliopsida; order Poales; family Poaceae; genus Bothriochloa; species Bothriochloa decipiens. The sequence continues at coordinate 7,602,724 of CM041636.1, read as the reverse complement.
TAGTGAACAATCAACGAAAAGACGACTTTAAACTCCGGGTGTAGACTTCACTCCACTGGATCCAATTGACTGGTTGACCACAAGCCTAACACTTTTCCTGAGGTATGGGGGGACTAGCAGGAGTGAGTCCATGTCGAACTCAACAAGTATAGCAATAAGCAGTACCCATCAACTCATGATCAATGTAACATAAATAATATATAAAGCATAAAACGGTAAACCACGAACATGTTAGCAAACAGAAGTCATCATCTTAATGTAAAGATTCCAAGGCCGCTCGTGTTGAGCAAGGCTAGTATACCAGTTTATTAAACTCTGCGCAGAGGTGTACACTTTCACTGTGAGCCGTGAATTACCCTTTCACCCGAGGTAGCTAACCTCTTAGCCCACTACCAAGGAAGGCCGGCAGGGTTCACTATGAAGCCTTTCAAAGGTTCGTCTAACAAGTTAGGGCCACTAGGTTTCCCCATCAATAAGCGTGAACCCTCCCCCAAGAGGTGACTAACAAAAGACAAGAACACACCTTCTTGGCAGGCAGCAGGATCATACAGATCGGAGCCCCTTTTGCGCCCTTTCGGGTAACCACTAACAAGCTAGAAAAGGGCCTCATACTGAGCTAAAACCAGAGCCATGTAGCCCTCACAGCTGTACTGTAAATCCCGGAGATTCTCTTACAGATAAATCATCAGGTTGCTAAAAAGTCATTTTTATCGTTTATTGCTTAGACATTAATTAAGTCACAAGATCATAGTCACATAAATAAAACCCAAGCTATACTTGCCTCGTTCAAAGCTTTCCCAATGGACTTGCTGATCCTGGTTGTCTAAGAACTCTTGGTCTCCAATCCAATTGTACTTATCGGTCCTCAGCTCCCGATCTTCAGCACTCCTTAGAACATGGTAAATATTACTACGATCACGTAGCTTACATCGATACGATTCCAAAAAGTATAAATTTACTAAAAACGGAGTTAAAACGTGAAAGTTACGGCTAAAACAAGGTCAGAGGCATAACCGTAAATAAACAGAACTATTTTTGTATTCAAAAATAATTTAAAAACTAAAATAAAACTTAGTTTGGACCTAAAGCATAAATACCGATGATTTTAGGGTTCAAAATGTAAAATCAACAACCTGTTTTGAACTTTGGTGGACTAAATAGTAATTAGAGAGAAGTCTAGGGACCTTTCTACAAAAATGCCAAGGCTGACCGGCCGTTTGACCAGGTTGACTGGTCTACGCTTGCGTGGCGCTAGCGTGTCGTACACGTGGCTGCCGCGTGGCTGACACGTCAGCTGGAGCGGGGCCGGTTGACTCAAGGTTGACCGGTATCCCCCGATCTAATCTGGGCCGTCCAGATTGGATCGGGTGGCCAGGGTCGGCCGATGGGGTCTGGGTCGCCGGGGACGGTGCTCCAGGAGACGGCGCGTCGTCGGAGGCTCGCCGGAGTTCACCGGAACGGCGCTCCGGTGCTCGGCTGGCTTGGCGGAGGGCACTGGAGGGACGAGCGCGGCTCCGCGGACTCGGTCGCGGGGTTAATGACGGCGGGGAACTGGTGGTGGCGGTGGTCCGTGCGGCGGGTTCCATTGACGATGGCGGGGAGCTCGGTCGGAGGCGGCTGCGGGGCACGGCGATCTACGCGGAGGGGACGGGGAGACGCGGTGCGACCTCGCGGTTCCGAAGATGGGGTCCGTCGTGACGGCGGACAGCCGGAAGCAGGTCGATGCGGCGGCGCGGACTACGGTGGCACTACGTCGACGACGGCGCGCGAGAACTAGAGGTGGAGAGTGGGAGTGCCAGAGACCGGGGGCTTCCGTACCTCCGTAGGGTGCTCATCGGGGTGCTCTCATCGGCAGGGCCTCACTGACGGAGGAGATCGGCGGTGGCGGATCCGAGCTCGGTGCGGCGATGGCGGCTGTCCGCGTGGCTAGGGTTCCGTCGATTCGGCGGCTAGGGTTCAAGTGGCGGCAGCTCGGACTGGAGTTAGGGTGGCGGCGTACTTGAGCATTGCCCTTTATAGCCACGGGGATCCTCGGGTGGCGTGCCCGAGACGGCTTCGATGGCGGCGGCGCGCTGCGCGGTGCGGAGCGACGAGGGCGCTGACTCATGGGCCTAGGGGCGGGTCCCGCCTGGCAGCTAGACACGGTAGCGGCACCTTGATGGGCCGGCCTGTCGGCTGCTGGGCCGAGCGGCCACGAAGCGGGGGGAAGCGGGCCGATGCTGGGGCCAAGCCACTTGCGGCTGGGCTAGCGGTCTCGCGGCCTGGCTGGCCTGTGGCCGCTGGTGGCCAAAGCTGGCTGCTGTGGCCAGCCGCTGCTGCCGTTGCCTTGGCCATGGCTGCCCAATGCTGGCCGTGGCCGGCTGGAGGTGGCCACTGGTGGCCAGGGTTGTCCATACTTGGCCAGAAGGGGCTAGGGTTGGCCAGGGTCCTCTTGGGAGCAAAAGTTAGGCAACAAGTTTAAACAACCATCAAAAACTTGTGCAGCGGCATGTATGCACATACATGCATCTAACCCAATATATTTTTTTACTTTATTAAAATATTTATTTTGCCTATGTTAAATGCCCCCAAATGCAAAATTAAATCAATTTGACTATTTGAAAAATTATGCAAATTTTGGGATGTTACATTATATATACATACACTTGGTGTAGCTTTGATAAGCTATGTTTCATATAGTCTACAAACAAATAAATAGTCACAGTTGGTTTTGTTATTCAGATTTTTACATAAATCTTTGTGTAATAGCTTAGGTGGTACGTATGTGGGAATAAGAAGTGATATAAAATTTTCTCTAGATGGATAATAATGTTTGGTAAAAGATATAATAAAGTGGATTTAACTTACAACATAATATATAATAGAATATAGTAAGAACAAGCCAAATTTCTGAACATTATGCAAGGGTTGAATGCCCACCACCCCCAAAGTGCTGACAAGCAATAGTAAAACAACACCTGCATGATACTTGTAAGAACAAACCAAAATTCTAAAGATTATGGAAGTCGAAAACAGCATATAATCGGATTCAATACCATGAGCAGAGAACGCAAAAGAAATGTTGGAAAAAATTAACCATATAGGAGACGCAAATACAAGACTATGTTTTGATCAAATCCAAAGAAGCAGCCACTTGTGTAAACCACACAAATATATATATGCATGGATTACAAAGAAGCATCGCATGATTGTCATCATATATGATCCATCGTGAACATCCTATCAGATCAGAGACACAAAACTGCAATGTGCAGATTTCTGTAATACTAAATTTTAAATCTTAGACGGTTCCAACTGAGATACGATTTATTCAGTTTTATTAATGGTTCCCAACTTTACTTTAAACCATTTTTTGGTTGCTGATCGAGATGAAGTACTATTATAATTTTAGCAAGATGAAGATCAAATTCTTGACGTTTTGCTTTTGGATCCATGTGCAGGTAGCTATATAGGAGGTACACTAGTCTGCCCACCAGATTATCCGACATCGCCATGCCATCATCCGCCATGTTAGGAACTTATGCCAAATAATGACATGAAGGGGTTACTGGTTGTTGCTTATGGGCCTAATAATAAATTGAACGTCCTGTCCCAATTGATTCAGTCTCTAGAATATATTTTGGTACACATCCGAATTTCCATAGAAGCTCTGCTAATATCCGAATACTGTGCGAATTTGTATTTTTAATCTGAATAATATAAATATTCTGTCACTGCATATATACTCCTGCTGTTTTTAAAGAAACGGTGAATCTTATTTACTCTTCTTTTCGTGGATGACCTTCTTTACTCTTTAAATGTCAGTTGTTGCATATATATACCTATTATTTCCAGCTATTTATTTATTTACTATAGTGAGCGTACGAGGCAGAGGCAGTGGATGCAATAATACTCCAGTACAAGAAGAGACTTAAAAAAGCGAGAACCATAACACATTTTGGCAAAACAAAAACATAAACATTAGCTTCTGACGACTCCTAGTTTATTTCAAAAGAAGAATAGAAACAAATTTCCTTATTACTATGTAATGCAAGGAGCTGGAGCCGACTAGAGCTCAATCAATGAGAATTTTGAGCTATGCCTTTTCTTTTGGCACGGTGCTAGTCTCGAAGGAGAGCCCCTGTTCGTTTTGAACTTATTAGCCTGTCTTATTAGCTATCATACGGTGTTTTTCTCTTATAGCAAAATTGTAGCCTAACGGTCCACTTAATTGGGCATTATTAGTTTTCCAAAGAAGCTCGGTTTTCAAGTAAAACTATACTTCAAGATGGTACTTCATCCAACAGACTTGTCAACAGGGAACCAAACAAGCTCCAATCCGTAACACTATGTTTTTCTCCGGGGCTCACGGAGGAGTAAAAAGTCGCCTCTCCGTACGGTCTGCTTGTAGGGTCGCACAAAAGGAGTATAGCCTCAGGTCAACCCACCTGTAATTTTTTTTATCGTATCTGTATCTAATATATGAATTATTTCAAGGAAGATAGCATGCTCATCGCGGCATAGCCATTTGCCAAGGTACTGGTCGTCAAACAGGGAGAAATGCTTGTCTTACAACGTCTTGGATACCTTCAACATAGGCCAATCGAGGAGGCGAGACAGAAATCCCAATCCATGTACAGGCCAGGCCCCTCCAACGATGAGCTCTGCGCCAGATCTTTCCCGACGGTAAGCGAATGTGGAGGCGACGCGATAGCCGCAAGCAACCGGCTGACCCGGGGTTCGAAGCTGGGGCTTGCGATCCAAGCCGTGCCTGCGCCGTCATCCCTATGCCGGCGCTGAGGACGACGATGCCGCCGCGCCTCCAGCCATCGACGGCGGCCGTCGTCCGTGCTTCCGAGGGCTTGCGACGTTTCTCCTCTGACGAGAGTTCTGCCGCTAAGAAGTTGCTCTGGATGAATGCTGACAACCCGAAGCTGATGCATCTGAGAAGGTGTGTGACGGTTGGTTCCGAAGAGAATCGTTACCTTTATGCGTTGGCGCTGTTTGGTTTGTGGATATATTGGCTCCCTGTCATGGCAAAGTTCTGGTTGTGGTGCCTCAACGATCGAGATTCTGACGACGACGATGATTAGTAGGACGCACGAAGAGTAGCTACCTAGTTGCTTTTTTTTTTAAAAAAATTGCTCGATCTCTTTATATATACTTCATGTTCTATTCTCCAGACACGCAATATAAGTGTATGAGAGATCTCTCTTGTTTAACAATGTTGGATAGTGAGATGGCTATGGCGCCATGTGTTCCATATATGCATGTATAAAGCATAAAAATTTTTTATTTCTTTTCTTCAGTTTGTGTGTGTCTCTCTCTTTGATGAAAAGGGCAAAGGAGATTATCTCAGCTTTAATAAATTTCAAAGCGAATAAAGTGTTACTAGCAAAATGGTACACCTATAATAGAAAGATAGCAGAACTATGCTGTTTCCTTTGCTCGTATAGTCAATTAAGGTCCTGTTTGGTTACTCTAGGACTTTGAGATTCTGAATTCTTCAAAGAAAAGGACCTTGAAATTCTGGATAAAACAAATCCCAGAATCTAGAAACCCATCCAAACAGTCTAGATTATGCTGGATTAAAACACAAAGACATGGAATTCAATAAAACATGCTAGATATTTTTATCTGGATTCAAAAAAATCCCTAAGTAACCAAACATGGCCTGAACAATGAACTTGCTTCCTTATCTCCTTTTCTTAGAAGTTACATAAATAAGAAATTGGCCTTTTATCTCTTTTTCTTTGAAGTTTAGTCACCTCCACAGTAGGTGAAAGTAGGAGAAGAGGTTCCGTGAGACTATCCGCACTCATGAAACTCTAAATCCAACCTCTAAACAGAATATTCCGTCCTAGTCATCAATATTCTCTCCTCTATACCACTTTCTCCCGCACCCATCCAACCTTTATACCAACCTCTATCCATAACGGGGCCCCACTTGTCAAGATTCTTTTTCTTTTTTTCTTTTTTCCTTTCTTTTCTCCTCCTTTTATTTTTCCCCCCTCTCCTTATCCATTCGCTGGGCGCTGGGGCCAGCACCACCGCCCCAATCGTCCTCCACCTCCCCCGTCCTCCTCCACCTGGGCGCGGCGGCGGAGGCCCGCTGCTTTCTCTCCCCATGGAGCCGTGATGGGGCGTGGCTGGAGCTCGCGCCGAGGCCCTGCTGCCAACGGCGCTCCCCACCGACGAGCTCTGCTCGCGTCCGCACCATGACCTCCCTTCTCCAACGTCTGCCGCCTCTGGAGCTCCGCGTTCGCCCCCCTGGAGCTCTGCCACCGCGCCATGAAGCGCCGGCGCGGGGAGCAGCGCCTCCTCCGGCACCGAATCGGTGCGCATCGAATCCGCGACCCCATGGCTTCCTCGCACGTCCTTCTTCTCCACCTCCGATGATGGGGTGGACGGCGGCGGACTTCTCTCACACCCCATTATTAAGGATAATAACAGAATGTAAGAATAGCCTTATATGCGCCCCAGGAACAGTCGCACATATAAGATGACAAATTGTAAAGAGTATCATCACCCTGTTTATTACATAACGTACCAGTATTTATTACAGAGTCTTGCGCATAAACAATAAAATCTAAGATCAAAACATGGTGGAAGCATCCCCACAGAGACACGTCGACTGGTGAACACCAAGCCTAGTTCTCATCACGATAGCTCACATCCCAGCCTTCATCTGTTACCCATCCGGGATTTTCCAAAATTGAAAATAATACAAGCGTAAGTACACAACCGTACTCAACAAGCATAACATGGGTTCATGAGGCTCAAGTAAGCTGACACGGTTTGACTGCATTTAGCTTTTATATGTTAATCAAGTTGATCAGTTAAGCAGCATCAAGGTAGCAAGTGTTCCCCAAAACCATCATGATCAATGTAACGTAAATGAATAGTAAACATAACAGCAAATGTATGAACAATTTAATATGACCAGAGAGATCATCATTAGTGTAAGGAGTTTCCAAGGCCGCTCGTGTCCTTGAGCAAGGCTAGTATACCAGTTTATTAAACTCCGAGCAGAGGTGTACACTTTCACTGTGAGCCGTGATTTGCCCTTTCGCCCGAGGTAGCTAATCTCTTAGCCCTCTACCAAGGAAGGCCGGCAGGGTTCACTATGAAGCCTTTCAAAGGTTCGTCTAACACATTAGGGCCACTGAGGTTTCTGTGCCCTACGGATGTAGTATCCCCCTTCTGATGGCACACGACCGCAGCCTATACACATACAGACAGAGGTCTAACTACACCCAACCCGAAACACACCCCCCTTGCGCCATAAAGGGAACCTCTAACATGCTAGAAAAGGTCCTCATACTGAGCTAAAACCAGAGCCATGTAGCCCTCACAGTTGTACTGTAAATCCCGAAAGGTACGTTACTAATAAAACCTCAGGTAGTTAAAAGTCATTATTACTGTTCATGGCACAATTACTCATCAAGCCACAGGATCATGATATCATTAAGCACTAGCATCATTGCTACCCAATGCAACCCAAAAGGTTCAAGGAATCAGGATATCAAAGCTAGTTATAATTTCTAGGTCATCAAATAGACACATGCATATGTATTGTTATTTAAAGTGAATAGGTAACAAGGAAGATCCATGCTATACTTGCCTTGATTTGCAAAGTCCTGTTGAACCTGTTGATCCTCAGAATAGCTTGGCTCAACAAACCCTCACCGTCTGAGCTCGACGTTACAAACAACACCAGACAATCCAATCGAGCACACATACACGAAGCAAACAAAGAGCCATTAGAGAAACAGTACACTATTATCATTAAAACAGAATAAAATGTTTATAAAACTATTCTACTCGATCCTACGATCACACAGACGTCAAGTTCAATGAAATCGGAGTTATAACGGCGAAGTTATGAATTTTCAAAGATTTTCTATAGATAAATAAATACATTAATTATAGGCTAAAAAATAAAAAATTTCCAAAATACTTCAAAAGTAGTACCACTGTGTAGATTATAAAATTATGAATCTAACGCAATTTGAACGGACCAAAACGGAGCTAAAACGTGAAAGTTATAAGCCTTTAAAGCTAATGGCAAAATTGTAAATAGCTGAAAACGTAAATTGACTCTGAAAAAGAGAAAACACGTTTTCCAGAGAAGAAAACGTATTCTGGAAGCTATTATAAGGAAAATACGCTTTCCAGTGGTCAAAGCGTATTTCAGATCTGTTCAGCAAGAAGTACGTTTTCCAACGGAGTAAACGCATTCTGCCGAAAATGCCGAGGGCTCTTAATTAAATAAGCCAGAACTCGAGGGGTTTTCTGCAAAGTTGCCACACGACGGCCGTCCGAATCAAAACCGACGGTGCAGATTCAAAGTGCCAAAACGGACAACCGATCGGTCAACCGATCGGACAACCGATCGGTCACCCGATCGTCCGTGAAAACCTGACGCGGCGGCGGCCATTGCCGACGGCGAAGGGGTTCGCCGGCGTTCGCACAGGTAATGATCCCGGCCACCATTTGACACGAGACCGGTGCCGTTCGATAGAGGAGCTTACACCGCGCTCACCTATGGAGAAGATGAAGACCGAGGCGAAGCGGGGACGGCGGATGGCTCGGAATGGCGGACGGCGGCGGACTGCGTATGGTGGAGGTCCAGGTTAGACGGATTCAAGCCAAATTGAAGGTACCTTCGTGCTCAGGAGTTCATGGTGAGACCAGAGGCTAACTTACACCAATAAATGTTCACGGGTTGCGGCGGAATTCAAAGTCCGGCGGCGTCAATGGTGGTGGCTAGGGTTTCGTCGATTGCGGCGACTCAATGAAACCGAAGGCGGTGCTGACTTAGGGTTGTGGGTAGAGGATTGCGGCGCGGAGTCAAAGGCTTAAATAGCCTCGAGTCGCGGCTCGGGTGGTCGATCGCGCGGAGACGGCGCCGGTCGGACTCGGGCTCGCGGCATAGTCGGAGGAGAACGAAGGAGACGCGGGACCCACCTGTCGGTGACAGCGCGAGAGGGAGACGGACGCGCGGACGGATGGCGCTCCCTGCTGGGCCGCGGCCTCGGCCCAAGAAAAGCGGCGGCGCGGAGGAAGATGCGCTGGTGCCGGTTGGGCCGGAGCGGAGGCGGGCCGCTGACAGGCCGAGCGGGCCGAAAGCCAGGAAGGAGAAAAAAAATTGTTTTCCATTTGTTTAAAGCATTTTCAAAGCAAATTTCAAATAAATTTTGATTTCCAAATCAATTTCAAACATCACACAATAAAAATATGCACCAGCATGAATGCTCAAGCAAGTTTTTACCCTATTTTCATAAAATCTTTACTTTGCCTATTTAATTATTTTCCAAAAGAAATGCATTTTGCCTATTTTTGTAATTTTGAAAAATTAGGGTTGTTACAACTTCCAGGCGGTGCGGGCACGCATGACGGCGGGCGGACGGTGTGCGGCGGGCCTCGCCCTCTCCTCGCGTAGGACAACATGGCTTCCTCGCGCGCTCCACCATGAGCGCAGGAGGCGAACGACCGTGAGCCGAGCTCCGGCGGTGGGCGGGGAGCTCCCTGCTCCGAACTCCTCGAGCTCCGACAGCATGGGGCCTCGCTCCGGCAGTCCGGCGTGCTCCCCGTCGCGGAGGACGAGCGCGGGCCGAGCGTCCGACGGCTGGCTTGCGAGCGGCGGCGAGGCATCACCTGTGTCGTCCTTGTGAGAGGCGGCGGGCGACCTTGTGAGCATGGCAGCACCGGCAGCGGACCTTCATTCTCCCCGTCGTCCCTCTCCAAAGCTCGACCCTGGCCTTCTCTCTCCTCAACCGGGCCCCACAGCGTCCTTTACAGGCCGCGCCGTACCTCCGCGTCAGTCAGGGGGTGGGAGCCCGGCGGCAACGTTAGCGGCCGGTTTATAGGTCCCCGCTGTATATGGACCTGCAGTTTGGGTTTACGGGTACCAGTGCAGATAGTCTAAATTTTCTACTAGAGGAGGAAGTGTGGCTTTTCAATTCAAGAAGTAAATCATGAACAGATTGAGAAGCCCAACGAAAATTGGCGTATGTGCATGGCAAAAGCCCATACCAAAACCTGGCCCATGAAAGCTTTGGGGATGTGACCGTGCCCCTGTTGTGTGCCACTTCAGGTAGTGTTCCGCGCCCGCCGCCCGTGGTTCGCATGTCGGAGCCGCGCCGCCGCCGGCGAAGAGGGCCGAGATCCGGCCGACTTCCGTGGAGCGGAACCCGACTCGACGCCCGCGTGGCGCGCGCCGCAGGCCAGCGCACCCGATCCCAGAGGCCGGAGAGGAAGACGCCCGTCCGTGGCCCTGACGAATCCCCCGGCGGCTCCCCTGCTCTGTGCCTCCGACACGACGGCAGCCCGACCGAGGTCAGTGGCATTGAGATTTTCCTTTGCTTTTGAGGTTTGTAATTGCGATTAGCTAGCTTGCTGGGTTCAATTTGCTTTGCCATGTGAGAACCAGCTTGGACTTGGACCATACTGTTGGTTTCTCAAACTACATGGGGAAAAGAATGCAGCTCCTATCCCTGCTTGTACTGAAAGCATCTTGCTTAGGTTGCCAGGCGTTCAGTAGATAGGCAAACATTGCATCGCGTAGACTTGGAACAGAAAGACTAATGAGAGCGAAAACTAGGCAAAAGTAAAATAGAAGATTTCAGACCTCTTGGTTTCCACATGGACACCTCTGGAACAGAACACCTGTGAACCAACAGCAGCCGAACCAAAACAAAAGTTGTCTCCAGCCTTTAGAGACTGCAGCTTAGTAGATACGGAAAATCAATTGAGCTAGCTTTTATGGGAGAATGTACTCTTGTTGGGAACTCCATGATGAAGTCGAGTGTGCCTGTGTGGTGTGGCTGCTTGCTTCTAAGCAGCACGCAAGGAGTGAGATTCAGCAATTTACTCTTGTCAATGGCCTGCAATTTCTTTTTCTATTTTGAATGTTTTGAATTGATGATGATGTCTATTGTTAATTCTCTTTGTTTGGTGCAATGTTGGTTGAGAAAGGTGTTGCCTTGTCCATTCCTACACTACACATACCTAAACTATGCATGGTCTGCTTGCTGCTGCTACATTTCAGAGTTTCAGTACGAGGGGTGCAGCAAGGCAGATACCTGTCGACTGTCCAGTGAGGAGAGTGTAGGGGTTCACATGCTTTCAGGTTCACACAATGCAGTTTACATGGCCCATTCCCAGTAAAACAGTTCACTGCTGTGTGTTGTCAGTCGTTAGAACTACCAAGCACTAGTAACCACTATACAGACTGAGATTGTCTACTGCTTTGCTATTTTTATTCAAAGAAAAAGGAGCCTATACCCTACACCCACAGTGAAACAAATTGAAAATAAAGTCAGATAGATAGTAGGCTATAACCAAGGAAAAGAAAACACTATACAAAGATAAACATTGGAACATTGTATTTTTTATGGCCCCCCATACTAATTTTCATTGTCCCCTGATCTAGTAAAGCATTTATAGGAATGATTTTGTTATTTATTGGAATTGACATTGTAGTTCAGAGGCTGTTGTTTAGTGAAAATGGCATGGTGTTGTTCAGTTGTTTGAAGTTTTGTTCTGTTCTTCAGATTTCTAAAATTCAGAGAAGGTTGGTCATCTTGCTTTCTTTGCGTACTGAAAGGTAGGTAATATGTACTACGAAACGTAAAGTGGGAGGCTAGGAGCACATGATTGAAACACAGGTTACATAGATGCCTAGAGTATTCAGTTTATTTCATAGTTACACTATGGAGTATTTGCTTGAAAAAAATTAGAAGGGCATCACGCTTTGCAGTCTCTAATTAAGACTTTGGACATACATTATATAGGGGTGAAGCGTGTTGTATTTTAACACTGTGGGCTAGTATAACAACACTACTTTGATTGTATCTGTCATTAACGTTTCACAGGACTTCAAGTTGTTCTAAAAGGGCCCCAATTTTTTAGGTCAACACACAATTGGGCTATGATGCTTAGGGAGTTACGATTCACATTAAAACATGTGGTGATTCTGAACTAAACATGCGGTGGTAGAAGCGGTCATGCGTACTATTATTGACACTTGGTACTGTTTCCCAGCACCACACTTAGTACTGTAGCCAGGGTGACACTTAGTACGGATTCCCAGTACTGCACAGGTTTCTTGTACTAGGAAAAGTACTACCAATACATATTTGTCCCTGGCTACATGTTCATTTGATCAACTGCCTTGTACAAATCTTTTTCCATACGTGAAGTGCAACTGCTACAGAGGTACTATGTGAATTAGAGTGACATAGATATACTTCCCTATGAGCACAATGTTGAAAATTCTTCTTTGATAGCCAACATTTCAGCATAAACCTCCTCTGTTCTTGGCCGATCCTTGGGTGACATCTCAGAACATTTTAGACCAAGATTTGCTAGTTGCATGGCACAGTGCTGCATTTCAATCATTTCCTGTCCTCCGTCTTCACCTTCATGATATCCAGTGAGATTTGGTTCTAAAATGTTGTGGATATTCAGTGGGAGTGATGATTCCACAAAGTTCCGGATGTTTACACCATCCTTAAACATGTCATCAGTTGGTCGCCTTCCTGTAATAATCTCCAGCAGAATAATTCCATAGCTGTAGATGTCACCCTCAACTGAGATTTTGCACCCCACGCCATACTCTGCAATTTTGTGCAAAACTCAATAAGAAATTCCTCCACTTAGCTATTTCAGAAAATTGGGAAAAATATAGATAAGATGCCAAAGCATCATTTACAGGACAAATATCATGTAAATATAAGTACAATTGATTCTGATTAAAAAGAAAGAGTGAAACATGTGCTCACCTGGTGCAATGTAGCCGATAGATCCTCTTGGTCCTACACCACTCAATGAATTATTGAATCCTGTTGAAATGTCAACAGAAAGAAACTTTGCAAGACCAAAATCACTGAGAGATGCAACCATTTCATCATTCAAAAGGACATTGCTTGGTTTCAGATCACGATGTACCAAAGGAGGAGTGCATCGATTATGAAGATAGTCCAATGCAGCAGCAATATCCACAGCTATTGCTATTCGTGTGCCTAAACTCAATGGTCTTTTCGTGCTTTTTGCATGCTCTTTCTGATGGAGCCAACTTTCTAGGTTACCATTTACCATGTACTCAAGTATGAGTGCTTTGAATTCATTTCCAGTTGGATCAAAAGTTGAACATACACTAATCACTCTTATAAGATTCCGATGGCGAATGTTTCTCAATGCCTCACATTCAGAAAGGAAGTTACTGGGTGCTCCAAGTTGGTCGAGCCTGAATACCTTTATGGCAACTGCACATTCTTCAACTTTGAATTGTCCTTTGTACACCAATCCAAATGTTCCGGATCCAACAAGACTGTTAGGAGAGAAACCATCTGTTGCTTTGAACAAATCACCATACGAGAAATTCTTTAGCTCCTTTAATGACTGGTTAGTTCGTTGCTTTCCTTTCGTTCTCTTCTTCAAAATAATGACAGCAACAATTGCCATTGTGACTGCAGCTACACTAGCAAGTGAAACCACAACAGCTAAAATGTAGGCATGCTTCTTTCTTTGGGGTCTTGATGTCAAGCACTGTTTGACTTGTAGATCTGGAGACTTCGCACACAACTTATTGTTTCCTTGGATGAACACGTCATTTGGTCTAGCGAAGATGCCGCCTCCAGGTACAGGGCCCTCAAGGTCATTGAAGGATAGATTTAGAATCTGTAAAGAGCTAAGTGATTCCAAAAATTCAGGAATTCTACCAGACAAGTTGTTCTGTGAAAGATCTATCACAGTGATGCCTTTTAAGTTGATGAAAGAATCTGGGATGCTTCCTTGCAGATTGTTTGCTTCTAAGTGCAGTGACTCCAGAAGAAGGCACTGGCCAAGTGTGGAAGGGATCTCACCTGATAATCGATTGTTGGAAAGACTAAGTGAATTCAGATTGATCAATCCACCAATCTCGAATGGTATGTCTCCAGTGAGTTTGTTATTGGACAAGTCTAAGCCAACAGAAAGTGTAGATAGCGAAAACAGTTCCTGTGGAATGTCTCCATACAAGCTATTGGAAGAAAGATTGAGTGTTGTCAGTTGTTTGCAGTCCTCTAAACTAGAAGGTATGGGCCCAGTCAAATTATTTTCCTCGAAAAGAAGAACCGTAAGCTTCCCTAACTTCCCAATTGATGCCGGGATTTCTCCAGAAAATTGGTTGTTGGATATGGTCAGAATGGACAAGTTTTGGAGGTTCCCTAGAGTGTCTGGAATTTTCCCAGAAAGAAAATTATTATCTAACTGAATTACTGTGAGATTCGTGAACTTTCCTATCTCTGATGGTATGGAACCTGTGAATTTATTTTCTTTTAATACCATGATCTCTAAGCTTTTTGGGATATTGGTGATATAAGTAGATATTATACCTTGAAGGTTGTTTCTATCTAACCATAAATTTGTTAACTGTGTGCAGTTGACTAGAGAGGACATGAAAGACCAATCTCCAGCTTCAAGCCTATTTGCACCTAGATCTAGGTAACTCAACAAGGTCAGGGATCCCAGTGAAGGAATAACACCTGTGAATGCATTGCTACGGAGATCTATATATTGCAAATTTGTTGCATTGGCCAGTGAAGCTGGAATTGGACCTTCAAATCTGCTCCCTTCCAATATCAACTGTGTGATTCTTGTAAGGGTGTTGCCGATACTGGTGGGAAGCGTACCGACAAGTTGGTTGGCCCCAAGTCCAAGGAAAGTAAGAGAGGAGATATTGTAAAGTGCAGGTGGAACGGTGCCTGACAAATTGTTATAGCTGAGGTCTAGTGCTTGCAGGATTTTAAGCTTACCTAAGCTCTCTGGAATCTTCCCTTGTAAACTGTTATGAGAAAGCAGTAATAAAGCCAGGGAGGAGAGATTACCAAGTGAGCTAGGAATCTCTCCAGAGAGATTATTTTCATATAAGCTAAGAGAATTCAGTGCCAAGGAAGTTGCCTGTGGGAAAGGTGGGATAGACCCAGAAAGAGCATTGTGTGAGAGATCTATGTAATAAAGAGACGTGCAGTTGAACAGAGCAGGCGATATCCAACCAGTAAGGCTGTTATTCTGAAGATTCACCCATGTCAGGTTTTTGCTTTGCCCTAAAAATTCAGGAATGCTTCCTGTGATATTATTGCTGGGGAGGAACAGTGTGTAAAGATTTGGAAGCAGGCCAAGCTGTGGAGGAATGCTTCCCTGAAGATTGTTGTATCCAAGAATAATAGTCTGAAGGGATGAGCATCGAGCAAGACTTGGCGGGATCTCACCTTGGAGGGAATTGGTGTCAAGGTCGATTGTCTCAAGACGGGAACATGCGGAGATTGCCTCTGGTATCTCACCGTGAAGGGAGTTCATGCTGAGGTTGAGGTACCGGAGCTGGGTTAGCCGGCCGATTTTAGTAGAAATCTGGCCATCGAGCTGGTTGTTGGGCATGTGGATCCTTTCAAGGAAGCTGAGGTTGGCAACACATGGGAATATGCTGCCAGCGATGTTCTCGGATTCAAGGTCCAGTGCAATGACTCGAGATGCCTGCTGTCTGCTGCCACATGTCACCCCATGCCACTTACAGAACGCAGGGGAGTCATCTCTCCATGAGGCCAATGCACCTGATGGGTCACGGAGCTGAGATTTGAGACAGAGGAGAGCACTGGAGTCATTCAGTGCTGCTGATTGACACAGGGCAAGGAAGTTGATGGAGATGAAAGCAAGCAGAGGCAGGATGGAAACGCTGTGGATGGCTATGTGAGACATTGTTTCTATGCATATATGGTTGGATGCATGTGTAGATCATCCTGCTGCCTTGGGTTATATAGAGCTCCATGCCTGTTGCACTGTATGAATTTGACTTCACTGTTTACAATGGATGGTTTTGTCTTGTTTGTGTAATTTTCCACATGATACAAGCCTGTCACCCTCTGCTTCTGCAGCAATAGGACCATTCAAAATCATGCTCATGCCGGAAAGAGTGAATAAAGGAGCTTACAGTCAATTTGGACAGCTCAGTCAGCACGTTTTCTGAAAATATGATAAGTGAACTATTTGACCAAAGCAGACGGGCCCAGATTTTCTAATATAAACAAAGTAAAAGAGCTTGCTGACAATTTGGACAGCTTATTTAACACATTCCTAAAAGTATGGAAAATAATTTATTTGACCAAAGTAGTGGCAGTAGGCACTATATCACTGCTATGTCATGTACTAGTCATGTTATTTTTTAGACTTAGTCAATAGTCTTTGGCGTCAACGGCTACTGATTTCATAACGTGATGGATCTGGTCTCTGTATTGGTTGTGCCACTTTAGTGACCTAGACTTTCTCTGTGCCATGGACCAAAGAAGCTTGCAGAGAATTTGAATGTATCGCTTATGATGTGCTGATGAATTTTTAGATCACCCTGCTGCCTTGGGCTAACCGTATATGATGAGGTTATTTGAGCGCCATGCCTATTGCACTGTATGTATCTGACTTCACAGTTTATAATGGCTTTATCTTGTTTGTGCAATTTTCCACATGATACAAGCCTGTCACCGTCTGCTTCTTCAGCAATAATAGGACCATTCAAAATGATGCCGCAAAGAGTGAATGAAGTAGCTTGCAGACAAATTGCACAGCTCAGTCAACACGTTTACTGAAAATATGATAAGTTAATTATTTGACCAATGCACAGTGGCAAAGATTTTCTATGCGCCTGATGTACACAAAACAAAGGAGCTTGTAGTCAATTTATTCAACACGTTGCTAAGAACATGACAAATGCATTATTTGATCAAAGTAGTGCTAATAGGCACTATATGACTGCTCTCTCATGTACTAGTCATGTTCTTTTCACAATAATATTTGTTGGGGAGTAAAATGCCATAGCAAACAGGCGAATCAAAGAGCTCCTCCAACACCAGAGAGCTGAAACCTGGAAGTCGATGGAGTGGATTTGAGATGTAAATGTGAGAACACGGATTTGTTTTACAGGTTTTGGTTGGTCCAGCAGTTCAAATCCGTGTTCTCTTCGCTTGAACTTCAAATGTGATGATTACATACTGGGTATATTACATACTGGGTTCTGGCCACACGGCCCCACGTGACAGACTAAAACAAAACGTTCTCATCAGATTACGTATCCTCCTCTGATTACGCCTCTGTCGTTGACGCCATCTGCACTAGGCTGGTGTAGTCTGACAATTTGGCATAAACTCCTAGTGACATAGTGGACGATGGCACATGGGTTGGAGGATCTTGGTAGCCACCTGCACATGGATGCAAAAGCAAACAGTCGAGTATGTGATCTTCATCTTGTTAACAGTAAAGTATTTGTTGAGTTGTCTCACATACACTCAAACTTTTGAACCATGACCATGAATTAATTTGAGATTCGAAATAAGCCTATCGGTTGGAACTGCCTAAGATGTACTAACTCTGTTCTAAATTATAATTCATTTGATTTTTTTACTCAAAATTGAACCAGTCGTTATATTCAAAAACTTATATACAAAATATTACTTCTTTCGTTTTGGGAAAGGCTTGAGAATTTAACTTATCCCCAAAGCCACAATCTAAAACAAACATTCAGAAAAACACGCACGCAGCACTTACATCCTGGAGCGCCGCCGTCGTCCTGGTGGCCCATGATGCTTGAATCACCAGAAATACGATTGGAAGGAAGCAAGATTTTGCAAACATCATATCGTATGAGAACTGGGAACTTCAATTCCTATTTCTTCTGGGAGGCTACTGCCGCGTCCGTAAAGCATACAGTTCAGTCATATATAGTAGACCATGAAGCTGAAAACTGACGGAACTGCCCGGCCGAACCCACTTGCTTCTGTTGAACGGTCAAATGCATGGCAAGAGACAAATGATCATAATTGACAAGTGACAGAAAGGAGACCCGACGCTCATACCGTGCGGGCTGAGCAAGACAAGGAACATGAACGCGAAGTGGCGCCATGCGTTAGGGCCTATTTGGAACACTAAAATTTCATAAGAATCGCGCATGAATTTGACAAGAATCAGTTTATTGGCACAGGAAAAAATATAGGAACAGAAAAAAAAATCTACCATTTCAAATAGGGCCTTAGAGTGTATATATTCCTCGCGTGTGTTGTAAGAAGCAACGAGAACTAATTTGAGAAAATAACTCTGAATCCTATCCTCGGCTGTTCTGTTCGCTCTGTTCTTCTCCTGCCCCATGTGAGGTGGAGTCCGTGATGGGGTCAAAGAGATTTGATAACATTTTACTCTCTCTAGCGGATGCTCTGCCTCCGATAACCCGAGGTTGAGCCTCGTCGTCTCCAAGGTTCCACTACACTGCTGGCTACCATTGCCTGCTTTATGTATTAGGCTAAGTTGGTCTCAGTTTTGAGGTGGTGTGTCTCCCCCCTCGTGTTTTCTTCCCATTCATTTGTGCTCGTGGGTTTTCTCGTTGCTAATCCAAAGATTACTTACGTGCACTTTATATCACCCTTATAACATTTGAAAAATCTCCTCTTTTTAATGAATTCCGTGCAAAGCATGTTTGAGAAAAAAGATAGCATTGCATCCATTATTATATTTATAATTATAATATATAAATATAGATATAGAATATATATATCTCTAGAGGCGATGAGTCGCTTTATTTGGTCATTAGTCAACGACAAGCTGGGACTTTTTTTACAAGAAACATATATATTATATATGCAGCCAATATTACATCAAGGTCCCCAAAGGAACCAAATTACATCAAGGCCATTTCCGGCCGGAAGAACACGAAAACAACTACACGGCGTAGCAGAGTATCCGCATATTCTAACCGCAGCAATGAGGAGCACGATGCTGTCGTCACCGAGAAGGTCGCCAGCGATGGTCTACAGAGGCGGCTCGGGCGCATGGAAACAGGATGGATTGATCTCGCAACGCGATGGTTTGAAGTGGCCGAGGAAGCCGGCAAGGGCTGCCATCTCCGTCGTACCGAAGATGATGTTGGAGCTGTCGACGGAGGATTCAAGGAAAACTTCCTCAGAACCAGGGGATGACGACCTGCAGGGTGAGAGGCGAAGTGCTCGATGTAGGCCCGATGGCACATAGCACAGAGCTGCAAGGGGGCATAGGGTGGAATGGAAGAAGTCGGAGATGTCGGAGAACGCGACCGGGCCAGAGCGAAGCTTGGAGCCATCTCTAGGGACCAGATCCACCCAAAAGGGGGCCCAATCCGTAAGCCCAGCACTCAAATCGACCATAGAACCGGACGGATCGAGGGCGGCGTCGGTGGAGCTCAAGCAGCCATGGATGGAGAAAGATGGAGATGGAGTTGCTTGAGGGTGTGGATTTATTTTATTTATACTAACCTTGGAAGAGACAGCGACGGAGACAAAGATGCCGAGGAAGACCACTGCACCAACGACGACGATGACGATGAGCTCCAGGAAGACCTTACCACTGGGGGCAGCAGCCATATAGGCAAACTAGAAGACCAAACTAACTACAATCTACTGGAGTGGCTACGGGAGCGGGGCCCCTGTCCCTACGCGCTCCGGCGAGCTCGACGGAGGTGGATGGGAGGGGGCCACTGGGAGGCGACGAAGCGTGTTAGAAGGAAGCTAAGTTGGCTTTCGCTTCCTTCCGAATAACTCGATCCCCAAAAAACCGCCGCTTTTTCATTGGTGAAGCTGGGAGTTAGCTAGTCACTAGTTAACTCAGGCCTGTTTAGTTCTCATCTTCTATAATTAAGTGGACTAAAATATTTTAGTTATCTTTTAGTAATTCTTGAGTGATTAGCGAAACTAAAGTATTTTAGTCACTTTTTAGTCAGCTTGTTTGGCACTTTAGTTTTTATAGTGACTAAAGTTTAGTCCACTTTAGATTAGGAGGTAGGAACCAAATGGACCTTTGCTCTTTGATGTGGCCGTCAGTGCAATTTGAGGGTCATCTGGCCAAACGGTCTTCTAGCGGTGTCATCTTTTAGTCTGTGCCTGATAATTGTGCTGCCACTTTCGTGACTAACGATGCCAAATGTGACACCGAGAAACTAATCTCATTCGCTAATGGACTCTGATAAAATTGCACCGACGATCTCTCGGAGACTAAGAATATAGAGTCTTCCATCTTAATCCATCCGGGCAACTTTATAAGACGTATTCAAACATTAGTTGACCATTTACTTATTTTATATTATATTTTTATGATTATAAAGTTATGATCATTAGATAGTATTCAAACTTATTTGGATGACACGGTCATCCAAATGATTTAGATGACACGGTCATCCAAATCACTAGTTGACCATTTACTTATTTTGTATTATATTTTTATGATTATAAAGTTATGATCATTACATAGTATAGTTGATGATTATAAATCTAACCATATCAAGCTTTTAGTACAATAGTTAAACTTTGCTAGAGGTTAGAGTGAGTTTCTAACTTAAATTAGCCCTAAACTAACTCTAATCAAAGAGGTTTTTGGATGTAAGGGTTAGATTGACATAAATATATCTTCAATATAAGATCTTTAAATATAATATTAATCATGAGATAAATGTTTGTTAAAAATTTTGTTGAAACATATCCACGTGGGGTCTTGTTTTAAAGAGTTTATTGTAAGAAATATTATGGTACAATCAGATTTTATATTAGGACACATGATTTAGAAGATATGACTTTTTTTTATTTCCAAAAGCATGGAATACACGATGATGTCATCAGTTTGAAGTGGGCTCATGAGAACTAACCCAAATAATCACCTCTTGGTGGGGATAATTTTTTTAGTGGGTTAAATGCAACTAACCCCAATCTAACCCTCCTATTTGAATTCTTTAGGGTTAGTTGGACTCCAAATAACTCAAACTAACTCTAATTCACTAAATTATTGGTCAAAGACTGTGAAGTTTGAATCTTTTCCGGACGGAGTAGTAAAAAGATTTTGAGTGGCTTCTCCACCATTGACCAAGGAGCCTCCGTTTGGTCAGCATGCATGCATATGGCGCACGTGCTTGGCAGTTGGTATATGATGTGAAAGGCTTCCATTTGTGCTAAAGCAGAGGGTCACAGTCTTGTATCGCCTAGGGGTAGAAAATTATACACACATAAGACTGCGATGGAGGAATTAGTCTACTTAAATTTTTTAATAAGACAAATGATTAAATTTGGAGATAAAAAAGTCAAATAGCTTACCATTTGGGATGAAGAAAATATTCTACTTACAGTTGTACGAACTTGAATGTATACATT
Organism: Bothriochloa decipiens; assembly: GCA_023333625.1. Lineage (NCBI taxonomy): Eukaryota > Viridiplantae > Streptophyta > Magnoliopsida > Poales > Poaceae > Bothriochloa > Bothriochloa decipiens. The sequence continues at coordinate 7,581,554 of CM041636.1, read as the reverse complement.
ATGGCACTTGCTTTGTATTGACTTGATTTGAATTATTGTCAATCTGTGCACGTATCTCATTCTATTATATAAATATTTTTTCCATGTATATAATCTTATAGGCTTTTCAAATTCATGCATTTTTCTTGTAAAAAAATCATGCATTTTAAAATTTGAATACATATATGTATTCAAATTTAGAATATCAGTTTTCAAGAAATCGGTTTATGTCTCAAATCGTCGCGGAGCTGGCCACCATGATAGAGGCTTCCCGGTACCTCAGATCAGTTACACTTCTTACCAAAGGGACGGTGACAGCTCCCAAACGTGTTTCTGGTGATTCACGCATTTGACCATTCAATAGAAGCAAGTGCGCTCTTTGGACATGGGGCAGTTCTTTCATCAGCTTCATCTTCAATTATATAAACGGTTGAACTGTATGCTTCTTCATGGACATGGCAGTTCCCAGCTCGTAACTGGTATTGACCATATACACACGCCCCCAGTTCACCCCTCAGAACTAGGAACTGAAGCTCATTGTTCTCATACAATACAATGCTAGCAAGGCATTACTTCCTTCCTACCATGTTTCTAGTGATTCAGCTTATCCTGATAAGCATCGTCGTCATCCAGCAGGCTCATGGGGAGGGCGTGCCGAGGCCATCGACGAGCCCACCTACTGGTTGTCGTAAGTGCTAAGCGACTATTTGATTGTTATCGTGTGTGTTTTTTTTTCCCTGAAGGTTTGTTTTATATGGTGGCTTTGGAGAAGAATCGGTTCTTTGGTGGCGTGTCGAAAGTGTATATATAATATTCATAATTAATCCATAAAACAGCCTTTGGGGCCGGCATGTTAGTTTTGTATTAGTATGCATACACTTGGTTTGGAACTTAATAATAGCTTTTCTTATGTCTTTTCGATAGACAGTACTAATGTACTATATAGTCTACCTGATAAATATGAGCCACAGTTGGCTAGCTGATCTACCTATATAGTCTACCGTGTACCACACTGATAGTAATCCCCACAGATCTTGTTTAGATCAATTTAAGATAATACTAAATTGCACCCACCATATAACAACTTGATGTAGGTGGGTGCAAATTGGTCAAACAACTTGTATAAGTAACAGTTTAGCGAATGGTTGCATTTTAGCGAATGGTTGCATACACAGTCCAACGGGTATTTCTCTTGTTAGGAACCTTCCAAAATAAGCAATGACTCTATCTTAGACAGTTCAACGGGTAGGGTGTTGTTATCTCAAATTAATCGCACCAAACTTTCAGGAATTACAGAGACAATTCAACAAATGTGATGCATTTTTAGTTGACCGCGTGATGAACAACCATTTTTGTTAACAAGATGAATATCAGATACTTAACTGTTTGCTTTTGGTGCAGGCGCGTGGAACTTTAACTCGAATCCATGTGGACCAACATATCCGTCGCCTCCGTGCCATCATCCACCATGCTAAACAATGAAATAATTAAGGCCTACTGGCTGTTGATCATCAGCCTAGCCTATTGGAAGTTCTCTGATAATTGATGTAGTCTCTCCAAATTCATCATAAATCCTAGGCTGTTGATGATCAGCCTAGCCTATTGGACGTTCTCTGCAAATTGATGTAGTCTATCCAAATTCATCATAAATCCTATCGAGTTTCTATTCAAGTTCTGCTAGCTACAATGATGCTCTATTATTTTGTATATTAAAAGGTGAATACTATGGAACCTGCTAATAATAGACACACGGTTTTCTCGAATACACAAAAGATTTGCGTATCATTATATTAAGAAGAAGAGTTCAGATGAATATACAATGCACATCTAACGAGACCGAGGTAGGTCAACGTGCATTTTAATGATGATTTGAATCTTGCCTCATGCACGTTTCAGCTCTTGTCTATACACGGTATTAGTTAGGTCTGGATATCCAGTGCAATTGGATTTGGGCACTTGGAGAAATGAATAAATAAATGCCACAGGACTAAATGCCACAGGACTCTGCAATGGAGGGCTGTGGGACAAGTATTGATTGGAGCGTGCATTAGGCACCACTAACACAAGAGTGACTACTATTAGCTGCCCCTCGCTTGCGTGCCTGAGTTGTTGTTGTGGATGGTTTCTGCTGGTTGGTGTTGTCTTGTTGCGAGAGAAAAATGTTGTACTGTGGCTGAAGGTCGAGTCGATCGGACAGGAATACACGACAAGTCATTGGAGGAGTTACCAGGGGTATGACCTGGGCATCCCGACTAAATGTACATGTGGAGGGTACATGTTACTTGAGGAGATCCTACGGTAGAGAGCCTTTGTGGATAAAAGCCCCGGGAAGAGGTGCCATCGAGGCACGGGGTGTTGGCTATCCCCAAGTGAAGATGTCCTATTTGGTCACCCTTAAGGACTTATAGGTTCTAGTACCTGGTTCATAGGAATTCTTTGCATCCCACTTGCTTTCAATGGGGGAAGATGGATGAACCACTTGTTAGGATGGTGACACTACTACTAGGTTGTTAGCGGATAGTGTATGGTGATATGAGTATTGGGGCCCACACCCTCCTAAGACAACAAGGTGACGACTTTTGGGGGCTCGGTAATATGTCTCATAGTCTCAGTGTGCCGGTATCTACCAGGGTGCTCTACGGCTGAGTGGTAGGGTGACATCATACTAAGATAGCAAGCATCCGAAATCTTCCTAGATGATGATCAGCATCGATGATGGTACTTTGTGGGATTGTAAAACCTCTACAGAGTGTCTAGTTGATCGATGGATACAAATGTCGTCTTTTTGGCTATGGGCCATTCCTCTATGTTACTATTTCACTAGATTAGGAGATGAATTAGGAGATGAGTCCTTCCTTCTCCCCCTAGTTTTACCTTATGATGTGTTGGCTACTTAGGCAAGGGCAAGAGGGAGTTGTCCTTGTCGCCTAGTATGCGAGTCTGGTGAGATGTGTGTGATGGGACGGGAGAATGTGCATGGAGGAAATGAGTTAATACTTGATGCACTATTATTATTACTATAATACTGATGATACTTTCATAGGAAACCACTGCCATATATACCTATTGATTTATCCATTTGCATTCCACTTACCACAAAGAAAACACAAAAGCATGGGTGGGAGCCAGTGGCAAATACAAATGGTATTTACAAATTTGGAACTAGGTTTGGACGCTATCTTTCAATGCCGACCATGGAGATGGAAAGGATATTAGATGGTCTTGTGCCTATGCTCGAGTTTGGTTCAGGAGATTAAGACTACGATGTGCCAAGTACAAGCCGATGAATGCTCATGAAGGAGGTGCCTTCACACGTCGATGCTCCAAGACTAACTTGATGAAGTCCCGTATACATTTCTGATAGATTAACATTTAATAGGAGTGTTCTCAAGTGTTGTAGTATCTTGTATCTTGTAATCTTATGATGTATGAAGAAGATACAAATGTTATATGATAATGTGATGGGATGATCTTTTGGGGCTATCACATTATACTTAAATTTGTGGATTTTCCCTTCGTGGAAAGTCGAGGTTGTTTCAGTAACCGATCATAAGAGGAAGGTGATCCTCTGAGATGTAGTTGTAGGTTCCTTTATTTTTCCCCTTTGATAGGGTTTCCTCTCGTGATAGGGCTTCTAGCCTAGTGGTTAAAGTACCTAAGTAGCGCCGAGCAGACCTAGGTTTGATTTTCGATGGAAATAACTTTAAATAGGCTGCATTATTAAAAAAATGAAAAATAAGCTATGATTCCTCTTGCTGACTTCGGTAAAAAAAGAGGTCCTCTCTTCTTTCCCAGAGCTCACCATGTACCCGGCACAAGGCTCTCCTCTTGAGCTATAAAAGAGAGGCCTTGCAACCTTCTCAGGTATGTTCTATTGGATTCCTACACTTCATCAAGACAACCATCTTCTACACAATCACAGTCATCATTACACACGAGCATAGAGGCTTGAGCTCCTCCATCTCTCTCACCTTGTTTGTAACCTTTTGCGAACCTAACAAAGAGCAGGTAGCAGCACACTGTGCCGTGACTAGAAGTAGGGATGTTCTGCTTGAACCATTATAACTCCTCTGCCCAGCTTAGCTCACCATCTGAACCTATTCACATCAATTGACTGGTCGCTGGTGTTCAAAACAAGCTTAACTTTGCTAATTTTCTAAATATGCTTAAACATTTTTGTTTAACAATATTTCAGATTAATATTATTTGTTTGATTTTAAGTATTCTATATTTTGTAAAACAATACTATTACACATATATTTACCTGATGTAACAAACTCAACATATTCCATGTGATACAAGACTAGGTGAGCCTTTCTCATCATGCCAAGTACTTGCTCTGCAGCATGATGAGTCGATGACCCAGGCTTTCCAAACGAAAACTCATTTGGTCAACCCTCTTCCTCTGCATCAGTGGAGAAGCCACTCGATATCTTGTTATGACGACGGAAGACTCACCATATTCTTAGTCATTGATGTGCCTGCCACTCCGTCAGTGCAAATGACCGAATAGGCTTCTGATTTGGCTCTTAATACGACCGTCGTCGCTCCGTTAGTGCAATATCATTGTCATTTGGATCCGGTAATGTGCGGATAGTGGTGTCAGTTGTTAGCCTGTGATTAATTATTTCATAATTTGCCGGATTGGATGGCTGGCCTCTTAAGTCAATTCTCTCGTGCTACTTTTGAGACCAACAGCAGCGCCAAAGGAGACACCGAGAAACTAATCTAATTTGCTGCTGGACGAGACAAACTACGGTAAAATTGCACTAATGAGCCTTCGTAGGAAGTGCTTGGGGTGAAGGCTTCCATTTGTGCAAAAGCAGTCTTTGTATCACGTGGAAGATTATGCATGCATCTCCAAGACTAAAAATCCATTATAAACAGAGAAGGCCGCAGATGATTGGTCATGTGTGGATTTGATAATTCAGATGACAACGCAAAACTTATATGTGTGTCTCAGGCAACTTCAGCTTACTGAGTGAAGTTGTGATGGATTTTTTTTGTCATGTGTTGGGGCTTTGCTGAGTTTTTGTTCGGAGTCGCCCAAACAGCGCAATTAGACCGGCGTGGTAGTCACCATTGTGTAGCCCAGGACTAGTAATCATGATCAGCCTGAATAGCAGACTAGTTTAGTAAGAATGGTGGCCAACCCTCGAGAGGACGAGTATCTGGAACTAAAGCCGTTATTGAGGCTGAAGAATTCAAAGTCACCGACGTATCAGCCCCGGGAAATTTGAACTGCTATTTCAACTGCTGCACGCTGCTATTCAAATAGTTGCCTTATACTTGAGGGGACAACGAGATACCTCAGATCATTTACTTTTCTTTCAAAAAGGACAGTGACAGCGGCCAAACATGTCTTCCAAGTGATGTTAGTAGTCCAAAAGAGCTGCGTCTCTTCTTCCATTTTTTTATTTGTCTCGTGCAATGGATGCATATTTGACCATTCAGCAGAAGCAAGTGAGGTCTATATGGACAGAAGCAAGGAGCTCGAGACGTGGGGCAGAGCAATTCAGCTTCATCGTCAAATATATATACGATTTGCTTCATGGACACGGCGGTTCCCTCGTGACTGGTATTGACCATAATATATATCTAGAGAGAGAGAGAGAGAGAGAGAGAGATCCATACCCAGTTCTCCCGTAAGAATTAGGAATTGAAGCTCCCAGTTCTCATACGATGTTTTCAAGACCTTCCTTCCTTCCAATCGAATTTCTGGCGATTCAGCTGATCCTATTAAGTTTCATGCACCGCCAGGTCGACGGCGCCAGTTATCCGGGAGGATGTAAGTGCTGACGGTCTATTTGCTTGTTATCGTGTGTTATTTTTTCTTCTTCTAAATTTCGTTTGTTTTAGTTTCCGGCTTTGCATAATTTAAGTTCCGGTATAAGTCAGTTATTTCATGGTGCTCCAATTGGATCTTCGAAAGTGTGTTTACACCACCTCCGGGACATGTCGTTAGTATTATATTGGAACCTAATAATTGATTTTCACAATCAGACCAATGATTTTTCTTATGTCTTTTCGACATATATATATATATAGGCACCAGTACTCTGTAGTCTACCTTGCAATAAAGTAGTAGCCGTCGTTGCCTTTGGCAATTAAATATTGACTAATATTAACATAATTGTTTTTTTGTATTCTAGCTAGATGTTACCTAACACGTTGCTGGAATAAATGTGATATGGAACTTTCTCTACATGGACAAAAATAATGTTTGCTAAAAGATATAATAGAATGGATATAGCTTACAAGAGATCTCAACTTACAATAATACCACGTTAGAATATAGTAAGATTATAAGAAAAAACAAAGCAAGAGAGATCTCAACTGGTTTTGTTAAATTACGGCACCCGTTGGCCATTATTAATGCTCACAAGGGAAGGACCGTATACTACAGGTAAGCGCACACCAGCGTTGAGGAACAGCACATGTGTTAGAAATATAGACACTACTATATAGTCTACTGCGTTGAAGAACAGCACGTGTTAGAAATATAGACACTACTATATAGTCTACCATATATGGCTTTGGTATTTAAATGGACATTTCTCGTGAGAAGTTTTTTTAAGCACAAAGATTGGAGGTTTTCTTACCCCCGCTGGTTGAGTTTTTTTTAATTGTTTGTGTACTAGCTTAGGAATCCTACGCGTTGCTGCAGAAATAAGAAGTGATATGGATCTTTCTCTAGATGGATAACAATGTTCGACAGAATATATAATCCGATGGATATAACTTATAATATAATATTAGAATATAGTAAGAACAAACCAAATTTCTGAACGGCTGTATTGTAGAAGACCGCCCCTCAACCGCCACCCTCAAAGTGCTGAAAAAGCAATGGTAAAAAACATTAGCCATATAAGAATAAACCAAAATTCTGAACATTATCGAAGGGTTGGGGAAAGTAGCTTTTAGTTAGATTCAATAGCATGATCTGAGAACTGAGAAGGCAGGGAAATGTTGAAAAAACATTAGCCATATAAGAGAAGCAGACACAAGTCCATTTTTGAGCAAATCCAAAGAAGCAGCCACTCGGGTAAACCACAAAAATGCTTGGATTATAAAGAATAAATCGCATGATTGCCATCTTTTATGGTCCATCGTGAACATTCTATCGATATCAGATCGGAAATAATAATGGAATGTGATAATGGAATGTGCAGATTTCTGATATACTAAATTTTTTTTTTATCTTAGATGGTTCCAACTGATATAGGCTTTATTCAATTTTAATGGTTCCAAACATTACTTTATTTTTTTTTGTTGCTGACCGAGATGAACTACTTCGATGTTAACAAAGATGAAGATCTCATACTTGACGATTTTCTTTTGGATCCATGTCTAGGAGGCTATGGTGGTTCTACAAAAGTTTGCCCACCAGTTGGGGACGGAGCGCAGTGCCATCGTCCGCCATGTAATAATTGACTCATGCCAAATAAGGACATGAAGAAGTTACTGGTTGTTGCTCATCAGCCTTATTAATAAATTGAATTGAACGTTCTATATATATCCCAATTGTTCCAGTCTCTATATTATATTTGGTACGGGATGTCTGTAGAAGCTCTGGTACTGTAATACTGCATGAATTTTGTATTTTAAAGCTGAATAATATAAATATTCTGTCACTGCATATATACACATCAAGTTTTTAGAGAAACGACCTTCTTTACTATTTAAATGTCAGTGGTTGGCTTTTATTTGGAGCTGTCGACGCATATATAATTACCCTTTAAGGCCTAATTGGATGTTATAGTTTTCAAAAATTGTAGTATCACAAAAATTTTAGCTTTGTAATCCAAAGAGATAAAACTATAGGATTTCTTCAAACACAATAATGCTTAGATTGCAAAGGAACCCATCGCATGATTGTCATCTTAGATCAAACATAATAATGGAATGTGCCGGTTTCCGTTATATGGAATTTTACTCCCTCTATTCTAAATTATAAATTATTCTAAAAATCTTGAAGAGCCAGAGAATAATAAGTTTGGCCAAAATTATAGTGAACTTTACAATAACATTAGATCGGTGTACTATGAAAATATAAACAATGACATGAAGATGTTCTTTTTTATGGAACAGGAAGGGCTTGTGCGCCTATTGAAATTTATTGATCACAAGAAACAGAAACAAAACAAAAAAAGGTTCAGAGCTCAAAGCCTAATATTGTATGAATTTGTAATTTAAAGCTGAATAATATAAATATGCTGTCGCTACACATATACACCTCCATTTTTTAGTGTGTAACGATTACCTTATTTACTCTGTTTTTCATGGATTATCCGACCTCTACTTATTTACTCTTTCAATATAAGTCGTTGGTTTTATTTGCTGGATTGCATGTTGTCGATACCTATTATTCTAACCCTTGGGTCCTTTGAAAACTAATCTAGTTTTGAGTTGTGCTTTTCACAGCGTGCGTACTTTTTTGTAATCCAGAGTGCTTGTCATATTTTGATGTAACTGGCTATCATGAGTAGAGTTTCTAAAACTCCCAAAAGACTTGGATCACACCATAGTTTTAGAGACTACAAAATTTGTTGTATCCAAGCACCCTATAGATTTTGAAACCGAAGTATTTTATAAAATCATAGTATTTTTTAATACTTTAAAATATTTTACATCCAAACGAGACCTAATTTTCTTTTCTTAGTAACGAAGGAATTGAATAAAAGAATGTAAACCCGAGTGAACCACGTTTTCCATATGCCCATGGAGAATGCATTCTGCATGTATAACTGATAAATCAGCTAGGCACACGATTCTCAGCATTGGGGGTATTAATTAAGAATCCTTTAATTAAAGGATTAATGGGCTCAGATCATATGGGTCTTGGAGGCTACCTCATATGCCCTGAAGGCTACGTTTATATAAAGGGACTACATGTATACTTATAATGACTAATGAAGAGATGACTCCCCTCATATACTTGTCTTCCGTGTGTTCTTGTTTTGGGGATCGGGCAAGGAAGACGGGATCAATCTATAACTTTTTACACGTCTCTTTTTGGGATCAGGAACAGAAAAACGGATACGGTGATTCGTGGATAGGTCAATTCTCAACACGTTATCAGCAGCTCTACCGCTGGTGAGTCGTTCTTGATCGATGAGTTTAGATCTATTTGTGTTTGCCATAGCTAATGACGAATTGATTTTCTCGTTTCTGATCTGTCGTCGATGTAACGGCTGATGTCATCTATCGAGTTCCTCGAGCAATTGGATGCATGCCTGCGACGGCTGATGCCGAGCGCTACATCGCCTACCGTGCGTGGGCACGCATACACCATCGGCCATGGCTCCTGTGCGGGGAAGGATTGGCCTCCTTGATTTGGTTAATCGGCACATACCACACCAGTGGTGTGCATGGATGCAGTAGATGCATCGAGTCCATGTTCGTCTACAAGAAAAAGCCATGCCCGCCATCAAGAGCGAGCAGCCATGGTCCGTGGATGCGATCTACACAGACGGAGTCTTGGTGTTTCAGGTGCCGCCGCACCATCGTCGTGGGCTTAATCGTCCCTGCGTGATTTATACCACACCATCGTCGTGGACTTAATCAGCCCTACGTGATGTTTTCCATATATTTAATATTATGATGATCTAGCACATGAATAACCGATTGATCTTTTTCCTACATGAATCTTGTGTACATGGAGGCATCAAGATCGGCGGTGCTGCCTCATCGCGTGGCGCTGGAACGCCCTTCGTGTTGGCAGCCCCCACGGTAGAGGTTTGGGCCACAACCTTCGCGTGCGAGAACAAAAGTCAGTTGTCCTCGTGGGAAGCCACGCAAGTGGGTTGATCTATGACAATGTCAAATGTCTTATGCGGTATATATCTATCAACCACTGTTCTTCGCGGCATGTGACGTAGATCAAATTGACATCCTCTATAAGGTATGAATAAATCGTATTCTCGAAGAATGCATTTGTCCACGCAACAAAGTTGAACAATTATTATTTTTATTTATGATCTATAATTGATGCTTCTATTAATTAAGATTGAGACGTGCACTCGTCGCCCGCTGTCAGACATTTGCACATCCTATCATTTGCTCTCTGCTATGCCATGTTGTCACCTGCAATTAGCCGCGGTACGGCCAGAAGCCGCTCAGCTCCCTGTTCCAAATATTTTTTTGGCACCGTTGATTATGAATTTTTTTGTTAATTAATTGTGAATTTGGCTCATGTACATTGGTTGAGAGACTTTGCTACCGATTGAGTCTTTCCTTGGATGTAGCATGTGTTTTATTTAGAGCTAGGGCTCCATGCCCTTGCTATGTTGTTGAATAAGTGACTTAATGGCATTTTTATTTTCTAAAAGGGGGCTACTAATGAGATCATGTTACTGCACGCCTGCAAGGTGTTCAAGCATGCGGTTGGTCTAACAAACACGACCTCATCTGCATCATAGTACACGTGGCCGGAAGCTGCTGTATCCGAGCATAGGCCACTGCTTTTTCTAGAGTTATGAGCTTCCATAAAATTTATGATAAATTGGTTTAGAGCTCTTGGAAGTTTTATATTGGATTTATGTTTCCCTTGCATTGTTTGTATGTGGATATTATATGGGATAGTAATCCCGAAGTATTACTAAGGTCAATATAAATAACTTAGAAAAACAAATGCTTAGAAATTTCTAAGAAATAAATGAAACTTGTTACTCTAGCGCTCTCCATAATGTCTTGGTTTTTTCAAACATTTGTTGGTATATCACACCTGATTTCTCCGAGGGGAAATAATACCATGTATAGGTATATTTGCCAAACATGAGATAATATATAGGCTTACAAAACTAGATGGTCAACACAAGATCAGAAGTCAATGTGTTTTGTTTTCTGGCTCTCTATTGCAGAACAAGCATGATGTGTCATCCTAACCAAGGTTTATTTCAAACCAACATTTTGTGATTTTAATCTAGTTGATAGATAATACATTCCCCAAGGCAACATGAAGTTAGTACATTAATATTCTAAGTTTTTTTTCTCCCGGTCAGTGCGAAAGCACAATATTTCTTTCCGATGAAAAACACTATTTGTCCTTTCTTGAACTTGTATAGCCCCGAAGTGCGAACTCAGAATAATTATGGGTGTCTACAGTTGCTGAAATGACAGTGGGCATCATGACAAAAAAGCAGTTGTATTATCTACAAGTAAAGTAAGTCGAATATTATGGGTGGAGTGAGTACTCTATGGCTTAAGTCGAATATTATGGGTGGAGTGACTACTCTGTGGCTAGTGGCCCTGTATACGTCACACCTCGTCTGATTAATTAAGTTCTACCTGTCAACTGCCAGAAGATAGAAAGGGGGCAAGAAAGATGAATACCACATCACAGTAGAGCTTGAAGCAAATGCTGATATTAATTAATTATAGTAGTTATCCTAGGCTCTGAAAGGCACATGGATGTTGAAACTATGAACGTTTGTTACATGCATCTTAAACCTATGAATATTGCGCTATTAGTTGAAAGTCTATCCCAGAAGAATGTTAATCATTGTTTTGCTCTTGCCAAGCAGCCATTTTTTTAGCTTAAGTCAGTGAATTTTCTTTAAAACAATATTTCCCAGATAATTGAAATTCTTGATCTCATCTGTTCTATCTAAAAGTTTATCTTCATGCTGAACATTGAATGGTTCGAGTTGTGCTTTATATAGAATAGTAAATATGTTGCAATAAAATATAATGACTCAATTTCACTATATGGTATGAGTAATTGAGTCAATTTTGGGCAATAAAACAGAGCTGGACTATGATACTACTCTGCATCCAAAATTTTTGCTTGGCAGCCCTGGCTAAATATCATATTCTTGCAATCATACTTATGCAAACCAATATTAACGCGTTTGAAAGTGCAATGCCACCATTAATTATTTTTTCTCAAACACCCAGAAGGTCAATGTATGTAGTGGATATATTGATTGTTAATTGTACAATAATTGGTGAGCATTAGCCCCTGAAGTATTGTTATGGCTAAATTATGGATTACATTTGTAACTACTGGTGTTAAGTCTCGAAGACTGCATATGCATTTGTTGAAAGCAAGAACTTCCAAAGAAGTAGTTGATAATTAACCCGAAGTTAACTCAACAAGAAGTTGAGGATATATACTCCCCTTGTAGAAGGAAATAGATGTAGTATTCATGCAACTGCATTATTAAAGTCCGAGCTCACTGCATATATAAAATAATAGCCGCCTAATAAAGTGCGTAATATTTCTCAAACAAATCACCACAAAAACATACATATAACCACTAGAAGTTGGTGAATGGGGATTTTAAGTATGCTATTAAATATCTCGGCATTAGGGGGAGATGAATGCCCATTATGTGGAATGCCTTGATATTTATGAATCAAAACGCACAAATCGAAACTGAACTAATTGTTTAGTTACACTCCTCTATTGTATAGCATGGAGTTATGCCAGATAATTATATTGTTGAGGAGCAACCATATTGGTTAAAAATACAAATGAATGCTTCTACCTGAAGTAGATGTGGATATACCCGGGATTAATTTTATATCCACGTGATTTATTGGCTTTTGTTCAAATCATATGGGGGCGCCTACAAGTAAGATCTAGTGTGGCCTAAGTCATAAGCATGCGCTCATGAAGCAATCTCACATTGTGTGTGACAAAGCTCCTCTCGTACTCCTGTAGACAAATCACCCTACTGGTGAGTTACCTTACGATGAGGTTCATCCTGGAGATGAAAATCCTAGCAATGCGTGCTTACTATAAAGCTAGGAAAGCGAAACAACAATGGATTCGTTATTAAGTCAGAAAATGTATCGACACTTGTTTACCGCTATAATTCTAGATGGGTCTCTTTTATGAGAACCCGTATCCGGAACAAAGTCCATGGCAAGAGTGCTTGAAGCTCTCATATCGCGTTAAATGAAATATGCAATTGAGGTTGAGCCAAAAATCGCTAAGTGAATATCATGAACCTGATGTTCGGATAATTATGGGTCATTGTTGGAATATTGGGTGGTGAAAAGCGATGGTTCAAAAGGTCTGGATAGAGACCAATTCTGACATAAGTTTTATAAATATGTTTCGCTGTATAATGAATCTGGCTAATGGCATAAATCAAAATATGCAGTTATGGGATTATGAAAATCCATGAAAAGCAACATTAAAATCTCATACCAATACTATCTTTTAGAGAAATAATCGCTCCATAAATATAACACTCCCTGAAGGATTTTCTTGAAGGAATATATGGTTATAAGTCTGAATGCACCAAAATAAGTGAATTTCTTGGAAGAAATAAAGACCCATATAAGACCCGAGAGATAAGAATGAAAAGAGGAACCGAAAGCAATATGATATAATTATACTATACAAGCACATGTGCATTCCATGAGCTTTTCTATGAGTTTTTCAGAAGTTTCTCATATAAGGTTTTAACGAGGCAACAATGTGCAAATGCATTAAACGACAATAATGTACTCTTTCTCCATATTTTTTCATTGGTTTTTGGAGTTTTAATGAGGCATGTATTTGTCATGGTATTCTCCCAAGGGGAGCGTTAAGAATCCTTTGATTAAAGGATTAATGGGCTCATACCATATGGGCCTTGGAGGCTACCTCATATGCCCTGAAGGCTACGTCTATATAAAGGGACTACCTATATACCTATAATGACTAATGAAGAGATGGCTCCCCTTATATACTTGTCTTTCATGTGTTCTTGTTCTGGGGATTGGGCAAAGGAGACGGGATCAATCTACAATTTCCACGCGTCTCTTTCTTGGAATTAGAAACGAGAAAACGGATCCGGTGATCCGTGGATAGGCCGATTCTCAACATTAACTAAGCCAGAAACCTTCGACTGCTGTAACCACAAACCACTGTGAGGAAAAGGGTGGAATGGTAAAGAATAAGAATAGGAAAAACAAGAGGTCAATAATTGTATTAAGTGTATATGCAATGTGTTTCATGAAGCCGTATTTACAGGGGATATGGACGCCATCTTGCAAATTACATAAATCTCGCACTCCTCAAAACTATTCAGACGTATGCTTTTCAAGTTTTTTTTTTATGTACTTGCGCAAGTGTTTTAGATGCATTTGAGTGTTTCGTCTATCTTCAGACATATATTATTTGCTACGGGCCTATAAATTTATAGTTCTAGGCTTGGACTAGTCATCAGTCATATTACGAAAATGGGCTTGCTAGCTCCTACACATTCGCGCCATGGACGCACCAGCATTAAGGAAGAGGGGGAGGACCGGAGGGGGCTGCCGTCTCGGGTGGAGGCGACGGGCGGCGTGAGACCGGCGGCGAGGAGCAACGCTAGGAGAGGGCAGCCGTGGGTGCGCGAGAACACGGTCGCTGGCGGCGCGCATGAGAGGCTCGCGGTGTGCATGGATAAGGTGAGAGCAAACTGATGAGTCCGTCCGGTGCTAGGATATTTTCTGGGATTTTTTCTTATTTTTCTTTTGGGCAGTCAATATTATTTTCTTTTTTCCAGGACCGGTGGCTTTTTTAGACGAACACACCGCTGCCTGGTGCGGTCCGCAGAATGTGGGGTCTCGTGGCACGTTCTGTACCTAAAGCAAACCTGTTTCTAGATACTTTCTGTGGGTATGAACGTTGACAAAGAAATATTCGCATCAACAGAAATTGAAAAAAAAAAGTTTCCTGACAACACCGTACATAACCTATACAATGGAAAACTCGTCTATTTTGTCTAATGTTCCCATTGGTTACTGCACACGGATAGAAGAGTTTGTAATTTTCCTATCGGTAGAGGCCATATCACTAAGAAACTTGTAGTTTTCGGAACATTCAACAGGCGAAAAGTTGAGGCAATATCACTAAGAAACTTGCAATTCCTAAATACTCTCCAGGTGTACCGGACCATTCAACAGGAGAAAACTTGTTTTTCACGTTTTGAATTTGTCTCGTGGCATGCATTTGACCATTCAACAGGAGTAAAGTGATGAGCTTTATGGACGCGGCAGCTCCGTCATTTGAACCTCATCGTCAAATATATAATTGATACCTGACAATGAGAGGGTGCCTGCCTCTTTCTGCCCCCTCATGACAAGATCGAACTAGGAACTGAATCTCTGATCCCGTTCTCACACGATGGCAAGACCTTGCTTCCTTGCTCTCATGTTTCTGGTGATTCATCAGCTTATCCTGATAAGCATCAGCAGCAAGCTAGCTCACGGGATTGGAGGGACAGGTCCAGGATGTAAGTGCTAAGGGACTATTGATTGTTATTAATGTGTTTTTCTGAAAACTTTTTTAGATTGTGGCTTTGGATAGGTTGATTCTCATAAGTATTAGTTTTTTTAATGGCGCTTCAATTGGATCTGGAGAACCGGCCTGTTTGTCCAAAGTGTATAATATTTGTTGTGTGGTTACCCATGGAAGAATAGGTTGAGTTCATCGGATCCTTATTGAACAGTAGTAAGGACGGATGAAAAAAATCTTTCACCTTTTAGAGTGATAGATAAATTAATTAGCATGTAGCTTTGGAACCTAATAATGGTTTTGACAACCGGCTTATAAATTTTGTAGTGGCTTCTTTATAGGTAGTTGTTGAGAATGTAAGAGAGGACCATGAATCTTATATGTTGTACTCTCTTGTATCAACTCCAACAAGCACTGGGGTTATGTTGTTGGAGTTGAGGATACAAGATACAAGAGAGGGAAAAGCGATGAGAGAGAGGATGACATACAGGAGGACGACGAGCCTAGAACGTAACAAGTGATTGGCTGCTGTTTTCCTTTTTTTTCTTTTTGAAGATGAACCAGCGGCAGGCAGCGAAACCTCAGAAACAACGCTGCCGATTGCCCATCACCGAATCCAAATTTTGCAGTCAAGGAGGAACCGGCAGCATTTATTGTTGGTGGACTAGTGACTAGTCAAAAAATGTGAAGCATTTTTAGTTTGCCGAGATGAATAACCATTTTTTGTTAACAGGATGAACATCAGATACTTAACGGTTTGCTTGTGGATCCTTGTGCAGGCTCGTGGACAGATCCCAAAAATCCTTGCGCACCAACCTATAAGCCGGGTCCATGCCATCGTCCTCCGCGATGTTAAATGATGAACTGGATTTCGATGTTGCTGATGAGCCTCGTAGGTTGGACTTCACGTTCTCTCCGAACTGATCCTGTCTCCAGATTTCAGCATAGATCCGCGAGTTTCTATACAAGTTCTACTAGCACAATATAATGATGCTGTATTATTTTGTATTTTGAATTAAGGCGATTGATATGGAACCAATGAATTCATGCACTGTGAGATTCTAATACCTATTCGTGGAAATTGTTTGCCTTAAAAGACTGTATATAGTGATAGCCTGTTAGGAAGAAGTCGAATGAAATTGGATTTGCAGCACACTACTGGTGTCAGTATAATCTTTGCCGGTAGAAAAATTATTATTATACTGTTGGGGCAAGGGAAAACAAGCAGTTAAATTAGACGTTCGACAGAAAATTTGTGAATATCCAGTGTTTGTGCAGGCCAACAGTGCCGTTCGGTAGTGCCATACTGATGCATTTGGAAAAAATAAATAAATCGATGCCACTAGACTCTGCAATGGATGCCGGATGTAATTGATTGGAGTGTGCATTCGGCACGTCTAAGGCGCGCACGGCTTTCACTCCCGTTAATATGAGTTGTGCAGCATGCACCATGCCCAAAACTATACAAAGGATACACCGATTTAGAGCTTGTTTGTTAAAGATTCACCACCGGAAAAGTGAATCTAGATCTAGGATTCACCATAGATCAGAGCAGATCCACTGTGAATCATTAGGGAACTATTTGACTAACAACAGCTACAGATCCACCGGGGCTGGCTGGGGCCGGCCTTGGGACCCTAGGCACTATCCATGGCCACGCCACTAGGGTGGGCGACTGCCGACCGGGGGGGCCGCAAGGATGGCCAGACGACGGTTAGACGCTGCTCGCATCACCGATAGGAGGAGTGTAGCCAACCACAATCCATAGTATGCGAGTTGCTAACCCTAGGTGCACTTTTTCCCATGCGTATGGAAGAAGAAGAGGGTCGAGGGGGTCAAGGAAGACAAGATCTATATTCTTCATCCATGGGCGACTCGCCAGAGAGGATGAATGCATGCCGCAGCCTCCCCTAGTCATGACGGGAGGAGGAACGGGCGCGGTTTTTTTTGTCTTTTTGTCAAATGCACAGAATCAAACCAGTATGATAAAATGGGGTGTGTAACTAGTCGCAATGGCCACTAGTTTCCACCCAACTCCACAAGGAGGTACCCAACTACACAAGGATGTTCTCACACAAGCAAAGATCATCCATGCAACAATCCGCCCCTCCCAGGGGCGACTTCGTCCCTCTCCTCCGCCATTGGCTCCCCTTCCTCCCTCTTCCGGCCTTCTAGCCGGTGGTGAGGAGGAGCGGGGTCCGTCCTTTTAGCAGATCTGCTATTTTTGTTTTTTATTTTTTTCTCCATAATAATTTGGGCTAGGTGGTTGGCCGTTTCGATGTTTATATCTGGATTTCTGTTTCATACCAGATAGCTGGTGGATGCGTCGTCGTCGTCAGTGATGGCTTCTTCTTGGTATGTTAGCATTATCCTTCTCGAGGAGGGATTGGATCTTTTTTCCCCTTCTACGGGATCATCATTCCGGCTGCCGATGATGCTACTGGTGGCTGCAGATCTACCCTTCCGGCTGCTGGTATATCTTATGTTTTGTTCAACCCTGAGAAGCTATGGCCGATATGTGCTTTCGGCGCCCTTACTCCCCATAGTGGTTGAGCATACCATGTCTGTTTTGTTGTCTCCATGTTTGTGGAGGCGCCCTTACTCCCCATAGTGGTTGAGTATACCATGTCTCTTTTGTTGTCTCCACCATGTTTCTGGAGTCTTTTATTGGTAGGGACTATGATCCTCGTGTTCAAATTTGGTGTACTTCCATAGTCGCCGTGTAGCTTCCTAAAGGGTTGTACGCCACCGGACATGAAGAAGATGAAGTATAAAGACCTAGTGATGTGCTTCAATGTAATTTTATTTTATTTTATGCTATGGTCGGTGTTGTAAAAGAGGTTTATTTCTAATCAAATATAGTCCCTTTCTAAAAAAAGCTCCAAGAAGTACGGAAATAGCGAAGTTAGCCTCTAGTTGTATCAATTTGGTGGATCTGGACTGTGTGGTTTTTTTGTTTGACTGGAGCTGACATTGTTGGATGTGAAGACATTTTTGTTTTTTAAATTACACAGTACAACGCAGACATCCAAAACATGCAAGCACACTCACCATATGAGAACACGTACACAAACTCTATCTCTATAAGCACCTCTGAAGCACTACCTTTGAGCGGAACCTGAGCCCACGTCCACGCCCGTGACCGGTGGCCCGGTGTCCCTAACGAATCCCGTGCTACCCTGCTCCGTGACTCCGACACGCCGCCGGCCCCGAGGTTAGTATCCATGAGATTTTTCTTAATATTTTCCTTTGTTTTTGAGATTTTAATAACTGACGGCTGCCTAGCTTAGCTTGCTGTGTTGAACTTACTTTGCTTTGTGGGAGCCAGCTAGGACCATACTGTAGTTTCTCAAACTACATGGGAAAGATAATGCAGCTTCATTGACAGGGAAAATCAATTAAACTAGCTTTTTTTTGGGAGAATGTAGTCATGTTGAGAACTCCATGAACTGGTCTGCTGGCTTCTAAGTAGTGGTATTCAGCACTTCAGTCTTGTCAATGGCCTGCTATATGTTTTTTTTTTTTTGAGTGTTTTGATTTGATGATGATGTGATTGTTAATCCTCTTTGTTTCCTTAGTATTGGTAGAGAAAGGTGTTGCCTTGTCCATGCCTACACTACTCATACCCACTATACATGGTCTCATGGTTGCTGCTACATGGTACGAGGGGAGCAGCTAGGCAGAGACCTGTCGACTGTCAATTGAGGGAATGGATGTAGGGGATCACATGGTTTCAGGTTTACACAGCGCTGTTTACATGGCCCATTCACAGTAAAACAATTTACTGCTGTGTGTCATCAGTCGTTACAACTAGAGGTCCAAGCAATAGTTACTACTATGCAGACTGAGATTGTCTACTGCTTTGCCATTTTTATTCAAAGAAAAAGGAACCTATACCCTACACCCACTGTGAAACAAATTGAAAGTAAAGTCAGATATAACCAAGGAAAAGAAAACACTATACAAAGATAAACATTGGAGCATATTATTTTTTATAGCCTCCCATACTAATTTTCATTGTCCCCCGATACAGTAAAGCATTTATATGAATGATTTTGCTATTTACTGGAATTGTCATTGTAGTTCAGAGGCTGTTGTTTAGTGAAAATGGCATGGTGTTTTTTGTGCTTTTTGCGTACTCTTTCTGATGGAGCCAGCTTTATAGGTTACCATTTACCATGTACTCAAGAATGAGTACTTTGAATTCATTTTCATTTGGATCAAACGTTGAACATACACTAATCAGTCTTATAAGATTCCGATGGCGAATGTTCCTCAATGCCTCACATTCAGAAAGGAAGCCTGAATACCTTTATGGCAACTGCACATTCTTCAACCTTGAATTGACCTTTGTACACTAATCCAAATCTTCCGGGGCCAACAAGACTGTTAGAAGAGAAGCCATCTGTTGCTTTGAATAAACCACCATACGAGAAATTCTTTAGCTCCTTTTGTAAGAATATCTAGTTAATTATGTGAATGCTCTACTGGTTAGGCCCTTTCATGTGTGAATGCATTGCTGGTTAGGCCCTTTCATGTGTGAATGCGCCTCTGGCCGCGCCCTTTGGGCTCCTATATATATATATGTAACCGCATGTAAACTCAGTCATTAAGCAAACTAAGTCTATTGGCTTTCCTCCAATATGGTATCAGACTAGTTACGATTCCCCTGCTTCCGCTCCACTCGCGCAGCACCCGGACCCTTGCGAAACGTGCGTGCCTCGGGCCTTGCCCGCACAGCGATTGCTCCGCGTCCTCCGCGCCTGCTTGCCCACCGCGCGCCAATGGCCGCACTCCTTCCAGCAGGTCAAGCTCAAGCGTCTCTGCCGCAGCCACCGCGACCAAGCTTCGCGACGAGGTCGTCGTCGCCACCCAGAAGCTAGAGGACGAGGCCAACAACGTCTCTACAAATCCAAGAACATGGAGCACAACCTGCAAACAGGAGCGCGTCCGCGCCACCGCCGACGCCCTTGACAAGGAGCATGCGCAAACGGACACCCTGGAACAGCAGGCTGCCACCCTCCAGGACCGCCTTCGCACCGACTCTCACCGCGATGGTGACTCGAACGTCGACGACGACATCCGCTCTGTCACTTCCGAAACCGCGGCCATTGCTCACATGCACAGCCAAGCTACTGTGGTCCAGACCATCAAGAACTCGATTCCAATTGTTCTTGATCTTCAGTCCTCCAACTACTCAAAGTGGCGTGGCTATGTCCTCATCCTCGGCGACACTTCCTGATTCTATGATCCAGTGTGGGCTCGCATGGACTGTGTCGTGGTCTCCTGGCTCTTCAACACCATCTTCCCCGACCTACTGGACGCCGTCCACGAGCATGACGGCATCACCGCTCGGGCGGCATGGCTTGGGATCGAACAACAGCTCTTGAACAATCACAAG
Organism: Bothriochloa decipiens; assembly: GCA_023333625.1. NCBI lineage: Eukaryota > Viridiplantae > Streptophyta > Magnoliopsida > Poales > Poaceae > Bothriochloa > Bothriochloa decipiens. The sequence goes on along the minus strand of CM041636.1, from coordinate 7,560,957 downwards.
TATCATGCCATGCTCCTTGGCGCCAAGTTCCGCACCCTCTGCTAGGACGCCCTCTCCATCGATGACTACTGGCGCAAGATGAGGAATATGGCGGATGCCCTTGCCGATCTTCGCAAGCCCATCGTGGAACGTACCCTTGTGCTGAATGTCCTACGCGGCCTCAACGAACGCTTCTAGTTCATGTCATACTCGTCACTCGACAGAAGTCGTTCCCCTCCTTTGTTGATGTCCGTGTTGATCTGCACCTTGCCGAGCTTAATATGGCGCCTCCCCCCTTCGGCTCCTCCCTCGGCCCTCGTCGCCTCCTTGTCCAGCAAGTCGCCTTCCCCCGCGCCGACGTCTGCGCATACACCCCCGCGTCCTGAACAGGCTGCTGGGGGGACCTCATCTGGCAACGGCCGCGGCTGGCTTGCATGGTGGCTCGCCTGGCGGCTCGCACACTGGCTCGTCGGGCAGCTCCCAGTGGCCCTCCCTCCTCAACTCGTGGACCGGGTCCATCCACATGTGTCTCGGTTCCACCCGTGGTGGTCTGGCGGCACACCATCTCACGTCGTCTAGACCCCATCGCTGCAGCAAGCTCTGGTGGCTGGTGTGCCACCAGAGTACATCACCTCCCTGGCTCATGGGGCATACTACCAGGCGCTGCATTAGGTGCCCCCTCCGGCATGGTCGCCATGGACCCCTGAGTCCCTCTCCAACGCTTTCAGCACCATGACTGTCACCCCACGGGAGGATTTGAGATATACGGAGTGGAAAGGAGAGAAAAATATTAAATTGAGTGAGAATAATGAAACCCCACGTTTTCCCATACTTTGTACTTGCAAGTGATGATGTATAGTATCATGCATGGGACCAATCAACAAGACTACTAGAGCGAGTGATGACGTCATGTATCATGAACCTTCCATTTTTGAAGTAACTAAGCAACCGACTTGTCTAGCATAGATTAATATAGGACAATACAAAACAAAGAAAAAGAGATTTCAGGGCCTGTTTGGTAGAGATTCACCAACTTTGAATTCACCAAAAACAGCTCCACTTCACAAAAAAAATTCTACAACACTCTAGATCCACCAAAATGGTGGATCTCAGGACTAGATTTGTTAGTGCTATGACCTAGCACCGACCACCGCCGACCACCTGAGAAGGTGTCGACCAGTGGCACTGACCAGCAGTGTTAGCCGCCGACCAGGTTCGAGGCGAGTAGCTCCTGCTTGAGCCCCCCTCGACCTCTCCCCTACTCCAAGGAAGAAGACGAGTCGAGCTCTGTCTTCCCATACACGCACACACAAGCACCAGCGTTGGCTGGCTGCCTAGACAGGAATGTGAGGGGCAAAAGCTACTTTCTTCACTGCACAACATATATTTGTACAAGTCCTCCTACTAGTGGTGTGGTAGGCAAGACATGGGTTGAATACAACCCCAACTAAGCCCAAGACATGACTAAACCAGCCCGCTACATACTGGTGTGCATCTATCACATTCAAGTTGGCCTAATGCCATGCTGCTACAGTGCAAGAGATGGACAGCACCGCTGACTTGCTATTCCTTGAGTGCTGTAGTGAGAAAAAGAGATGGGGGCGGCAGGTTATGTCTAACAATCTTCCCCTAATCCTGCTGTCCTCATTTAACCTCCACCGTGCCAATCATTTTCCTCAGCTCCTGGAACCGAGGTCGCCCGAGTGACTTGGTGAGGATGTCAGCGAGCTGCCGACCAGTGTCGACGAACCCAATGACCAGCTGCCCTCCATCGACGCAATCACGAAGGAAGTGAAAATTCATGTCGATGTGCTTGCTTCTGTCGTAGAGGACGGGGTTCTTTGCCAGCGCAATCGCTGGCTGGTTGTCCACCTTGAGCTCCGGTGGCTGAGCTTCGACACCAGTGAGCTTGCCCAGCAACCGTCATAGCCAGACCACCTGGCACGCCGCCATGTACTCCGCCTCGCACGTAGACAGGGCCACCATCTTCTGCTTTAGCAGTTGCCAGGCGATCGGCGCTCCGCCGAGGAAGACGAGATCGCCAGAGGTGCTCCGCCGTCCGTCCACATCTCCCGCCATGTCCGCGTCGCTGAACGCTGTGAGCCCCGATGCACCCTCCTTGGTCTCCGGTGGTGCCTCGCTGAATACCGACAGTTGAAGCCCACCGCACTTGGGGAAGATGATTCCCCACTCCGTTGTGCCCTGGACGTAGTGCAACGAGCGCTTGACCGCCATCCAATGGTCCTTTCGCGTATCCTCCATGAACCTGCTCACATAGCCCACCGCGAACATGATGTCTGGCCATGTATGAGTCAGCCAGCGCAACCCGCTGACGATGCTCCGGTAGAGCATAGCATCCACCTTTGCCGTGGTGCTCTCCCTCGAGAGCTTGATGCGCTCCTCCATTGGCGTGGCTATAGGCTCACAGCCGACCATGCCCGCCTGCTCGAGCAGCTTCTGCGCGTAGGCGCACTGCCCCAGCCTGATGGCATCCTCCCCCTGCCTCACCTCGATGTCCTGGTAGTAAGACAGGGCACCCAAATCGCTCATCCAGAACCATGCGGCCATCTCTCCTTGAAAAAGACGATGTCCTGAGCCCGCGCGCCGGTGACGATGAGGTCGTCCACGTACAACTCGGCAATGAGATGCTCCTTCCCCTGTCATCGGGTGTATAGAGCATGCTCCGTGGCGCATCTCCTGAACCCGAGCTCAGCCATGGTGGCATCGAACTTGGCGTTCCACGCCCGTGGTGCCAGACACAGGCCGTAGAGGGCCTTGCATAGGTGCAACACCTTCTTCTCCATGCCCTTGATGATGAACCCTGGTGCCTGCTTGACATAGACCGTCTCAGCCAGGTCCCGGCTGAGGAATGCTAACTTGACATCGAGGTGGTGAACCTGCCACTCCTTGGCAGCGGCGAGGGTGACCAGCAGTCGCGCTGACTCCATGCGTGCAACAGGGGCAAAGACCTCCTCGAAGTCAACCCCTTTGCGCTGCACGAACCCTCAAGCGACGAGATGCACCTTGTGCTTCACCATGGCCCCGTGCTCATCCCGTTTCACCTTGAAGACCCATTTGAGTCTGATCAGCCGGCGGCCCGCCGGCGGGTCGACCAAGTCCCAGGTCTTGTTCTCCTCGATGGCCTTCATCTCCTCTAGCATCGCCTTCCGCCATGCCATGTCACACTCCGTAATAGCATATGTGCTTGGCTCCTCTGTGCTCATCAAGAGCAGAGTCGGGTCATCGTCGAGGTTTCGTGCCATCAGACTAGGCGCCTCCATGTTGCGGATGATGTTGTCCATTCGGTGGAAACGCACCTCCTCTCCTTCGTGGTAGGCGTCCAAGAAATCTGAGACATCGGATGGTGGGGTCGCGTAATCCACGCTTGCCACCTCCATCGTACGTTGTTCTTCGAGATGGGGTCGCCCGCAGTGGAGAACTTCCATCAGTCGAGGCCCCCAGAGCAGGGCTCGAGGCCCCTTGACCTTTGTTCGAGTCATCTCTCCTCACGGTCGAGGCATCATGACCCGCGGTTGTGGCCGCCTGACCTACATTCGAGGCCTCCTGCCTCGCGTTTGAGGCTGCCCAACTCGTGGTCGAGGCTGTCTGACCTATGGTCGAGGCCTCCTACCTCACGTTCAAGGCCGCACGACCTATGGTCGAGGCCTCCCGTGCCTCCACAGTCAAGGCCGCCCGACCCATGGTCGAGGCCTCCTGCGCCCTCTGTCCCATGGTCGAGGCTCCTAACGCGGTCAAGCCTGCTATCCCCACGGTGAGAACCACCTGATCCTCGGTCGTTCTCCTAGGACCCGTGGGTGAGTCTACCCGACCTTCTGTCATGGCCAAGACCCCCCGTCGAGGGGTTGACCATCGAGTCATAGTGCAGCCACTGAACTCTGCTCTGAGTGGATTGGGTGGCTGCTCCACCCCAGCCGCCAATGGCTCCTCTGGTTCCCCCACCGCGGATTCGACTGCTCCGGCTTCTCTGTCCCCCGGCGCCTCCACATCCTCGCCTTGGCCATAGATAACCAGTCGCTCCACGACAAACAAGTCATAGAGCCCACCACCACCTTGCTCGAGGCCCCCTTCTCTTGGTCCGTCCTAGGTCCATGACGTCGCCTCGTCAAAGACAGCATCCCGGGACCCGACCACCTTGCCGCCGTTCGGGTCGTATAGCCGATAGGCCTTCGGCCCCCCTCATAGCCGAGGAACACCATCTGTGTGCTCCTATCTTCTAGCTTGCCGAGGCCTGGCTTGGTGGCCTTTACATGGCCGATGCAGCTGAAGGTATGTAGATACGAGACATTAGGCTTGCGCCCGTAGCATGCCTCGTATGGCGTCGTCCCCTTCAGAGCCTTGGTCGGCGAACGGTTGAGGATAAACACTGTAGTGGTGACCGCCTCTCCCCAGAATGCCGCTGGCATCCTCTTTGCCTTCATCATGGACCTCGCAATGCCCACGATGGTCTGGTTTCGGTGCTCTACCATGCCATTTTGCTACGGCGAGGAGGGTGCCATGAGGTGTTGACCTACACCCTCCTTGGCCCAGTACTCGACGAACTCCACCGCTGTGAACTCACCGCCTTGATTGTGTCCACTGCGTCACTTTTGCTTGTTAGGAGTTGTAGCCACATGTAGCGGCTATAGTTGTCCATGAGCAGGAGGAAGTACCTCCATCCGCCGTGCGTCGCTGGCGTGATTGACCCGCAGAGGTCCCCATGGACCAACTCAAGGTGTTCTGCCGCGCGGTACCTCGCCGTCTTGGGGAACGGCAGCCGCCTCTGCTTCCCCACCAGGCAGCTGTCGCACAGCTCCCCAACATGCTCTATTCATGGAAACCTGGTCACCATCTTCCTGAGCTGGCCTAGAGCATTGAAGCTCAAGTGGCCAAACCGGCCATGCCACAGCCACGGCTCCTCCATGCACGCCGCTGCCAAGCACACAGAATGCTCTACCTTCAAGTCGAGAAGATAGAGAGGGTTCTTGGAGCGCGATACCTTGGTGAGAGGATGCCGCTGCTAGTCCTAAATCCGTAGCACGCCATCTCAGATCAGTACTTCTGCACCATGTACGTCCAGCTGTCCTAGGCTGACGATGCTCGACCAGAGCTCCGGGATATAGTAGACCTCCATGAGCGCGCGGTGCTTGCCGTTCTTACACGTGAACAACACCATGCCGCGACCATGGATCTGCACCTGAGAGTCGTCTCTGAACTTGACCATGCTGGTCTTGTTCTCGTCAAGGTCGGAGAAGGCAGCGTGGTAGCCCGTCATGTGGCTGCTCACACCAGCTCATCGCTAACCGCGCCCAAGAGGACCTGCGCATGCAGCTTGTCAAGGTCGATGGCCTGCGGCATAGTTCCCTGCCCCACTTCTGCCTCTCCTGCTTTGCCATCCTACAGCGTGCAGTACTCCCTCATCAACAGTGCGTGTTCATCGTCGTCGCTGTCATCCTGAGCCAGGTGCGCCTCCTGCTTCATCTCCTTCCTCTCTAGGCACTCGCATGCCCAGTGCCCCACCTTGCCGCACTTCTGACAAGCGTCGGGCGCGATGGTTTTCTTCTTCTTCCTGTCCACTGGTGCCTTGCCGTGCGGCTTGCCGCTGTTTCTGCCGTGGTCACCATCGCTGCGGCTGGAGCCTTCCCTGGACTGGCGCTTCTCCTTCATCCGCGCAGTCCACTCCTCCTCCGTCAGCAGCAGCTTGGGTTTCTCCTTCTTCGGCAGCACCACACCGCGGCTCTCCACAACCCGTAGCCGCCCTGCCACATCCTCCAGAGACAATGTGGAGATATTCAACATCGTCTCAATGGACATGGAGAGCTGTGAGTACTTCGGGGGTACCACACATAGCAGCTTGCTAATGAGATACTCGTCCTCCACCGACTTTCCATAGGTGGCCAGCTGGCTCGCCAGCGACTGAAGACGAAGAACGAAGTCTCCACTGACTCCCCGGACTTGAACCGGATATCGTTGAGCTCCTGGCGCAGCTGCTGAACCTTGGCCCTGCTTGGCTCGATCCAAGCCGATGTGAAATGACTCCAGCATCTCCCACGCCTCCTTCGTAGTCTTCTTGGCCCCGAGCGCCTCGTGGAACTCGCTCAGAGTGGATGCCATGAGCGCCTCCATGACACCCACCTCCGTATCCTCTCCGGCGTCGCTAATCTCCATGGCCGCCCACCACTTCCAGGTGCGTAGCTTCCACTTCATCTGCACGGCCCACTCGCCGTAGTTGGTGCGGGTGAGCATTGGCCAGGAGTTGCTCCCGCTGTACTCCCTCACCACACGCACCTCTATCAGCTGGAGCTGCCTCTGTGCATCTCTAACGTTACCCGACAAAGCTCCTGTGGGATCCGTCATCGCCAGCTGCTAAGCCCGAACAATGTGTACGGCTCTGATACCACGTGTTGGTGCTATGACCTAGCACCGACCACCTCGACCACCAGAGAAGGTGCCGACCAGTGTCACTGACCAGCAGCGTTGGCTGCCGACCATATTCGAGATGGGCAGGTCCTGGTCGACCCCCCTTGACCTCTCCCCTGCTCCAAGGAAGAAGACGAGTCAAGCTCTGTCTTCCCACACACGCACACACAAGCACCAGCGTTGGCCGGCTGCCTAGATAGGAATGTGAGGGGCAAAAGCTACTTTCTTCATTGCACAGAATGCAACCCCAACTACCCCTAGACATGACTAGACCAGCCCACTACCTGCTGGTATGCATCTATCACATTCAAGTTGGCCTAGTGCCATGCTGTTACAGTGCAAGAGATGGATAGCACCGCTGACCTGCTACTCCTTGCGTGCTGCAGTAAGAAAAAGAGATGGGGGCGGCAGGTTATGTCTAACAAGATTCACCATTTTGATGGAGCTTCTCAGGGCTGCTCCACCAACTCAAGTTTGGAGGAGTTGCAAAAAATTATCCAACTCTACCATGGTTACACACTATACGAAATTGTTATTTTGTTTTTCTGCCCAACGTCCGGCCAGGGCCGAGGACCATTGCTCCCGAGTGCTTCCCTGCCAGCCCTCATCATGTGCACTTCACTACTGGTTCGCTGCCCCCGCCGAGCAAGCGTCTCCCTCCACCAGCGCGCCTCACCCCCATGGCCATGACCCGTGAGGCCTGCAGCACCCCATGCCTGCATCTGTCCCGGAGGCTAATGGCCCTTTGTAGTAGTGATCCTTGGCTGACCGCCACGGTCTCACTCCCTAACTGGCTACACTGCCACCGAGGCTGGATGACGCGCCCAATGCCTAGCTTTTTTTTTCTTCATGCGAATTTGTCGAAGGAGGAAGAAGTATGATGGGCACTGACATGTGGGCTCTATCCCAAAAGCAAAAGAGGCTATTCCAACCAAATTGCCCTGATCTGAAGTTGCCGCATAGCCATATAGTTTTCTGTTAGATCCATGGTGGAGCTGAACCATGGATCTAGAATCATTTTTTCTAGTAGTGAATCTCCCCAAAACAGGCCCTGAAACAGGAAAAAAGAGCCTTGGACAGCTACACAAGCTCGGGAACAGAACTCATGCATTATGACTAAAGGACCTACTACGACGGAATGATTGCTCTCATTTTTAAACTCTGACTAGACATTCCAGGCCCTTCGGTTAGACATTTAGACTAAATAGAACGAATCGGTTCTTTAGTTCATCATACATTTCAGTTATCCAGAAAATTCAGTTCATCTTAAACTGGGTGGCCATCAGCATGAAAATCGAGTATTCAGTGCATGTGTAGTAACTTTCTAGCCCCTCCATCCTAGAAACAATGTAACTTTTTTTTTTAGAATTATATTCTTTGTTTTTTCTGAATGTTTGTTTTAGATTAGGTTGTGGATTTTGTTATACATCTAGGAAAACATACATTTCTAGCATAGTATTACGTTTTAGTATCGTAAGTTTGACAAAAAAAAGTATATGATATCAAATAAATTTCATTAGAATAATTACAAAATGTATTTTTATAATTAATTGATTTAGAGCCGTAAATATGAAAAAACTTTGTCAAATGTGAATTATATTTTTCTGACACATAACTCATAGATGCATATTTTTCTGGACAGAGGGAATATATACGCAAGAGCCATGCAGATGCTAGAATGGTCTAGATTGTCCAGAGTTAGCACTAATAGTCATTTTTGAAGGAAGATGTTAGATGCTAGAATGAGCCGTCTCACTTTACCTTTATAGGGTGAATGTCAAAAACCAGATAACCCATCCACAGAGCGAGAATAGAGACATTACGGGTTATAGTTGGGGGATCCCTTAACTTTTATCCCATGGGCTATATTTATATGATTTACGTTTAATGGTATTTTTTCTGATATATTTCCCACGTTTGGTTGTATAAGAGCCTTTTTATCTAACATAATGTCTCTAGCAGATTTTGTTAGGAACCTTCCAAAATATGATATTATTATTACGTATATACATATATATATCTTAGACGGTTCAACGGACAGTGTTATCTCAAACTAATCTTACAAAACATTCAGAAATCACTTAGACAAGTCATCAAATTTTCGGTGACCACGACATCGACATGACAGATGAACCATTTTGAACAATGAACCATTACTAATTAACGGTTGCTTTAATTTGGATCCATGTGCAGGCTCGTGGGGAAACCCCACACTTCCTTGCGGACCAACGTTTCCACCTGGTCCGCCGCGCCATCGTCCTCCGCGATGATAAATAGTGAAATGAGTTATTGGATGTTGCTGATGAGCCTCTTAAACTGGACATCTTCTCCAACTTGATCCATTCTCCAGATTCAGCATAAATCTTATTTTGTATACAAAGTTCTGGTGGCTACGTAGCTGTATTATTGTGTACTTTAATTATATAGGTGAATTTGCAATACGGAACCTTTACGCCCCACCCAACCAACCAACCAAAAAAGAAATCAACAAGGAACCAGCTAATGCGTGCACCGTGTAAGGTTTTAATAATGAAGATTTGAATAGCATTTGTAAAAATTACTTTGCGTCTTTCGAGTTTCAGTTTGTTTCTATATACAGAGAGGTGGCTGTAGAATGAGTTATTTGGTCATGTACAATGCAAAAAAGCTGCTCGGTCACGTACAATGCAAAAGAGATGCTAAGATGAAAACAAAAAAATACTTTGTGCCTAAGCGTCTCTCTATTGAGTTTAATCTACAATGCTAAGCGTATTTGAAGGCGCTTCCATTCTGGTATTTCCGGCTGTTACGTCGCTCAGCACCAGGGAGGATCATGCGAGGAGCAGGTCTTGGCGTCGACGGAGCGTCCATTCTATTTTTAAGCCCCCCAAATCTTGTCCGACGTGTCCAAAAAAAATATTTTAACAGCCCATAACCATGCATCAGCGCCCAGCGCTGTTCAAGCTCTTCTATGGCTGATGACATATTAGCCTGTCTGGTTCGTGCAGGCCCAATAGCGCTGTCCAGTAGTGCCATATTCTATATACATTTGGAGAAAAAAATCAAGTGCACAACTAAGAAATGGAGAGAGGATGATTGATAGGAAAGTATGTTCGACATGACTAACGCACTGTTTGGTAGTCTTGGCCCTCTTGACACATGTCAAAGCAACTTCAGCAGGGCTCCTATTTCAGTCCCCAAAATCTGAGCTCCAACTCGGCCCCTACTATGACCCACAAGTCTCCTCCGCACTCATTTTATGGGGTCATGCTGCCTTCAGCCCTGGTCGGAGAGCGGTCATGCTCTGACCAGGTGCGTGCATGCAGAATATCACGCTCGGAACATCGGTATACAAATGACAGAACATCACGGAACATCGTCTTATAACTGACAGAACATCGTCATAGTACATGGAACATCGGAACATTGGTTTACACAGAGCATCGGTGGAACATTAGTTTACACTGACAGAACATTGCTACAGTACCAGAACATCATGGAACATCAGAACATCAGTGGAACATCGATTTATAACTATGAGAACATAACGGAGAACATCCACGGAAGGGCGGTCAGAGGCTGACTGCTCTCCGACCTGGTCGGAAGCGAAGATTTGCGCATTTTATGGGCCTCTAAAGGCAGCCATTACTCAATGGTTTCTAACATTCAACTTGCTTCATTCAAGGTTCACCTTTATTTCTTAGCCCGAGGGTCCCTAAAGATGGCATCCCGTCACGTCCTCTCCACCACTACCGCCAGATCTAGCAGGCCCCCCTATCACAACCTCGTACTACTAGCCATTATAATTGTCGGCTAGCTAGGGAAGAAGGCGCCACTTCTCGCGTAACTTCCTCTTGACTGTCGGCCACTAGACCTAGCCTTCTCCAACTTTCATCACACACCTTCTCCACCAGACCTAAACTTATCCTCACTGTGGATGTCGGTCAGAACTAGGAGAGTAAGCCGCGACTTATCAAGAAGGTTCCGCCTAGCTAGTGCACCTCGGGCATGGTCTCCACGTCGTAGCTTTGTTGGCGGCCTTCTCATCCTCGCCGCGGCTGTTAGCTAGAGAAGACCGGAATGGCCTCCTCTCTGTTTTGTTGCTCCTCCTCTCCTTCCCTCTGCAGCCTCCTCTCCTCAAAGAGAAGAAGGCGTGGAGTTGCAGGTAGCCGCCAAAGAAGAAGCTGCAAGTTCTCATGCGAAGAAGCAGGCGACCAGTGGAGAAGAAGCTATGGCTTCTCATGTGTGCAATGTGTGGTCTCCCAGTCTGCAGGCATATCTCAGTCGGTAGAGCCTGGGGAAGAGAAATTTGAGAATCATGAGTTAGTTGAGTTAGTCCTGCTTGTTAGTTGGACTAAATTTGAGGGCCCTTATTTAAGGGCTGCACCTAGAGCAGATGCAAAAATTGAGACCCTAAAATATGAGGGTGTATGGAGTTATTTGACTGACCTTCATTCTGCGTGGAGCTCCAACAAAGACTAGGGGAAGAGTGAGCTTTTTGATATCTCAAAAAAAATCGTCATCACGAGAGTTTGCATGTCTCATTTATTTATATTTTTGACACATACTATTTTAAGTTGTGTGCTTACATTTCCTAGTGTAGCCTAGTAGGTTATTAGTTGAAAGGAACAGAACATACACTAGTAGAGAAATGGCTTTTGAATCAGAGCTTTAGTCCTGGCCATTTTTTGGCCCGGGACCAAAAACCTCAATAATCCCGGTTTGTCTAACCAACCGGGACAAAAGCCCCTCCCAACGGCTTTGGAAGCAGCTTTGCAGCCTGGTGACAGGTGATGTTAGGTTAGTCCCAGTTAGAGCTACCAACCGAGACTAGAGATCAATCTCTAGTCCCAGTTACAGTTGACAGCCGGGACTAATGAATTTACCCCGTGTTGTGGCACCACCAGCGACTACAGGTTGACCTATAGTCTGGGTTCTAGATTCAACCCGGGACTACAAGTACTGGCATAAATACCACCCTTCTTCCTCCCCCAGCCCCAGCCATCTACGTGCTCTCAGTTCTTGCTCGTCGCCAGCGCGTCTTCTTCATCCTCTTTGGCCATCTGTGATATTCATCTACTGCCTCTCCTTTTTTTGGTTGTTAAGGTTAGAAACTTTATCCTCTTATGATTCATCCATGTCATTTCTCATTTCATGGTCTAGAATAGGAGGATTTTTGTTTTTTGTAAAATGGAAGACAAATAGTGATATTTCTTGATTTGTATTCCCTTTGAGCTCAAAATTGCTTGATAGTTGCATAGTTGGATGAAGAAAGCAATAGTAGTTCATGAAAACTAGCTTCAATGTTTTGATTCCTAGTGTCAACAATGCATGGTGGCATAAATTTATATATTCATAAATTAGAAATTTATATTAGTTGGTGAAAATGAGTTTAGAGAGTATATGGCGACCCCTTCGGCCGTTTCCTCAGGCTCACGTCAACCTAGGCGATTGAGGTCGGACCTCCCGCTCGTTTCGTGCGGCAAGTGTAAGAAGAAGACTATGGAGGAGTATCGAGTGAGGAAGGAGGGTGCAAACAATGGTTGTATCTTCTACAAATGTCCGGATCGCAACGTGAGTTGTTTATTTTGTCATGTTATTTAATTTATGTCTTGGAGCCATTGATCATGATGATTTTGGTTAATTAACGGTCTTCTCATTTATGTTGGTGTAATTTCAGTGGGATGGCACAGGATCATGCAAGGGATGGTACTGGGAGGAAGCTTATGAGACTCGTATTAAAGAGTATCTTGCGGAGTAGGAGGCATTAGCGACAGATGAGAGTGCAGGTGATGATGCGGTAGGGAGCCAACATAAGAATGAGGCAACTATTTTTCCTTACAAGGAGGCTGGCAGTGTGGATAATAATAAGGCAGTGACCAAGAAGGACAAGCCCATTGATGATCTGTCTGTTTTAGTTGGAATTGGTTGTGAAATCCTTTTTTTGTTGAAGTGCATTGTAGGTTTATTACTTTATTTAGTGATACTTGTGGTTGTGCACATTTGTATGTAGGATGGAATAATATCATGTTTTTAGTGTAATCAGGTTGAATGATGGAGACTATAATTTGGGATCTCTTTTGATGTGATGCGTATATGTCATGTAATACAGATGAATCGACAATGGATGTACAACTCTGACCACCGCTCCTCATAGTTCATGACGGGCGTGCATGGTTTCCTAAGTGTGGCCAGGGCAAACATGCAGAATGGTTTTATATCATGCCCATGTTTCACATGCAGGAATGAGAGGTATTATTCTTGCTCAAAGGTCCTTCAAGAACAATTGTTTCGGTGGGGTTTCATGCCAAACTATATTTGTTGGACTAAGCATGGAGAACGCGGCGTTATGATGAAAGAAGACGAAGAAGAAGAAGGGGATGACAACAATATTATTCATGGCTTCACTGAGTACACTGATGCCTTTGGTGACACCGCAATGGGAGAATAGAAAGAAGATCTAGTAGCAGAAGATGAGCCGCCTATGAACTTGGTCAGGCCATCCGTGATGCACAAAGAGACTGTGAACTTGGAAAGGAGAAGAAAAGTTTGACCGCATCCTTGAAGATCACAAGACATTGTTATACCCGACATGTGAAGAGGTGCAGAAAAAGTTGGGTACCACACTAGAATTGATAAAATGGAAGGCAAAGAATGGTGTCTCAAACAAGGGATTTGGCGAGTTGCTGACTATCCAAAAGAAGATGCTTCCGAAGAATAATGAGTTTGCTGCCACGACATGTGAAGCAAAACAAATCCTTTGCCCTCTGGGATTAGAAATCCAGAAGAAGATGCGTGCCCTAATGACTGCATCTCTACCACGGCAAGGAGTTGGAGACACTGGATGAATGTCTGGTATGCCATGCATCGTGGTATAAGATCAGGCGAGATGACCCTAGTGAAGTTGAGGGGGAAGACCCCAATGAACAACATCCCAAAAAGAGAATCCCTACTAAGGTGACGTGGTATGCTCCTATAATACCATGCTTGAAAGATTTGTTTAGAAACAAAGATCATGCAAAGTTGCTGCATTGGCACAAAGAAGACCGTAAGGTAGATAATATGATAAGACACCCCGTTGATGGATCCTAGTGGAGAGCAATCGACAGAGAGTTCCCTGAGTTTGCAAAGGATGCAAGAAACCTAAGGTTTTCTTTGAGTACAGATGGCATGAATCCTTTCGGGGAGCAGAGCACGGTCACAGCACTTGGCCCGTAAATCTATGTATCTACAACCTTCCACCATGGCTGTGCATGAAGCAAAAGTTCATTATGATGCCAGTGCTCATCCAAGGACCAAAGCAACCTAGTAATGACATTGATGTGTACCTGAGGCCATTAGTTGATGAACTTCTAGAGTTATGGAAGATCAAAGGTGTACGAGTGTGGGATGAGTACAAATAGGAACACTTTAACCTGCGAGCATTGTTGTTCATTACAATCAATGATAGGCCGGCTCTTAGTAATCTTTCAGGATAGTCAAACAAGGGATATAATTCATGCACACATTGTTTTGGTGACATTAGAGGTGTATTCTTGAAGAAATATCGAAAGGTCGTGTACTTGGGCTATCGTCGGTTTCTTCCAACCACTCACGCCGTAAGAAAGAAAGGGAAGCATTACAAAGGTAAGGCAGATCATTGACCAAAGCCTAACAGTCATAGTGGCAAGGCTGTATTTGATATGGTAAAGGATGTACATGTAGTATTTGGGAAGGGACCTAGCAGCGAGCCTGTTCCAAATGATGCTAACGGAGACGGACCCATGTGGAAGAAGAAGTCCATATTTTGGGAGCTACCATACTGGGAAGTCCTACAGGTATGCAGCGCGATTGATGTGATGCACCTAACAAAGAATCTTTGTGTGAACCTGCTAGGCTTCCTGGGTGTGTTTGGGAAGCCTAAGGACACACTAGAAGCACGACATGACCTGCAACATATGAATCGATGAGACAATCTGCATCCAGAGAAGACAGATGATGGGCGCCATTACCTCAGACCTGCTAGCTACACTCTTAGCAAAGAAGAGAAGGAAATCATGTTTGAAGTCCTAAACAGCATCAAGGTCCCATCTAGATACTCCTCGAATATAAAGGGTATAGTAAATGTTCAAGACAAGAAATTTACAAACCTAAAATCTCATGACTGCCAATGCTTATGATAGAATTGCTTCCTGTTGCATTAAGAGGAATACTACCTCCAAATGTAGGATTAACCATCATGAAGTTGTGTGCATTCTTCAATGCAATTTCTCAGAAGGCAATCAATCCATTGGATTTAGCTAACCTGCAGAAGGATGTGGTCCAATGTCTTATCAGCTTTGAGTTGGTGTTCCTGCCATCCTTCTTTGATATCATGACTCACCTTCTAGTTCACCTGGTCAAGGAGATTAGTATTCTCGGTCCCATGTTCCTACACAACATGTTCCCCTTCGAGAGGTTCATGGGAGTACTGAAGAAATATGTTCGCAACCGTGCTCGCCCAGAAGGAAGCATCGCTAAGGGTTATGAAATAGAGGAGGTCATTGAGTTCTATGTTGATTTTATTCCTGACCTAGACCCTATTGGTGTTCCTGAATCACAGTATGAGAGGAGACTTAGTGGAAAGGGTACACTAGGGAGGAAACCATATAAAAGCACGGGGGACGATTCTTTCAAAAAAGCACACTACACAATTCTGCAGCACTCCACCTTGGTGCACCCTTATATCAACATGCACAGGAACACCCTACGATCTAAGAACCAAGGAAAGAGTGATGCATGGATTACAAAAGAGCACATGAATACTTTTGGCAATTGGTTGAAAAAACAATGTTAGGGTGACGAGAGTATTGATAAGTACTTGTACATTTTGGCATGGCAACCATCCTGGAATGTCGCTACATTTAAGGGGTACGAGCTAAATGGCAATACATTTTACACAATAGCACAAGATAAAAGAGCACCAATCAAAACAGTGGTGTATGCATAGATGCCACAGACCCATATGGGAAAAATGAAAGATATTATGGTTGCATAGAGGAGATATGGGAACTTGACTATGGACCCGACCTTAAGGTACCTTTGTTTCGGTGCCAATGGGTGAAGTTGAACGGAACAACAGTAAAAGTTGGCCCGGACTACGGAATGATAACAGTGGACCTCAATAATCTTGGGTACATAGAAGAGCCATTTGTCTTAGCCAAGGATGTGAATCAGGTGTTATATGTTAAGGACATGGTGAGCAAACCGAAGAATAAAGGGAAAACAAAAAATGACGACATTGAGCCAAAGCGCCACATAGTTCTTCCAGGGAAAAGAGACATCATGGGAATCAAGGACAGGACTGACATGTCTGAATATCCAAAGCAGCATGGATTCCTGCCCTTCATAGTAAAAAGTGACCCAAGTATCCTCGACGTGGCTGCTCCGCCCCTCCTCGATGCCGCTGCGGCCGCTCCGCCCCTCCTCAACGCAGCCTGGGCCGCTCCGCCCATCCTCGACGCCAGCGCGGCCTCTCTACCATGCGCGCCACAGATGACCGACCGGGAATGACCCGTGCTGCCACTCCGCGATGAGAAGCCACGCCCCGGCCCTCCAACTGGTGCCCTTGCTCTCCTCTCCTCGACGTCGGTGCTCTTTCCCAACCTGTATACATCGTCGTTGATGCAGTCCCCCTCAACCCATACGTCGACGCTGCCTCGAGCTCGATCCACACCATGCCACCGCCGCTGTCTGGCAGCTCGACACTAGTAGTAATTAAGGCAGAGGTTTTGAGCAGGGTTTGCTTTGGTTCGATTATATATGCAATCATATTTATTTTGTATATATTCTTGTCATTGATTCTATATATATACTGTCATCGTCTAAGTGTATTGATCATTCATTGTCGATTTTATTATGATTTTGCTAGATGTATAGCTAGGTGAATCTCATTAGATTATTATAATCTTGATTAAGAGGTTTTGAGCAGGGTTTGGTTTCGTTCGATTCTATATATGCAATCATATTCATTTTGTATATATTCTCATCATCGATTCTATATGTATACTGTCATCGTCTAAGTGTATAGTATTGTCATTGTAATTGATCATTGTCGCGATTCATTGTAATAGATCATCGTCTCCCTACTATCCTAATTGATCCTTCTCCGTGCTATATCGCTGGCTAACTAATCCATGATTTTCATTTATTTTATATATATAGTTCATAAGATATGGCGGATCCGAGTGGCAACTATAATCATGAAGAATTGATGCATCATCTTATCTCGGGTAGCGGACAATGTGCACTCTACCCCCTAACCAGAATCAATATTTATTGGATTTTGAGGAACTAGAGCTAAACCTTCATGAGGATCCAAATCGTGTGCAACAAAATGTTGAGGAGGTATAATATAAAAACATATTTATATAATTGTATGTATGGTATTAATAACAAATTCCATTAATTCCTTTGTGGTTTTATATATGTATATATTTCTATCCCTCCACACAAACAACTTCGACAGTAACATGCGTCAGACATGTCAGAGGTCCAACTAAACCATGAACGGTCACTTCTCAATCACAGCTGTGGATGAGAATACCGGCGAACCGTTGAAGCCGGAAAAAATGCAAAAGCTTATGTCAAACACTGTGGGGCTCTTGTTAGGTACATGCTGTCGATCAACACCCATGAATGGAAAAAGAGGAAGGATGCTCCGCCTCATATCACTTATGTTTCTAAGATGGATAAGGATCTTCTTTGGAAAGAAGTTATTGCACATTTTGCTCTCCCTCATGGTCTTACAGAGCAACAAACAAATTTAGTTAGAGCCTGGACACTTAAGAAGATGGCAGATCTATTCTGAAGCTGGAAGAAGGACCTATTTGCCAAATTTGTTAATAAGAATGTAACTCCAGATTTCAGTATAGATCTGAAGTATGAAAGGTTGAAGGAACAATGATCAGCTTTTGTTGAGTACAAGACCTCACAATACCATGCAGAAGTATCAAGAAGGAACCATCTGAATGCGCAAAAAAGGAATACCATCATACGACTGGATCAGGTGGCTTTAGAAGTGCCATTCCTAAGTGGGAGAAAATGGAAGCAGAATGTCTTGCCAATGGGGTTGCTCCGGAAACACTTGATTGGACCACCCGTTGCAAGCAATGGTTTTATGGACATAGGGGGAAACTCGACCCACAGACAGGGGTAGCGCTCTATAATAGGGCACTCGCACCCGCAGTATCCAAACTTATTGAGATGATAAATGTTGCTGCACATGGTGAGTTTAAGGCCAACCGAGAGAAGGATGAGCTTACCGAGGCCCTCCAAAATCCTGAGCACCCTAGGTGCACACGAGGCCTAGGTATGGTTTCATGGAAGCTCGCCTTCCCACAGGACACTGATACCTACAGAAGCCACCAATGAAAGAAGGATGAGAAGGCAGCATGGCTACGCAAGCTAGAGCAGGAGTTGGCTCATTTGCATGAGCGAGAACGAGAAAGGGATTTGAGGAGGGATATACAGATCAAAGAGGAGGTTCCCAGCAAGTGGAGCTAAAGATGAGTAGCATGGGACTCTAACAACCAACAATAGATCCTCATGGAGTCAGCCCCTCTCAGCAAAGAAGTAGCTATGCTTCCACTGAGTTACCTGCTACTCAACAACAAGAGGAAGAACAAGAACACTTCCCTGTGGATGACATCATTGTCAATTTGACCACATGTGAGCTGCACATTCTCGAGGAGGATAGCACAGTTATGGTGGCACTCGGTTATGTCTCACCAGAGGATCCTAATAGCATGGATCCAAAAGTCCATGGTGCTCCAATTCCCCCTACACATTATAGAGTCAGTGTGGATAGAGTTATCGACGACCATATGGGAGTGGAACTTGAAATTCCTGGAGGTGATGGGGAGAAGACCCTAGGAGAAGTTGAGAAGGGCATCATTCTATGGCGTAAGCGCTTCATAATCATTCCCAGCAATGAGACGGCTAGGGTATCGCCAGTGCCACCGCAACCTTCTAGGTGAGAATATAAAACTTTTTAATATATTCTATATATATGCTATATTATTGGCACTCATCAATTTATTCACTGCAGGTCTCCACCATTTCTTCATTCCCAAGATTAGCCGAAGGCGGTACACATACAGAATCTGATGCTAAGGAGACAAGTACAGGAAGTTGAGCTCAAAAGACGTTAGAGAAATAAGTCTCCACCATTGACGGACTATGAACGTCAACTCGTAAAGTCACACGAGTCCCAAAGGAAAACCGCCACCACAAAGAAAGCAGAGAAAGAGGTTCCACAGCTTGGGATGCAACAACAACAGTCTATCCCACCATTAATTATTCATATTGATCAGCCACCATCACAAGGGCGTGTCTCTTCTTCCTGTATTGATGAAGTCATTGCAGCTTTGCGTGGGGAAGAAGTTGACCCCGAACAACTCACAAATTTCCTAGAAGAAGCAAAGATTACACTTCACAGTTCTACGAGCAGACCCCGTTTATTTTAGCTAAGGTAGAGCATGATATATTTCGGACATATAAGAGGGGCAGGAGTCTAGTAGGCAAAAAGGACTGGCCCAAACTGGGCACGCAGATGAACAACTTGAACAAATGGTACATGAATATTTGTAAAGAGAAGGTTGACGAGGCAGACTTACTGTTGATGCTTCGATTTAAATCAGAGCATTGGTACTTCCGTGGATATGGCATAATGCCAATTTATTTCGAAGACATGCACCATCTGCTTTGGCGGGAAGATCTCGACAAATCACTCGTTAGCTGCTTTTGTCGATAAGTGACAAACCATCAGTATTTGTTACATGCATGTTAAAATTTAGTACTTATATTTGTACTATATGAATGCAGACTCCAGATGCAAGAAATGAGGAATGACAAGAGAGTAATGATGCTCTTGGTTTTATCGACCCGTATCTTATTTTTAAGGATCCAGTCACTAACTATGATCATTTGGAAGCATGAAACAGAGGAGAATCTGTTCAATTCATGGAAGCCCTCAGGGACAAGGAATAAATCCTATTCCCTTACTTGTTCGGGTTAGTGCTAACATGTTGTGCACATTTTTTTGGCTTATTGTATCCACATTAACTTTATATAATGATCGATCGTTACCAGCAGCTTTCACTGGATACTGTTGGTTATTGATTTGAAAGGGGGCTTCATAAGAATCTTGGTCTCCAAGTTAGGACCACAAACAGAGTACCAATATATGATAGATATGATCTAGAAGTAATTAATATATATTATATAAATCTCTCTCTCTCTATATATTATTGCATGCATATGGCAACTAGTTAATTAATTATTGATTAATTATTATTTTCTTGTGGATGCAGAGCTTGGCTTACGCTCACGGGTAAATACAAAAGTCAATGTGGGGCTTGGACGATGCCTCTAACTGTAAGGCAATGGCGTGTATGTATATATATAATAGCTCTCAATGCTTCTTTATTATTAGCTCAAAATGATAATTACTAACATGCTTCTTCGGTTCATGTTGATATGAATCATTTATTTTCTTGTTAAGTGGTGTCTACAACAAGAAGCAAGGAACCATTTATACGCATACTATGTCTGCGAGTACATGATGGCCTTTAGAAAGAGGATTCCAGAAGAACAACTAAAAGCATGTAATGAAAAACAATTGACTACGTACGTTTCTCGGTACATATAGTATATATTCATACCTTCCTTTCGTTTGTTCACACACATTGCCGAAAGATTGGTTAAAGGCAAGGTGCATGCAAGAAGACCAGATCAAAGCAGTTCAAGAGGCTATTTTAGGATTTCTTGTTGATCAAGTTGTGGCGTCCACCGGCGAGTTCCACTATGACCCTAACTGAGTCTTACCTAGTTCCAGTGACACGACGGCGAGTCGGCGGTAGGACGACGATAGAGCTTGTGCGCAGTTCCCAAGAATAAAGTTTCATGCTATACACTATAATTATTATTTCATGGATCGATGTAAACTAAAATATTAGTTAAGCTTTTGTGTGTGTATATATTAGTTTCTTATTCGTGTATAAAATGCTCCAATGAACGTATATTAGATTATTATATGTAGAATTCATATACAAATAACTAATTTAAAATAAATATAAAAGCTAATGAAAATATACGAAAATAGAAAAAGGACAAACCAATTTATCCCGGTTGCTATCACAAACCGGAACTAAAAAGGCATGCTCGGAGGCAAGTCTCGGGATGCCTACTTGTCCCGGTTGGTGACACCAGCCGAGACTAAAGGTTGCCGTCTAATTCCGGTTGGAGTAACTAGGCCCACTTGGGCAATCTCGGTTGGGTAACCGGGACAACAGGGGGTTTCCAACCCGGGACTATAAGCCATATTTCTACTAGTGATAGGTTGCATAACTCTTTTGCATCAGAGACAGTAAATTAGTAACACTTAGCAAAACTGTGGTGTGCATCTAGATATATATCTCGCATAGTATTAATAAGTATGGTTTTAAAGACCAATAAGTTTTTAAGCTGTACAATTTACTCTGCTCTTATAAGATAATATAATATAGTCCCTTCAGGTCACTCATGTGCAAAATCGCACAGTTATTTAAGTTGATTTATTCCTCCCTCACGAAGCAAAGCCACCTGACTTACATTGGCCTTTTTGGATCCATGAGTTAGAGTTAGTTTGAGTCAACTAACCCTAAAGAATCCAAAAAGGGTTAGATTGGAGTTAGTTGTATCTAGCCCACCCAAAAAACTATCCCCACCAAGAGGTGATTATTCGGGTTAGTTCTGATGGGCCCACTCAAAACTCATGACATCATCGTGTATCTCATACTTTTGGAAGTAAAAAAAGTCATATCTCCTAAACCATGTGTCCCAATTAAAATCTTATTGGACGATAGTATTTCTTAAAACTCTTTAGAACAAGAACCCACATCGATATGTTTCGATAAAATTTTTAACACATATTTATCTCATGATTAATATTATATTTAAAGATCTTATATTGAAAATATATTTATTGTCAATCTAAACCTCCTTGGCTAGAGTTAGTTTAGGGCTAGTTTAGAGTTAGAAACTAATTTTAACCTCTAGCCAAGTTAGAGTATCAAATAGGGCCACTGAAAATGTTTTTTCTCGCAAACAAAGCTAATCCATGGAATGAAGAGTTTTTTTCCTAAAATACAAACACATGCACTGCACAGTGACCCCCTATGAACAAAAGCAAACATGTCTTGCTTTTTCCCTGTGAGTGACTTTGAAAGACTAGACTGGTAGAGATTAAGATTGACGAAGTTACGATGGAAAGAATAATAGTTCCATTGATTGAGCTAGTTCGGTTCGCAGAAACAATAATAATAAATAAGATAACTGTTTGTCTAAAACTCAAGGTACATATATGAAGTGACACAACATTTATATCCTTCAGCTTTAAACATTAAACAAACTAATACATGTATGTGCAGAATTTCTATAGGAATTCAGATGTGTATACCGAATCTGGAGGCTGGATCAATTTGGAGAGAGAGCGTTCAACTTATCAAATGAACCAGTAACTCCATGTCATTATTTGGCATAAAATACGTCATAATTACAAGGTGGACGACGACATGGCCATCCCGACTGAAAAACTGGTCGACAATCTTTGCAGAATCTGCATAGGTACCTGCATAGGGTTCCAAAACCAAACAGTCATGTATCTGTTCTCCTTGTTCAGAGTAAAGTACTTGTTGTCTCACAGACGACTACTGAAAGTTTGGAACCATCAGCTCCGACAAAAAAGTTTGGAACCATCAGCTCCGAAAAAGAAATTCAAAATAGGCCTACGGATTGGAACCGTCTAAGATGTATAAAGGATTTGACACGATTGAAATGTATATTCACAACGATCAACTTTCGAATTAGAGTGTTATAGCTTTTGGGAATTGCTAACCACCCCACCCCCCCCCCCCCCGCCCCAACCAACCCCACACACACACTTATCCGTGCGGCATGAGGACGCACCCAATCTTGTCGGTCGATTGTGTTTAATGGCCAACGGATGACACAATTTGTCAAATCCAGATGAAATTTATCTTTGCTGTTCAAAAATTTGGTTAGTTCTTACTATATATTCTAATATATGCTATTGTAGTTCAGATCTCTCGTAAGATATATCCACTGCATGAATTCCTATTTTCTTGCAAAAACATTATTGTAAAGTTTTTTCATATGTCTTCTTACTCCGCACACAGCAAAGTGTCAGGCAAAAATAAAATTTTTGTATGTTAATATTAGTCAATATTTAAATGCCAAAGGCAACGGTGACTACTACTTTGTAGATAGAATGTATGTACTGCCTTCCTTTATATCAAAAAAGCACAATCTGAAAACAAACATTCAGAAAAAACACACACAATAATAGCAATCAAGTAGATCCTCAGCACTTACATCCATCGTAATGGTCTTTGCCTATAATGCTTAGCAGGTCAGCAGAATCACCAGAAATACGATTGGAAGGAAGCAAGGTCTTGCAAACATCGTATGAGAGCTGGGAGCTTCAATTTCTAGTTCGCATATATGGCAGAACTGGGTCTCACTAACTCTCTCTATATATTATGGTCCATACCAGTTGAGGATACAGTTCATCAACCAATTGAGGATAAAAAAAGCTGAATTGACGGAACTGACCCATTTGCTTCTGTCGAATGGCCTAGTGCATGGCACGAGACAAATCACAATCGATAAGTGAAAAAAGGGGAGCAACTTCTTGAATTATGACGTATCAATCACTTACAAGACAAGTTGGGCACTAGCTGTCTGACCTTTCCTTTTGGCAACACGGAAATGATTTGAGTGGCTTCTCTACTGACGCAGAAAAAAAACAATTGACCAATCAATACTACAAATATGATTGGTACCAATGGGAAGGTTTTTTGTATAGAGATGACTAAAAATAACCCACTAACTTTGTATCTAAATTGCCCTCTTTTCCATTTTTAATTGAAAATAACACCTTTTTTTATAAATTAGCAATCTTTACCACCATAAAAGATAAATAAAGTATCACATCTCAGGCGCAATAATATATCTGTCAATATTAATATCAGCTATTATAAAACAATAGGATATCCGTAAAGTAAGACATATTTTCTATAATAAAAAATATTAACTAAAGTAAGCATAAAATATGTTCCACTGTGTAGAACTTGTCAATATGTATATATTAGGATAACTTTTTGTTTTCATAGCTTATCAAGCGCATCAAATGTTCCCTCAACAAAACACTTAGCAATAATCATGCTAACAACGCACTTTTAAGTAATGTGCTTTTGGTCCAAAAAAACTCACTTTAAGTTATAATAAATATCACATTTTTTAAATAAGCTCATACATTTTGTTTAAAACAATATGTCATATTAATATTGCTAATTTAATTTTAAGTATTCTATATAATATAAAACAATACTTTTGCACATATATTTACGTGATATAACACCCAACATATTGATGGCTTATTAGTCTTGTGCCTTTATAATACTAGTGGACTACCCCGCGTGTTGTTGCGGGAATTACGAATTATTGGATTGCGTGGTATGTGGCATGGACAATAAAATGTTTACGTGTCTTGTTGACATAGATATTATAGTTATATGTGCTAGTGGATTTTAATAGTATATAATAATACGTATTGTAGTTAGACAACTTGCATGTTGAGATGAATAGCTAGTGAGTTTTGTTTTTATTAGATGTTAATTGTATGTGATAGTATATTGTTTAGTTGGGTAGCTTGCATGTGTCGAAACAAATAATTTGTGGTATTTTTGTTTTGTAAAAGTATAAGATAAGATAAAATAAGATTCGACTAGATACAATACTGTGAGCCTCGATGTGCTTTGAAATACGCGCCTTTGGCGTCCTCTAAAAAAAAAGCCTCGATGTGCTTTTGCACAAATGGTAGTCTTTCGCATCATGCCAAATACTTGTTCTACACCATAATGACCCTGGCTTTTCAAACGAAAACTCACTGGTCAATAGTCTTTCTCGATCCGCATCAGTGGAGAAGCCACTCAAATCTTGTTACGAAGACGGAAGACTCGCCGTTCTTTGTCATTGACGTGACCGTCACTTCTTCAGTGCAATATCGTCGTCATATGGATCCGGTAACATGCGACTGGTGGTGTTCCAGCTGATAACCTGTGATTAGTTATTTCATAATGTGCCGGGTTGGCCTCTTAAGTCAATCTCTTATGCCACTTTTGAGACCAACAGCGCCAAAGGAGACACCAAGAAACTAATCTCATTCGCTGATAGTCGACACAACTACGGTAAAACTGCACTGACAGTCCGTCGGAGACTAATGAGTCTTCCGCCTTCATAGGAAGAATTTGAGTGGCTTCTCCACTGATGACTGAAGCAGAGAGAAAAGACACTATTGACTACTGAGTCTTTGTTTGGACATCATGGCACAGAGGAAGTGCTTGGCATGATGTAAGAGGCTTCCGTGTGTGCAAAAAAAGGAGGCTCAGTGTTGTATCACGTAGAAATTTATATAAGCGTGGACAAGACTAAACCATCCGTTGTAACCAATGAAGGTTGCAGACAAGTGGAGCAATATAAACAACGATCTGGCATGACATGCGTCCTATGAGTGATAATGTGTGGTCTTGATAATTTAGATGACAACACCAAACTTATATGTGTGGCTCACCTCGCCAATACATGGTCAGCCTGTCAATTGCTTCATTAACCATCTTTGCCAACCGGTGTAAGCATCTGGTCCATCTAGCACATCAGGTCACTAAGAACATGATCGATTATTGTTTGGCATTTATTAGTAAGAAGGCCGAATAATAATAAAAAGTTATCCCTATCAATTACTTTAGTCGACACACACTCTCACACGTTTTATCGAGCTCTTACAAGTGTTCTTATGGATAGGACAATAGACAACTGGTTTATCATACTTTTAAGGGCATGGGACTGAGATTGCAAGGATCAAATTTGCACTAAGCTGGTGTATATTTTTGGTAATGGAGAAACTAAAATTATATATGTAGCATACAAGTTAGTAACAAATTGCTATGATTGTGATTGGCTGTCGGCCGCTAGACCTAGCCTTCTCCACACTTTCGTCACACCTTCTCCACCAGAGCTAGCCTTCTCCTCGCCGTGGCTGTCAGCCAGAGAAGACCGGGAATGACCTCATCTTCGCTTTGTCGCTCCTCCTCTCCTATATCACACACAGAAGAAGCCGCGAAGTCGCAGGTAGCCACCAGGAAGATGATATGAGTGCTCACGCGAAGAAGCAGGTGACCATGTGTGCAGTGTGTGGTCTCCCGGTCTGCATGCATATCTCTAACGATTGGGCTTGGGGAAGAGAAATTTGAGAATCATGACTTAGTCGAGTTAGCCCTGCTTGTCATTCTCAGTAGGAATAAATTTGAAGGCCTTAATTTAAGGCCTGCAGCTAGAATAGATGCAAAAAATAAGAGCCTAAAAATGAGCGGGTATGGAGTTATTTGGGGGCTCCAACAAAGAATAGAGCAAGCATGAGCTTTTCGATATGTTGAAAAAAATCGGCATTGTTGAGATTTTGCGTCTCTAATTTATTTATATTTTTTCACTTACTTACTTTTCTAAGTTGTGTGCTTACCTTTTTCTAGTCTTGGTCAGTAGGTTATTAGTTGATATAATTGGAACCTAGGTTGTATAACTCCTTTGTGTTAGAAATAGTAACAGTTAGCAAAACTGCTGCGTATATCTAGATAGCTATCTTGCATACGTTTTGATCAGTACAGTTTTAAAGATCAATAAGTGTTTGAGTTGCCTAATTTTCTCCGCTGTTATAAGATATTGCAGTCCTTTCAAGTGACTGGAGTGCAAAATCCCATAGTTATTTAGGTTGATGCACTAAGTTATTCCTCAATCACGAAGCAAAGCCAACTGACTTACAACGAAAGATAAATCTCAGGTAATCATGGAATTTTCACAAAAAAATGTAATCCATGGAACAAAGAGATTTTTCCTCTGAAATACAGACTCATGCACTGCACAGTGACCCTCTATAAACACAAGCAAACACGTCCTGTTTTTACCCTATTCTGAAGCTGGTGCGGTTACCCTTTGTGCTTGAGAGCGTTTGTATATAACTTCCGATGTGTACCGAATCTGAGGCAGGATCTATCTGGAGAGTTTGAGAGCGTTCAGTTTATTAAAGGAAGCAGTAATTCCATGTTATTATTTGGCATACAGTACGTCTCCTGTTGAACCATGGCGGACGATGGCTTAGCGATCCCTGAAAACCTGGTGGGTAATCTTAGCTACCTGCACACATGGATCCAAAAGCAAATATGAGAATTGTTTGTGAAACTCTTTTACGTGAATGGTTATTCAAAAGTTGTCCCTGGTTGGAGTTCATGTGAGGACACATATAAATATTAGACTAACACATATATTAGTTGATGACTATGTTTCACAAGTCATAGACATAGAGATATCGAACTAATAATGTGAACACATGTATGACATGTAGGCTGAACTGACCCAGCATGAGATTGTATCTATTCACATCGCGTATGTTATGTCCTTAGACCTAAGACTATTGTATGTACTCAAGATGCAAAACGGCCTACTTAGGGACTGTCAAACGCTGCTCCGTAATTGGGTAGTAATAAAGGTGGTCTTTGGGTAGATGGAAAACATGCTGTGAGACATAGGTAGCCAAGATGGAATTTGCCCCTCTTTGAGTGAGAGAGGTATCTGTTGGTATATGCACCTGCCTTCCTACGTTCGCCGGATCGACCGGAGGAGGGAGGGCGAGGGTCTCACCACATAGGAAACGATCTAAGGGATGAGGTGGGAACAAACAGTGACTGAGTTGGCCCAATGGGGAAAATTGTATTAATTGGCACTGGAAATGGAACCGTGCTCTCTCTTTACAAGGTGCCTCCTCTTGGTATTTATAGGGCATATCAAGGGTCAAGGGCTTTTTACACTAGGGTTCCTCTCTACATTACACTGCAAGTGGCCCACGATGGGGCTATTTTGGTACAACGGCTAAACTACTCGGCCGCCTGCGACCACTGTTCGGGCGCCACGTGTCGGTCGGTCGACACGCCAGGCCGACCCGAACCGCCGCACCCACGGTGGAGTGCGCCGCACTGGGTCTGGGCACCAGGCGCGGGCCGCAGACCTTTACCTGCAACCTATGAGCAGACGATCGAAGGTCTCGATGCAAGAATTAGAGTGGTGGACTTACCTCCGGCGAGGACAGAGGAGTCGGCGAAGGTCTGCACCTTCGCCGCCGGTACATGCCAGGCACCTTGGCTCCTAGTCGGAGCCGCGGAGCTGTGCGGGGGGGCTCCTGGCGAAGGTTGCTGCCCCCAACAATATCACTGGTCGACTCAAGTGATAGGATCAACAAATGCATGGCCATGCTTGGCTTAAATGTTAACCCATGAGTTGAACCAAATATCGTGTGGCAAAGTGTATAACATGTACGTGGTCTGTGGTGGTTCTTCTAATATGATCTTTACGTGTATATAGGAGTTGTCATGCCTTACTAGAGGCCACTGTCAACTATCGGTCGAGTAGGAGTACTAGGGCCGTGTCTATGTGTGCATGAAGCTATAGGGTTGCACACTTAAGAGCTGAAAGCCTAATTCGGGTTCAAACCAAATTAGACAAGGTTTAGGGTTTTCTATTGGGCCTCCAACTCAGGACCTCATAGGGACGCCTATATAAACAAGGGGTAGGGCACAACCAGAGGTGATCTGATCTACGCCTTTTGGCAGCTGCCGTCGCCCTCCCACGCTCACATCTTTGCTCCTCGTGGACCTAGCCATCCGAAGGAGCAACGCTTCTTTCTGTACGTGTGGGATACCTCAGAGGTGCTACGTTTGAAGCACAAGGAAGCAGTTTTCCCAGGTCATTACTTGGCCTACAGTACATCACATGTTGACATGGCGGACGATGGGTAATCTTAGCTACCTGTACACATGGATCCAAAAGCAAACAGTCAAGTATATGAGATATTTCTTGTTAACAGTGAAGTATATTTGTCTAGATGCATAGTTTTTGCTTTCTTTAGATTCGTGATGATTGTTATGCACTTAGATATTATTACTATGTGTAGATGCATGGCAAGAGCACTGTGATTTGTTGTTTTGTGGAAGCCAGCCGGAAGGTAGGCACCATGCCATAGTCACATCAGAGACTAAGAATAGTGAGTCTTCGTTGGAGGAATTTCAGTGGCGTCCACTGATGATGCAGATCATTAGAGAAAGAATATTGACCAACGAGTCATCGCATGGAAAGGCTGCTGTTGTCAGCCGGCAAAAGTCTCTTGCAAGTGATGTCGTAGTCCCAAGAACTTCTTCCTATTGTGATTATGCATTTGACCTTTCAACAGAACTACAGAAGCAAGTTGTCATTTCAGCTTCATCGTCCAATTCTAATATAAATATGATTGAACTGTATGCTTCATGGACGCGGGTTGTTCCCTCGTTACTTGTACTGACCATATAGGGAACACCCAAGTTCGCTCATCAGAATTAGCAATTGAAGCTCAGTACTGTTCTCGATCATAGAGTACAATGGTAGCAAGGCATTACTTCCTACCGTGTTTCTGGTGATTCAGCTTATCCTGATAAGCATCCTCTGCCAGAAGGCTCATGGGACGCGCCCACCGCCTAATCATGGATGTAAATGCTAAAAGATTATTCGACTATTATCGTATCTTATTTTCTGAACGTTTGTTATTTAACTATCATGCGACTTAGGTTTTTTCATGGGGCTTGAATTGGAGTGTGTCGAAAGCGTCGGGGAACACTCTCTATTTATTTCCATACACGAACCTGCCTGACATGTGAATTATAGATTAATTAGTTCGGTGATGCAGCTTTTGAAACCTAGATTTATGGTTTAGTACTATATGCACTACACCACAACACTAGAAATGACGTCGGATGGTCTGACGTTGAAACCGGATATAGCGTCAAACGATCTGACGCTAGAAAACTTATAGTGTCAGACTAGAATTTTGACGTTAGACAGCCTGTTGTCATGAATGCGTCAAATAGTCCATTGATAATGTTTAGCGTCAGATCGTGCAACAATCATAGCATTCATAGCGTCAGATTGTTGAACTGAACAATCTAAATAAGCCAAAAAAAACAAATGCATTTAGAAAACATTTGTCACATAGCATTGCCAAATTCAAGATTAATATAGTGTTCACACATTACAAAGAAGGCACACAATCACATAAATATCACAATGGACCCATAACATATTTGCATCTCGGTATGAGCTAATATACCCTAAGTCATACATCCATAACTCATATGTCACAGCAAGCAACATGAAACTACTGCTTCCTAAACAACCTTTTGCACTAGCACATAGCATAGGCACTGACTTGGCAAAAAGTAGTGGGTTTGTTGCACAACTAACATAACCTACATTCTCGATGCCAGTAACTAGATAATTTCTATAATAATCTATGCTGCTAAAAAATGAAGATAGCCACACAAGCCTCATTCCTTGTGCAAAGACATATGTTGCAAATCTGGTGCTCCACCTCCACAAAGCCTCCACCAAAATGCTAAAAAAATGAAGTGAAATGTCTCAAACATGTGCAGAATTGGTTGTACAAAATTTTGGACATTTTATTGTAGAAAAAAACATCTGGACAGAAGTGATGCAAAAGCTTACCCGGATTGAAATCAAAGCGTTCGCCTCTCCTTGCCATCTTATTTGGGAAGTGTCTGCTTGTCTCCTGCCCAATCTACCTAAGAAGGATGCAATGTAAATATAGTGAGATGCAATGTAGAAATAACTAGCTCAACTACATTTAGAACTTCCATGGTGTTTGCCCAAGAAGGCACAATCAGTTGCTGAACTAAAATGTAGAAATATTAATAGCATCAATAGTCATATGTATTCTTTTGTTTAGACAAATCCAAATAAATAGCTATCCATCATTTTTTTAGTCATGGGAAACTGCATCGTTGAGACCTCCAGCAACACGAGAAGCCGTTGAGGTAACTTTCGAGTGTTGTGATATATCAGTACAAAACACGAGAAGCCAAAAAATTTTGTTCCAACGCAATAGCTGAGACCTCCAAGTTCGCTCATCAGAATTAGCAATTGAAGCTCACTGTTCTGATACAGTAAAATGCTAGCAAGGCATTTACTTCCTTCCTACCCTGTTTCTGGTGATTCAGCTTATCCTGATAAGCATCCTCTGCCAGAAGGCTCAGGGGACGCTCCCGCCGCCAACTAAACATGGATGTAAGTGCTAAGGGATTATTTGACTGTTATCGAAACTTATTTTCTGAACGTTTCTTGTGATGAGCGCTTACTATGTCTAGACGCATGGCACGATCAATGTATTTAGAAAAAATAAAACCATATTATAATTATGCATGGCACGTCGGGTGCAGTCAAGTTTGCATTTGCGCTGTGCAAGGTTCTCCGGTACGTTTTGTTGCCCGGTTGTTGAAGCCAGCCGGAAGGTAGGCACCATGCCATATTGTCACGTCGGAGACTGAGAACAGTGAGTCTTCGTTGGAGGAATTTCGGTGGCGTCCACTGATAGATGATGCAGAGCATTAGAGAAAGACCATTGACCAATGAGTCTTCTCTTGGAAAGCCTGCTGTGACAGCAGCCAAACGTGTCTTGCAAGTTGGAGGTGGTGTCGTAGTCCCAAGAAGCTGCTTCCGTTCTTCCACTTCTATTTTGTCTCGCGCCATTAATGCCATTCAAAAGAAGCAAGTGAGGACTTGAGGTTGTCATGTCAATATGTCATTTCAGCTTCATTGTCAAATATATAATACAATCGAACTGTATGGACGCGGCCCTCAGTTCTCCCATAACGACTAGGAATCGAAGCCTAGTTTTCTGATACAATACAATGCTAGCAAGGCGTTCCTTTTCATGCTATCGTATTTCTAGTGATTCAGCTGATCCTTATAAGTACCATTAGCGGCCAGCTGCCTCACAAGAGAAGTTCAACAGGATCTAAGTGCTGTGGGACTACTAGATTGTTATTCTGTATTTTCCTGAATGTTTTGTTTAGATTGTGGCTTTACGTAAGTTAGATTCCCTTTAATCTTAGCTTTCTCAGGGCGCTTGAATTGCATAGCGCGTGAAAAGTGGATAATAATTGTAGTACCTCTCTGTCATCACAACATTATCTATATACTGAGAATCCATATAGAAAACAATATGATGCGCCTACCTTTGGAACCTAATAATGGATTTCCACAATGGGGCTATTGGGTTTTTTATGCCTTTCCATAGGAAGTACTATCTATAGTTTAACTGTTAATAATAATCACAGTTACTTTTTTGTATCAAAATATTGATATCAATCTTTGTATATTAGCGGCCTCGTTTATCTGCACTTGTCCACCTCAATCTACATGTACTCGGGTGGAAAATTAACTAATTTTTACCTCTCCACTCCAACATATATGGCTGTACTTTTAGATATCCTGTGTACCCACATTCATATACTCTTTCATATAGTGTACCAACATTTATATATTTAGCTTAATAAGGTCATTTTAAACTATACTTTTGTCTCCAACTAATTAGATGGATAACAGATTAGCCCACCGAAATTAGTTCAGATGGTTTATGCTTATTGCTATTTTTATCAGATATATGCTGCACTGATAGTAATCCGCACATATCCTGTTTACATCAATTTAAGATATGATTTAATTGCACCCAGCGCACAACAACATGATAGGTGGGTGCAAATTTGTCCAACTTGTAAACTACTCAAATAAGTACAATAGCTCAGCAAATTGTTGTATATAAGTTACCAACATTCCTAATATGGTAATGTCCGTAGCTTTTTTAGGAACCTTCCAAATTAGTAAGCAATTAATAGATCTTAGATGGTTCCAACGGATAGTGTTGTTATCTTAAATTTATGGTACCAAACTTTCAGCAATTACTGAGACAACTCAACAAATGTGAGGCCCTGTTTAGATTCTATAGACTAAAGTTTAGACACTAAACTTTATGCCACTTTATTAGATACACTATCGGAAAACCTCTCTTTGCCGAGTGTCTGGATCTTTGTCGAGTGGCAGAGCTCAGGCACTCGGCAAAGAGGGCCTTTGCCGACTGCCAGACCCAGGCACTCGGCAAAGACAGCCCCTTTGCCGAGTGCCACGGCATGGCACTCGGCAAAGATTTGATTTTTTTTAATCTTGATTCTAAACTTTTTCTCTGGTCTTTCTAAATTGTATTGAATCATATTTTAGAATTTAAAACTTTTTGCTATATTTTCTGAATTAATTTTGTTTACTTGAATTTTTCTCAAAAAAATAAATTTGAACTGCATGTGCATGAAATAATAAAATGTAGCCATTCAAAAAATTATATTCATGTTAAAGAGTGTATTTTGAGGCCGTGTGCAAAACCTCACCCAAAATTTGGAATGCCTTGTTCATGAAACATGACCATCCAATTGCAGGAGAAGTGTTTTTTAATTATATAAAATACAAATGAAGTCCGAAAATCACGAAACTTAGCGAGGTGTCATCCCATCATATGTGAAGGCTATGGTAAAAAATTAAGAATATTTCAAGCAAGTTATGACTTCGGATGGCTAAAACCTGGACATCTCCAAATTTGATCACTTGTGGTCACATGTGGAGATGTCTGGGTTTTAGACATCCGACGTCACAACTTGCTCGAAATATTCTAAATTTTTTACGAAAGGCTCTTCATGCGATAACATAACACCACGACAAGTTTTGTGATTTTTGGACTTCGTTTGCATTTTATATAATTAAAAAACACTTCTCCCACAATTGGATAGTCATATTTCCTGAACAAGGAGTCAAAAATTTTGGGTGAGTTCTTGGATACGGCCTCAAAATACACTCTCTAACATGAATATAATTTGTTGAAAGGCTATATTTTATTATTTTATACACCCACAGTTCAAATTTACTTTTTCGAGAAAATTCAAGTAAACAAAATTAATTCAAAAAATATAGCAAACATTTATAAAAAAATTTCAAATTTAAAAATATGATTCAATACAATTTAGAAAGACCACAGAAAAATTTTAGAATCAAGATTAAATAAATCAAATCTTTGTCGAGTGTCTCATCTGGCACTCGGCAAAGCGGCTGCCTTTGCCGACTGCCTAGGTCTAGCAGTCGGCAAAGTTTCCGGCCCAATAAGGCCCATTAGCCTGCTCCCCTTCCCTTATTTAAAAAACCCTAACCCCACCCCACTCAACCCCACCAGCCGCCGCTCCCCCTCTCTCTCCCTCCAGTGCCGTCGCTCCCCCTCTCTCCCTCCAGCGCCGCTGCTGCACCTCCCTCTCCCTCCCCGGCGCGGCCTCCCCAGCGCGGCGCAGCTCCTCACAGCGCTGCCTGGTCACGACGGCGCGGGCGAGCGGCAGCGGCCTCACTGGCGCGGCGCGGCTCCTCCTAGTGCCGGCGGGTCGCAACGGCGCGAGGGAAGGCCCCCCCCGGCGGCGGCGCGAGGCTAAGCGGCCCTCCGACGGCAGCGCGAGGCGAGGGGGGCCCCAGCGGCGACGCGAGGCGAAGCGGCCCCCCCAGTGGCAGCGTGAGGTGAGGCGGCCCCGGTGGCGGGATGCGGCGGCCCCCGGCGGTGCCCACCTCCTCTCCCCCCCCCCCCGCGTCACGAGGCGAGGCGGCCCCCTGGCGGCGGCGCGAGGCGAGCCCCCCCAGCGGCGCCCACCCCCCTCCCTCCCCCGCGGTGGCGCGAGGCGAGGCCCCCCCCGGTGGCGGCGCGAGGCGAGGCGGCCCCCCGGCGGCAGTGCAAGGCACGACAGCCCCCACCGGCGGCGGCGCGAGACGACGCCCCTCGACAGCGCGCCGCGTAGCGCCTCGGCGGCAGAACAGCGGCGCGCCGGCCGGCGTCGATGGGCTCGCCGGGCCCTGTGGATGGGCTTGGCGGGGCCTGCCTTTTTTTTATTTTTTCAGAAAGTCTTTGCCGAGTGCCTGTCTCGTGGCAGTCGGCAAAGAGGTCTTTGCCGAGGCATTCTTTGCTGACACCTCTTTGCCGACTGCCGACGTGAAAAACCATCGACAAAGGCTTTACCGACTATTTTCAGGCCTGCACTCGGCAAAGACACTGAGTCCGGCAGTGATATTAAGCCTCCAAACATACGAGGTCTAAAGTGTTGTCTAAATTTTAGACCATCTCACAAAAACTTGACCAGGTAAGAGCTAAAGTGGTCTCAAGTTTTAGCCCTCAACTTTAGAGAACTAAAGTTTAGACTAGAAAATGCAAATGGTCCCCGAAGCATTTTTAGTTGACCGCATGATGAACAACCAGTTTGTCATGTTATAATAAAATGAACATCAGATAGTTAACGGTTTGCTTTTGGAACCATGTGCAGGCTCGTGGACAGGTGATCCCAAACATCCTTGCGGACCAACGTTTGGGACGGGTCGTCCGTGCCATCGTCCACCATGTCTAATTAAATAATGAAATAATGGTTGTTGATGATCAACCTAGCCTATTGGATGTTCTCTCCAAATTGAGCCAGTCTCCGAATTCAGCTTAAACCTGAGTTTCTATACAAGTTGTGCTAGTTACAATGACGCTCGCTCTATTATTTTGTATACTAGATAAATACCGTGTGTTACACGGAGCAAAATAACATTTGACAACCTCCTTACGGTTGATTGGAAACCAAATTATTATTAAATCAAGGTCGACGAACACGCTGATGCTAGGGACCTGTGCGTCCTGTTGCGTCAGGATTTGATGACAATAAAGGTGGGGTTTATTGTATAAGTGTTTACGTTGATATTGTACTACGATTGCGCGATTCTACTCATAAGCTGGATTGAAGTAGT
This sequence comes from Bothriochloa decipiens, assembly GCA_023333625.1. Lineage (NCBI taxonomy): Eukaryota > Viridiplantae > Streptophyta > Magnoliopsida > Poales > Poaceae > Bothriochloa > Bothriochloa decipiens. The sequence continues at coordinate 7,525,773 of CM041636.1, read as the reverse complement.
AGGTGCCCATCTGTCAAATTATTTTGAAATTGACACTTTCAAAACTAAGAGATTGATTTTATTCAGAATTTCCCTTTCGTAAAAATTGATGAAGATGCAAACAACACAATAATCAGCACGGCTCACTGATAGCTTTGTGCATGCAACAGCGCAGTTAAGCATGATCGTTGCATAGCCATATAGTGGCCATATATATACGTCGTATATCCACAGGCATGACCGCGTGCCACATCATAAAGACACCGTTCGTCCTCCTCGTCCATAAATTTAGCCACGGTCGCAACATGACCAAACGGATATAATAACATTAGTATAGAAAATGAGATGAGGAGCAGTTAAATCGTGATTTTAGCGGCGGCTGAGGGCTTAGGATCGGCAGATACTACTACTAGTTCCAAGGAGCTGCTCAGCTGGATGAAATCTAGCAGCCCGAAGATGATCCATTACTGGACTCAGGAGATTTGCCGAGTGCCAAAACACTCGGCAAAGGCCCGGATACACTAGGCAAAGGCTTCTCAGCAAAGAAGTCTTTGCCGAGTGCCTTATCTCAGGCACTCGGCAAGATTTTTTTGAAAAAATAAAAACAGAAAAGGCATCCAAGCCCATCAGCAGGGCCCGTCGAGGCCATCGCCACCGGTAAGGCCATCTCACCGGCTCTGGGGAGGACGAGCCGGTGCTGGCGAGGCTGCGCGCGCAGGCCGTCGCGCCTCATCACGCCACCGGCCCCCGCTGGCGCTTGGCAAGCCGAGACGGTGCTAGGCAGGCCGAGCGCACGGGCCGCCACCCCGCCGCGCCTTGTCATGCCGCTAGCCCCTGCCGGCGCTGGGAGGCCAAGCCGAATAGGGGAGGCCGCGCGGGCCGCCACCCCCCACATGTGCTGGGAGGCCGAGCCGGGCTGGGGAGTCTGCCCCCCCTCCCCGGCGCTAGGAGGCCGAGCCGGGTTGGAAGGCCGGGGCCGCGCCGCACGGGGCCACCCCTGACGGCGCTGGGGAGGTGCCCCCGCCGGCGTGGATGAGGGAGAGAGGGGCGCTAGATCGGATGAGGGAGAGAGGGTGGCGGTGCTGGCTGGGGAGGGCGGCTGGATGACGGAGTGGAGGCGGGTTAGGGTTAGATTTTTGTTTATATCGTGGAGTGGGTTAGTGGGCTGCCGGCCTAGTTTGCCGAGTGCCCATATAGGGGACACTCGGGAAAGCTAGGATTTTTTTCTTTTTCTTTAATTTTTTGATTTTTAAATCCAATTTTTGCATGACAAGATGACATCAAATGAAAAAGTTATCAACTATGAACGTTAATAAATGTTTTCAATCTACAAAGATTGTTTTGAACTTTATAATAAGTGTTTTAGATCTACAAAGATTATTTTGAGTCCTTTTCATTCTGAGGTTGTTTGAAATTTTTTTTTTAATTTTGAACCTATTTTAAATGACAAGATGAACTCAAATGATAAAGTTTCCAACTACAACATTCTATAGTTTCTTAAGATCTATAAAGTTTATTTGGGTCATTTATTCATTTGACTAATCGATAGTAATGTTGTTCATAAAATCTACCTCTCTCTCTCTAAGTTTAATGAAACAACAAGAAAGAAATATAAGATTTGTAAACAATGTAAGAACCACCATGTCAGATAAATAAATGACCAAACAACTAAAATAAACTTTGTAGATCTTAAGAAGTTATATAACTTTGTAGCACATAATTTAGTGTCTCAAAATATATTTTGAAAAACCGATTTGCTGTGTGCTAAGACTTTGCTGAGTGCCTGGCACTCCGTGGCACTCGGCAAATCAGCCTTTGTCGAGTTCAATTATTTGCCGAGTGCGTGGCCTTGACGCTGGGCAAAGAGGAGATTTGCCAAGTGCCCGAGATTTGGCACTCGGCAAATCTCCTGGCACTCAGCAAAGCATAAGATTCCAGGTGTGTGAAGTCTGCTTCGGAAGCAGATCAGTACCTTTATGCGTTGACGTAGTTTGTTTTGTGGATATATTGCATCCATGCAATGGCAAAGTTTAGGAGGATTAGCAGGATCCTGTCTATCAGACGTGAACCTTAAACTTCGATAAAGCTAAAGCCCATTAACCTATTTCTCTAGCCTATCCTTGCACCATGTCGTTCAAGGGTCCCACAAATCACTAAGCCACAAAATCATGCAGCTGAATCCCAAGCATCTTATCACCCTGGCGTGCACGTTAACCAGCTCAACGGCCATTCCTCCCACCCACTACTGCCGAGGAGGCCATCGCTTTTATCTGCTTTGCTAGATGCTAATGGTCCTCTTTAATGTTCATTTGATGATTTGCTCCATCGTGCATTGATGCTAGGTATGGCAATCGAACAGTTAGCCTCTAGATAGATGCTTTATATTCTCTGTCTCACCTGCCTCACGATTCTACACGCACAGGGTTTAGTACCAATTCTGCACGCACAGGGTTTAGCACCACCAAATTAGTCAATCACCGTGGTTGGCGCAGTTCAGTCGTGGTTGATGTTCATGCTCTTAGCTTGCTACCGCAACATCATCCACGTGTCGTCACTGAAATTGAATACGTGTTGCTGATGGCTGCAACTGCAACTACTTAAGGTTTCCTATACAACAAGTTCACAGCTGTCAAGATTGGCGGATGCAGATCGATCTCTTCACCATTCAGATTATTTTTGTATTTTTTCCATTGCTTATTTATTCTGGCTCATTGCATTCCGAGGGCATCATCAAATAGTTTACCTATGAAGTGTTTTGGTCATTGAGGCTACGAAGAGTTGTGGAGTATTCTATTATTATATTTGCCTTTTCAGTTGAGAGTTTCTTAATGTTGACCAAAGTTGGCTACATATATAATCACGATCATCAGCTGACAGTGTAGTTCTTTTGAAACTGTATAATCTAAAAGTTACTAGCAGTAGCATAGCGATCGGTTCCTTTTTCATCTGACATCATGAAACAAATCCGTTATTGTACTAAAAAGCTATTTCTTATATATCTTGATTCATAAGTTTCACTCTAGCAATTAGATTAATACTTATAGCAATAATCACCAATAATATAATAAGTTAAATTATTCTCTAACTACGCAGCAACGCACGGGGAATTCACCTCGTTATGAGGATTATTAGGACGCACAAAGAGTTCTAGAGTAGTTTCCTGGCTGGTTTTATATGCATGCTGCTTCTGTTAGTGACATAGGTACATGAAATGTTACTGTATATATATGTTCATGTAAACAACAAATGTGTGTTTTCTCTGATTGCTGGTGCTGGAGAGACGTATGTGATGCCCGTGTGAGGGTGAACTTAAATTATATTTGCAAGGAACTATCTTCTTTTCTGACAATCTTGTTTTATGTTCAAGTTTTATGCCTTATTACATGGGCTAGATTCTGTTGGATTTAGTTACATATAAACATGGAATCCAATAAAACACGCTAGATTTTTTCCGTCCACACTAAGTGCCTGCCTAGCCAACAAATCTGCCATCTGATTGTGTGTTCTTCTGATCTTGCGGACATAGGAGTTTGTATTTGCCACAAGGGTGATGATCTGAGTAAATGGTTTGATTCTCCAATCCGGTGGATTAGAGAGATCAGAGCCATTTAGGAAATGAACCAGCTGTTGGTTATCAGATAAAAGACTTGCATTGTGGAGCTCCAAATTATTTAACAGGACAATTGCAAAGGCCATAGCTTTTGTCTCTGCCATTAGAACTGAAGAAGAGTCTTGCATTGCCGCCTTAATGAACATACTTAGAGGTGGTTGCATCTCAGTGTTAACAATAAAGATGCCAATCCCTGCCTCCCTGGGAACAGAGACAGGCAGGTCTGGAAGGGTAGAGGCATCAGAGTAACACTTTGTGCCTTGGAGCAAGGTCGGATTCTCAATAAAAAATATGTTCACCATGTTTGAGCGAGGGAAGTTGTCCTGGTGAGTATCTTGATTGTTTCCTGCACGAGTGAGATGTATACCTTGCATGGCGTCTGTAGCAGATGAGTTGCCTTACCTTGGCAAAGTAGGCGTTGCTGTAGGTGCTTCTGGATATCCTGAAACAGCCACCTGCTTTTGCTGAAGGTAAACAGCAGTTTGGCCGGCCGTGGTGATGTTCTGGGAAGCATCTAGTTCGGTATGTGTACTGTGTGTACCTGCAGCAGCATGAGAGTCTATACCTGGGCAGTTGTGGATAAGGGCCGTTGCACTAGTTTGCCCCTGGAAGTCTCTTTCATCTTGTTGCTCACCTAGCGCTTCCAAGTATGTGTGCATGTGTGCATTTGCAGCTTGTTGCACCTGGTAAACAGTCCATGTTCTCCTTTGGAATCTGTTATCGTTGCGAGCCTTCCAAATATACCAAAGAAGAAATAGAGTTTTACACAATGATTTATCAGGGGGGTTAGGAGTGAGCAATAGAGACAAGGTAAGCTGAACACCATCTTCGTCTGCACGAAGATTATTAGTATCTAGGGGATGGTTAGCCCTAGACCAAACCTCAGTAGGCAAGATAAATTGGAAAAATAAATGGAGATCATTTTCAGTTTGTCAACAATAAGAGCAGTGTCGATCAATGTGTGTAGAGTACCTACCTGTTGTCTCACCTGTTGCCACTGCCCTTCTGATAAGTCGCCAGGCAAAGGTTTTCAGAAGTGGAGGAATGAATTTACTCTTCCAGACCTTTTGAAGGATGAGGTTGGCATCCTGGTTGATACTCCTAGATTCTTGGGCGGGAAGTTGATGCAATTGATGGGAAGAAAGGTGATTATAAATAGCTTTAGTAGCGCATTCACCATTCTTCGCTGGAGTCTAGCGCAAAATGTCTTGTTGATCTGAGTTCACAATCGGGGTGGCTATTATAGACTGGGCAGCTTGATCAGAGAAGGTAGTGGTGATGAGTTGGAGGTCCCCGGTGTGGGTACCTGGGATCTAAAGATCAGAAACTTTTGCAGACAACGGGTTGTTGACTATCGGCCAGATAAGGTGATCATGAATGTTGTTCCAGACAGGAGTCCAAGGAGATGACCAAATAGAGGAGTTGCCAGCATGGATCTGGTAGATGGAGTTAGAGATCAGATGGTGCCTAACCTACAAAATAGAAGACCAAAAAATGGATCTTGCTCCTTTGTTAGTAGCATTTCGGAAAGAATCACTAGGACAGTGCTTGGCTTTCAAAATGGCAAAACGAAATGGATTTTTGTTGTTAGCAACATTCCAGGAAGAGTGGATAATCAAGCTTTTGTTGACTGTCTCCATATCCCTTGTACCTAAACCCCCTTGCTCTGTTGGTTTGCATATTTCATCCCAACAGCGATAAACAATTGGGCTAATATCCTGTTCTTCCTGCACACCTGTCCACCAGAACCTTCTGATAATGGTGTTGATTTTTTCTATAATGTTTTTAGAGAACAGAACAGTGGACATGTAGTAAATAGGTATGGAATATAAAACTGATTTAATGTACTGCAGACGACCAGCATGATTAAGTTTATTAGCTTTCAGAGTATCAAATTTAGCAAAGAACTTGTTTTAAATGAAATCATAGGCTCTGTTCTTGTCCCTATGGCTGAAAACCATAGGATGACCGAGATGCATGGTGTTCGGTAACATGTCAGAGACTGGGAATATACCTTTAAATTGGTTCCTTATATTATGAGGAACATTCTTGCTGAAATAGATAGAGGATTTCTATAGGTTAGGGCACTGACCCGATTGTCTACAGAAGTCATATAGAATGTTCTTGATTACCTGTGCTTCTTCCATGGATGCTTTGCCACAAATGATAAGGTCATCTGCAAACAAGAGAGAATGAATGGCCAGGCAACTTGGACCCAAGGATACTTCAGTGAGGTTGTTGTTATTGAGAGCTTCCTGCAATCTAATAGAAAGTTCATTAATTGCAAGAACAAAAAGATAAGGGGATAACGGACAGCCCTGTCTTACCCTCTCTGAGAGTTGAAATGTCCAGAAGGTTCATCATTAATGAGCACTGAAAAGGTAGAGGAATTAATAGACGCATGAATTAAGGAAATGAAATTATCATTGAGGCCCAGGCGATGAAGAGCTGCAGAAATGAAATGCCACTCAAGTCTATCAAATGCCTTAGCGGGATCTATTTTCAGAAGAAAGGCATTATGCTTCTAACTTTTAAGGTTGAAAGAATGAATGATCCCTTGAGTGATAATAATGTTAGAGGAGATATGCCTATGAGCAATGAAAGCCGACTGAGCTTGACTAATATAATTAGGAAGGTGATTCTTTAGTCTATTAGCAAGAGATTTTGAAATAATTTTGTAGATAACATTGCAAAAGTTGATGGGCCTGTAGTCCTGAGGCATAGTGGGTTGGTTTATTTAGGGATGAGAGTGATATAAGTTTGATTAATATCAGCCGGCAAATGAGCTCAGTTATAAAAGTCATTTACCAGTCTGTAGATGTCTTCCTTAATCCATGTCCAAATCCATGTCCAAGCCGACTTGTAGAATGCTGCATTGAGGCCATCTGGTCCGGGGGCTGCATTGCTTCTCATTTGCCTAATGATATCATGTATTTCATTTATGTTAGGAGAGGAATAAGTATACCTGAATGTGTCATTGTTGTGTACTGCTTCCTCTTCCACCATACTTTGATCTGTACTGACGTCATGGTCTCTCTATTTAGTGGATTGAGGGCAGGCCTGCTGGGAGTGCCCTCCAGTTAGGTGAGTGGTGGGCCGCAAGTGAATCAGATCGTGCTGATGGTTAGAATTATCAGAGGAAAAGATATTAGTGAAGTACTGAACTAAAGTGTCAGCCAACTGCTCTGGAGTGGTGGAGTGTGAACCATCTGGGTTGGTGAGGTGGGATATTCTGTTCTTCCGGTTTCTCTTGACAATGACATGGTGGAAGAAGACGGTCTTTCTGTCACCTGAGACTGCCCATTTTTCTTTGCACGCTAGATGTGGTAGGTTTTTTCTTTGGCATGCAAGTCTTGGTGCTTCCCGTGGAGCTGTTGTTGGAGGTTGTGGTTCTATTGAGAGGGATGAAGACGTTGCTTGTCAAGTATTTGATTCTCAATCTTTGCTAGAAGGTCATGGTTCTTAGGTTTCTTCTTTCTCCATTTTCTGAGATCAGCAGCAAGATATTTAGTTTTTTGGAGAGAAATCCCGTATGGAGGAGCGATTCTAGCTTTGTTTGGCTATCTTGTGGTATTCCCGTTCCATCAACCACCAATTCTCAAAACAAAAGGGTTTATTAATATGGTTGCATTGAGAGTTTAAAACTGCAAGAATAGGAGCATGATCACTATACAACATGGGGAAGTGGTAGATGGTGGTAGAGGATACACCAAACACCATTCTGCATTACCTAAACATCGATCAAGTCTTTCATAAGAGTCCAAGTGTATGCTGGACCACTATAACCAATATCAATGAGACCACATTGCTTGACATACGCACAAAATTCATTAATACGATTCACATTAGCACTAGTGGGACCTAATTTCTCCTTAGTATGCATCAGTTCATTAAGATCCCCCATGCAAAACATAGGCAAGTTATTGTTCTGTACAACAAAGTCCAAAACATTCTCCCAGATATCTGAAGTGGTACGGTGACGAGGGTCTCCATAGATACAAATTAAACCATACTGTTTCATACTTGTTTTATTTATACAAAGCACAAAAATGAAATGATGGTTATGGTCAACAATGGTAAGATCATTATCATCATTCCAAATCAACAACGGCCATCAGACTGACCTTGAGAAGGCACAACAAAAGCATCTTTATAATTGAAGTGATTTTTAATAGCATTTTTAGTGATGGAAGAATTTCTAGCTTCTGAGAGAGAGCATACCTATGGTTTAGTAGAGCTTAGAAGGCGAGCGAGGTGGAGCATAGTTCAAATGCAAAGGCTCCCTCCTGATCCTCTGCAGTTCCATGCCAAGTGTGTCATGGCACTTTTGGCACCTTGTCGGCCGACGCCTGAGCCAGTGGGAGCCAGGGTTGGAGCCAAGGACGGGCCCCTATCAGTATATTGTGGTGCCGCCAGTCATGGCAGTGTTCTTGTGTGGGGCGGTTGTGAGGTGGGCGCGGTGATGCGTGGCGACATGGAAGGAGTAGCACCAGGGGGAGTGGGCATGAGGGGGGTGGTACGAGGTGCAGCAGGTAGTGGAGTTGCAGGAGGCGTATCTGGAGGCAGGTCATCCATGGGAGGGAAAATCGTTGAGGCGGCACGGTGATTTTCCATGGTGGAAAGAGGAAGCAGACAACGAACCACCCAAGCGAGTATGCTGGAATTTGGGATCTCATCGTCAATGTAGAGCATGTCGATGGCAGCGGAGCACGGAGCAGAGAGCTCTGGCAATGGCGGACGTTGGTGGCGGCGGCGGGTAGCTGCTGGAGAGGGTGGCCGGTTCCACGATCAGTCCCAAGCCAGGAGCAGCAGGCATCAACCAACGATTGAAGCAAGAAACACGATGGGACAAAGGATTAGATGGGAAGTAAGGAAGGAGAATGAACAAGCAAACCGCCTGCTTATCGGCACGGGGTCCTGGGCAGGAACCGATTTCAGGCGAAATTGAATGGATGGAACGATAGATCAGCCAGGCAGCTTTTTCAATCAATGATTGAATCTTGGGTGTGGGCAGCGGATTGAGGAAGGATGGGGATTGGAGGAGAAGTTTGCATACTGTAGAAAAAGGGGGAAAACGGCATTCGCCTACGTCGCCATTACGGCCGGGTACTACAGAGAGCGGGCTTGGATGACATTAAAAATTCCTTGGTAACCAACGGCCCTAAACAATGAACTATCTTCTCTTTGAAGTTACATAGTGAACTAGCTTCTTTATATCTTTTCCTTGAAGCTAGTCACCTCCACAACAGGTGAATGAAGGAGGAGATGCTGTGTGTTTTCTACTAGGGGAGGATTTTGGCTCATGAGATACATAGGAATGTGTCATTTTGCTCTAGGCGTAAAAAATCATTTTATCTTGCTGTTAACATTGTCAACGTGCCAAGCTAAGGGCCAAATGAGTATGAATTTTTTACTAAGTTGTACATGATCCAATGAGTATGAATTTTTTACTATAGTTCATGCATATAACAATTAGTCAACTATAAAGGTTTCATCATAATTGGGCATTAAAAACTGCAGCTATGAATTATTCCAATTAGTTATTTAAAAGAATAAATTTAAAGACTTCGCAAAATCTTTTTTTACTGCTATACCATCTTATATGTTCAATGTGTAGATCTACTCACATGGAGTCCAATAAAATTGAGTTCCTAATTTTATAATTTTTTGTGGTTTACTATAATTTTTTTAAGATTCTGTCAAAATAAATATAAAAGAAAAAGTTAAAAAAGCACCTTCAAAACCTTTGCAAAAAAATGGAGAGGAAATGTAGACTTCTTGCTTGACACATACAACTCACCATGCATCAAAACTTGGCCCATGTATGACTTCCGGAAAAAAACGGACCCATGTAAGACAAAAGCCCATACCAAATCCTCAGCCATTCCCTGTTCTATGCTGCCGTCCGTAGATCGCATGTCGCAGCCGCCCCGGCGACGAGGGAGGGTCGAGATCCGGCCGACTTCCGTGGAGCAGAACCCGACTCCACGCGCCCGCGTGGCGAGCGCCACAGCCAGCCTACCTGAGCCCGGAGGCCTGAGAAGAAGACGACCGGGGCCCTGAGGAATCCCCTGTCGGCTCCATGCTCTGTGCCTCCGACACGCCGCCGCCGCCGACCCCGAGGTGCCTTGTGATTTTCCTTAGCTTTTGAGATTCGGATTGAAGATTAGCTAGCTTGGTCTGTTGATTTTGCTTTGCTATGTGAGAACTGGCCTGTGCATCAAAACTAGGCCTATGTATGACTTCAACAAAAAAACTGACCCATGTAAGCCAAAAGCCCATACCAAATCCTCAGTCGTTCCGTGTTTTGTGCCGCCGCCCGTAGTTCACATGTCGGAGCCGCCCCGGCGACGAGGGACCGTACCAAATCCTCAGCCGTTCCCTGTTTTGTGCCTCCGACACGTCGCCGCCAGCATGTGCATCAAAACTTGGCCCATGTATGACCTCAGGAAAAAAACTGACCCATCTAAGCCAAAAGCCCGTACCAAATCCTCAGCCATTCCCTGTTCAGTACCACCGCCCGTAGTTCGCATGTCGGAGTCGCCCTGGCGACGTGGGACGGCCGAGATCTGGCCGACTTCCGTGAAGCAGAACCCGACTCCACACGCCCGCGTGGCTCGCGCCACAGCCAGCCTACCCGAGCCCGGAGGCCTGAGAAGAAGACGACCAGGGCCCTGAGGAATCCCCTGCCAGCTCCATGCTCTGTGCCTCCGACACGCCGTCGCCGGCCGACCCCGAGGTCAGTGGCCTTGTGATTTTCCTTAGCTTTTGAGATTTGGATTGAAGATTAGCTAGCTTGGTCTGTTGAATTTGCTTTGCTATGTGAGAACCGGCCTATGCATCAAAACTGGGCCTATGTATGACTTCAAGAAAAAAACTGACCCATGTAAGACAAAACCCCGTACCAAATCCTCAGTCGTTCCCTGTTCAGTATCGCCGCCCGTAGTTCGCATGTCGGAGCCGCCCTGGCGACGTGGGAGGGCCGAGATCCGGCCGACTTCCATGGAGCAGAACCCAACTCCACGCGCCCACGTGGCTTGCGCCACATCCAGCCTACCCGAGCCCGGAGGCCTGAGAAGAAGACGACC
>CM041636.1:7455044-7515086 GCA_023333625.1 Bothriochloa decipiens | reverse complement strand
TGTATGACTTCAAGAAAAAAATTGACCCATGTAAGCCAAAAGCCCGTACCAAATCCTCACCCGTTCCCTGTTCTGTGCCGCCGCCCATAGTTCACATGTCGGAGCCACCCCGGCGACAAGGGACCATACCAAATCCTCAGCCGTTCCCAGTTTTGTGCCTCCGACACGTCGCCATTGGCATGTGCATCAAAACTTGTCCCATGTATGACTTCAGGAAAAAAACTGACCCACGTAAGCCAAAAGCCCGTGCCAAATCCTCAGCCGTTCCCTGTTCAGTATCGCCGCCCGTAGTTCGCATGTCGGAGCCGCCCTGGCGACGTGGGAGGGCCGAGATCCGGCCGACTTCCATGGAGCAGAACCCAACTCCATGCGCCCGCGTGGCTCGTGCCACATCCAGCCTACCCGAGCCCGGAGGCCTGAGAAGAAGACGACCGGGGCCCTGAGGAATCCCCTGCCGGCTCCATGCTCTGTGCCTCCGACACGCCATCGCCGGCCGACCCCGAGGTCAGTGGCCTTGTGATTTTCCTTAGCTTTTGAGATTCGGATTGAAGATTAGCTAGCTTCGTCTGTTGAATTTGCTTTGCTATGTGAGAACTGGCTAGGATCATAGTGTTGGTTCTGAAACTACTACATGGGGAAGAGAATGTAGGTTTTTTCATACCAAAGACCGTAGCCCTGCTTATATTGAAAGAGCAACAGAGTTGCTGGGGTTGTCAGCTTTACATAGTATAGAGCATACAGAAGCGTAGACTTCGAACAGAAAGCTAATAAGAGCGATAACTAGGAAAAACTAAAAATAGAAGCTTTCAGACTTCTTGGTTTCCACATCGACACCTCTGAAACAGAACACCTCTAAACCAACAGCTGCCAAACCAAAACAGAAGTTGTCTCCAGGCTTCAGAAGTTGTCTCTAGGCTTTAAAGAATGCAGCTTAGTGGACAACCTCTGAGCTGCTGGCTCGGGGATCTGCAAAGGGAACGTACCTAGTGAGGAGTTTTGTGTCGGTTAGTTTTGTTTTGGTTTTGGGGGCTGCCACCGGTTGAAGTGGAGATGTCACTGTTCTTTGAAACATAAACATCCAAAATTTTAAGTGTGCGAAGCAGTTATGGCCTAACTCGTTATACCAATGAACCGGCGTCCCCTGAGCCCATAACAATACTTGGGCATAAACTTAGCCCAAAATACAAGCCTGATATGTCGGCTTATATATATTTGGTTAGAAAGGTGTTGCCTTGTCCATGCCTACACTACACACACCTACACCATACATGGTCTGATGGCTGCTGCTACAATTCAGAGTTTCAGTATGAGGGGAGCAGCTAGGTAGAGACCTGTCGACTGTCAACCAGCTAGGCAGAGACCTGTCGACTGTCAACTGAGGAGAGTGTAGGGGATCACATGGTTTCAGGTTTATATAACGCTGTTTCCATGGCCCATTCCCAGTAAAACAGTTCACTGTTGTGTTTCTACTGCAAGAGGTCCAAGCACTAGTAACCACTACGCAGACTGAGGTTGTCTACTGCTTTACCATTTTTATTCATAGAAAAAGGATACTATACCCTACACCCACAGTAGAACAAATTGAAAGTAAAGTCAGATAGATAGTAGCCTTAACCAGTAACCAAGGAAAAGAAAACAGTATACAAAGAAAAACATTGGATCATAGTATATTTTTATGGCTCCCATACACATACTATTTTTTATTAAGCGTCTCCCAAAATACAGTTCTAATGCTAGGATATAGTAAAGCATTTATATGAAAGATTTTGTTATTTATTGGAATTGGCATTATTGGCATTGTAGTTCAGAGGCTTTTGTTCAGTGAAAATGGGATGGCATTGTTCTGTTGTGTGAAATTTTGTTCTGTTCTTCTGATTTCTAAAATTCAGAGAAGCTTGCTCATCTTTTTTTTTTTTTGCATACTGAAATGTAGGTAATATGTGCAAGGAAATGTAAAGTGGGAGGCCAGGAACACATGATTGAAACACAAGGTTATATAGATGCCTAGAGTATTCAGTTTATTTTATGATCACACTTTGGAGTTATTGCTCGAAAAAAAATAAAAGGGCATCATGCTTTTCAGTCTCTAACTAAGACTTTGGTTACATATTATATGGGGTTGAATTGTGTTGTATTTTAACACTGTGCGCTAGTATAACATCACTAGTTTGATTGTATCAGTCATTAACGTTTCACGGAGTTCAATTTGTTCTACAAGGGCTCCAAATTTTTTGGTCAACACACAATTGGGCTATAATGCTTATGGAGTTAGGGGTCACATTAAAACATTTGTTGATTCTGAACTAAACATGCGGCGGTAGAAGTGATCATGTGTCCTGTTATTGACACTTGGTATTGTTTCCCAGTATCACACTTGGTACTGTAGCCGGATTGACACTTGGTATAAATTTCAAGTACTGCACCAGTTTCTTATCTATAATATAAAAGAGCGAACGAATTGAAAAATACACGTTACCTGAGAATTTCTACCCACCCTATATTTTAACCGTTAGATATAAATTAAGATCTTAATCTGATGGATATTAGATCCTCTTACCTCCTAACAAGTGGGCCACCCGTAAGATGTAAGATTTGTCTGTGTTTTGCAGTTCACGTATCCTCCACGACACTGATTTTTTCCATGGAAAAACGTACCCTCCCGCGCGCCTATAACCCTTCACGGTGGATTAATTTGTTTTCCGCGTCAATCTTTCCTTCCATGTTCCCTTTCCAGATTGAGTTCACAAAAATAAAACTTTCTGCTGATCCTATATCCCAGCGCCAAACAAATTTAGGGTTCCAAGAGAGCGAAAGACCTCCACCAGCCGATGACCTAGGCCCACATCTCGTCCTCCCGGATCGGAAGTCGTCGCCGTGGTTGCCGCCTCCAACCTGTGTGTCGGTGTAGGCTAGCGCTTTCCTGGCAAAGGCGTCCGGCAGCCTTGGCCTCCAAGGTTGCCATGGCCTCCTCCCAGCCATAGGCCGCGGAGACCTCCAAGCCCGCATTAGTAGTAGTGCTTTTGTTATGCACTTGTAGTAGTTCATGCATACAGTATACCATGCAGCAGTAGTGCAGCACGCAGCACATAGGCATCAACAGGTTGCCATCAAGTAGCAGCGCAGCAGGTAGGCTAGGTAGCCATCAGATTCCAGCCAGCCATCAATATATTAACCAAGTGCATAACTTTGACGTATACGGTATTCACAAAAAAAAAAGAACTTTGATGTATCGGAGAGGGATTTTTTTTCTCTTCTTTCTAAAAACCAAGTACAAAGAAGGTAAATAAGGAGCTCTTGGAGATGCTCAAAGCCGATTCGAGACACGCGTGAAGATGTCACAGCGTCATTTGAAGAACAACAATGACCTCGCCTTCTTCACACACGAGAAGGCAGGGAAGCTCAGGTATGGCACGTAGCAGGACCGCTAACGAAAGGACTCCATCATGCCCTTCGACACATGGTGCCCGTGCCTCAAGCCGCTGGACTCGCTGATCTGCTGCCCCAAGGGTCACATGTTTTGTGTACAGAGTGCATCCTTGAGCTCCTCCTCTCGCCGAGGACACCAAGCGGTGGTACTAGGTAAGCAATGCTGCACTATATCTACTTATCCTGATTATTGATCATTGCTTACTTTATTTAGGTAGTATTTTTTAGTTGGTTACGCCAATGGGGTAGGAGGGTACACGGTGGTAGGGATGAGAGAAAGTTGCAACATATCTACTGGAAATATTGTATGAGTGATGTTAGATCCAGGTGGCTGATGATTTTTGTGCTGATATTAAGCTAAGCGCGCCCATAAATTTCAAGCCAACACCACATGGAGTTAGATTTAGTTTTTGCAAGGTCACACCTACTAGGGATAAAATTATTTTTCATGTATCCATACCGTGCCTTGGATTTGATCTCTTGTATGTAATGTTGTTTCAGCATCCAATATTTGACCCTAGCTATTTCTCAGTGCATCCATCCCCATCAATGCAGCAGGTGCCGTGTCATTTTTTTTGAACCCTTAAATTATTTGCTTTTACTGTGCCCACATTTGAAACTTGAGGATTTAAGGTAGGATTCTGTCTTGGGACATATCTGTACAGATCGAGCAAATTTGGAAGGCTCCAGGGGATGACGTGTGCGATTGCAGTAAATTGGTCTTCGTGATCTTGGTTTAGCTTAATAAATATATCTCTATAATGATTATAAAATTTAATGTTTGATCAATTTCTACTGAATATATGAAATGCTAACTATTTTGTAATGGTTTTCAGACCAGCCACCATCATCAGCTTCCTATGTTGTGGACAGAATGGGATGGGACATCAGATCGCCCCGTTGGAAAGTGAATTGCCCATCTCTCCCTATCAGCTTAAACTTTTAGGTTGAACTGGTCAGTGCATGCAGCTCAATATGGTGTTAGAGCCAGAGGTTTCGAGTTCGAATACTGGTTAGCGTAACTAAAATAAAATAATTGTTACTCACTCCTATTCCATGTCTAAGGCTCGTCCATTGCTAAGATCTCTCGCTGGAGTCTCGACGTGAGGGGGAGTGTTGGAATTTATGTGAATTGTCCACCTCTTTCCATCAGCTTAAGCATTTGGGTTGAACCGGTCGCCCGTTCAAGAAATGGCAAGAGTCAAGTGACCGCTAACTTGATATAATATTTGGTCAGTTGCTTCCTTGCTTTTCCTTTTTAAGTTCTGCGTTATTAGCTATAATAACCACGAGGATGATGTAGAGCTCGACATTACTTCTATAATTTGTAATTTGTAATTATATGGTATTTGGCTTGGCTTATTAATTATTTGGGGTGATTTCGTTGAATCTTTGCAACTAAGTGGTTGCCTCATATATGAATATTGTGATTTGGCAAAAACAAGCTTTATTATTGACTATATGAAGTTTACTACAATATTTCATACCAAATAATTCTTTTAAATTAATAATTTGCAAATTTAAAATTACTAAGTGCATATATTGACATTCCATCCTACATTTTGTGCATGGACCTTGAACTTCTTTCCACTGACTTTTCATTCTTTTTTGATATTTCATTTATTACAAGAAAAATGGTTTGGAGAAACGTGCATGTCGCACATGCATCTCTGCTAGTACTAAGAAAATCCCATCTACATATTTATTTGATGAACTGCCTTGTACAATTTTTTTCCATACGTGAAGTGCAACTGCTACAGAGGTACTATGTGAATTAGAGTGACATAGATACACTTCCCCATGAGCACAATGTTGAAAATTCTTCTTTGATGGCCAATATTTCAGCATAAACCTCCTCTGTTCTTGGCCGATCGTTGGGTGACATCTCAGAACATTTTAGACCAAGATTTGCTAGTTGCATGGGACAGTGCTGCATTTCAACCATTTCCTGTCCTCCATCTTCTCCGTCATGATATCCAGTAAGATTTGATTCTAAAATGTTTTGGATATTCAGCGGAAGTGATGATTCCACAAAGTTCCAGATGTTTATACCATCCTTAAACATGTCATCAGTTGGTCGCCTTTCAGTAATAATCTCCAGCAGAATAATTCCATAGCTGTAGATGTCACCCTCAACTCAGATTTTGCACCCTACGCCATACTCTGCAATGTTGTGCAAAACTTAATAAGAAAGTCCTCCACTTAACTATTTCAGAAGATTGGAAAAATATAGATAAGATGCCAAAGCATCATTTACAGGACACGTATCATGTATATATAAGTAAAATTCATTCTGATTATAAAAAGAGTGAAACTTGTGCTCACCTGGTGCAATGTAACCGATAGATCCTCTTGGTCCTACAACAGTCGATGAATTATTGAATCCTGTTGAAAAGTCAACAGAAAGAAACTTTGCAAGACCAAAATCACTGATAGATGCAACCATTTCATCATTCAAAAGGACATTGCTTGGCTTCAGATCAAAGGAGGAGTGCATCGATTATGGAGATAGTCCAATGCAGTAGCCAATATCCACAACTATTGCTATTCGTGTGCCTAAACTCAATGGTCTTTTCTTGCTTTTTGCATACTCTTTCTGATGGAGCTAGCTTTCTAGGTTACCATTTACCATGTACTCAAGAATTAGTGCTTTGAATTCATTTCCAGTTGCATCAAACGTTGAGCATACACTAATCACTCTTATAAGATTCCAATGGCGAATGTTTCTCAATGCTCCACATTCATAAAAGAAGTTACTGGGTTCTCCAAGTTGGTCGAGCCTGAATTGACCTTTGTACACCAATCCAAATCTTCCGGATCCAACAAGACTTTTAGGAGAGAAACCATCTGTTGCTTTGAAGAAATCACCATATGAGAAATTCTTTAGCTCCTTTAATGACTGGTTGGTTAGTTGCTTTCCTTTCCTTCTCTTCTTCAAAACAATGACAGGATCACACGCCACTGTGACTGCAGCTACACTAGCAAGTGAAACCAGAACAGCGAAAATGTAGGCATGCTTCTTTCTTTGGGGTCTTGATGTCAAGCACTGTGTGAATTGTAGATCTGGAGACGTTGCACACAACTTATTGTTTCCTTGGATGAACACATCATTTGGTCTAGTGAAGATGCCACCTCCAGGGACGGGGTCCAGAAGGTCACTGAAGGATAGATTTAGAATCTGTAAAGAGCTAAGTGACTCCTAAATTAAAGATCCATCATTTAGAATCTAGCAAGTATAGATTTTGAATCTGGGATGCTTCCTCGCAGGTTATTTGCTTCTAAGTGGAGTGACTCCACAAGAAGGCACTGACCAAATGTGGAATTCAGTTTGATCAGTCCTCCAACCACAAACTACATCAGTTCGGTGAGTTTGTTATTGGACATGTCTAAGCCTACAGAAAGTGTAGAAGAAAGATTGAGTTCGCTCAGTTGTTTGCAGTCATTTAACTAGAAGGTATGGGCCCGATCAAATTGTTTTCCTCAAGATGTAGTTGAATGTCACACCCCAAAATTTCTATTTTGGGATATGAACCGAAAACACTAAATAAATTTAAGGATTTATGAATTTCTTTAAAATTAGTTAAGATTTTATTCTTTTGTTATCATTATAAAATGTTAAAAAGTGTGGCTTTATAAAACTTTTATGAAGATAATAAAAATGGGTTTGTGCTTGGAGCCTTGTTTTGTTTTGCTGGTGTTTGAAAAAGAATTTCTAAAACCCGAACAAGACACGGCTAGGTTCTTTTCATGTTTGAAAATAAAGCTTCGGAAACCCAAGTTTGCCTCAAGAAGGTTTTGGGAAAACGTTTTCGGTAAAATCCTTTTTCTTACATAGATAGAGGAACAGCCTTTTTTCTTCTATAATGTTGGCCATCACTCTAGCTAGACATCATCCCCTACCTAGCTTTAGCAGGCCCAGGTCAGTCTCTAGTCATCCCTGGCTTGCCCTAGCCAACCATAGCTTTCCTTAGCTTGCTCTAGCCACCCTTGACCTCAACTGGCTAGCTTTGGCCAACCACGGCCAGCCCTAGCCGGCCATGGCCACCCTGGCCAGGTCAGCAGTAGCGGCAGCCGGCCACCAGTGGCCAAACTTGGCCATCAGCAGCAGTCCAGTCTAGCAACCCTTTGCCATCCTCTAAGACGTCATAGCTTGCTTTGGCCAGCTCCTACCTAGCTTGGGCCACCCCTGGCCTCACCGAGCCTCATCTGGCCAGCCACACCCACCTGTGGCCACTCTCGGTCGGCCACAGCCAGCGCTAGCTTGGCCATAGAAGCCACAAGCCAGCCTAGGCCGTGACCCAGCCAGTAACTAGCCGCAGCAGGCCGCACGCAGCCATAGCCTGCCCAGCCACTTTGAGCCTTTCCTAGAGTCTACTGGCCAGCCCTAGCTCCAACTGGCCAAGCACGGCCAACCCTAGTCGGCTATGGCCAGCATTGGCCAGCTCCAGCCGACCACGACATCTCTGGCCCGCCACAGTAAGCACCAGCAGGCCAGCAACGGCCAAGCCTGGCAACCGGCGGCCACAGGCCAGCCAGGCCGCCACAGCCGCACGCCCGGCCGCAACCAGCCCAGCCGCAAGCCGCTTGGCCCAGCAGCAAGCCAAGCCCAGCTACCAGCCCGCTTCCCCGCCCTGCCAAGCCGCACCCGCACCCGCGTAGTGGGCCGGCCCAGCAAGCGGAGCCGAGCTTGTCGCTCCCGTACCCTCCAAGCCGCCGGCCGAGCCCCGGAGCGCCGTTCCAGCGAACTCCGGCGAGTTTCCCTTGCTGCACCGCCGTTCCGGTCGTCGTCTCCGGCGACCGACCCCACTGGCCGACCCTGGCCACTCGATCCAATCTGGATGGCCCAGATTAGATCGTGGCATACCGGTCAACCGCGGGTCAACGGACCCAGTTGGCCGCCGACGTGGCAACCACGCTGGCGCCACGTGTACGCCACATCAACGCCACGCAAGCGCTGACCAATCGACCTGGGCAACCGGCCGGTCAGCTCTGGCATTTTTGCAGAAAGGTCCCCAAACTTTTCTGTAATTATGATTTAGTCCATCGCAGTTCAAAACAGTCTACTGATTTTACAGTTTGAACCCCGAAGTCGTCGGTATTTATGTTTTAGGTCCAAACCGAGTTTTATTTTAGTTTTTAAATTATTTTTGAATAAAAAATAGTTCTGTTTATTTATGGTTATGCCCCTGACCTTGTTTTAGCCATAACTTTCACGTTTTAACTCCGTTTTTAGCAAACTTATACTTTTTGGCATCGTATTGACGTAACCTACACGATCGTAGTGACATTTACCAAGTTCTAGGCTTTTCAAAATATGACATATTTGTGGGTTAGAATAACGATCTATCAACGCCTTTCCAACATGCGAATAGCCTAGATCAACCTCGTTAGTTGTGCCACCACAACGATAGCTCCTCTGTTGGTCACTCTTACGCTCTCGTGATCCTAGTAACGAGCTCTACCGTGTAGACCGCTCTTTCTTCAGTGTTTCTTTTCATTGATGTTTATTCTTAGCTTTGTCTGTTTGTGTTATTTGTTTACTATGAATAGACAAAGAGCAGTTTATGAGTGCTGAAGATCGGGAGCTGAGGACCGACAAGTACAATTGGAATTGGAGACCAAGAAGTTCTTTGACAACTAGAATCAGCAGGTTCATGGGAAAAGCTTTGAACGAGGCAAGTATATCTTGGGTTTTATTCCTATGATCATGACCTTGTGACTTAATTAATGTTTAAGCAATAAACGTTAAAAGATGACTTTTTAAAAAATTAAGATCTTATGTCTACGTGATCATCCGGGATTTACAGTACAGCTGTGAGGGCTACATGGCTCTGGTTTTAGCTCAGTATGAGGACCTTTTCTAGTTAGTTAGGGGTGCCGAGTTGGGTATAGGATAGCCTCTATCCTTATGAGTATAGCCGAGAAGGAATATGCCATATTAGAAGGAGGTTCCTACACCTGATGACCCAACAGTCCTAATTAATTAGACGAACCTTTGAAAGGCTTCATAGTAAACCCTGTCGGCTTTTCTTGGTAGTGAGCTAAGAGGTCGACGGACCTCGGGAAAAAGGGTAAATCACGGCTCACAGTGAAAGTGTACACCTCTGCGCAGAGTTTAATAAACTGGTATACTAGCCTTGCTCAAGGACACGAGCGGTCTTGGAGACATTTACATTAGATGATGATTCTGGTTCTATTAAGATGCTTATTTATTTATCGTTATATTTTATACATTATTTATGTTACATTGGTCATCGAATTATAGCTATACCATCTTGTTGCTATACTTGTTGAGTTCGACATGGATTCACTCTTGCTATTTCCCCCACACCTCAGGAGAAGTGTTAGGCTTGTGATCAACCAGTCAGTTGGATCCAGTGGAGTGTAGTCTACACCCGGAGTTTGAAGTTATCTTTTCACTGATTGTTCATTAGATGATCTTTTATATATTGTGTACGTTATATTTAAAGTATTGTAATTGATACTATTTGTAGCTATATGTGAGATTTGTCCTTTAAGACTCACATATAGTGTATATCTGGTTTTATCCTTAGAACCAGTTGTGACATTGAATAAGCCGCTCTAGTTTCCCAATTCATTTTGGGATTTCTCCAGAAAGCTGGTTATTGGATAGGATTAAATTTTTCAAGTATGGGAGGTTCCCAATTGTGTCTGGAATATTTCGTGAGAGAAAATTATTATCTAACTGAATTACGGTGAGATTTTTGAAGTTTCCAATCTCTGATGGTATAGAACCTATGAATTGGTTTTCTTTAAATACCATGATCTCTAAGCTTTTTGGGATATTGGTGATGTAAGTAGATATTATACCATGGAGGTTGTTACTGTCCAACGATAATTTCTTTAACTGTGTGCAGTTGACAAGAGAGGACATGCAAGACCAATCTCCAGCTTCAAGCCTATTTGCACCTAGATCTAGGTAACTCAACAAGGTCAGGGATCCTAGTGAATTAATAACACCTGTGAATGCTTTTGCTACGTAGATCTATATATTGCAAATTTGTTGCATTGGCCCGTGAAGCTGGAATTGAACCTTCAAACCTGCTCCCTTCCAATATCAATTCTGTGATGTTTGGAAGGGTGTTTCCGATACTGGTGGGAAGCGTACCAACAAGTTGGTTGGCCCCAAGTCCAAAGAAAGTAAGAGAGGAGATATTATAAAGTTCCGGTGCAACGGCGCCGGACAAGCTGTTATAGCTGTGGTCTAGTGCTTGCAGGATTTTAAGCTTACCTATGCTCTCTGGAATCCTTCCTTGTAAAATGTTATGAGAAAGCAGTAAGAAAGCCAGTGAAAAAATATTACCAAGTGAGCTTGGAATCTTTCCAGAGAGATAATTTTCGGATAAGCTAAGGTAATTCAGTGCTGAGGGAGATGCCTGTGAGAAAGGTGGGACAGACCCGGAAAGAGCATTCTGCGAGAGGCCTATGTATTGAAGAGACGTGTTATTGAACAGAGCAGGGGGTATCTCTCCAGTAAGGGTATTGTTCTGGAGATTCACCCACGTCAGGTTTTTGCTCTGCCTTAAAAATTCAGGAATGCTTCCTGTGATGTTATTGCTGGGGATAAACAGTGTGTAGAGATTGGGAAGCAGTCCAAGCTGTGGACGGATGCTTCCCTGAAGATTGTTATATCCAAGAATAACAGCCTGAAGGGATGAGCATCGAGCAAGACTTGGAGGGATCTAACTTTGGAGGGAATTGGTGTCAAGGTCGATTGGCTCAAGACGGGAACATGCGGATATTGCCCCTGGTATCTCACCGTGTAGGGAGTTCATGCTGAGGTTGAGGTACCGAAGCTGGGTTAGCCAGCCGATGTCAGAAGAAATCTGGCCATCGCGTTGGTTGTTGGGCATGTGGACCCTTTCAAGGAAGTTGAGGTTGGCAACACAAGGGAATATGCTGCCAGCGATGTTCTCAGATTCAAGGTCCAGTGCAATGACTCGAGATGCCTGTTGTCTGCTGCCGCATGTCACTCCGTGCCACTTGCAGACACAGGGGACTCGTCTCTCCATGAGGCCAATGCACCTGATGGATCGCGGAGCTGAGATTTGAGATAGAGGAGAGCACTGGATTCATTCTGTGCTGTAGGTGATGTGTACTGACACAGAGCAAGGAAGTTGATGGAGATGAATGCAAGCAGAGGCAGGATGGAAATGCTTTTGATGGCTATGTGAGACATTATTTCTATGCATATAGGGATGGATCCATATGTAGATCATCCTGATGGATCCATATGTAGATCATCCTGGTGCCTTGGGCTAACCGTATATGACGAGGTTATATAGAGCTCCATGCCTATTGCACTGTATGAATCTGACTTCACAGTTTGCAATGGATGGTTTTGTCTTGTTTGTGTAATTTTCCACATGATACAAGCCTGTCACCTCTGCTTCCTCATCAATAGGACCATTCAAAATCATGCTGCAAAGAGTGAATAAAGGAGCTTGCAGACAATATCGACAGCTCAGTCAACACGTTTCCTGAAGTATGATAAGTGAATTACTTGACTAAAGTAGTATGGCCATTCAATTAGACCAACCGAACTATCCGGTTCTTTAGTTCATCTTAAATCTGTATAATTCTCAGTTTTTTACAAGTCAAATGCTGCTAGTAAATCTATTTTTTCTATAAATGTAACTATTTTTTTACTTCTTTAAAATCTAAAATTATATTTTTTTTGTTGGGACGCAGGATACAAGCCTAGCAGCGAATGAAGCCATCATCATCGTCACGAAGATTCACCGGTCATTTCCCAGAAAAAAAAAAGACTCTCCGGTCAACAGTCTGACGTGAACGGCACTGATTTGGAAGATAGACCCAGTGGCCACTGTCCTGCAAGACTCACGGTCAAGAAATTCCAGCTAGTAGCTAGCTGTTTTTTTTTTTTTTTTTTTTTTTTTTTTTTTTTTTTTTGTTGGACACAACTAATAGTTAACTGAAGGACATTGATAGCATCCGAACTATTTTTTCAGGTTGTGTCAGTCCCAAGAAGCTGCTTCGTTTCTTCCACTTCGGTATTTGGAATTGTCTGTGCCATGCATTGGACCATCCAACAGGAGCAATAAGTGATTTATGGACGGGGAAAGTTCCTTCATTTAAACCTTATCATGAAATCAAATCAAATATATATAGTTGATGACTTACAATGAGAGGGCATTGCCTCCTCATGACACTTCCACTTTCGCACACAATGTTAGCAAGATATTGCTTCCTTGCTCTCGTGTTTCCGGTGATTCAGTTGATCCTGATAAGCATAATCAGCCAGCATGTTCAGGGGAGTAGCCATCGCGACACAGGTGCAGGATGTAAGTGCTAACGGACTAATGGATTGCTATATGTGTGTGTTTTTTTCCTGAATGTTGTCTGTTTTAATGTAGACTGTGGAGTAAAGTACATGGCCGGTCCTTAAACATGTAGGGGTATGTCATCCCGGTCCTTGAACTTAGAAAGTATGTTGTCTGGGTCCTTCAACTCTGTTTGGGTCTCATATACATCCAAATAGGTATATATTCGTACCCGTAAACTGAGATAAGACTTGATTGCTTAAAATAGAAGAATAGCCAGGGTTACATACAAAATGGCCTAGACACAAAAATAACACTAACGTTTATAAACTCCATGAGGGGGTGCTCTGGAAAAAAACATCTTCTTCCTCTCATCCAGCGTGCGCGCCGCCGTGCCTGGGCATGATCGCGATGCCGTGGGACAGCACTTGTTCCCCACTATCGATCTCCAGCAGTGTCAGGACGGTTCCCTGCAAAACACTAACGAAGGTGTTGGAAAGGATCACATGGCTGGAGCAACAAGCACGTGCTCAGGCCAGCGCCCTCACTTGCATAGTTGCGTCAGGCATGAGGGTGCTGAGGCCCGATGGCCGCTGGCGGCATGCTCGCCCGTTTCGCCGTTGCTCGACGCACGCGGCAGCGTGGCCCACGGCTTATGCACGAGCCTGCACGGTGTGGCAGCGACCCGCGGCGCGTGCTCTCGCTTGCCCCTCGACGCGGCGGCGTGGCCCGCTTGGTGTGGCAGTAGCGGAGAGTGCATCGGCACGCGGCCATGGCACGGGATGGAGTTCGACATGACGGCCGTCGCCATGCGGCCATGGCTTCCTTAGTGGGGAACTGCAGCGGCGCAGGCCTCACCTTCCTGCTGACAACGTGAGGTGGATGGGAAGCAGGCGTAGGCCTCCCTTTGCTTTCTCTTCCGCGATGGGCTGTTCCTGCCTCGGTGGGAAGGCCACGGCGGGTCCAGCAAGAGCTGTCGCTGCTTCAGTGGAGAAAGGCGGGTGACCAGCTGGAGAACGCCGCTGCAGGCCGGAGGCGCAGTGGAGAGGGAGCAAGGCAGGCAGCTCTGAAGGACTAAAACTACACCGATACATCTTGAGATTGATGAAGCCATCACACTGTCAACGAGAACATCATCAGCCGTTGAATATCCACTACACCCTAAAGTAACTACCGCAGCGGGCAATTTGGCTTTCTAGCAGCGGGCAAGGGGGGTCCACTTGCGGTGCCACGCCACGGCAAATCCGGACGGCACCGCAGCGGGCAACATAAGACGCTCACTGCGGTTAATACTCATTAACCGCAGCGGACACTTTATGTTGCCCGCTGCGATGTGGGAGAAAGGCAGCTGAGGGAAGGAATGAGCTGAACCCTAAGTGGGTAAGTGTCGTGTTTATATACTCGTCCTCCGGAATTGGGCCTTTTGGGCCTTGCCTGCGCACAGGATTGGGCCAGTATTTTCCGTGGTAGGCCCTATAAGATGCCCGCTGCGGTAAATCTATTTATTGCAGTGGACGTCTTAAAATGCCCACTGCGGTAAATCAATTTACTGCAGTGGACAAAAATATCCGTTATGATAAAATAAATAGTGCCCGCTGCGGTAAATCGTTGAATTTACCGTAGCGGAAAAAAATAGAGCCCGCTGCGGATGCCTATTTTGGAACGATGTGCAAGTTCGTTTGTGGCGATGAGTTGAACAAACACATATACTTAACAGTTTGTTTTTGATCCGAGTGCAGGCACGTATAATATTGGCGGTCGCACATATCCTTCCCACCAGCTTTTCTGGGTCCGCCGTGCCATCGTCCTCCGTTTTGTTAAATGATGAAATAAGGATGAAGATACTGGCTGCTGATGACGAGCTTCGTAAATTGGACGTTCTCTAAATTGATTCAGTCTCCAGACTCAGCATAAATAATCTGAGTTTCTAATAAAAGTTCTTCTACAACAATATGAGACACTGTTATTTTGTATTTGAAATTAATGGTGAATCATATGGAACCAGCTATGCATGGGCCGTAAGGTTTTAATGATGATTTGAGTAGCATTTCGTGGAAATTACATGCCTCATGGCTCATCCCGTTCAGCTTGTCTACACATGATATTTGGGAAGCAGAGAGACATACGAGGATAGATTCAGAGTTCCTTGTTCTGTTTCTTACCTGCGTCTTACACTTCCCTTCTCCTACATAAGTATTACAACTCACAGATGTTACGACACCGATGCTAGCTAGCTAGCTACCTATGTGGAGCTTAGAAAGAATAAAAAAACTGAAAATTTATGTGAGCTACGAGGGAGTTTTCGGGGGGATGGTGCTAGACTAGCTATTTGAGTCTCGCTTGCTATATGATTTCTCTTTTTGATAGCTAATAGAATACTTGCTAAACTAGCTAAATAATTGGAAGTAGCGCGAGAACAACTTGGTGGCACTTCGTCGGAAGTAGCGCGAGCTCCCATTGCCTCCCCCGTCCACATGGCCCATGGCCCCTCTTGGTTCTTGTAGCACGGGTTAGCCTAGGACTAGATCATGGGGTAATTAATCAGATCCAGTTATTACATAGTCAACACTATCGGCAAAACCCAATTTACCGAGTGTAAAAATCTTTACCGAGTGCACTCCATCGGGTGTTTGATGAGTGCTTATTCCATCTTTGAAATGTAAAAGGCTGTCTTTGTCGAGTGCTTGACACCGTGGCACTCGGCAAAGATATGCACTTGGCAAAGCAGCCTTTGCCCAGTGCCTGGCACTCGGCAAAGGCTAGCTGTAACACCCCTGGTGTTATGTCAACTAAAACCTTCCATGTCATCATATGCATTGCAAAACATTTATGTTTAGGTCAACCTTGATATGCATCAACTAAAAAAAGTTTACATTTCATAGGTTATTTGTGTTTCTGAAATGTTATGTCACATGAAATCATAAAACCCTACTTCCGAATGACATCTCAAATACTTAGTTTATACTCTATGTACTTGAGGTGTAAACCGTATTTACACTAGTGTCAAACATAGTGTATAAATCTAAGTCCAACCCTTAAAAATAATTTTCATATTTAAAGTTGAATTTGGATTTCAAAGCTTATTCCCAAGTTTTGCAATTCAAATCTAAATTCAAATTGGAAAGCTATAAAATATTTTTGAAAAGTCAACTTGGTCAACCAAGGGTGTCATTGGGTCATTGACCTAAAAATGTCCTTGGATGATGTTTGTGATCACTAATGACCAACAATTAATTTAGAAACCAAATCGAGTTTGAATTCGGTTTGAAAAACCCTTTATTTCAAAAGCTTATTTTACCCCCTTTTAGATAATTCAAAATCTATGTAGAATATAGAGATACTCTCAAAATATAGTTTGTATATTATAACAAGAGCTACAAAGTTGGTATTTAAAGTTTTTTAAGTTTCTAAAAAGAATTTCAAATGAATTTGAAAATACAATTTTCCAACATTTGTCTCCTTTTGATTTTAAATTCATAATTCAAAAATTATATATTATTTGAGAAAACATTTTATACAAAAAATATTTGGTTTGAAAAGTTGAGCATTTCATAGATTTGAAGATTTTCAAGTTTTATTGAAAAATCAAAAGTAATTTCAAATATTTGTTTCTAGGGTTTTGTTTCCCCTTTGAATTTGAATTCATATTTCAAAAAATATTTAGAATTTCAAAATGTTTGTTAAATGAAAATTGTAGCTCTTAAAAAATCATGCAAATGATATTTAGGGGTATTTTGAAGTTCTTATGTAAAATCTAGAGTAAATTTGTAAAATTTCAAAATAACATCAGTTGCTACAGTAGTGATGACGTCAGCATCATCTTCCTCTCTCTCTGTTCCTTGCCGCCGGCGTGTCGCCGCCACCAGCTCGCCTCCCACGCGTGAAGCTTCGCCACCTGCGTGTCGCCCGCCCACGCTTCGCCTCCTCCCTTTATATACCGGTGGCCAACCTCCTTTTCTCTTCTTCCTTGCTCCGCCGCCGTCGTCGAGCTCGTCGTCGCCGGTTAAAATTCACCGCCACCATTTCACCTTCGTCCACTCCATCTTGCCCACTACATCGCCTCATCCTTGCGCACCGTTTGCACCCACTCGCGCCTTGTCTCGTGACCGGAATCGCCTAGCGCACCGTCATCTTCTCCGTGGCCGGTAGAGCGCCGCCAGAGCTGCTCGCCGGGACTAGCCCTCTCCGGTGAGTCTTGTCATTCATCTTTGGCACTGTTGTATTTGCCTTAACACCGTGCACATAATCAACTCCTTCTTTTCCATAGACATCACTCTGAAGCACCGGAATCGAGTCTTGCTGCCGCCGGAGCTCATCATTGCCGCCGTCGTACGCAGTCGACCTCGCTCCAGTGCACCATGGGCCTCACCAGCTAGCGCATCAGCCTTGAGGTGAGCCACTGGTGCTTATGGCACTCTCCTTTTCTTCTTTAATGCACCACAGCCGCCGCTCCGCGTTCAGCCGCGCCGCCATGTCCGCTGTCGCCGCCGGTGAGCATGCCGTCGTGCCTCTGCCACTGCATTAGCTACCCCGTCGTGTTCGCGAGGTTGAGTAGGTCACGTTGGTGCCCTTGCCACGCTCCAAGACCTCACCGCCGGCGATAACCGGCCGATTAAAGTTCGCCGCTGGCGTGGTCAACTCGGGGAGGAATTTTCCTTTTTCTTTATTTATTTCCAGAAAATAATTTAAATACTATTTTTTTGGAAATTTGTAGAAAATTGTGTACTATTCCAAAAATTCTAAAAATTTATGTGTATACTCTTTATGATGTCCTCTATCTAGAAAAAATATAATATGCCAATTTTGAGTATTTTTGCATAAGTTAAAATTAGCTCTTTTAATTGAAAAATACACCTTCAATGATTTTTAATACATAAAATAATTATCTTTTATTTCTAAAAATTGTTTTGCCATCTAATTAGACTAAAATATATCCAAATTAAAATTTTGAGCTTGATTAGAAAACTTTAATTTTATGCCTTTATTTAAATGTTTTTAATTAATTAACCCCTGTAATCATGATTAATCATTATAGGATTATTTGACTTTGGGATTGATTGATGACCTTGGGTCATTTACCTTAATGACCCTTGGCACTTTAATTAATTGTTTGCGCTTACCTGGATCATGTCATTAGGATTTAATCAACGTTATTTCATGTGTTTAATAAACTTCACTAATGAAGTAGTTAACCCTAATTAACTTAGAAAGTTGCGTTGGCTTGCAACTTTATCGTGAAGGAAAGTTGTCCTCAAGTCCTTAATATGGTCATACATCCATCGAGCATCATATTTACTATTCCATCATGTTGAAGCATATCATTTTATCGTATAGTTTTCGTTAACGAAGAATTTAACGTTGTCGCACCAGATCCCAAGGAAGAGCAAACTCAGGAGTTGGGTGTTGATCCAGAGCTCGAGATCGTCTACCTCGAATACCAAGGCAAGCCCTGATTTAAACCCTTCCTTGATTTTTATAAAAGTTTTATCGCTTCAGTTATGTTATGTTGCATTAAGTATTAGGAGTTGAGTGATAAACTACCAATTCCATTACCTGTCTTATTTCCAAATTCCTTGTTACCTGTTTTTAAAAAATGCGTAGGTATGCTTATCCCTGCTTAATTAGTAGATTTTAAAAAGAAAAAGAATGGCAAAGATGTTGGCTTTACTTGTTGAAATCATGATAATAGTTAATAAATCGAGTCTGGAAGGGTAACTTGCATTGGGAAAGGAGTCCCTCTGTAGTGTTTTCGTCTGTTGATGCCCTAGGTCCCGTCCGATGTTGAACTGGTGATATCGAGAAACGAGAAAATCCACATACAATGGTGTGGTATACTGTGGGTTTGAGTCCCACGTATATCGATACACTGTGGGTCGAAAGTCCCATGTGTATCGTGTGGTCGGTATACGTGTTGGTTGGAGCCTCACGTACATCGTATGGTCTGGTATGCATTTTGGTTGGAGCCTCATGTATATTGAAACTAGATCCCAGCTGGGTATGTAAATGGATTCGAATCGCCGTTGCTTCTCGGAGAAGAAGACTTGATTTGTGTTCATCATCGAAGTAACAACTTGAATGATGTTTAAGATTTAAGAATGAAGTTGGTTGGTAATCTTGATTAAGAGCAAGAAAACTTTGTTTTTTGCCGAGCTTTTGTGCAAAAATTCTTATCTCCTGCAAGTCTTACCTTGTCCCTCTAGCCTTCATTTCCTGAGTCTTCACCCCTCTTTTTCATCGGGTCAATCTTGTTGAGTACTTTTGTACTCAGGGTTTGTTGAACCCTTGTTGCAGGTGAGTCTCATAGACAGGAGTGCTTTGCACCCTATTGCATGACAGTCGTTGCAGAGAGTGACGACGAGTAGGATGTCTAGCTCTTGGGCAGAGCACACCGACTAGGTTTTGTAAATAAGTTATCTATCACTACTCCACTACTACTATGGTTTGTAATATTTAAACTTATGGTTTGTAAAATGAAAAACTAAAAAGTTTGTAAACTTATGTTATTTTAAATCTTTCGCTGTTTTACTCTGATGTATATTATTTGTATAAAACTATTGTAATACTACAATGTCTCTTTGTAATGATTGATCCTGCTCGGAGAATCGTGGATGATTCGGGATTTACCCGACAGACCTTTTAAGTCTTATGGAACACATTCATGGTTATTAGGAGTCTGTTTAGAAAATAATAATACATGTGGGCCATATGATTTAGGAAGTTCTTCCACACCGATCGTCAGCAGAGACCGGCCGTCGGCAAAGAATGACGGCCCGCATACTGTCAGTCTTTGCCGAGTGCCTCGCCGTCAGGCACTCGGTAAAGTTTGTGTTGTCATTTTTTATTTTATTTTTTTTGAAAAAACTTTGCCGAGTGCCCTGGCTGGCACTCGTCAAAGTCCTATCTTTGCCGAGTGCTCTTGGCTGGCGCTCGGCAAAGTCCTATCTTTGCCGAGTGGCCATGGCTGGCTCTTGGCAAAGGCTTGTCTTTGTCGAGTGCCCTGGCTGGCACTCGGCAAAATATATTTCTTTTTTGCATTTTTTGAACCCATTTTTTGTGAGGCCTTTCTACAGTAACTATAGCTCCATTTTAAAATTTGGGCCTATTTTGACTTTTTCTGCTATATTTAATTGATTTATTTTGTTTCTTTGAATTTTTTTGAATAATTCAAATTTGAACTGCAGGTGCATGGAATATTGGAACTCAGTGATTCAAAAAATGATAGTCATGATATTTGGTGTATATTGAGGCCATTTTCAGGACCTCACATGAAATCTTAAGCATCTCATTGACGTAACATGTCGATGTATGTGCGGAAAAAGTGATTTAAAATTATACAAAATCCAAACGAAGTCCAAAAATCATGAAACTTGGCGACACGTCGTGTTATCCCATGTATAGACTGTGATAAAAAATTAAGAAGGTTTCGAGTAAGTTATGATATTAGAAGTCTAAAACCTAGACATCTCCACATGTGGTACTATACCCATTTGTGGACATGTCTTGGCTTGTAAGCATCGTACGTGACAACGTGCACGAAGTTTTCTCAAATTTTTGTCACAGTCTCCACATATGATATCACGACATCTCGATAAATTTCATGATTTTCAAACTTCATTTGCATTTTATATAATTTTAAAACAATTCGCACGCGAGTTCCCAGTCATGTTTCATGAATAAGATATTCGAACTTTCAGTGAGTTCTTAGATACGGCCTTACACTACACTCAATAACATGAATATCATTTTTTGAATCACTAAATTCCAATATTTCATACACCTATAATTCAAATTTGTATTTTTCGAAAACAATCAACTAAATGAGATAAATTAATTAAATATAGCAAAAAACCTAAAAAATTGCCCAAATTTGATCATGTAGTACCTAATACTGTACAAGGGCTGCAAAAAAGAGTTGATGCCAAAAAATAAATATTTCGCCGAGTGCCAAAGACTGACGCTCGGCGAAGAGTTCCTTTGCCGAGTGCCGAGGCCATAGCACTCGGTAAATTTTGTTTTTTAAAAAAACGATCGCCCTAACGAAAATTGCCCAACCGGCCCATCTATCTCAACCCAACCCTAACACCCCCACCGTCACACCCGGACCCACACCCTCCAGCCACCATCGCGCGCGCCGCCGCAGCAGCAGCCCAGCCCCCGCTCCCGGCCACCGCGTGCCGTCGCCCCGCCGTCCCGCCTCGCTCCCGCGGCCCCGCGCCGCGCCGCCGCCGTGCTCCGCTTCCGCCGCTCTAAATCTCCCGCGTCGCTGCCCAGGGGCGACGCCGCTGCAGGGAGCCGCGCCGATCCCAGGGACTGCCGCCGCTGCGCCGACGGCGCGCGGCCGCCCACCCATCCCTGGAGCTCCTCCCCGCCGACCTGCCCATGTCATTTTCGTTCTTGGCCAAGATGTGGATTTCCCGGAG
Source organism: Bothriochloa decipiens (assembly GCA_023333625.1). Taxonomy (NCBI): domain Eukaryota; kingdom Viridiplantae; phylum Streptophyta; class Magnoliopsida; order Poales; family Poaceae; genus Bothriochloa; species Bothriochloa decipiens. The sequence goes on along the minus strand of CM041636.1, from coordinate 7,493,935 downwards.
TTTTGGTGAATCTTAGGTGATGATCTCCTGGGAGTAGTTTCGGTTCAAGGTCGATTTTATCTGGGCAAATTTTGGGTTCGTTTGGTGGAGTTTTGGGTCGGATTCTGTCGATTATTTGTCCGTCCCCTTTCTGTGTTCTTGAGTTCGTCGATGGACAGTTCTTCGGTTCTTTCGTTGTTCTGCTGAGGAGCGCTCGTGTGGGGAACGTCCACCAGCAGGGGCTCACCCGTAGCTACTCATCCTAGAGAGCCTAGTGCTCCAGCTGCTTGCTTCTGCTGTGTGTGGGTGTTTTTAGCATCGTGCGTGTCCGTCTGGTGTTCGTGGTCCTTATCTGCTCCAGCACCGTACTTTCTTCTCTGTTCGTTAGGTTCATGATGAAGGCGCCTGTGTTTGGGCAGCTGCATTTTTCACTGATTTGTTGAACAGATATGTAGTCCATTTGTCCTCACTGAGATCTGCTCCTTATATTTTCTTGGCAAAGGGGAAGCGTTATCTTTACTTATGTTTGCTCTTGAACTGAAGTATATAATCAGATCTCCTTTAGTTAATGTATTCCTGATTTTACTTCAGTAAATTGTGAAGCTAGTCAACAATTCCAAGTTTCACTTCGTATAGTCGTAATTGCTACCTGCCATGTCTTAATATAGTTGTTTTCTTTCATTTCTTGCTGTAACAATACTAGTTAATCTCCATATCAATTTGTTCAATAATTGAGGATTTTTTAGTGTAGGTTTCTGAGAGTTTACTAGATTGTTAGAAGGCTCAGTAAGCACTAAGAACGACTGGTTGAGTGTAAGAGTTTTAACATCAGATTTGTTATTTGGCAGGCATGTGATGTATGTAATGCATGGTCTGTGGTCCTAAGTGCTAGCTAAACTCCTACTTTGGTGAACCAACTTGTATATACATCTGCAATCAGGTGATGGATTTGCTCATATGCTTGCGACAACTTTACTGATTTACATGTATTTTGACCAATTTGCTGTCATGAGGTTGTGTTGCTTGACTGGCCAACATAACTTCAGTAAATTTTGCTGCTGAGGCTGCTGCTTCCATGAATTTTGCTTCTAGCAGTATGCCATGGATTTTACCATAGCAACTTTTTGTACCAGCACCTTGCCTAGTCTTATAGTTAAATTTTATTATATTTATTTGAGCATGATCAACATAAATAAATGTTACTCCACCTATATATTTTGCAGGTTTTAGCAGCTTTCTAAATCCATCAGGAAGTATAGTTTATATAGAAAAAGGCAATGCAAGCTACGTCTTCAAAAACTCTGGATTACCAGGTGACCCCACTAATGCTTGTAATTCAATATTTAGTATAACCTGGATCAGCTTCTGTGCTAAAGTATTGGCCACATGTTGCAGACTTGCAGCTAGTGCCTTATGTAGCTTCAACGAACTTGTGTCTTTGACAACCTGAATGTCTTTGAGCTGGGTACAGTTACATTTTAGAGCTAGCTGGTTCAGTGTGTTGATGTGCTTAGTTTAAATTTATTTGGCTAATAGTTCTTTGAGACAGTACACTAACCAAAAGTTATGTTAAGTGAGTCCATGTATAATGTACTTGTTCGATACACGAATCAACGTAATGTGATCACTTTTATGTATGAGTAAAGTTTTTTTTATTTTTTTTAAAAAAATTAATTTCTTTGCCGAGTGCCTTGCACCGTGGCACTCGGCAAAGATATTTTTTTAAAAAATAATTTCTTTGCCGAGTGCCTAGCTTGGTGGCACTCGGCAAAGAATTTATTTTAAAAAATAAAAAAATTCTTTGTCGAGTGCAATTTTCGGCACTCGGCAAAGAAACCGGTGACGGACCGACGCTGTAACGTTCGCTTTTCTTTGCCGAGTGCCGAAATTGAGCTCAGCAAAGGCTTTGTCGAGTGCCAGATGGAAAGCACTCGGTAAAGAGTCTTTGCCGTCCCAATTTTTGCCGAGTGGCCTTTGCCGAGTGCTGCACTCGGCAAAGACTTTACCGAGTGAAATACAGCCTTTGTCGAGTGTAATTTGCACTCGGCAAATCGTCTGTATCCCATAGTGCAAGGATGACCTTTTCTTGGTAATCACATTTACTACCATGGTGGTCAATCTAACATTCTCCCAATGCTTCTTCGGAGTGTTACACGTGTTTCATTCTAAAAAAAAAAAATATTGTAGCATTGGTAATGGTCAATTAATTACCGTAGGACCCAACATTTATAGTAAACCACTTTACCTCAAATAGGGCAATAACTTAAAACATGTTCGCTAGAAAAATATTTATCGGGAGATAGTGTTATGAATCTTATAATCAACTTTATTTATACAACGCACTAGCATGTAAAGATTGCAATAGACAAGTATTTAGTGAAGGACATAGTTACTATAGTGCAGCGTCATTATCTCGGAATGGCATTGCTTAAAAAGTATTAGGTTGGCAAATTTAATTTACAGGTTCTACTGTGTTCAATTTGTTTTCACTTATACTCAATAGCAATGAAAATGCCCTCAAGTTATAAGTAGAATGAGTAACATGAGCGATAGGATTATTATGTATCGGATTGTACCTAAGGCAATATTGACCCACATTGCGTGACGTATAATCAAGCTATACATTTGCTTGATTTACTTTTGCTCTTGCTATACGATCTTAATGGTCTCAAATGTGAAAACTTAAAGCAACCAAATATTGGATGTCATGGAGATCGCAACCAAATATTGGATGTCATGGAGATCTACAATATAAAAAATATGTTTATTTGAATTCACACATAAAGTATTATTTTTCTAATAGATAAGCATCAGTACGCGATTATTATAGTGCTGAAACTTTGTATTACTTTTTGACCATATTAACTTCCTCAAACGAAAAAACTGAGAATATGAAAGATGTAGATCTTGTCAAGATTATTGTGAATGACGGCGGATAAACGACGAATAACACAAGATTAAATCACAGTGGGACACAAAATTTAACGTGAAAACCCCCTTCAATGCGAAGGGAAAAACCACGGGCGTTAACCAGTAAACACTCCTCGCGTTTACCCTGTATTAGGCTTCCACTGAGATTATTCTCTTGTAAACCGCCGCACGACGTTTAGGGCCCAAGCCTTTCGGTGACGGGCCTCCGCTTCGCTCTGTCAGAAGTCGGCTTTTATAATGTGCAACTGAATTTAGAACGTATTCAACAAAGATATACAATTTTTGTATAAAAAATCATCTTCATCCGACGTCATATTGAAGAATTATGATTTTTTAAAAGTTCAACCTTGTCACGCCGGTCCTGGTGCTAGCGCGACCAGTTAGATCCGCAATTTTTTAGGCATCTACCTGATGAATTTCCTGCTAGTCGTCCAACCCAGCACAGTATGAAATCACTGACTACCGAGGCGGCGACGACGGATGACCTACAGTGAAATTGTACTACACTGATCGATAGTCATGTTAGAGACGTCTCGCAAGTGATGTTGTAGTCACCTAGTCGACTTGTAACTGCGAGTCTTCCTTGGAAGGATTCAGTGGCCTCCACAAATGAGTCTTCGTTCGGAAAGCATGCTGTGACAGCAGCCAAACGTGTCTTGCAAGTGATGTCGTAGTCCCAAGAACTTCTTCCACTTTTGATTTGTCTATGCATTTGACCATTCAACAGAAGCAAGTGAGCTCTAATAAGGACATGGGGCAGTACTGTCATTTCAGCTTCATCGTCATTAGATTTGACAACTAGAGAAGACCTCAAATTCTTCGTACGAAGATGGAAGATTCACCATTCTTAGTCTCCGGTGTAACCGTTAGTGCAATTTGACCGAATTGGTCATCTGGACAAACGGTCGTCGTCTGGATCCGATAATGTGCAGCTGGTGGTGTCAGCTGTTAGTCTGTGACTGTGATTCATAATGTGCTGGATTATTGGATGACTGTCCGTCGGAGACTAAGAATATAGTGAGTGTTCCGTCTTGGCATGGAGAAATGCAAGACTAAGAATAGTTAGTAGAAAGATTTTGAGCGGCTTCTCCACTGAAGACTATTGACCAATGACCCTAGGTTTGGTCAGCATGCATGGAGCAGAGAACATGCTTGGCATGATGTAAGGCTTACATTATTTGTGCAAAGGAGAGGCTCAGAGGCTTAAATTTTATGAAGTTGTTTGGCTGGCAAATTGGATTCCGATTCAAATAAATCATTTAAATAAAAATATGTCCGAATAACCAAAACCTTTTTGCAACACGAGCAAATAACAATACTGAAAGATCCATTCAGATTTTGGTAATTCAGTGACAATCAATAGACTAACATGGGTCATCCAGATGATTAGAAGCTAGGTTAGTCCACAAGCTCACACAGAACTGCATACACTCTATTCGAGTCGCATACTAGGAAAGCCCTCCACGCCGTGGCCATATATACCTTAGAGCTAAGAACAAGAACAACACTACTACGGACTATTCACATCGTACCGTGTCAATTTCTATGCTTCTAGACATTCCGTTATAGTGGTCCTGCATCAGATTAGTTCGATCCTATGCTTGTCAAAAGGATAGTGACAGCACCCCAAACGGGTCTTGCAAGTTATGTCGCAGTCCCAAGAAGCTTCTTACCTTCTTCCACCGTAGTAGTGTTGAACTGTCATTTCAGCCTCATCGTCCTCAAATCAAATATATATACGGTTGAACTGTATGCTTTATGGATGAAGCGGTTCTCTCATGACTGGTATTGAACAACCCATAATAACTAGCAATCGAGGCTCACTGGATACAATGCTAGGAAGGCGTTACTTCCTTCCTACAGTGTTTCTGGTGATTCATCAGCTGATACTATTAAGCATCATCAGCCAGGCTTCGGGGCCCGGGCCGAATTGTCGTAAGTGCTGAGCGACTATTTGAATGTTATCGTGTGCGTGTGTGTGTGTTTTCTTGTTGAGCATCTGTTTTAGATTGTGGCTTTGGATAAGTTGATTCTTATTCATCTAGTTTTTGCATGGCCCTTGAATCAGATCCGCAGAGCATGTCGGAAGTGTATAATATTTATAGTATCTGTCGGGCATCGGAACGCAATCTATTTATAACTGATCCATAGAACAGCCTTCCAGGCATGCTAATTTTATATTAGTAATACGTATATTTGTGTAGCATTGGAACCTAATAGCATTTCTAAGAGTTCCCTAAACCTACTCCTAATCCATGATTTTTAGGAAGACTAGAAAAAACACATCTTCAACGCATATCCTCACCCACATGATTATTTTCTTCGCACCATCATTTTGGTGCAGCTTTCACCTCGGCGCCATCATCTGTCGCCGACCAGGGGACGATTTCCTGGCCACAGGTACGTGTCGTCTGCAAGATGGTTTCGTAGCCGCCGGCGTCGTCTCTGGAGGTTTCGATCGAGTTTGTGCCTGGGACTTGGCCACGGCAGCCTTGAGCTAGGAGGTAGCCACGGTGGCTACTAGTAGGTGGCCACGAACGTCTGCCGGCCAAGTGGCCACGGACGGCTGCTGGGAGGTGGTCACACCAACTGGAAGCGCATACTAGGGCACGGCATACACAAGATGGAGGCGGCGGCGGTGTTGGTTCCAAAGATGGTGGCGCAGAGTTTTCCGAGACAAAAAAGGACCGAAAAACTCAAGTGAGACAAATTTTTGATTTTTTTTAGAAGTAAAATATACTATTGGAGATATGCTTCTTTTCTCTTCCCAATAACTTTTTAGAGTTAAGAAACATGGAGGTTTTAGGATAACTTTTTAGAGTTAAGAAACATGGAGGTTTTGGAGAAAAATAGAGAAAACTCTTGGAGATACTCTAATAATTGTTTTTCATAGTAGGACTATTGATTCCTTGTCTTTAGCATATAGTCTACCAATAAATAATTTGTTATTTATTAAGTATTTTCATAAATCTTTGTACACTAACTTAAGTCTCGTCTGCCTGCACTTACATTCAAGCCCACACTGAACATGCTTCAACCTCAATTCACATATGTATGCATACTCCACGTATTGCTATGAGAATTTAGAACTAATGTGAACGATTCTATGGACAAGTAATAATTATTGATAGAAGATAAAATACAGTGAATATGACCTATAGTATTATATTATAATAAGATCCAAACAAAACTTCTAAACATTATGAAAGGATTTTTTTGACAACAACATTATAAAATTAATTAACCCCCAAAAAACACCGCCAAAGTCCCCAAAAGGAATGGTAAAACCAGATTCCCATGATACTTGATAAGCCATTGCAAAATATAGATAGTATCTAGATGATACACTTGCAACACGTGTGTGAAACATATGCAATATCATGATAAAACATACTTGCAACATATGTCTGAAAAACAAATGAAACATTTTGAGACGGACGCTTGCAATATGCATATACAACCATTGCAACATATGCAACATCCTGCTCTATTTTGAAACATCCATATGAAACACTTGGGGCGTCCGGTTTATTGGAGAGTCTATGCTGAGCCATATTAGCCCCTACTAATGGATTTGTAGGAGCGGTTTATTTGGGAATTATTTGTAGGGGCGGCTTAATATAGAGCCGTCCCTGAAATGATGACGTTACTGCAAATTCTTATATAGTGCAGTAGTATGAGGGTGTCAAAAGTGTATGCATAATATTTTTAGTACCTTTTGGGTGTCGGAACACTATCTATTTATAATTCATATCAAGCTAGCTGCCTCTAGGAGTATAGGACTTATACGTGATGTAGCTTTTTTTTTAGGCCACGCAAAGCGTGTTTTTCATACATGATGTAGCTTTGGAACCTAGTAATGGATGCTGATTTCCAAATTGGGTTCTATGAATGCATTTCGATTGCCTTACCTATAACTACACAATGATTGAGTTCTATTTTAAAATTGACAAAGTTAGAAAGACATCTTGGCTAGTTTTCCCAGCCTGTCAAATTTTGGTTGTCAACAGAAGTCAATGCATGACTGTGGATTAATGAAATAGCACAACCCATTGGTAACAAAAAAAAGAATATAATCAATGAAACTCACATGTAGAATAATGTCATTAAATTCTAGAATAAATCTTTGACAGCGAGATAAACCAACAGATACTTAACATTTTGCTTTCGGATCTGTGTGCAGGCACTAACAATAATGGTCCAGAAACTCCTCCTTGCCCACAAACTTTTCACGGGCCCCCGCCATGCCATCGTCCTCCGTGTTAAATGATGAAATGAAGATACTGGTTGCAGATGACGAGCCTCGTAAAATATTTACAATGCTAGCACGGCTGCACAGGCACTGGGGGCTAGCAAGGGCATCCCCCCTCTCCCAGCCCCCTCCACACACACAAAAAAAACAGTGAAAGTTTTTGAAATACTTCTATAAATATTTAATGCACAACACCTTTTGTCTATTTGTAGTCATCTTTTACCAAATATTATGATTTTTGTTATAAACACCAACTACATATGTAAAAGCATTGAAACATTGTTGAGATTATGTATATATTTATCACATGAGGTGTCATCATGTTAGTCCCGCACTCCGGCCGGCCTCCTTACTCATAGTTGCTAGTTCTGCTACTGAGCAAAGGGCACATGCTATGAGACCGTATGTGGCTCCATTGGTCCTCGGGCTTCAATGTTTGTAATGAATTGTTTAGCCTTGCATGTATCATTTCCCATGTGATAAAATACTGTGACTCTGGTTTTTTGAAGAAATGGAACCTTTTCACATCATGCCAACGACTTCTATATTCCTCTAAACTTCATACGAAGACTCAATAAAGACACCAGTCGTCTAACCATATATTACTGTCAACTCAGATAATCACTGACTACACGGCGACGGCCCAGCCGCAGCTGCAGATTACTCGGATCGAGACGACGACTGATGACCTATGATCAAATTGTACTACACCATACTCTGATCGATAGTCATGTCAGAGACTAAGAGTGAGTCTTCGTTGGAAGAATTTCAGTGGCTTGGCTTCCCACTGAAGATGCAGAATAAGAGAAAGATTATTTACCAATAAGTCTTCGTATGGAAAGCCTGATGTGACAGAAGCCAAACGTGTCTTGCAAGTGACAAGTAATACCATAATCGCAAGAAGCTGCTTCCGTTCATGAACTGTTGATTTGTCTCGAGCCATTCAACAGGAGCAAGTGAGCTCTATGAATGAGGGGCAGTTCTGTCATTTCAGCTCCATCGTCAAACATCTATATGATTGAACTGTCTGCTTCATGGACACCGCGGGTCCCTTCTGAGTGGTATTGACCAAACACCCCAAGGTTCTCCAAAAAGAATTTGCAATTGAAGATCACAGTTCTCATATAATACAACGCTTGGAAGGAGTTATTACTTCCTTCTTACCACGTTTCTGATGATTCAGTTGATCTTGATAGGCATCGTGAGCCAGCAGAAGGGTCAAGGACGTAAGTGCTAAGGGACCATTTGACTGTTACTTTGTGTTTTGATCATTTGATTTAGGTTAATTGAGGCTTTGGATGTGTTGATTGGCATCTTAATTTTTTCATGGCGCTTGAATTGGATCTGCAGAGCGTGGCGAAAGTGTATAATATTTATAATACTTCTCGGGCATCAGGGAACACTATCTATTTATAATCCACATATGAAGCTGCGTCTAGAGCTCGTTAATTGTATATTAATTATACGTGGTGTAGCTTTGGAACCTAACAATGGATTTTCATAGTTGCTCTCAAAATTGGGTTTCTATAGATGCATTTCGATTGCCATGAAGTTGACAAAGTTTGTTAGAAAGCCATCTTGGCTAGTTTTCCCAGCCTGTCCAAATTTGGTCGTCAGCCGAAATGTCAAGGCATGACTCTGGATTAATGTAAGTGGCAAAACCCATTGGTGGTTACAAAAAAGAATATGTAATCAATGAAATCTGCCTGTAGAAATTTTTTCTTGTATTAATCTGTGACAATATTTTCCGAGGGAAAGTTCCCCTCTTTGCTTCACGTCTAGTTATACTTCACTGATTTGACAGCAATCAGAATATTGACCCTTCTCTATGCATGGCATGGAATTCAGAGTTGCAATAGGGGGGCTGATCATAGGAAATAGGTTGAAATGATCTTCAACATATCTAGAGAGTAACATGCTCCAGATGAACACCCGATCCAGAGCCCGCACACGAGGATTGCGCCAGACGGGGCCGCCGCGCCGACCAGTCGACCACACGAGGAGAGGGAGAGCCGTGCCGGCCCTTGCATAGTTCTCCGCGTCGCGGGAGGCCGCATGACCATGGTAGCGGGCCCCGTGAATCCCGTCGTGCCACCACATTTACTGCCTTTGGCCGCCTACTGCAGCACGTACGCTGCCTCTGCCATAGCCGCTGTCGCCGCCTGTGGCGATGAGAAGTAGCTCTCTCTGCTTTTTTTATTCATAGAAGCAACACCTTTTTTTTTTATCTAGAGAAACAGCGCGGCCGTTTGATTCAGAGAAGCAACTTCTAAGACGTCAAAATATATATCCATACATTCACTCTTATGAACGCAAGTGCACACAGCATCCTACCTCTATGATTAAGGTTGAACCGAAAAATCTTGAAATTAATGAAATTACTGCAGTCGCTATCGACAAGAATATTGTTTGCTACTGAAAAAAAAACGTTGTCAAACTCTATAATAAATCTTTGATGGCGAGAGATGAACAAAAAGACACTTAACAGTTCGTTTTTGAAGAAAAATCTGTAGAATCACTTGTTAGATCCATGTAACCACTTTTCAGATAGTATGTGACATGGCCTAATGAGTTGAGCCACGTCAACTAATCAATATATGTACATGTATCTTATCTCCCATAAATAAAAAGATCAAAGCGTGGACAACTTTTTGGTGCGACATTATATTGTGGGACCATGACTCTGCCTTTGTGATGCTAGCCTCGCTCTTACGCGCGTGAGCGTTCCCTGCGATATTCAGAAAGGAAAGATCTAAAAGGAAACCGCTCCTATGATTCAGCGTTAATTCTGTGATTCACCTTGTGTTTCATGCGTTAATCACGTTGCTCTAGGAAAGATCTAAAAGGAAACTGCTTCTAAAAGGACAGAGCTAAACTATCCCGTGATTCAGCGTCAATCACGTGGTTCACCTGCCTGCCTCCCCGTGGTCATGCAAGGGGTCGCAACTGGGCGAGGCGAGAACGCTGCGGGGGGGCGCTGCCTCTGAGCTAGGTGAGACCGTGGTGGGGGCGATGTAGTCTGGCGAGGTGCGAATCCGGGTCGTCATCGATCCCTACTGACACACCCGTGCCATCACGTCATTCTCGTTAGTGACTTCCCACACGACTCCGAGGTCTGAGCTTTGACGCAGTGGTGAGCAGCACGACTCCACGACTCTGGCGGCGCAGTGATGAGCGGTGGATATCCTCCCAAGACTATGACGTGATCTGTATCTTGCTTCCCCACCCACACGCTCTGCTCCTCAAGGATCTAAGCCACCTCCAACTCGAGGCGCCTGCAGCCTACAACCGCACCATCTCTGGCGGGTGATGCCCTCTGCGAGAGGTGTGCCACATCTCCGCTTAGAAGGGAGTCCCATCGTCTCTCAGGTAGCATCATCCATTCCACACTCTTTTCAGTTTGTCAGAATCCATGCTTTCATGATTCCAAACCTGGGAGACGAGATGACATGTTATTTTGTCATTCTACTTTCCTGTACTGTTCTAAAAGTGCTCGACGATTTGTCAACAATGAAGTATCTACAGACTTTGTGCCTCATTGGTCTCTTCCACCTCTCATAGGTACACACTCTCACTTTAACAGAGTCTGGTTATTGATATGAACCTAAAAAGGTTGAATGTGAGTTCGTTAATTATAGCATAGCATTGTATTAGTTTCGTTTGGTTTTCACAAAACTGCATACTTTATTATAATTCCTTTATTATGTAATATTATATGTTATGAGCAATTCATTTGCCATTTGTTTTCACTGCTCCTATGTTCACTACTGATGTGTAGTCGAAGCTAATTATGGAACCTAAAGATAGGTGGCCTATAAGTGAGGGGTTTTCAAGTGGAGCAATGTACTTTTCATCATCGACATACTGCTAATTGGTTGTTCAGTGGTGCATTTTTTGTTTGAGGATTCAGAGGATTTGGATCGTCGAGACAAGCATAAAGAATTCTTAAGCAACAACCAGTTTCGATCTTGCATTCATGATTTCGCTAATAACCTGGTGAAGTTCAAACTTGAGAAATTCAGTTTTACAGATTTTAAATTGAAGTTACTCCTTTCAGTCTTGCATGGATGTTTATGTGTTCAACACTGTATGGTGTTCATCAGTCTATAATATACTTGCTTGCATGCATATTCTGTTTACTACTACTATTACTATTGTATAATTATCATCAATTTATAATATAATAGCTTGCATCATCATGCCATGGACATCACCCATGGTTTTTTAGGTAAACATAGCTGAGTTGAGGACCTCAGTTCACCCGTGCAACACATATAGTGTGGGTGTGTGGTGGGTTATTCCTCCAAGCTGTGCAAGTGCCTATGGGTGATTAGTGCTTTTATTTTCTTTTGTGGGATGGGTGATTAGCTTTGAGGATAACAACAAGGTAACATGGGGCACTGTATTACTTCTACCATGGGTTTATGATGGTGGCTCATAGGAATAGTTGATCTTGCAAAATGCTTGATGAAATGCAGTTAAGATTGTTTTGCACACATAAATTGATTTTAGGTTCAGCATGCATTTGGGAACCATCCTAACCACTGATTCAATGAATGAGGATTACATCCTAGAGAAATCCAATGTTTACAAAATAGTGGTTTCTTGCTTTGCAGCACAGATATATTATATCCAATTTTCACTTCAGATGAGTTAGTGTCACCTCTTTAAATTATCCTTGTGTCAAGTTTCCATGTAAGTTGAGAATCACAGTATATAAATTTTTTGTTTCTAATAAGTTCTCTAATAACTTTGATTGGACTACTTCTCAGGAGGAGTTTCCAAGCTTGAGTTATTCTTGCCTGAAGAATAACCAATTGCTCCACCAAAGGTATTTCATTACTACTCTTGACTAGGATTTCATTATTACACTTCTATGGTTCTACAAATTGTTAGAGTGCATGATTTTTTTGTCTAAACTTATTGATAAACAAGGTCTGAGAAGAGGTTTGTGCTATTTTTGGCTAGGTATACTGTCTTTAGTAACTGATCATTATTTATGGAATAGGAATAATGGTAGTCAGTAGTCAGGAATGCTTTTTCTAGCATATTTCTCTTCTTTTCTTAGTTGGTGTGATAAGTTCCAGAATGTATTGAACTTTATCTATCCCTTCTTACATGTGGCTGCAAGGACTTGTACAATCATAGGCTAAAAATGACAATGTCAATTATTGGTGTGCAATACCTGGGGTCATCTTTTATTCTAGAATGTCTTCAATTTTTTATCTATCCCATTTTGTTGTTCTGATTCCTGATTCAAAGAAGATATATACCCATACTTAATGCAGGTTAAATATTTTTCAAAGAAGATATATTCCCATACTTACTGCAGGTTAAATGTTTGCACATAACTAAAGGTATCATGTGACGTGTGGAGACATGGAGTGCAGGTGCGTCCTGATGGCTTTGGTGAAACCTGTCCTCACAGTGACTAATGGTACTTGTCATGTTTCAAGTATGGTCAATAAAATTGATGAAAACAGCAAATGGAGACTTGAAAATTTCTTGCAAAGCTATTTATTCTAATTATTAAAAAGCATTCATGGTTGTCCACATAATTTTTGGGACCTCCTTGGTAGCTTCCTGTTGTGAAGCTTCATCGTGATTTCCTGAAAAAGCAATTTTTTCAGTAATTGATGGCTAGACTTGTTTCACTCCATGCCTCATAGTACACATAACACATTCATCACTCCATGCCTCATTAGGATTTTATGAGAAAATAAACTTTCATAGTAAATGATACTAGGAGTATTTTGCATTATGATCTTGGGTATGATAATATTTTCTAAGAAATGGAATAATTTTCTGATGTGATATACTATAGCCTAAAAGTTAATTGGGTGAAGAAAATTTAAATGGTAGTAGTACTTCCCTTATTAAATTTTACATTTCAAGCTATACCTCATAATTCATGATTATATATTTCTAGATGTTTAATGTGTTCTACAACATGAAATCTGCTCTGGATAGCTGCAACGACTAAGATGCCCATGAACAGCCACAACCACTAGGGTACTCATTTGCTTCTTCTACATAGGATCTTTTACTTGAGCCTGTGGTTTGAACTACAGAGTCTTTTGTTCACTTGAAGATAAGACAAAAGATAAAATCTCATTATATTGGATTGGATACAAGACTAACCGTAGAAGCATGCCAGCAGACAATGATGAAACACTTAAATGAGTATGCAATGATGAAGCCATGTGCCTCACAAATCAAAGTTGGAGAAGAGATAAGAAAATCAAAGGTTGTAGAAGAGAACGACAACATGTAAATTTTTATAACTACTGAAAGAACAAAATTTCTTTATAATGGTATTAATTTGTATTTTGAAACATACTAAATAACAGTGCATTATTTCTAATGTCAAGCTTAAATAGTTGGGCGTTGATGGTAACTTAAATATCACTTTACGCAGTTGAGAATCTCAACTTTAGATTCATACATAATAGTGCAAAATAGATAACATCGTTGAATCTGTGAGCATTAGATTTCATGCTCTCCATGATTATGTTAATTTCATAAATTTTTTTGGCATTAAATGTCACTCTAACATTGATATTTAATTTCACGGTATTGTTATCTTATCGTACGATCTTTATGTTCTTAATTAAAAAGTTTAGTTAACCCATAGCAACGCACGGGTACAATGCTAGTATCATATAAATTAAAGGCATAGCTATAAAGATATTCAGTATGAAACAAAACTCCCATCTTTTATTAACAAATTTATGCAAAAGAATACACATCCCTTGTTATCGCACATATTTTACTAGTTGAGAAAATTAGGATCCTTCCGGTAATCCTTACTCATGCCTATTAGGTGTTGATGGTAGTAGTAAAGTAGTAATAATACCCATGAAGGATGCGTTGTAAATTATGGAAGGAAGGAAAAGGTAGAGGAGTCTACTATCGTAAACATGGTACTGAACTGAAGTACTCCTACAGCGTAGGGAGTGGATCCTGATTTGGCCATAATATAACTTATTTACATTACAGTCAGTTGCGAATAGCAAGAGTTGCTCTTGGATGCCTCTGAACTAGTCTGAAATCTGAAGCGGCGTTTTCTGAATCCCTGAAGAACGGATTGACACCTCTGTTCCTATCTCTATCCGAACCATCCAAAGAGGCGAAGGGGAATCGGATCTCCACTCCATGCCAGAGGCGTACAGCGTAGGGAGGGGATGCAGACGCCTGCCACCCGGGGGGGGGGGGGGCGCGAATGGAGGAAAGAGATGTGGCTGGCGGCGGAAGGGCCGAACACACATAGTTGGATCTGGATTGGGGAGGCCAGCCGGCGCTGAGGGAGGTGGGCAGGCACTGCGAGGTGGGGGACGGAGCTGACACTGCGACGATGGGGGTAGCGGCGGCCGCCGGCCGCAGCTATGACGCGAGCCGGAGGGTCGACCCTAGGGTCACCGCGGGCCAAACCCTTTTGCCCCTCTTCTGCTCTGGGTCGAAGCAATTCGATCCTTCCAGGTGCGGGTCGGCTTCGTAGCAGGTCGAATCGAACCCCTTGCAGGCCTCTTTTGATCCTTGTGCAGGCACATTTAAGGGAGAATTAGGAAAACGGTCTCAAAGAAAAGTTGCACTTAGGAAATTGGCTTTTTTTATTTGAACTCAGGAATCTAGCCTCAAAATGAAATTTTTTTTAGGAAAATGGCCTTCCGTCAATTTTGGCACCTAACTGTGTTAATTTTGAAGTAAAAAAACCATTTTACCCCTGAGAAAAAATAAAATTTTATTACTTATTGTATGTTTTTAGTGTGTGTATATATATACACAACCACATATATTCACACATAAGCAACATGGCTAGTTTCATATTTCTAATAAAAACTAGACATCTCAAGGAGCACAACAAAATTTGGTTTACTAAAATTGGAGTTACCAAACTCCAGATATGAATTTTCAAAGATTCAGTCAAATATTTACAAATAGGTCCTTAAGGCGCTATACATATGAGTCACAAGCTGTGCAGACAAGCCCTTCCCTTTTCTTGAATTTAAGCGCGAGGTCCTTGACGCGATTTCAACAGCGGAGCTCGACGTGCTTGCGGTTCCGCCGGCGTCGACGGCAGGGAAATGGCGGGGAGCATTAGGAGGCCAGCACGCACCCACAGGAGCCCTCGGCTCGGCCAGCAATGGCTCGTGGCACCGGCCACGGACGGCGGCGGCTCACGCCCGCACAACCATGACGGCGGCAGTCGGAGACGGAGAGAAGGCGCGGAAGGGGCGGGGCGACAACACGAAGGCGGTGACGCGCTCGGCTGTGGACGGGAAGGCACAGAGGAGTAACAGCGGCGGCGCTGCTGCTCTCCCCGGCCGCCGCTCTTCCCAGCCACATGACTGAAGGAAGTAAGGAGGGACAGGGGACTGCGGATCCGCGGGCTTGGGCGGCGGCGGCCCCTTCTCGCCGGTGAGGGCGGCGGCCGCGGCCCCGTCGTCTATGGCGGCCCGACTCATGAACGCAAGACCGAATAGATCGAGGGCAGCTTCTTCGGGTGAAAGAGGTAAGGAGGGGTAGAAACCACTTTTCTTAGGATGTACCCATGCTTTGCTGTGCGAATATATAAGAAGTGATATGAAACTTTCTCTAGACGGATAATATTGTTTGGTACAAGATGTACTACAATCGATATAACTTACAACATAGTTTTAGAATATATTAAGAACAAACCAATTTCCGAACATTATGAAAGGGTTAACACCCCCAAAGCAGGGACAAAGCTAGAAAAAAATTAGGTCGGGCTGAACAAAAGCACGGTTACAGCAACATAATCTCATTGTAATTTGTTATAGTAGATATATTATAGTAATTTAAAGTAGTCTTATATTAAAACATCGATGAAATCACAAAATATATCATGAAATGCTAAATTATGAAAGGCCAAACTATGAAACTTGTAGACGCCCAGTGATGGTGAAAACACGTTGACCATGCTTGACAGAGCCCATATCTTAGCATTTCTAAATAAGTATTGTATTTGATCCACAACTCTTATCTAAGTATAGGCAGGGCTCTAGGGGGTCTTAATGCAGTTTACAGCCGTAGGGGGGGGCTGGAACCTCCTTGCCTGGGCGCTGGCTTTGTCCATGCCCCAAAGTGTCGAAAAGCAACTGTAAAATTTACTGAAGTCTGCCTCCGCCATAACCCTCTACTAATGGGTATTAACAGAGGTGGCACAATACTCGCCTGTGTAAATCGAATCAAAATGAAAAAAAGTAGCCGAGCCCAATACCAAGCCCATATAGGGCTTGATGCCAAGCCCAATCAAGACTGTGCCATTCCGGATCCACTGCAGCTGTCCTAGTCGTGCTCGCGCCACATGTTGAGGCGAGGCAGCTAACCACCATTACTATTGTACTTCAACCCTAACCTTTACTCTACTTAAACTCTTCAGAGCTCTGGATAGGTAAAGGAATCTCTGCTAAAGAGGAAACTCCATGGATCAATCAGAGTCAGCACCATCCTACTCTGCCACCCTCCTACTACTCTGACCTACTATCTTCATTCCTACTCTTCAGGAATCGGGAAACCTAACCAAGAAAGAAAGAAATGAAGAGCTAACGTCAAGAAAGCCTACAAGCAAGAACAAGCAAGAAACCAGAGCTCACTCCACTAAGGAATGCTCACTAAACTAAGGGGAATCTATCTGGGTAAGCAACCATCTTTGGCTCTAAGGACATTCCTTCTTGCATTTACTCTTCCCGCTGCCCAACTCGAACTAACTAACAAACAACCCAGCTTTCACACTTACTACCATTCTAACAAAAGGAATCGGATCTCACAAAAGGCAGAATCGGAACCCTAGCTCGATGGATGCACGCATAGCCATGTAGAGTGACCCACCACCGCCAGATCCAAACCTGGACACGTAGAGTGGCAGCCACCACCGAATATATACGCCTTACCCTCCTCCCGAGTCTCCTCTATGCCACGGCTTGGAAGATATTGTGCGGGTGGTGGCCGCCTCGCCGCCCGATGGGCCGTGTGACCTCCATCCGCCGCCATGTGTTGTCAAGGGTGAAGATCGAGAGAAAAAGGAGTAATCATTAGGGGTTTCATCTTCCATTATGTATTTGAGATTGATAGTGGGCTGATGTGATCCTAAAGATGATTAAGCAAGCTAGGCTCAATTTACTAAGACGGGCATTAATAAATGTTTGCCTCCGAAAATGGATTTATAGAGATAGGCCTCTAAAGGTGTCTACTTTTGAAAATGTATCATCTCTGTAAATCGATTTTAAGAGACAAGCAATTTTCGACTGCCTTTGTGAATAAAAACGACCCCATCAGAAATCCTCATGAATTCAAGGAAATGGTAATATTTTGTGCACATCTCTGTAAATAAAAATTACCTACTGCCTGAAATTATCTTTTAGTAGTGATATGTATCATTCTACTAGGAAAAACCAAAATTTTGAAGATTATGGAAGGGGTCGGGTGCTTCACCCCTTGTGTTTGCCTACAAAAACATATAAGTATCCGGTAGCTAATTTCCCTAGGACAATCGGATTTGATACTCATTATTCGTATTCGTAACCGAGACAATCTGTATTTGTATATGTATCCGTTAGCTATCCGTGTCCGAATCCGAATCCAACTAGAAATATGAAAACCAATATGGTATCAATGATATCTGTTCATATCTGATCTGTTTTCATCAGGACTGAGAAGGCAATGAAACGAAAATCATTAGGCACATAAGAGACGCAAAGGCGCATACACAATACTATCTTTTTAGCAAATCCAAAGGAGCCGCCACTAGTGTGTAAACCACAAAAATACTTGGATTACAAAGAATGCATAGCATGATTGTCCTCTTTTGTGGTCCAAGTATTCTATCAGATCAGAAACAATAATGCAATGTGCAGATTTGTGTTATACTAAATTTTATATCTCAGTCGGTTCCAACTGATAGGTCTTATACAATTTTAATGGTTCCAAACTTTGCTTTGAAGGTTTTTTTTTTGTTTGCTGACCAAGATGAACTGCTTTACTATTAACAAAATGAGGATCACATACTTGACAGCTGGCTTTTGGATCCATGCGCAGGTAGCTATGGGGATGATCCAATTGATTGCCCACCAATTGTTCATGGATCGCCGTGCCATCATCCGCCATGTTAGGAACTCATGCCGAATAATGACATGAAGAAGTTACTGGTTGTTGCTCATCGGCCTAATAATAAATTTAACTTATTGATTCAATCTGTTAATATCCTGTTACGAAATGAATTTGTATTTTAAAGCCGAATTGTATAAATATTCTGTCACTGCATATATATACACCTCCATTTTTTAGAGAAACTATTACCGTATTTACTCTTCTTTTTGTTTGATGGCCTTCTTTACTCTTTAAATGTCAGTCGTTGGTTTTATTTGCAATTGTCGTCACTTAGTAGCAGATATTGAAACGGGTGCTAGACTTCGCGGAGAGCATTTTTAATTACAGATGACGGAGCTACCAAGCTACCATGCTAGCAAACTTGCATAACAAATTTCTGAATGAATTATTTCACTCTTCACCAAATCAACTATGCAGTGCGTGCTAGTACACAAACATATAAGTGGAAATGAAAGAGTGAAAGAAATGGCTGAACCAATCTATACCTTTCACTATTAGAACTAGGAACTAGGAATAAATGGACACGGCTCTTACCGTGTTGTGATGTGCATGTGCTGAACTTCTGCATGAGATCAGTTACTCTGTTGCCCAAGTCAAGGACAGTGACAGTGCCTGTCAAAGAAAAAAGGGACAGTAACAGTTATGGGATCCAATCTTGCATGTTTTTCGCGTTTTGTTAGTCCGAAGAGAAGTTTCCATCTTCCACTTTGATTTGTCTCGTGCTATTATTCATTTGATTATTCAGCAGGACCAAAGTGTCCATTCAAACGAAGTTCATTCATCGCCAAGTACATAATTGATAACTGAGAATGAGAGAAGGCGCCAGCTGCCTTTTTGCCCCCATGACCGGTAGACCTTACCCTATTCTCTCACAAGAAATTGGAGTTCTCACACGATATATACCATGTTAGCAAGACCTTCCTTCGTTCCCATGGTGTTTCTGGTGATTGAGCTGGTCCTGGTTAGCATCATCATCAGCCAGCAGATTCGTGGGAGCGGCGCGACAGGTGCTGGATGTAAGTGTGCTAAGGGACTATTTGATGATTATTGTTAAGTTTTTCTGAGTTTGTTTTGTTTTAGGTTGTGCCTGTTGACAAGTTGATTGCCATACTTAAGTCTTACTATTAGTATCTTTCAAGCATCAGAACGTTATCTACAATATATCCATAACACCTCTGGGACATGTTAATCTTGTCATATAAGAGAGTGCATGGGATTTTTGGTGGAGATGCTCTATGATGGTTCTAACCGATAGGTTTATCTCATATTTAACTCATTCGAAACTGCTAACCTATAAGCTTATTTTGGATGAACTAGTTTCTTGTTCATTTAACAAAGATGAAGATCGGATACTTGACTGTTTGCATTTGGATCATGTGCAGGTGGCTTTGGAAATCCTACAGGAAATTGCCCACCAACTTTTCCAGGAAAGCCGTGCCATCATCCACCATGTTAATAGGACGTTCAATCTTTCATGACCAAATAATATCGTGAAGTTAGGAGGTTGATCGGTTGGGTGAGGAAGCCTGGATTACACTCTTGGGGTTTGACTAACTAAGCTAGGACAGGCTTGTCGTAAGCAATATTATTCTTATGTTTGGTTGACTGAATGAGTATGTATCCGTCCAAATTGACCCTGTCTCCAGATTCGGTATCCATCCAAATTTCTGTAGAAGCTTTAATACTTTATGCTTTTATATTTTCAAGCCGAATAATATAAATATTTTCACCACACATATACAGCATTATTTTCTTAGGGATCTACCATCTTAAGTGTTTTCGTTTTTAACGAATCAAGTTTACATAGCAGCTCGTTAATTTTCTTATCGAAACTGCATATCTTGGGTCCAAGTTGACTAATTGACGTTGCAGCAATTCTGAGAGTTAATGGAACTATTCTTAGAGTAGTAGGTGAGTCTTTTGGAGGTTAGTGAGTCGTATGTGTGTGTATATAAGCGTGTTTGTGTCCTTGTTGTATTTTACAAATGAAAAATCTCTGGTTGATGTGGATGTGGGTTACTGGTCGTTGGCTGTGCTGGTTGTTTAACGACTATATTTTTCGTTTCTTTCCTGGTTTTTGTTGACGACGCTTATATGTTATTGTAACCTTGTAGCCTATTACCGTTTCGTCTACTTCGTGTCTATCATTGATCCATACTGGTTCCAGACACCCGAGGGTGTCAGGTCAAGGCTTAATCCGGCAATGGTAGTTTTAGTCCCACATAGGTGATCATGGAAGAACCTAATATATAAATCATGAGCTGTGTTTACCTACAAGATTAGTATTTTAGGAGACGGCACACACAGATGTATTCGCACGATCGGTCTTTTTTTTCCTAAAAAAGCAAACAGATTGGGAGGTTGAATTGGGACCGGTTTTTTTCTATTCTATTCTTGTCAAAAGTTCTAGAGAGGCTTACTTGAAACACTTAGAGATGCTCTAACATGGTACCGAGATGTACAACCTGCACCCATCGCTGATTCTAGTTTTAAAGTTCTTTCTCCCAAGAGTAAGAAAAAAAAAATCAGAACCAAAGGAGGCAAGAACCTTCGTAGGTAGCCATCCATTTCGTGTGCAATGCTACAAAACCATTGGAAACAAAATTGGCCTGCGAAAAAATGTGAATGCTGGAACTGTGTTGATTCTGGTAAATGTAACTGCCAGCAGATAGTTACTATGCTGATTTCTGGTTTTGAAGAAGTAACGGTAATACTCAATCCAAAATTTGCAGTGCAGAAAACCATGCTCCATTTGTTATCCAGATGCAGAATTTGAGCCAAATATAGTATTATAAAACCAGGGCCACTATAATAAAGACTAAATATTCACACAAGGGAATTCGTTTGGTTTTATGTGCTTTTCAAATACAACATTCTGCTTCATGTATGAACAATATCCAAAGGGGACAGACTTCTATTTATTCTGCTTTTTAGACCCCATTTACCAAGTTTCACAACACATTTTTTCCTTGAACTAGATATATGTGAAATACCTATATCTATCTGATCTTCTTTCCTAAAAGTAAAATAGGAATGCTTTATGTGCTGACCATGATGATTTTGTATGCATTGGTCCATTGTCATTGAAATTGGAATCTTTGAACTTGTTTACACCTCATGTGTCGTCATCTGCCGCTGAATTGTCGTCATCATCAGTATCCTCAGAAGCCAAATTCTGATTCATTATAAACCTCAGACTGTCACCTTCTTCAAGTTCCCACTGCTTCTTGAGTTCATCAATGGCGCTTGATGCAGCCCTAGCTACAGCATAATTGGGATCTTGAGCCAATCTCTGCAATCAAAAGGAGAGAAATTGCAACAGCCTTACCGAAGAACTTTGGTAGAAATATAGCTTCGTGTCACAAGTCTGATAATGAAGTGAGAATCAAACAAAAATGTCTTCAGCTTGTATGGTTGGAATATGGATGGTTGAAATATGAAATTTGTTAAACACGTGGAGAGCCATGACCTGTTGCCTAGTCTACCTTTTGCCAGATTGTGGGAGAAATGACCTTTATATTAGAGAACCAATTTTGACTCTCAAGAAAAAGACTCTTTGCCCAAATTAAATTATGACGTTTTTGCTCAGTAGCAAGCTTGGGTGAGAAATCAAATAAGCCCTCAGACATTCAGCCTATAGAAATTCCGATATGAAGTGCCAAACAGTCTTTTCTGCTTTTTCTTTTATCATTTTGGAGAGGAAGGAAGGAGAGATCAATGCAAACCTGCAATGCACCCATGCCAGCATTCCCAAGAGCCCACATAGATGGAGCTGTAGCCAATGCATTAGCTAGGGCTTTCCTATAAAGAGTAGAAATTTATAATGTTCATCAATGGAATATAGTAGTAACAGTGTACTGTTGAATTTTACAAAATAAGAATAAGGGAATTAAGGTACTACTTTCCTGAAATATAGAAGCATTAAAATATAAATCTAATAGGAACTAGGGCCATTGAAAATAAGGAATTGGCACAGAAATTTGTTTTTTGGGCAACATGGTCATTGTGCAGTATTTAAACATTAGATTTTATGTTTAAATCAAGTGACTGATGGGTACTTCAGAATGAAAGAAGTCTCTGTGTACCTAGTATTAACATCTGGAGAGCTTGAACATTCAGCAATCAAGGAAACACTCCTTTTCCCATCCATGGCATCCAGGTCAATTAGAGTTGCTACTAACAATTCAAGCTTCACAGACAGAAAATATAACATCACATATGAAGGTAGGAGGTTTGACATAAATCGAATGAGTTTAAAACGGCCCACCTCCTCAGGATTTGTGTAGTCAATACCATCAGCTTCAGAAAAGGCAGATGCCATACTCTGGTATGCTTCCTAGGAAGGATAAATCGAGAAGTTAACACTATGACAAAACTATGCCCATGAGAGAGAGGGAGAGGGACTGAGACTGCAGCTAAATAAGTTATGTAGAAAGTACCTCTATGGCATAAATCTGATCAGCAGAAACTTCAACAGGAAACAGTTCAAGAGTCTTCCCATTCTTCTCAAGTGTTATAAACCCTGTTGAACTTGTACGAGAAGATGAACCGTCCTTCGGAAGCCTATGGGTAAATTTTAGCTCAATTCAAAGTAATCCATACTGACCAAGTACCAGAACCAAAGTAAAAAGTAGTTCTCTGTAACCAAGCAGCTATGCGCTCAGCCAAAACTATCATTTCGAACTTTCTCTCTAGAACTTACTGTTCATATAATCTGTTCACCATCATGTCATGGATATCCTGAACAAACTGCATTGAAATTTGAAAAATTACATACACGTATATAAAGTTACAATAAAAATGTTATTGGAGCAACACTTCGTATTTGTCAAGTTGAGATACAGTGAAATAAGGTAGTGTGAAATCAAGATTTATACTTGAAGCAAATTTTGCTGTGGCAAGAGATGTCAAAGTCTTTCATTACAAAAACAGACTCTTTCATAGTATTTCCCATTCTTCTTTCTTAGTAGGTAAATCAGACATGACCTTCGATGTTCCACTAGATAACTTCCTGGTGTGATTATGTAAGGCATGTTTGTTTCCCTTCCACACATTGCCACACCAACAATTTGCCCACCACACCATAGGGAAGGTTTGGAAGAGGAATGTATCTATGAATAGTTGCGGCAAAGTCATAGCAACTATTGATTTGGTGTTCAAACTAAATGAGTTCTTAGAAGGATTAGCACTTTCATTATATAAGTCACCCCTTTATACAAATTCGAAATAAAAACGAGCTAGAATATCCAGAAGAAAAACTGAAAAAAAAATAGTAGAGATCTATCAATGGTTATTTGAACACTCGATGTTGCAAAGTTTGAGAGCTAGATACGTAAGTAGTTAAAGCTACCTTCAGTGCCATCAGAGCGTCTTCCATGGCAAGTCGTTTGACAGCCAAGTCAGCTCGTCGCAGATCTGCCTGGTTGCAAATCAATAACGCATTAGATTAGCATGAATTCAACACCGATACACAAAGAGCAAGCTGGCATTGATAATAATTGATAAAAAAGATGCCCTACTCCTATATGATATGAATAGTGCGAGCAATTTTCTACATCAAAAATGGAAACAAATTGTTCCAACAAATCGAAATAATAATACGAACTAGTTCACACCTCCAAAGCACCATCACTCCAATGTTTGTCTGCAGCTTTCTTCAAGTCTGACTGAGCTCGCTCCTTAAATGCCTGAATAGGCATGAATGTTAATTATTTACATAGATGTAAAAAAGGAGACAGAATAAAAAAAATGAATAACTCGGTATCATACAGATACATACTCTGGCAAAATGGTTAAGGCGCGCTGCTCTCTCCTTCACAGTGTGGTCAATCTTTTGAGTATGCTTTCGTGCACGAGCTGTAATGCAAGATGAGCTTAGGAAAAATAAATAATGTTATATGGAGACCTTATTTGTCCCAATAGATCATGTACCATCAAGCTTGAGAAACCCCAGTCCCAACACAGCAGCATCCTGGCATGCACGTTCATTCAGCCTTGTTATGCCACTAGGATGCAAAGTAGATCAGATGTAAGAAAAACTATACAGTTATGCAAACAATAACTTCCTTTATCAAGTAAATTTGGCAATATGAATATGGTTCTACTTTGGAGTAGAAGAGTACCGTGAAAGTAATAGAATGTCATTTTGAGCCCTTTCATTGACAAACTTGGCATCATTGTAAACAAATTTGCAAGCTTCAGCCAATCCTTGACTAGGATAGGCCGACTTCTTCTTCGATGGAACATGACCATCTGAAAATTGTGGATTTCCCCTTGAATGTTGCTTGAAATCCCTGCAACAAACATATTGGGAGATAAAATTGGAAATCATGCATGGATAGATATCTATTCTAAAAACAACAGTCCAGCTTTCCACATGCAGCCATTGTGCATTGCCATACCACTGCAGCTTATATTAATAAAAAATGGATACACAGAAAAATATAGAAAAAAACTAGAATGTAAAAACAGAAAGAATGATTTACATGATGCACATGATTTGGGCCAGCGAATAAAGTATGTGCCAAAATCATTCCATTGGCTGTTCTTCGTTAAATGTGAACCTGAATCCCAAAAATGGTTTACATGATGCACATGAAAAATACAATTTTCCATGGATCCATTAAGCAAAAGCACAGCTGTTTTACCGATTATTATTGTAAAAGTTACCAGAGATAAATGTACTAAGGCCACGGGAGACAATAAACAAGCAAATCCAAACAATAATATTGAAAAGAAGGCTTTTTAAGATATGCCGAAACCGAACTTGATGACTAAAGTAACTAGTAAGTACTAACATAGGAAGATCATTGCATACTTTGCCTCATATGGAAACCACACTGATTCTATTGAGTAAACCGCAAGCAGGAGTAAACATATAAAGACATGGCAGACCAGCAGTAAAAGCATACCTGTAAGGGCTGGCGCCACCATCTTCCTCAGCATCACACTCTGCAATATCGCATTCGCAGCTGTTATGAGACCCACAAGAATGGCAGCGAATGTCAAAGCCACCATGCCCGAGCAACGAACCATCATACTTGCTGCCTCTGGGTCTCCACTGACAAATCCTGGAGATGAGGTGGTACCCGTTCGCCCACCTCCTGGCTTCCGATTTCTTTGCCAGACAGGTGACATCGCGTGCCGGCGTCCCGTACTGATCTCTGTAGCACATCCTACAGGCCACCATGGTGCCGTACATGTTGGTCGCCATGCACGCACAAGCTTCAATGTCTCTAAACTTCACTCAGTCACACCATCCAGATCAAGAATTCAAGATACGTCTTCAGTGATGAGCAGGCTCTGTACTGGAGCTAATTCTTGGCTGCTCCTTCGGTGTGCCGGTACACATCCATTGCAGCACCTGGTGTTAAATTTCAGTCGCTACGTGTCACAGCAGGCAGCCATACATACACATCTCCAATCAATGAATGAATCTAATCATTTTGTGGTGCTAAATAAAACAAACAAAGAAATCGACCGAGTTCTTGGCTCGCCAGCTAGCACCAACAACCACACAGCAGGAATGGAAGGGGAACGGGGGTACCTGCAGGCAGATGCGGTGCTCGTCGTCTTCGTCGGCGGCGGCGCCGGCGAAGTGAGGGCGGGCGGCGCTAGTCGGGCGAGGAGGCGTCCGTCCCCAGCCTGTGACGCGATGGCGATGGAAGTTACGAGTGGCGGAGGAGAACGGCAGAAAGGGAATATTCCGGAAGCAGCCAGCGAGGGAGGCGGGCCCACAGGATCGCGGGAGGCGAGGCATGAGCCACCAGTTGGCCTTCCGGCGGGAGGCCAACGGGCCCGGGCCGGCCCACCACCATCCTTATCCGCTATCCTGTGGCAGGCAACGTCGCCACATCGGCAAATCCATTTACCTACGTCAGAGTACGTGTATTTCGGGTTTTTTTTAGAATTAAAAAAATCGCTAACAGCTGGTCACCTGAGAAAAGAAGATAGTAACCGCCATGGAATTTCAGGTTCTGGTGAGTGGTAATTGAATTACCCGGATTCCATATTTTGTATCCCGAAAAGTTTACGTAAAAAATAAAACAGACGGTAGAAATACTTTCAGTGTACTATGACAATCATAGAAACTTAATAGAAGATGGCATAAACATATATTCTTTATATATCATGAGGTGGACAAAAGAAAACTACTAACTATATTAAGGATTGTGTTTGGATCCAGACAAAGACACCTCGTGACAAGCAGCATAGTCCAGCATGTTTCCTAGGCCAATGGCACAAAGCATGAGAGGGTCAAAACATGATCCAAGTCCCACCTGTAGTCCTGCTAACAACTAGAGTCTAACATCCTCGCCTTGAAAATATTTGGATTGAGTCCCATATACATTTTTATGAGTTAGAATTACATGATTATAGAATCTAGATTCAGATTAGAAAAAACCTATGATGTTTGGATCCTAAGATTTTAGATAGAAATTGTTGGTGGGTGTATTATCTATAATACCTCAAAGATTCAACTATTATGATAATATGTGCTATTAACATATGTTTATAGAGATGGCTACTTGGTTTTGTTGCTAGTTATATGGGTCTTTAAAGAATAACCATTTCAAGAGGTGCCTATCCAACCACCTCATAGAAATCCATTTTTGAGGTGAGGCGAAACCCAACACCTCATGGAGATGAATTTCTAAAGGGAGCTGTAACCCAAATTTTTCTAGAGATGGAATTCTAGAGGTGGGAGGAAATTATCTAAGGATCTGTTTGGATCCTTTTATTTTGGAGAATTGAAATCTCTATAATAAACTAGGCTATTTGATTTGAAATTTAACAATCCACCACTTTTGAAGTTGAATTTTAATTTTATCTCAAATTTATAGGGTGAGAGATGAGAAATGAACTTTATAGATCATCATTATTCACCATGCTATGTTTGCACTCTCTAACTCCATTTCATTCCAAGTATATAGTTAGCTCAAATATGTGCCTAAACAATAAGGACTTCAATCCTTTCAATTCCAAGGAGCTGAACAGACCCCAAGAGATTCATGAACTCTTGTAAGCGTCTCATCTAGATCCAACAACTCTCAAAATGTATTTTTTAGTATCTAGATTTTTTTATATTGTGCACCATATCCATATAACGATTCGAGAGCTAGGCACTTTTTCAATGAACTCCATTACTGAAATACCTCACACAAGACAAAGAATATACGTGCAATGGATCCAGGCCACGCTTCTCTGTGGCCACCACCACCTCCAAAATCTTCCTCCATGCGGCTAGAGGTTGGAACTGAGCCAGCGGAGTCAGGCCGATGCTGCTTCCTCCTCCGCTTTGTTTTTGGAGCTTCAGACTGGCGTATCCCAGATACGAAAGGCATGCCCGGACCAGCGAAAATGGATGTGAGAGAAGCTGAGCCCATACGAGAAGTAAGATGCATCATGTGTCGAGCGTGCTCACCAAACCTTTAGGTATGATGATTCTCGCAACTCTTTGTTGTGAATAGTTTTCTCTTTAACCAATTTTGGTGTGACACTCACTCTAAACTGAAATTCATTAAATTTTTTGTGATTTCCATACAATTCGTGCTGCATCACATTCTTTAACTTACAACACTCTAAACACCACATATATTGTCATGCATCTATTTCTCTTCTATGTCTCAGACTCTCAGTGCATATAGCAGCAGGATTACACTCTACCCAACTTTTTTTTGCGACTTTGCACGCACCCAACTTAGCTAAAGCATCTGCTACAAGGTTATGAGAGCGGGGAATATGAGATATTAGAGAGAAACAAATCATGACTGATAGATCTTCTCTTGTCCAGTGTCAATGCTTTGTCTGAATTTCCTAAGCTAGCTAGTTGTTTAGTTCAAAGTCATCCAAATGAGGTTGATGACGCCATACCATTCTTCATCACATACCGGAAAGCATGGATGGTGAGGCCGCCTCCTTTTGTAGCCCTTCTTCGTGGGATCGTAATCCACGAGCTCCTACTCCGACTACTGCACGACATGGTACTTGTTGTTCGACCCTTTGATGGCATGGTGGCTCTCCAACGCGCCCATCACGGCGAATGCCGAGTAGGATCAGAGTCGCAATGCCCCTGCAACTAGGCTGGTCAGGGAGTAGGAGGGTTCCGTTACTGCCACACCTTTTCATCGGTCAGATGGTCAAGGAGTGAGGTTGCGCCACTCCATCATCAGGCGACACTTGTGGTTGTGACTGGATTCTAGAGGTGGGAGGCCAATGGTTGGAATGTATCCTCGCCTCTCACCTTGTTTAGTTTGAATAGAATTTTAGAATTTAAATTTAGATTAAAAATAACAATTTGCAGTTATTATATTAGAGATTACCTGTTTGTATGTTATCCATAATACTTCAAATATTTGAATAATATGGAAATCTTTTTAAAGGTGATTAAGATAGGTTTGTAGACATGGTTATTCCATTAGTATCTAGTTGTAAATCAGTAAAAAATAATAATTTGTAGAGGTGGGTTGAAACACCCGGCCGCGCCTAGAGATCAATTTCTATAGGTGGGCTAAAAATAATAAAGTGGTAAAATTTCGGTGGACCATTTCCATAAAAAATATATTTTTTAGTATCTAAATTTTATATTACACACCACATATATCCATAACGATTCGAGAGCTAGACATTATTGAATTACATCCTTTAATCCTTAGATACCTCTCCCTCAAAAAGAGTCCGCTGTGATTCGAGAGCTAGACATTATTGCTAGCTCGGTATGTAGAAGGAATGATAACAGGCTAGCTAGATAATAGAAAACCAAAATAACCTCACACAAAACAAAGAATAATATGTAGTGGAGCAAGGCAACCACCACCTCCATGCTGCTCGCTCGAGATGAGCCTGTGGAGTCAGGCTTTGCTTGTGGCTTCAAAATGGATCCTAGATAACAGGCCCTGCACAGCCAAATTGGATCTGAGCGAGGCTCAGCCCATACGGCTATACGAGATGTAGGATCCATCATGTCTTCAGCATGCACGCTCAAGCCACAGGTAATATCTCTCACGTCTTGTGTTGTGACTATAGTTTTTTCTTCAACCAATTTTGGTATGTGACACACAAAACTGCAAATCCTCCCATTCTATGATTCGGGTACGATACGCATCACATTTCTTCGACTTACACTACATACAACACTTTAAATACCATTTATATCATCTGACTTCTCTTCCTATTCTCAGTGCAGTAGATACATGCTTGACAGCGCATACATGTTACGGATTATGAGTTTTTTTTTTTTAGAAAGGAATAAGCTTCCATTAAAGTGAGGCCAACACCTGATCGGTGGCCTCCAAAAGGTTTACAGCAGCAGCATTACACTGTGGCCACAGATTAATAGCATCTGGCCCCAACATAAGCACGCATCCAATTTAATTAAAGAGATTCCATGTTTTCTATTGTGGATTGTTAAAAAAATCTATGATAACTTCAATTTTTGACTACTATGAAGAGATTTTTGAATGTGATTAAAATAGGCTCTAGTTATACATCTCTAGAATGTAACAATTTTTAGAGGCAGTTACCAAACCACCCTAAAATCGGTTTCTGAAGACGGGTCGATACCCAGCATCTCTGACAAAATAATTTTTGGAGTGAAACTAGTCAAGTAGGACAACTTCAGTTTAGATTGTTTCTTCATCCGAGGTCATTTCAAAAAATTAGGAAACAATAAGCAAAATGCATTATAGATGCATTAACTCTAACTATTAATGTGTAATGTTTGTATAGACACCACATATCCATCATCATCTCATGAGGGCTAGGAAATTTTCATTTAACCCCTTCATCGGATTCCCCTTTATTTATCAAAAACGGGGCCCACGGAGAATTTGGCAGGTGGCTAGTTACATTGCCGGGCAAAGTTGGCTAGCGACAATAATAAATTAACAAGAATGACCTTCATACAGAACAAAGAATAATATGCAGCATTCAAATCTCTCGTGAAATCAAAAAACCTTAGCTTCTGGGGCCTGGCCAAAATACTACCAAGAACCGTTCTGACCAATAACTCATCGTGCATGTGCCCCGTACGTGAATTAACGAGATGTAGCTAGGATGCATATCATGAGTTGAATGTGCATGCCGAACCTACAGGTATGATGTACCTTCTATAACACGTTGTGGTTTTGCAGTCTCACTGACCCAAAAAACTGCAAATCATCAGAATTTTACACACGCAAAAAACTGCAAGTCATCACAATAGTATGCTCCCATTACATTTCTTCAACTTAAAGCACTTTAAATACCATATATACATCTCACTAGGTAAGTGCCTGTGCGTTGCAACGGGAAAAACTTATATCTGTACAAAATTGGCAATTTTAAAAAGGTAATTTTAAGCATTCAATTAATAAAAAGTAAATATGTACAAAATTGATTAATCTCCTTCCAAACCGAGATTATTGAAACTTCATCATATATCATCAGCCCCACTTAGTATATACTACAATAAAACTCTTAAATTGATGGGTATATGTAAGCAGAAAATAACAAAAAAAGAATCACATGAAGCTCAATAAACCACACCAATTTAACAAATTACAGGACCCTCGACCGAGCTGCCGCTGTGTCAGGAACGCCGCCACTGCAGTCCACTCTGCGCATCCAACTGGTCCACCGCTCTTCGTCACGAAGACGCCATGCCTGTTCCAGTAGCGAAGGTGCTTCTTCTCGTGACATCATGTCTAGAAATACATTTTGCTATTAGATGGAGGAGAATAACAAATCTGCATACATTTTGCTATTAGATGGAGGAGAAGAACAAATCTGCAATGAATGTGACGACCATTAAGTGTCCTAGAACGGAATGTTTAGTTGGAGAGTCCACACCATTCATTGAGGCATTGATGCAATTGTCTGCTGTGCACTCTGCAGCAGCAAGCATGCTCGCATCAGATTTCGCTCGTCGTGGTAGCGGGCTGCTGCCACTTCATGGCCAGGGAGATAGTTTTCTCGATGATGAATAGGATTTTGAAGATCCTCGTGTGCAAGCATCCTGAAAATGCTCTCATGAGCAGCATGAATATTCTTATTCTTGTGTAGCGGTGACAGATCATCAAGAAGATCGTGTATGCAGGAACTGGAACGGGCGCTCTGGAGGGCTTTGACTACATGCTCCTGATGATTCTGACCACACCTCATGCACCACCACCATCTCACCGACGCGGCAAGAGGCCACCAGAGGAGGGCAACTGGAGCCACCGCCGTCGCATCGTGGATTGAATCTCATGTAGGAGCCCCGGGTCACGGACGACCTGAAGGGATGGAAACCTATCCTGTGCGTTCCCCACCAGTGCAGTCATGCCTTTCGCTGAACGCCTGAACGGGCCGCCACTCGCAGCCATTGAACCTCCAATGGGCAGTCCCCAGCAGCATGGAGGCGGTGGCACGTCCGGCGGCGTCAAGGCGTCAAGCGACGTCATGGAGGCGCCGTCCAGCGGCGGCGGATGATCATGCGTGTGGCGTGCACCCGGCGGCGGCGCGTCCGGTGGCGTCGCCTGGCTAGGCTTTTTTATTGTGTTCTTGCGGTTTGATCGGGAGGTGCAGGAGTTCCTGTGGAGGAGGAGTTGGGACCGTGGAAGGATGGAGGCAATTGAGTTTCTGCGGAGGCCGCGCATGGAGCGGCACCATGCAGTTTTGCGGAGGCTACGCGCGGAGGGGGTTAGCGCGGGGGCGGGGTCATTAGTTTAGCGGAGACGATACAATTTGGTTCTTTTTAGGAGTAAGATTTCGCTTCCATCTCTCACTGTATAGTATATGTTTGGTAGCACATACATGTCATTAGTTATATGTGACATATTAGAGAGAAACAAATCATTTTAGGAGGAAGAAAGGGATATTTTTGCACGATCATTTTATGACAGTTTACATAAAGAAACCGCTCGTAAAAATGACTTTTATTTAGGGGAGGCTTTGTAAAGTCAACCGCCCCTAACGATCAACCATCAGAGATGGGTGGGTTAAGAAAATCGCCTCTATAAACAAATACCTTTAGAAATGGATATTTTTGCACGATCATTTTATGACAGTTTACATAAAGAAACCGCCTGTAAAAATGACTTTTATTTAGGGGAGGCTTTGTAAAGTCAACCGCCCCTAACGATCAACCATCAGAGATGGGTGGGTTAAGAAAATCGCCTCTATAAACAAATACCTTTAGAAATGGCTTTCCTAACAGAGTCGCCCCCGAAAAAAGATCTTTAGAAGCGGTTGAGTTAATTTCAACCACCACATGTGATAGTATAGTGCGGTGGTTAGAGACGGACATGACCAAGAGGGAGGTCACGAGTTTGGATCCCACCGGCCGCAAAGCGTGCGCACGAAAAATGCACCAGCCATTGGTTCCATCCCCGAATTTATTTTTTTATTATTTTTAGGTTTTTTATTTTTTTGGTTCACAATTTGGCAAGCGTAGCGTACTCGGCAAAGCCTTTGCGTGTGCCCGATAAACGACACTCAACAAAGGTAGCTTTGCTGATCAGGAATTTACCGAGTGCTCTTGTCGAGTGCAGCACTCGACAAAACTTTGCCGAGTATAAAAGGGGCTTTACCGAGTGTCTCAGGGACTCGACGAATAAGTAGAATCCAGTAGTGTTTGTTATTTGTGTTTATAATTCAGTCTGGTTGCTCAAATATTATACTAAATCAAGTGTAAATTGCCTATTTGAGGCCCTAAACAAATTTAAATAAAAAAGTTATTGACTACAAAGTTCATGACTTTTCAAGATGTACATTTTTTGTTTAGAAAGTTTCTCCATCCAAGGTTGTCTATAAAATTTGATTTTCAAAATTCATAAATTCAAAAAAAATTTTGTGTGACGATGAATTCAAATAAAAAAGTTGCTAACTACAACATTTTATTATTTTTTTGAGATATACAAAATTTATATTGGGTGTTCTTCCATCCAATGTTGTTTGAATATTTTAAATTCAAAATTTTAAAATTGAAAACATAGTTTTGCATGATAAGATAACTCAAATGAAAAATTATAAACTATAATATTTCATAACTTTTTGATACCTATAAACTTTATTCTGCTGTTTTTCTATCTGATGTCGTTCAAAATTTTGAATTTTGCCGACTACAACATTTTAATACTCTAAAGATTTATAAAGTTTATTATTGTTATTTGAAAAAACACCCAAAATAAAGTTTGTAGTTCACAAAAATTATGAAACTTTATAGTTGAAAACTTTTTCATTTGAGTTCATCTTACCATGCCAAACCTACGTTTGACTTTCTCAAATTTGAAATTCAAATTTCGTAAATGATCTCAGATGGAGAAACTTGGTAAATGAAAAGTGTAGATCACGAAAATTTAAGAAACTTTTTAGTTGACTACATTCTAATTTGAATTTGTGAGGAACCAAAACTACTTATAGGCACATGTGATAGTGTAGTGTAGTGATTAAATTTGAAACCACGCGAGAGAGATGTGACGAGTTCGAATCCCATCGGCCGTGACTTTGCGACTGGAGAGAGTTTTAAGAATTTTTTTCCTATTATTGTCATGTCTTTTTTCAAGTTTTTTTGAATTACGATTTGCCGAGTGTCAGACATTCTGCAAAGTTTTTACCGAGTGCACGATAAACGACATTCGGTAAAGGCAGACTTTGCCAAAGAGACTTTGTCGACAACTCTTTGCCGAGTACAGCACACGACAAAGCTTTTGTTTACTGTAAAAGTGCCTTTGTCGAGGCACTCAACAAAGAACCTAAATTCGATAGTGCCTGCTCCTACCGAAGCTAGCTAGATGAGCTACCTTACCTGTCACTGCCAGTGCCAGCCTGCGGCGCTGTATACGCAGACTAGCTGTTGCTGTATATATTGCGACCACTATGTGCGGCATGTAGCTGCTTTGCGGCGTGGGAATGGGAGTGGGCAGATTTATTTTTGCTAACATGGAACGTACGTGGTTTTATTCCACAGAGCAGAAACAAAAAAACCGGGTCCGCCACATAACAATCAAGTCATTTTACTGCTGGCTACCCAGAGCAACTATGGCCAGAGCACCGAAGTTGGGCAGGACCCGCACGAAGAACTACATCAACCATACAAACTCCCGACACATTTAACTATGCCAACGCAACTTGGTATTCAATGTAGATTTTCTGAGTAGTTTTATATTGTTCACAGACTTTAAACTATGCATACCGCAGCTTCAAGTATATTGAAGGGACATGTGTGCAATACATAAGTGCATAAAAGATTTTTTGGACTATGCAAGCATATAACTACACATGCAGGCGTACATTCGGAACGAAATGATAGCAGGCATGTCTTTTACGGAGCATCCTGCCTCAGATTATGCGTAGGTAGCGGTACCTGGTAGTTTTGGAACGAGTATGAGCTTCTCCTTTCGGTGAACAGTCAATCCGAAAACCTCAGTCATATCAATATCCTCCTTTTCCATACCAGCCGGCAGCCCCCAATCAAAACAGTACATGAGGTTTGCCAGCATGATCTCAACTGTGGCCAGTCCAAAGTTCATGCCAGGGCACATCCTTCTACCAGCTCCAAATGGAATGAAATGGAAGTCATTCCCCTTGAAGTCGACGGCCGCGGCGCTACCACCATCCATGAACCTCTCTGGCATGAATTCCTCTGCTTTCTCCCATGACTCTAGATGTCTACCGACAGCCCAAGCGTTGACGATGACTCGAGTTCTAGAGGGGATTGTATACCCATCGATTTCACAGTCCACCATGGATTGGTGAGGCAAGAGGAGTGGAGCAGG
The DNA here is from genome assembly GCA_023333625.1 of Bothriochloa decipiens. NCBI lineage: Eukaryota > Viridiplantae > Streptophyta > Magnoliopsida > Poales > Poaceae > Bothriochloa > Bothriochloa decipiens. Next base: position 7,458,907 of record CM041636.1, on the reverse strand, counting down.
TGGATGCAATCTTAGGGTCTCCTTCACCACGGCACTTAGATAGGCCATGTTACGTAGGTTCTCTTCCGTGACCATCTCCTGTCCAGTTGGTGTCATGTTCCTGACCTCATCTTGTAGCTTGGTCATGATATGAGGGTGGCGCATGAGCTCAGCAATGGCAAACTCTAGGACCAAGGATGACGTGCCCGTGCCCGCATCGAACATGTCCTGGGTGTGGGATAAGTACGTCAATCAGAAAGGACACGATCTAGGATAAATCTATTTTTGTTCAACAAAGAAAATTCTAATATTGGTACCTAGCTAGTCACTCACCATCAAGACAGCCTTGATGTGATCTCTGGTGATACCATACTCTTGCTGAACCGAGAGCATCACGTCAACGAAGTCCGCACTGTCTTCTTCTAGGACATGCATGGAGTTTCGCCTCTCATGGTCACTTATGATATTTTCAAGCACCTCATCCCATCTTTCGTGCGTCTCATCCGCCTTTCTGCTCGCAAGTCGGGTGAAGATGCCTAGCGAATTCACAAGCCCTGGGAAATAGTTTTCTATGCTAAACCCTGCATACAGGGCAGAGTTCATCTCAATCAGCTCCCGAAAGGTCTTGTTCCGGCCAGCTTCCCTGAAGAACTTGCCCGACACCACGCAGCACACGATATCGTTGGTAAACGTGTTCATCTTCTCGCTCATGTCTACTGCCATGCCTTCTGCCATGGACGCCTTCAGCTTGGCCATCACCAGGCCCACCTACGTATGCATATGTATATGTGACACAACGAGGGAATCATTATTACATTGAAATTATTCAAGCATTCTCTTTTGCAAAAAGTTATTACACAACGGTCGCGCAACTTGTTGAGCATGCGACCCACACACCTGTCGCCCCCCACCCACCGGAGAGGAAGAAGAATGCGCCTATGGTTCCGGCAAGGAGGTCACCAGACTCAGAGATGATGACCTCGCCAGCATCAGGCTTGCGGCAGGTTAGAAAATCATATTGCGGTGGGGCTGTGCTTGTGGGAGAGATGGTGACAGGGCGGGGCGTCGGGAGATGGTTGTTGGGCGTGACCGGTGGTAGATGCCTTACCTTGGAATTATGGTGCGCATGGTCGATGGTCAGTGATGGGTTGACCGTGGCACGATTAGGTGGCTCACCTACAACTGCTGGTGGTTAATTATGGTGGGGATAGGGGAGCGGGCAAGGATGATGATGCTACCAGCGCACCACCCTTTTCGTTTTTGGGATTGGGATATAGCCCGTCTTTCATTAAGCAGAAGAGAATGGTCAATAGACCTATACATAGTTGATACGAAAGGATTCACGCGTAATTTATGGATTACCAATGAAGTCATCAACACAAAACAAATCGCAAGAAACATAAGGGGTGGGGAACCCTCTACCTAAAACACCAACAAACTGAACCTAATACAATGATCTCAACACCTTGGTAGCCAGCAGTAAGAGCAACCATAAAGATAATAGCGGCAAGGCATCGAGCTTGAGATGGCAAAGCATCTGCCAGAAACGTGAGCGACCTCGGTAGCAAAGTATCCGCCGAAAATATGACCTCGGTAGTAGAGCATCCGCCGAAAACCCCTTGGCGGCAAAGCATCTGCCGAAAACACCTCAGCAGGAAAGCATCTACAGAAACCCCTCGACGGCAAAGCATCTACCGCTAATCCCTCAATGGCATAGCATCCGCCAGAAACGACCACAACTATGGCTACAACAAAAACCATCTGGACATAACAATGTGAGGAGAAACATGAACCCAATTAGGCGCGACACGACGACCATGGATACCCTGCAGGTCGAACGACGGGAAGTTGGAGATTCATCAGCAACAAATTCACAAAGGATGTGACGCCCAAGGCGCCATCGCCGTAGGCCTTAGAGAACTAAGGCAGAGCATTCGCCAGAATTCGACGCTGGTGACACAGGAGCATAAGACTCGAAGAATGACGCCTCTAGGAAGGATGGTGGTCCGGCAGACGATGGTGACACCCATGTCGCCATCCTAGACTGCTAGCCTAGAGCCTGGCCACAGTGTCAGGACAGGGAGCTGGCCGGCGGCCATTGCAGGCACGTGCCCGTCGGCCACAAGGACCGCGGGACGGTCCCGGGGAGTAGAGGTCCCACCCTCCGAGGGTCCTGGCCTCACAAAAGCTGCGGAAGTCACGAGTCACGCTCGGTGCCGACGGTGGCGGCAGGCAGAGGGCGTTGCCCGGACCCAGCTGCCACAGAGGAAGGAGGTGGGGTGGTGTGGGGCCCATGCCTGGATCAGAGATGTGACGCGAGGTTCCACCATCAGCAGGTCGTCACCGACGCGCTCTAGCGCGCCATGGGCCTAGCCCAGTCCATGAGCGCCGCGCTTGGGGGACCGCCGAGCGGTCGAATCCGCTAGTGGGATCAATTGATGGGAGCGCATAGAGATCGGGCCCGACGCCAGCGATCACTGCCCCTGATGGGAGCAGCCGGCTGCCGGAGCCACCGAGGTCACAATAGAGAGGTTGGGGATGAGGTTGGGGAGGAAGGGCACGCTGGGTGGAGAACGGTCATGGTTTAACTTGGTCCATTCTTTTTTTATCTCTAACTATAAAAAATTATCTGAGACAGGAACAAACACCGTTACCTCCTCTTTGCGAGCACGGCGAAACGAGTTGACCTTTTTGATGCTGAAGAGGTGCGTGGTGACAAGCTTCCTGACCTTCCTCCAGTGCTCACCGTAGGGTACAAAGCCGATGGTCGACGAACCATAGAGGAAGTTGTGGAAGACCTTCGACGTCGGCCGTGAGGCGAAGATGCGATCATGCGTCCGGAGGACTGCCTGCGCTGCACGTGGGGAGGAGACGACGAGGTTGGGGACGGTGCCAAGTTGGAGTAGCATGAGGCCACCGCCACAGTCGTGCTTGGCAGCGAGGTCACGGAGGGAGACGTGTGGGAGGTCGCTGACGAGGTGCAGGTGGCCGATGACTGGCATCCTCCCCGGAGGCGACGGCAGGAGAGGCTTCGACTGCTTCCTCTCGTTGTTTCCTGCATCTGGGCGGTTCTGGAGCCGTCGGCATATGTCAGGCAGCAGCACTAGCACGAGAGGCACGACGACGAACCAAAGTGGCCGTTGTGCTAGAGACGTAGCGGCCGACATCATGAACTTGTACACTACGTGCACCAAGTGAAGGGGCGCCATCGATAGATACTCAGTTCGTCCTGCTTCCTAGTTGAGTGAAGACTGACGGGTGTTATGTGCAGCGCAGCAGATGCTTCTCTTAAAATATCTGGTGCGCATGTACGTACGATGATATGAACTATTGATAACTACTAAAAAATATCGAGGTTGTCAAGTTCTCCCCGAGTTTGTTTTTGTCTACTTGTTCATTTGCCCGATATTTATTTCTCCCCTTTCGTTCCTGATTTGATTGCGAAATAAAATGGTTATCCATGATATTGGCGACAATTTTGATATGGACAGAGTATCAGAACAAATGGTCTTGGCGTTGGACACGAAAGCCCGACACCAACACCTCGGGGATCCATGATTGATGATTCCCCAACTCTAACGGGCAGCGAGACGGCATGGGCGCCGCCGAGCAGGCGGTGCTTGACATCCGGTTGCTCTAGGCCGGCGGCGTACTTACATGATCAGAGCCTGTGTTCTTCCTGTTTCGTGGCCGAGTGACGCGTGTGTGTTGTTTTTAGTGCACAAGATGCTTGTGTTCTTCAAATATCTCGGCTGCATGTAAGTACGATGATGTGAAGCATGGATAGCTACATGAAAATATCTAGGTTGTCATGTTGTGCACGATTTTTTTGGTTATTGTTAGTTTCTTGGATATTTATGTGCCCATTTGGTGTCATTATTTAA
>CM041636.1:7415702-7455034 GCA_023333625.1 Bothriochloa decipiens | reverse complement strand
ATAGTCAGAACAATGAAATTTCGACACCTACACTTCGGCGATCCATGATTGGTGATTTTGTGCGTCTTGGCCACCAAAGCCCGACTCCGATACCTCGGTGGTCCATTCTTGTGATTTTGTGCAGATGAATTCATTTGATAAAAGTTAAATGTTTATTTAGTCGACAACTATTTCCAGATATGGTTGGTGTAGTCAGACATAAATTGATTTTTAGCGTTAGTTTTATTCAGTCAATCTCTACACCTAAAACATTTCCAAAGATTCCGTACACAGGCGACACCAAGTCAGCCGCGAGATCGATCCCACCCGGCTTCGTGCAATCGCCCCCCACAGTGGTCTGCCCGGCGATTTCCTAAAAATATCGCCTGCCAAAAATGGAAGGAACTGATTCACGGCTATCGCGCTTTATCTCGTGAACCAGCAAATGAAGGGTTTCCTATCACGGCCACCAATCAAGGGAAATCACCCACCCACCCCCTTGATCGGCACTCCGGCTCTCCCCGTCCGCGCAGCGCAACTCGCGGCTGCAGCACTGATCCATAGATCCTATACATCGTGCTGCTCAATGGTCGCGTTTGATGAAGCCTGTTGGTGCGTCCGAAACTCCAACAAGAGCGGCGGCGCATATCTAATTTGTCGTCATCCTGGAGGCCTGCATGGCGCATGTTGTGTACCAATGACGACCGACCAGCGTTCCTCTTTCGCTACAAACCGCACGGCCAGATCGACACCCAGACGGGAAGGAGATCGATAGTGGCCGACGGCAACGTGGAACTGTGCAAGCAGCAAGTGACACGGTCAGTTACTTTCTCCTCATGCCGTCATGCGTGTTTGGTTGATCTTGGCCCGGTCCTTTGTTAGATCTTTCTTCGATTCATTGTTTATCTTTTGATTTGACAATATGAAGCACTTGGCCGCTGCATTACCACACAACTGATCACCGAACTTTCACCATTCGACCACACAACCAGAACGGCATCATTCTTTACTGCTCTTGTGTATGCTAACAACATCCTCAGACCTCGCCTGCTTTGTAGCCCGCTTGGTGTTTAGAAAACAGAAATAATCAATCACTCCCTAACAAACAGAAGGCAAGTAATCAATGGCGCCGATGCCGCCGATGCGCACCGTCGACTAACACATGTCACCCGAAGCACTGCAAACTTTTCAGTTTTTTCCCTCTCACTTACTGTTCATGATCCGACAACTTCAGCATGACTTGATCCGCAAGGACGACATCGGCCTCTTTCCATGATCTCCGATCCTTGATATCATATTAGGCTGGACAACATCTTGCCGCCATTCCGCTCGGAGTTCATCATCACCAGCACAATACTTGTGTACGACCTTTCGCTAACATCAAGGACTACCGACTCTATCTGTGCAACCTTTCTTTGATCGAAATCCCAGTCCTCTTCCATTTTAACATTCACTTAGTGGTTGGATAACCTAAATAATATCATAAAACAAGCTTTTACTAGGTATTTTATAAGAAAACAATTTAAGTTAGTCAGTATGTTAGACTGCATTTAGGGAGTTCTTTTGTTTGGGTGGCACAAGCCTAAAACATGTCCCCCTGCAGCACTGGTTTGTGTGATCAGGTCCCCTGCGGCCCAGCTAGCAGAACCAAGCCTGGCTGTGATGAGTGCAGTCTATGCCATTATGCCTTCTCTAATCCATGGTTACCCGATAATTGAATCTGCATTGCTGCTGGCATTATAAACTTTGTAAGTCTGACGATACGTAGAGCTGTTGTCAAAAGGTGAACTAGACTACAAAGAAGATTAGTTCGTCAAATTTTTCTGTAGGTAACAGTAACACTCATTGCACTATATTTTTGTGTAAATTGATTTATGTTACACTCTGAATTTAGGTATAGCCTCAGAATTTAGTTGCAATTAGTTTATGTGCAGTCTTTAGCTTAGTTGCAACACTAGCATTTATTTTGGCAAGTATATGTGCCGTCCTGGCAATGCTATTGATTTTTTGTGACCTTCAACTTGTGACCATCCCAGCCCCTTATAGGCTGCATGCTCGGTGTTTGCTGGGCTACCAAGCAGCAAACAAGGTAGGAGCGGACCTCGCCTCATCGACGCACATTCGTCTGCCCTGCTGAGAGGGAGCATGTATTCCCTACTTTTGCATGTTGTATTCCGGTATATAATCTGAATATTCATTTCTGATAATGATGCAACTTAAGATCTGTAAACTACTCTTGCTGTTATGACTATAACCATATCCACACTTTAGTTAAGAAGTATAAGTTGTTTTTGTTTTCTTCTTTTCTATGCAAACTACAAGGAGGGTGCACGTGGATTCGGAGGCCGATGAGATTTATTGGGACGCACAACAAAGGAATTTTGGACGAAAGGCAACTTGTATCGGCAGGGATTGGACAAGTAGCATCATTGAATTGGGCCAATGCTGCCTAAACTACGCTGCTGCCATTGACCATGTACAACAATCATTCCGACGGTATGCCCTTAATGGTATTTGGCGTTCATGTCTCTAATTAATTGTTGTTGACAAAAATATTTAGGCAACCAGTTCTTGCAAAATCTATAGTTATATTTAATTTTCTATCTTTCTCAAAGACTTATGTAATATTGATGTTTTAAACATCTTGATTGCAATATCTTTCTAATATCTTTTAACACTCTTATACACATTATTTATTAATGGTATTTTTTCCAGTTGCAACGCATGGGTATTTATCTAATAATTACTTATATAGAAATCTATTTTTAGAGACGGTTCAGATAGTACCATGCAGCAGACATTTCTAATCAACAGCCCCTGAAAACAAAATCGGGACAAAGTGCTTGTGAGTTATGCGGAAAGAGAACATACAGCTCGTGAAAATACCGTGCACACGTGCTCGCCATTCCAGAAACGCTGCCATCCACTGAAAATACCGTGCACTCATGTGCTCGCCATGTATTCAATGGCTGCCAAGTGCTCCACCCCTGCCATCCCCCATCTCCTTCTCCCTCATACCGGGGCTACTGCTACCTGTTGACCATGGCGTTATCAGCAAATATACAACAATGATCTTATAGCCAATAGTCTTTTTTTTTTTAGTTTGCCACACGAGGTTCCCATCATGTAGGCTCACCTGCACGGTCTCCACACCACATGCAATGGACGACACATGGGGCCTGCGCAAAAAATTTTTTCATAAATATTTTTCTGAATTTTTTAAATTTTTAATGTATTTATACTTGTGTTCGTTGCGTCCAACCATTAGTGGGAATGCAAACCGCACTGACACACTGTTATGTATCCATACCATGAACTAGGTAAGCATGCATGGGATACCAGCGAGTTCAATTCAACTTCAGAGGTAACTTCACACGACCACTTCAGAAGCCAGGAACTCCTTGCAACTATGCATGGGATCTCCTGTGTCCATAGTTTTAAATAGCGGGCTAAAGATATTTAACGGTTTGTCTCTAAAATAGCTATAACAGAGCTAATAACGGACTATAACGGCAGCTATAGTGGGCTACTTAAAACAGAGCCTGTGTCCCAAAATGTAATTGAACTACTTCATGTTGGAAGTACAGTATGTCAGTAACAAGGGTTCCCTGACTAGCTTCGACATAATTTATTTTTGCGCATAGCTTAACATATCCATATTAACGAGTCAAATTCTTTTTGTTCACAACAAAGAATTACGGATGTATATATCTCCGTGAAGGATTATAATCAAGGGCCTATTTAGTATAGTTTATAATAGCTTCACCAAGCTGTTCTGAGCTTGTTTTTGCCAAAAAAACATTTTTTTAAACTGCTTCACTAGAGAAGTAGTTTTGTGTCCTCTCACAAAGAAATGGGGTGGGAGATAGCTGAAAAAATAGCTTTTTATAGCTCCATTTGACATAAGTGGGCCCAGCCTTAACTACTGACTGGTCATGCCCCTCATGAGGAAGGAAGACATAGGGGAGGGGGCCGATGTAAGCTGGTGTACAAGGCGCGACCGACGGAGCATGGCCCACTACAAGGAATGTGGTGATCCGTTACAAAATTTCTGTGACGGAATTTTTTTGGTCAAGGATTCACATGGACTGTTGAAAGCCCATGCTCGGGTTGAATATCCGTGACAAAATTATGGAAACCGTCACGAATTCGCATTTGAACCAAATATGGGCCCAGTTTCCATGACAAAATTTTGGAAACCATCACGAGTTCGCATTTGATCCGGGGCGGCCTTAACTCTGTGCCTGTTAAATTGCAGGCTTAAAAAATGGCGCGACCGTTGAAACTCAATCATGAGACCTCATGCATCCCACGCAACAGCCCGGCCATGCACTACATTGTTATAATGTGTTATAAACCAGAGTTTATATTTAATACCCTTACAATTCGCTATTAGGTGTTATAAAAAAGAATTTTTTATCTTAATATTATTTAAGAATTTTTCAAACAAACTCGGATGGAGAAATATCAAAATATTATTTAATGAGTTCTACAAATTTTATTTTCAAAACTTGTTGTTGTAATTATAAATAAAGTATATATTTTTTAAACAAGTTCAAAACTATGTTTTCTTAATTTAGTATTAACATTCAGTTCACCAAAATATTCAAAATGCATTTGAAAACTTGTTTGGCTTGAAAAGGATTTAAATTTGAGCTTCAAATTAATTTAAAAACCGAAAAGCTACACACTCTTTTCTCTTGGGCCATTTTTGGCCGGCCAGCAGCCCACTCCCGCACCGCTTCTCTTGGGCTTGGCCCAGCGCTCGCTCTTGCCCCATGACCCATATGTTGCAAGCCCAGCAGACTGGGCTGCGATTAGTTGAAAATGAGGATTTCCTCAAAAAAAAAAAAGTTAAAAATGAGGAAAAGAAAAATGCTGCATGAGGAGAGAATCGAACCCACAACCCAATGCTCAATATCCTGAGGGACTACCTCTGACCCACTCATGTGCGACGCACTCATGTGCTTGGACCGAAGGAGCAAGGTCGCGGTCGCCGCAGCGCACGCGAGCACAGCCGTCAGAAAAGATCCAGATGCACGGGCGCCGCCATGGGGAGCTGGCGGTCGAGCGCGGCTGTGGGGGAGATGTGGTGCTGGAGCGCGAAGCTGGGACGCCACCACTGGCGCCGCAGGGCCAGAGCATGAGTCTAGGACACCGTCGTCGAGGCGTGAGGCCTGGGACGTGCCGTATTTGGGGACGACGGGACAAGGACGCCTCCTGCCGGGCGTGGGGTTTACGGCCGCCGGGCAGGTGTGTGGCCTAGGTTCGTGGCCGCCAGGGCCACCAGAGTGCGTGTGGTGCGGACGCCGGGCGCGCGACAACCACGGCCACTACTTGGGGCGCGGCCACCGAGGCCGCTGGGCTGGGACACAGTCCTCGGAGGCGCGTGTTCAGGATGCAGTGGTCGGACGCCGCGGGTGGTACCAGCGAGCATGGTGGACGGCCAGACGCGAGCTGTCGCTGCTGTTCTGGCGTGGCCACACAGGGCGAGTGCGGCCGCCACTTGGCGCACCGCCACTGGGCAGGGCCTACGAGCACGTGCACCGTCAGTCACCGGCAGCCACTGACACCGGGGCACAGGGCGAGCGCGTCCAGCTACCAGGCGCCGCTGTAGAGGGACGAGAGCAAGTTGCTGCGGACGGGACCTGCGAGCACGGGTAGCGCCGGTCGAGGCGTATGCTACGGGGAAGACCGAAAAAAAAAGAACATGACGCACGAATAGATTAGGAGAAAATAGAAAAAAAGAAAAGCAAAGGGCATTATTGTCTTTTATCTCGCTTGTCAATCATGTGCATCTGTTTTGCGAAATAGGATCAAGAGAACAGCTCAGCTTCGTTAAAGCCTTGTTTAAATGTTAGTATTTCTTCGATTATGTCTCATTAAAGCTTCGTTTGTATTGGTAATTATTGTCCGATCATTGACTAATTAGGCTTAAAAAATTCGTCTCATGATTTACAACCAAACTATGTAATTAGTTATTTTTTTACCTACGTTTAATACTCCATGCAAACAGCTAAAGATTGATGTGATGGAGAGAGAATGGAAAAACATAAAACTTTGAAAACATCTAAGCAAGGCCTAAGAAAGCTACTCTTGAAGCTAGGCTGTGCCAAACAGACCCTAAGTTTTGACATCCAAATTGGCAGGAAAAAATAGTGCAAAATGAAAATTGTCTAATATCATTATAGAAGTCCAGTAACATATACATCGTTAAAAAGCAATGCGAATGGAATCGATCCATGCATCCCAATGTTGTGATGTTATTCATGTGGATGTCATTGAACATGAAGGAACCATAAATCATGGCAGCGAAGACTCAGTAATAGATTCAGTTATTTTGAATGAAATGCCATGTACATGCTTCACTGCTGGATGTGTTTAAATACCCCCGTCAGCTGCAGCACGTATGTACGTGTTGCTTGGCCAGTATGTCCACTATGAAACTTTCATGTGATATGGAGATGAACAAAAACCACACTGAGTGCAATAATAATTGCTTCTACCTATTTGCGATAACTATTTTTGAGTCCACCTTTAAAAGCTACTAATTTTAGGGTATATAAATATAACAAACCATGCACAAAAATATGATTTTGTGTATATGGAAACGGCTCCAAAAAGGTAGATTTTAGGGTCGATTTTTTATTTAGCCAATTCTCCATAAAAAAATTCTAGGGATGTTTTCTAAGCTACACTACAATAAGTGACTTTTGGAGGTGGTATTTGAAAAATTAGTAGGCAATTGTAAAACTCATCTATCTAGTAAGGTTGTTGCTGGAGCTCGGACGTCGCATAGGACGCCCGGCCCACCAGTACTCTCATAACAGTAGAGGAAGCCCGGCCCACCGCTACTCTCAGAGTAGGAGACATGCATGCATCTGTGCAGGCCTCCCCCACCTCCCGTGGATGTCTCCTCCTCCGTCCCCAATCGCACGGGCCGGCCACCCTCCCCGCCCTGCCCCAAAGTGAAACAAACTAAAAGCATGAATTGAAACGAAATGGATATAGGATTTGAAACAAAAAATAAAGTATTTTGAAATAATAAAAGTATGTTAACGAAAACAGCAAATAACTAAAAAAAAGTCTGTTGCAAAATCAACAGATTCAACGAAATTGAAACAAAATGTCAAAATCTTCAGAAGCAACACCAACACCTCAATTGAAACAAAAATAAAATCATATATTTTGGAAAGAATAGCAATGGAATAAATTCAACAAAAATAAAACAAAATGTCAAAATCTTCAGAAATAACATGAACAACTCAATTGAAACAAAAATAAAATCAATTATTTTGAAGACAACAATAGTGAACAGATTCAACGAAATTGAAACAAAATGTCAAAATCTTCATAAACAACGTGAACACATCAGTTGAAACAAAAATAAAATCAGATATTCCACCATGGAGTTCTTAGCACGAGAGATGGATGGAGAGGAGGAAGGTGCCTGCTGGCTAGCGCATGCCCGCATGCCGGCCGTACACGTCGTCGCCGAGGGAGATTGAGGAAGCACTGTCGGATCTGAAGAGGGCGCCACGGGCCATGGTGGGAAGGGGTCAGCAGCTTGCTTTGATCTCGTTGGGGTGGGTGGCTCCTAGTGGCAGAGGAGGCCACCGAGGGATGGAGGAGCACGCTGCCGCCGGCCATGGAGGCAGCCATGGACGTCATCAAGAGTAGGCGCGGGCGCGCAAGCCTTGAAGGGTGGAGGAAGTGAGGGTATAGGTGCCGAGTTGGGGGAGGAGGTTGTCGGGGGTGGTGGAGGTTGCCAGCGGCGGCCAGAGAGGCAGCCATGGCCATGCGCACAAGCACGCAGAGGAGAAAGCCATTGCTGTTGGGGGAAGAGGCTGACGCCAACGCCGGTGGAGGGAAGTGGACGCGCGATGCTGTGCCAGCATATTGGGCCGCGACGCCGCTGAGGCGCTGACAGCCGCCAAGCATGCGGATCAGGGCGCGCGCCGCCGGTTTGCCGCGTCTCTGGGAAGGTAGAGGAGATCCAGCTGGGAGGAGGGGCGACGCCGCATGACGTGGTTGCTGGGATGTGGGCAGCGCTGATGTCCTCGGTGGTTGGGGACAGATGCGGGCGACGGGACGCGAAGTCATGCTAGATATTTTTGAGACTGGATGAGACCGGGTGCGGGCGGCACTGTAGAAGCCGAGTGGGTGACATGCGTCCGATGGTTAGGATGTACTAACAATAGCATTACCGATCTAGTGTCGATAGACTTATGTTGTCGCTGGCTTGCTGTTTGGGAATAATTCATGAGGCAGCCCACCACATTTTATTGGGGCTTCAAAATTATGTTTGGAGCAGAGCAGGAGGCTGGATCCCAATTTTCCCACCACATTATTTTTGTAAAAATATAGTTTCATAAGAGTAGTTTATAAGTACGGTAGCTTACGAAAACTGTTTGTGTGAATGCTTCATATGGGGTTTTCATATAGAACGACGCTTAAAACAACAACCCCCTTATTGATAATTTCTAAGCAAGGGGGAGGCACTCCAGGGATAGAAAACCGTGCATGAAGAACTAAATGAGTTATTCAAACAATGTCCTCATGTATGTCACACCCTGGAATAAGTCAAGAATCCAGGTTGATTGATGTTTCCAAATTAGCCCTTAATGTCTCCATACGTGAGAAGCTCTTCAAATACCTAAGAATATCAATTTTTTTCTATAATGTATTTGGGGTTTTTAGATAGTGTGAGCCTACACAAAATTCTTATTATATATATGTGTGAACACATGGGTTTCCTATACCATTGTGTAGCGGTCTTTGTGATTAGCGATTGTCAACATACCATTATTTTCGTTCGTGGTTAGTGTGTGGTTCTTCTAATCCTTGGCATAGGGTTATGTGTCGAAATGTCTCTCTTGTCTTGTGGTAAGCAGGTGTGGAGTCAGGAGGCAGTGGCAATGGCAAGGTGAAGGTCAAGTAGGACGTGCTGTGCCGACAGGCCGTGGCGGACGTGAGACTTGGACCGAAGGACCAGGAGGCCGGGTGTCCAGACGCGGCGGCTAACACTTGGGACATCGACGAGTGCATGTATACATGGCGGGGATGTGTATGGACTACGCTACTCATAAGAAGGTTTGGTGGTTTGCCCTCAAAACCATCGGCAGAGATTTAGTGGTTTGTAATCAAAACCATCAGCGGCCGATTTCGTAGGTTTGGACCTCAAAACCTGGGCGGAGGGCTTGATGTGGATGGATGACACGTGACGGCATCAGGGAGTTTGTGTGAAAGTGAAGCTACCAGTGAGAAGGAGCGTGGCTGTTGGATCAAGAAACCTAGAGTTAGCTTACAACCCCCTTGGCCCAAGTTGTTTGACTTAAATATATCCATTGGCAAAACTGGGATTGCGTAATAGCCCTATTAAATAGGATGAGGGAACACCCATCTCCCTCACCTCTTCCATTTCCTGCATCTTTCTTTCTTCCTTGCTAGGTTTTCCCTCTCTAGTGTTCTTGGTGAGAGAGAGGTCCATGAATTCCTAGAATTTTTTCTTGAACCAAGATCAAAGGGAAGAGGGGCCCCTAGTCGTCTCTGTTTCCTCCGGGATTTGATGATATGTGTTATTGTGGTTCATGTAGTGTTCTTCAAGAGCTCCCTTTTCCCCTTCTATTTTGAGCTTCGATTCTTCATTTCTAGGCTGTTTGCATTCATTTTCTTGCCTTGATTTGTTCTATGACATGAGAGGATCATTTGCATCGAAGAATTTTTACTAATTCCTCACGAGTTCGTAGATCGGGGCAAGAACATGTCTAGGCTATGTTCATGGCAGTTTGCACCTTTCCCATTTGATTTCTCATGATTCTCGTCAAATTGGACGATGATCTCCTAGAGATAGCTCACCAACTGCCTTGTGATCATCGATACTTAGTTTCATTGCAGTTGGTTTTGATTCATTAGAGATCAGGACGAATTTGTTTTCGAAGCGATTTTCAGGGATCCCGCGAACAGTCCGACCTGGTAGGCGCGGATAGTCTAGGCATCAAGGTCTAGCCAGTGGTTTTCTCGCCTGATCTGTTTTGGAGACCGCGGACAGTCCGCCAATAAATCGCGGTTAGTGCACCGCTCACTGTCAAGTCCTGTCGAGAACCTGTTTTAGAATTTTGAGTTTTTAACTTTGACTTGGGGACATTCCGCGCCTGGTTGGCGGACAGTCCAAGCCTAGAGTTGCAGAGTGTCGAGGAAGTTTTTGAGAAGTTTGTTTTCTAGGATTACACTTGCGGACAGTCCGGTCCGTACACGCGGACAGTCCGTTCAAACCCAGGGTCCGTACCTGGGAAGCCGGATAGTCCGAATTTGACCTGCAGGTGCTGAGTTTTCCGAATCGTGTTCATTTGGTCTCCGATCAGTCTACCATTTGTTCCGCTATTCTTGTGATGACCCGTTGTGTTCCTATGGAACACGCACACTCTCAATAGGGTCGTGATTATCACCGCTCTATGTTTCGCTTCTTAGGCTTATTTGTTGAGCCGTGGACCAAAAGTTTCGAAAGAAATTTGAGACTCCTATTCACCCCCTCTGGTCGACATATTTAGTCCTTCAATATTTTTTTCTATGCTCTCTTTGTACCTTATTTCTAGCTAAATGAATTTCTGTTGGCGTTGCGGCCAACTATTTGGTGCAACGCCTTATGTTGGCTTGCCTTCGCACACGCTGTTAGAATTTAAACCACACAGCCAGTAGAATAAAGTTTTAAGATTTTCTAGTGTGGGCTTCGTCTGCACCTGGCATTTGTTGTATTCTTTTTGTTTTCCTTTGAAAGAATGGTTTTTTTTTTTGTCTTTCCGATAGTCCATTCCTTTAGCACCTTTTCTTTTTTGTTGCTTTCCCTAGTCCCTCTGGTCCTACACCTGTTTCTTTTCTGACAGCTTACCTGTGGCAGGATCTGGGGAACTATAGTTACGTAAGTTTTGTGCCCTAATTTTCATCGTCAATTGTACACAGGAAAATATTTTGCCGCTCCGCCATAGGCATTCAGTGGAATGATGCCTTGAGTTTTTACGAGAATTGTGCATGCAAGAATTTGACTTCTTTCATAGAAGTTGTGTTGATTGCAGCTTGGGAGATTTCGAAGATCCGAAATGACAAGGTATTCAACAGTGGACCAGCACAAGTATATTTTTGGTTTAGAAATTTTAGAAGTCAAGATCTTAGGTGCTCCTTTTGTTTTTGACTTGATGCTTTCAGCTAGCTGGACTTCTATAATTTGTACCTTTAATTTTTTGTTAAATGTAAATATATGAAAATGAAGTGTGTGGGGAACTTCCCCACATTTTTCACTTAAAATAAGTCTTTGGCCGATCTTTCTTTGTGATTTTTATGTCATGCCATCACAGGCACAACCCCGAAAGTAGGTCATGCCATATGCTACCTGCCACGCAAAAATGCCAGGCATGTCACGTGTTGGTGTTATGCGGGGATGCTCCAGAACGTTTCAAGCTTATAGTGAGCGAGGTCTGAGAGGAAGAGCGATTAAAATAGCTTGAGAATAAATGTAGCCTTAAACATGTCTCAGAACGAAATCAAACACTATCAGATCCAATAGAATCTTTTATTTCTGATGAGGCTTTGCATATATGTGAGAAAACCCGTGACTGAAGAGAGAAAAAAAAGGATCGACACACTAACAGGATGACAAGTCTGCCATGGATCTGTGTCCGTACGTCTGTTTATTCATTTCTGCAGCTGTAGAGGTAGTTGTAAGGGAGAATAAGCGTCCATCTGATGAGTCGCTGACGATATTGCATCGATCTACGCCTTGAGGGGCGTATAGAATACACGGAACTTAAGCTCTCTGATATTCATGCCGTTGCCATCTTTCACCTTCTTGTAGGCGACGACACCCTGGGCAAGGGTGAGCTCCCCGGTTCCACCCACAATGGCCCACTCGCCTTCTGCTGGGCCAACGCTTCCCAGCAGGTTCAGCGAGGATCCCTTGAACCTGCATTCCATTATCCGATTATTCCACTTATATATATATAAACACACATATATATAAATAAAATAAAATAAGGTCACACAGTAAATCCTTATGTATATACAAATGTAAGACTTGAGAGAGAGAAGAGAGACTTTAGCATGCATGTGATAGCTTGTTGTACTACTCACCTCCCGTTGTTGAAGATGAGGTCAAAATAGATGTTCCAGGTTTCACCGTTCATGGCACCGCACACATGCATGCCCCGCGCATTCCCGACGAGGTTGGCGCTGCTGCCCATCCCGTCAAACACGGTCCAGTCGTTGGCGGCGATGGTACCGAAGCCGGTCGAGTCCCTGGGCACTACTACCTGCTGGTTCTTATTGGCGCCGCTGACAACCTGGTGCATATACAGCGTCATGCGCACCTCCTTCTGTGCCAGCGTCACGGTAGAGATCTCGAAATAGGCTCCTTTCTCTGTGGCCATGGCTACTATGCTAGCTAATTCTACTAACTCAAGTGGTTTGCCCTGTATCTCTCTCTTGCCCGATGGATGAGGCTTCTGTGTGCAGTGGAGCGGTGCAGAGGCTAGGCCTCTTATTTATAGGAAGAAGACCGAACGGACATGTGCAAATCAAGCCACGTAGACGGTATGTGATAGTTTGGGTTTCCTATGAATTTTCTACTGGGTAAAGAGAAGTCTCTCATTTCAATGTGGGTCACATGAGGTGGTAAACAATGCTGATCCGTCGTGTTGGTATTTCACCGAGATGTACTCTATTGATCGCCAAATCTTACCGGCCTCGATCAGTGATGGTGGTTTCGTACTAAGGTTTATTTCCAATATAACAGAAGTAGCACCCTTAAGATACTGCATGCTTCACTTATTCTCTACACTGTTTCAGTCACACCTTCCTCTCCGAGCCCACACCTTCCTCCGAGCCCCTCCACTAATACAGGGCATGTCTGAGTGGAAGTGCTCTTGAAGGTCAAAGAAATAATTTATAAAAGATTTGTAAAAGAAATTTATATTGTGGACCTCCCCTTTGTTCCCTGTATAACTATTGTAGTAGCCTGATATCCAAGTGCTCTGTGTCATTTTTGGATCGTGGTTCATTGAAAACCCTGTTTCAACTAGGGGTGAAAAGAGTGTATGGATATTTTCCAATCTTATTCAAGACTGAATCCATCTAGAGGAGTTCATATTTGTCCGTGTTCGATGTTTGCATGACAAACATGGCCTTGTTGTGTGTGTAGACCACGGATGGGAGCTTTTTGACCCCATTCTATATAACCTTGGTGACCAGGAGGCATCTTGTACTTTCCATTCTATTCCATTGGTTCCAAATTACAAATCGTTTTGAATTGATTAGATGCATAGTCTTTTTTAATCTTGCCTCTCATATGTAATTTGTTATGAGCTAGCCTAAGAGCCTTCGGGGTTAATTGTCTTTGAACTGTTGTTTATGTGGTCAACTGACAGCACTACCAGAGGCAGAAAAATCCCTGGCGGCAAAAAAACCATTAGGAATGGGCAGAAAACCATCAGGAAACATATATATCTAGACAAAAACATATAGTTTAATGTATATATCTAGATAAAGGAAAAGCAGTAATGAACTACAGTTATGTTTGGAATAGAGGGAGTATATTAGAAGATAAGTAGCTCGAGAATATAAATCTAGTTTATACCGGCGCATGAGGGAGTATTTGGTTTTATAACTCTATAGCCACAAGTTGTATCATCAACGGCGCTTGCATAACCGTGTAGGTACTCTATGATGTAGCCGCTTGATATATAGGGCAAGGCTACGTGAAGGGCACATAACACGTACCCACGTGATATTCTACAACTGGTTAAGTAAGTTGATTGGCTAACTTTTTCATAGATTATATAAGTGGCTGGATCGGTGCACGAGATTCCATGAGCTCATGTGACGTTGACGTGCAGTTTCAGTTTAGTGTCTCCCCTGAATTTACATCGAGATTGCACACGCACATGTGACATCTTAGCGCTTCATATTATTTAGATTTATTAGTACTATATTGCCTAACTATCTACTGTCTCCATTCATTCTTACAAGGCACACTATCTGTTTCGCTCGAGATTCCGCGAGTCCGTGTGAGGTTGACGTGCAATTTATTTATTGAGCTCAATGTTCACCACTAATTTACCTCGAGATTCCACAAGCCGCTCGTGAAACGTGCCCAAGGACAATGTACGAGAAATACGAATATTGTACAGTGCCTAATCCTGAGATGTATGAATACCTTTGGTTAATAACAATCACTGTCTCTGTCTTAAACAGTAAGTTATTTCAAAAATCTTGTAAAGTTAATATTTTAGTTTTGATCAAAGTTATTAAGATAATTAAAAATTTATGACAACAACAAAGAATCCAGCGATACTTAGTTGACATCCTAAATGTTATTAATATATCATATAAATTAAAAAAACTTAAAAATATTTTGACTCTTAATGATTCTTGGAATGACTTATAATTTGAGACGAAAGAAATACTATATTTGGTGATCCAAAAATGCCACCTAATGGGTAGTCTAAATTTGAGCCAACGGTTCAACTAGTTGTTAATCTGTTAGTTGAGTAATACTACTTGCTAATAGTGGTTAATACAAAAATCTCGCTTTTACATACGCAAAAAAGAGAAATTAAAGATGAATATGAAGCACTCTCACGAAAGAGACAAAATGGTGGGGCATTCTAAACTTTAAGCGGATATACTGCTGGAACATTTATTTAACTATATATCTGTCCAACCTTGTCAAAAAAAAATATATATATATCCAAGTTCACAGAGAAGTCTACTAATATCCATAGATATAGTCCTGCCAACATCTAAGACTTTCGATAAAAGTCAATATACAAATGTTTTAGAATTAGGATGCCTCTTTCTCGTTTCCATTGACCCGTGTGTTTTATAAACGCATAGACACAAATCTCGTGAAAGAAATTAGCGAGGTGCTGCCTATACATAAGTTCGATGTTTACAGTAACCATAACCATTTGCTTATTTGGTGGCTGCATACTACCTGTTTTCCCCGAGATTCCGTGAGTCCGTGCGAGGTTGACGTGCAATTTATTTATATTGAGCTCAGTGTTCACCACTAATTCACCTAGAGATTCCACAAGCCGATGTGAAACCTGCTCAATGACAATGTACCAACAGTATTCATATAACAAGAGTAAAATGCGCTCGAGGCTCAGGAGCTTGTACAGTTAACTAGGTATCTGGACCCTTAACCTGTTCACTTCAGGTCCAAATACCAAAACCAACCAGGTATTGGTGATGTGGTGTGTCCACCGTGGACAGGGCCCCACCCCATTTGTCAAAAAAATCCTTCTTCTATCAAAAGCCGCACATGCACATGGCTGTTGCTGCCGCCAGTGCGCACATGCGGTTGGAGCCACCGTTCCTGCCGAAGAAAACCGCCCTCTCCTCCTTGTGGCCAGCGACGTCCATCCTGGAAACCTCGTCATCGCGCGCACACAGGCTGGCGAATCGCGGCCTTCTGCCTCTAATACACCCAGCTAGATCATGTACCCCGCGCTCTGCTCCCATCCACCATGGATGGAGGGCACCACCACCGTCCACGCCAACGCCATCACTGGGTCTGCCAAGACGCGCCCTCTCGACAACGAGCCTTCGTGGTAGCTCCCGGGGCTGAAGTCACGGCCGCCGTTGCGAATGTCGCTGCCGCGGGCATGGGGCACCCCTCAGTGAGCCGCTCTGTCCCTCCCACCCATGCTCATGGCAACACATCTATCTTCATCTGACCTCCACAAACCCTTCACAAGCTTCAATGACGTTGCCGCCACCGCTGCGCTACTATCCATAGCCGTTGTGGGCCTCCCCTTGGAGCCTGAGGTTGTCCTGGAAGTTGTAGATGTTGCAGTTGGGGCGCTCGGTGTGTATGACGGCCCTGACGTGGCGGTCGTGCAGCATGGACAGTGTCATCTGCTTGGCATAGTCGGCCATGAGGTTAGAGTGGTCGGCGCCCGGAGCGTTGACGCTGCCTCATATGTGTCCTTCACGGTGGTGAGGAGGAGCATGAAGACGAGCGGAATGACGGAGGCGCCCCGGCTGAAGATGAAGAGCTACGAGTACTTAGTAGTACGCATGGCGTTGCCCATGAGGTTGAGGCGTTCCTCGTTCGTGCTAGCTGGGTCGGCCACGCATACAACACAAATCCTTGTCGCTCAGCTCCATCTGCCACTGCAACATGTGTCGTGATGACCCGTGTCGCTCAGCTCGTTGTGAGGCGCGAGGGTGTGGGCAGCACTGTTGGCTGGCGCGGCGTCAGATGACGAGCCAAAACCAACTCCTCCTGTGTTCTTAGGCATGTGGTTCCCTGCACGTCTCGCAAGAAGGTCAGGCTTTGGAGCGCCGGGTCGAGGTCAGGCAACAACGGTCTCCATGTTCTGGTGAGCAGACAGGGGAGGGGAAGGAGACACAGGTTGTTGGCCAATGTGGATGCCTGGCAGAACTAGGGTGACTACCGCATTATAGATTGGAGGCGGCCCCAGTGACCGATGAAGGTGGCTGCGCGCTCGTGTTGTTCATGAATAAATTTTTCGGCCCCAGCTATCGATGGAGGTAGCCCAACGCACGCCGTGCTCATGGCCCCATGTCTGTGACGGCGGTGCTCCGCCTCGCTTGCTAGGTTGTCCAGTCAGCGGGGTTGGGATCCCGCACCATCGCCTCCTCCATGGATCCAGAGTGGTGCTTGAGCTCTGGATGGGTGGATGTTTGCGACAAAAGGCCACCACGGCCGCCCGAGTACTGTGGCGACGGAAGGAGGGCCACCGCGCGTGCCTTGGCCGACGGGGCCGTTTTTTTGATAAACGGTGCGGGCCAGTCCACGGTGGACACACCACGTGAGCAAAACATGGTTGGTTTTGGCGTTCAGACTAGTAATGAATGTGTTCACAAATTTGAAGGGCAAATACCTGGTTTCATAGTCATGGACCTGGCATAGCAGTGCAAGTTTATGGGCCTATAATGCATTTTCCTGATATAACAATGGTTACAATGCCTGATGCTGAGATGTATGAATACTCTTGGTTAATAACAATTACTCTCTCTGTATTTTTTTGGCCTGATTCTAAGCTGGGTATTAAATATCTGTTATCTAAAGAAGGTATTAT
The DNA here is from genome assembly GCA_023333625.1 of Bothriochloa decipiens. Classification (NCBI taxonomy): domain Eukaryota; kingdom Viridiplantae; phylum Streptophyta; class Magnoliopsida; order Poales; family Poaceae; genus Bothriochloa; species Bothriochloa decipiens. The sequence continues at coordinate 7,437,956 of CM041636.1, read as the reverse complement.
TCAAGAATCACCTTTATCGACTGCTTACACCACGATACCATGCATCGTTTCATTTCCCTTCGATCTCTCAGTGTAGCATATGCTTGGCATCGCATCTAGACTCCTATAAAGCAAATGCCCATTAATATATTTCTCTAGCTTCTCCTTCCTGCACATCATTCGCTTATGTCATCAAGGAGTCCTAGCATCACAGGTTCCATATGCAGCACTTTCCCTCAAGTAAGGGCCTGTTTGGATGGAAGCCTGGAGGACTTGCCTGGCAAATTGTGTTGTCTAAAAATTAGATAGAATCTGCCTAGCCAGGCAAGTTAAAATATAGTTTTTGGTTGGAAGCCTGTGTCTGGAAGGATAATAAAAGATATAATACTATATTTAAAGCCTAATAAAATGTAACTATATACACTTATGATATATAAATAATAAATAATAGATAAATAAATAAAGTCATCCATATATTTTCTTAATTAATAATATATTTGAAATTATAGTAAAATTAATAGATTTTCTAGTTGTTTAAAAAATTTCACAAAGAAAGAAGGTATGAGGAAGAAAGATAATTATAATTACACTGCACACACTGTGCTAATTTCAACGTCAACATGATCAACCGAAGGTTGTAATTTAGAAAATGTAAAATATGCTGAAGTTTAATATAAATAAAATACATTTCTTCTATATGTCTTTCACACAATTTCTTCTATATACATAAAATACATTATCTTCTATATAAATAAAACTGTTAATAAATTAATAATATAAAATTCAATATTTTTTAAATAATTCATACATATGACTAAGGAATAAATAAAATAAAAATATACTATATGTATGCCTTAATTAAATAGCTAATGCAGAGTTCAAAAAATGGAAACCAGAGTTCTAACTGGAGCGCGTACTCCGTATGCCTTGATTAAATAGCTAATGCAACGTGCTTAACCCAGGCAAGAAAGCAGCAGCAGCCAGGCGACCATTTTCGTGCGCCTGGGCCTGGCCGATGATGCCTGGGACAAGCAGATCACCAGAGTTGCAACCAAACAGCGTACAGGCAACTCTCCGACAAGGTATAGGCCAGGCACTTTTATCCAGGGCTCAATCCAAACCGCCCCTAAATGACCCGCAGGCCAAACTCTTGTCAGGCCTTGTTTAAATATCAAAGTTGGTGTACTAACTTTATATAGTAAATTTTGTTAAATATTATAGTAATTTTATTTTTATTTATTAATAATTGTCCAAACATTGATTAATTAGGTTTAACATGTTCGTCTCGTAAAGTACAATAAAACTGTGTAATTCGTTTTTTATTTCATCTCTATTTAATATTTCATACATTTATCGGTATTCTGATGTGACGAGGAATCTTTTTTCTGTATAGTGAAATTTAAGGTGAAACGTGAAATCTAAACAAGGCCTCGGTGCCGCACGCCTTAAATTAAAGTCCACTTGCAGTTCCACTATCTTCCACTACGTCCGCTCGTATTCCCAGAAGATCTACGCAGAAGAATCATCCCTGTTGCTTCCTCTTCGTCTCCCACCAGTTGCATAAACTCCCTCTATATATGTATGTGTGTGACCGCAAGTTGTCAGACGCTATAGCGATACTTCCTTCAGCAATATAGCTTGCAACCTCCAAATCATGCAAAGAGCAGGTTCATGGATTTAATATCAGTTGCATAAACATGTTCATTGAATGTTTAGATTCATCCATTTCTATATCTAGCTGCTATACCTTCAGCAAATTCAAGCTAGCGGTTGCACCAATGCAAGCCGCTGTTGCATCTGAGGTGGGCATGGATGTGCTAACAACGCACTGCTTAATGGTACTCTATGTTATTTTAATGAAATAAGCCGATTCTTTTACTTTTTTGTCTGTCTATATCATTCTTTGATTTCTGCAGCAACATAGTATGATTATTGTATCCATGATTTACAGAATTAAGCAATGGTCTCTATTTGCTGCATTTTTGTTTCACGTAGAAATTTTCGCAGCAACGCACAGAGAAACCATCTAGTATCGATTATATGAGATATTAGAGAAAAACAAATCATGCCAGCAACATCAAATTTTCAATTGTTTGGCATTAATGTATTATCTGGATTAGGTAGTGCCACATTATCTATGTGGATCCCACTAGCAATTTTTATTTTATTTTACTAGTCCGTCAACCCGTGCTATTGCACAGATTCGAACCTTAGATGACACTATCAAGTAAACATTAGTTATATTAAAATAATAGCTATATAGTATATAGTATACAGTTAGTTTATAATCAGTATTGATAATCTGTTAATTTTTTATTTTTAGGTACTTTTCATCCATTTTCATAGGGTTTTTTTTTCTTTACAATGCACCTAAATTTTTATCTCCAATATAAATTTTGATTCATGTTCTAAATATGTTTACCTTACTAATTTCTTAGGTACATAAACTATTGTTTAATAGTGATTATACTCTACCAATCTGAATGATTTATGTTTATATGAGAATTTTAGGATCTATCTTTTTTTAGTGGTTTCATGAGCAATATCATCTAGGATTAATCGCTTCTTCTAACATGATATGTGTCTATTTGGAACATAAACTTAAAAGATATAAACTCTTATCACTTTAGGTTATATAAAATCCTATATTTTAGCAACTTTTCATCACATGTTAATTTGAAATCCCAATGCTTATTGTATCTTTTGTTTGAACTTTTTTTATTTGTATTAGAAGAATATTCTAGGTCCTAGGATATCCTCTTTGTTCTTACAATGTCATAATAGTTATTTCACCATACACCATGCTACTCATAATGTTGTATTTGTTATACTTTGTGCATGTACTGTGCTTATGGATGTTGAATCATTTTACATATTAGCATATACTTGTTAGTTTTTTTTGTAACCCTTGAAATGGATAATTTAAGTATAAATTGTATATCTGTATATTACATAACATTATTCTTATATAATGCCGGATATGGTTAATTTAAATCCAAACTTAGGGGTCCTTAAAATAAAATATTATCAAATTAGTTCGTTGTGTTTTATAATTGTGGGGGTGCGTTGTGTTTTTCATGTAGGATTTATTTATAACTACATGCATGGACCATGAACCCCTAATTTTTATGGTATAAACTTGAAGAAATCTAGTGAAATTATATTGAAGCGAACAAAAAATTATAGGTTGTGGTCAATAGAGACTCTTTCTTTTTTTCTTTAGAATTCTTGACTTGATCTATTCCTACCTAAAGTTTAAACAATACTACATAGTACTGTATAACGTAAGTACACAGAAAAGAAGAGATAAATTAAATTATAACTTTGCGATAACCCCATTTAGTACATTAAAAGAAAGAAATTAAATTATAATTATAACATCTAGCAAGACACCATTACTCTACAGGTGCGCCCGGTGCCAACATTGATGTAGATGCTGTGGATACCAGAGGTCGTGGCACCGGCAGGCGGCCGTCCGTGTGTTCTCATTTGTTCCACACATACTTGCCGAGTTCAAATGCGTGAATGGCTTGAGTATCCTCCTTGCTGCTGGCTGCTTAATCGTATACGCATGTTGATTAGCCAGATACATTTATCAACATGGATGCATACAGCTATGTAAACTTACAGGAAGGTAAATTTTTGTCCGGCCCAAGCACGGCCCATGCCCAGTCCTCAAAATATCTCTGCTAGTTTTTTTCTTTTTCACTTGTGACATGAAATTTATATATATATATATCTTATGTGTATTATTTTAATAAAAAATTCAATCATTTTTGTAGTTTACTCAAGAATAGAATAAAAGATAGTATAGTAAATGATAGAAAACCACATTTGTAGAGTTTTAGAAATGTCAATGTGGCATTTTTGTGCCGTGCCAGCCTAAACACGACCCAAAATATAGGCCAGGCTATATAGCCCATCATGCGAAGATCCTAGGCACCACAAGGCCCTCATATTCGTATCATATTGGCACGGTGTAAAATATTTTGTGCCCTTGCTTCGGGTCGTCTCTCCAAAACAGAGAAGGTGTGGTGCGCTTTGCAACTTTTTTCTCTCCGGGTGCACAAATAGATCAGCAGCCAGTTTGAGCGCCACCGATCGTGTTTCTCTTTGCCTCCTGGTTGTGTTCCGCTAATTGCGAGACCAACTTGCTTCCCTGGCCGTGCTGATGCTATATGGCAAATGGTTTGGAGCACCCAACTCAGCACACCTCGCCGGGCACGTATACTTGGAAGCCAACCCTCATGCCACACGTGCAGACACCATGTGTGCCCCGTGGTGCCGTACACGTGCCGAGTAGCTGCCCGCCTTGGGCTCCTGCCACACGCACCTAGGCCTAATGCCACACGTGCAGACACCATGTGTGCCCCGTGCTGCCGTACATGTGCAGAGTAACTGCCCGCCTGGGCTGCTGCCACAAGCAACCTCCATACTTCCATCTCGGTGCCACACGCTGAAAAAATTCAGTGGAGCCAGTGTATCCACTGCGCGTCCATGCAAATGCTCGACGCGCATGGTCGCACAACTAGCTCGGCTCGCAGCCAGCAAGCAGCGTTCTTTGGATTCTCTGGATGTCCACGCGTGACAGGAATCGAGGTCCTGTATCCACGCAATCAAAACTGTTTACCCCTCCTGTGCACCATTTCCTTCATGAAGATACCCGCCGACCGCGTAATTGCTAGCTCTGATCTGGCCAACACCAGAGCTTCCTTCACTTAAAATCTATGTTGCTCACAAACTTCGAACAATCCATACTGTGGCTTCATATTATATAGTAATTGAATGGACGTGCGTGCAATACATATATGCATACATCTTTTTTTTTTCTTTTGACGCATACATAGACCAATTCACATGCAAGCCGTACATTCTTAAATCACAAGCACATCTTTAACAGAGCCTCCTGTCTCAGATTATGCGTAGCCAGACGGGCCAGGTAGCTTGGGAACGAGAATGAGCTTCTCCTTCCGGTGAACCGTCAATCCAAAAACCTCTGTCATATCAATTTCCTCCTTCTCTATACCAGCCGGCAGCCCCCAATCAAAACAGTACATGAGGTTTGCCAGCATGATCTCAACAGTCGCCATCCCAAAGTTCATACCAGGGCAAATCCTTCTACCATCTCCAAATGGTATGAACCGGAAGTCATTCCCCTTGAAGTCGACGGCCGCGGCGCTACCACCATCCATGAACCTCTGCGGCATGAACTCCTCCACTCTCTCCCATGACTCTGGATGTCTACAGACAGCCCAAGCGTTGATAATGACTCTAGTTCCAGATGGGATTGTATACCCATCGATTTCACAGTCCCCCAAGGATTGGCGAGGCAAGAGCAGGTGGGTGTAACCTTAGCGTCTCTTTCACCACGGCACTTAGATAGGTCATGCTTGGTAGGTTCTCTTCCTTGACCATCTCCTGTCCACATGGTGTCTTGTTCCTCACCTCAGCTTGTAGCTTGGTCATGAGATGAGGGTGGCGCATGAGCTCAGCCATGGCAAACTCCAGGACCAAGGACGACGTGCCGTGCCCGCATCGAACCAGCAAGGAAAGCACAACCTCCACCATCATGCTCATCATCAGCAACACCAGACACCACTACCGCAGCTACTTCAGCTTCGAGCCCTACTATAGCAACAACCTCGACGCAAGGCAGCTCCACATCGACCTCAATACCTCCATCAACAGTTGCATGACTGACCACCTGGAGGCCATCTCGTCAAGAGCTCTCCCATCCACCAGCATCACCGATTACCTCCAATTCGTGAGAACGCGCCGATCGGGGAAGGGGGAGTGCTGTAACAAGCACAATGCACGGCCCACAACTGTCAAGAAATTAGGCCAACTGGAGGGCCGAACAAGGGAGCAACGTCGCCGCCGCCGCAACAAGATGCGTCTCACGGGCAAGAGGGCCGCACGTGCGCGTGCGAGGAGGGTTGGGCGTAGCCCCACCCTCGCTGCCGCCGTCTACGGAGATCGCCATGTCATCTAGGTAGATTAGGAAAATAGGGATGGCCAAAATAGGAAGCAGTGGATCCGCAGGATCACCGGTTGCTTAGGAGTTATGTCTTGGCAGGACTATAAATAAATACCCCCATGTAATCAATTCAATCAAAAAAGGAATAGGGGAAACCCTACCTTTAGCTATTGGCTCTTGGCTGTCGCTCCTTCCCACCCCAACCCTAGCCGCCGCCTTGCCCATGCCACTGCCTCCACGCGCGCCGTCAGCAGCAGGCCGGCCTCGGCCGTGGCAACACCGCCTACCTCCGCCTCCTCTGCTCACAGATTGCCCTCCACGTGACACCGGTGTGCTGGACCTCTTATAATTTCTAACTAATTGTATTTCTACCTGCGTGCGCTGCGTCGAACCATTAATGGAAATGCCAACTACACTGATGTATCCGTACATATGAACTAGATCAGCATGTGACACCCCAAGACGAGTTCAATTCAACTGTAGAGGTAACTGAACTCAACAACTTCAAAGGCCAGGAACTTCATGCAACTATGCAAGGGATTATTGTCCCCTGAGTCAACGTAATTGAATTCCATGTTTAAAGTACAGTAAATCAGGAACAAGGGTTCCTACGAAAGTACAATTAGTTTTTGCGCATAGATTATCTAGCAAGTCAAATTCTTTTTGTTCACAACAAAGAACTACAGATATATACATCTCTGTGAACGAATATAATTAAGTTTTTGACATCAAAATCAACAAGGAAAAAGGTGCAAAACGAACATTTTATAAAATATTCTGTAGCAGTTTCTACTAAGAGATACATCATGAAAAAGCAATGCCAATGGAATCGATCCATGCATCCCAATGTTGTGATGTTATTCACCTGCATGTCATTGCACAACATGATGGAACCTTATTAACACAAGGCAGCGTAGAGTCAGTAACAGATTCAGTTATTTTGAATGAAATGCTTGTATGTGCTTCACTCATGGAAGTGCTTAAATACCCAATCCAGCTGCAGCATATATGTAGGTTGCTTGGCCAGTAAGTCAGCTATCAAAATTTCATGAGATATTGGAGATGAACAAACCACACTGATTGCAATAAGAATTGCTTCGTGTTACTTAGGTGGCTCAGAAAATGCTCAAACAAACTCCAGCTACTAAGAAGTGCACTGTTGATAGTTGTCCTTAGCTTCTTCCTTGAACAACTTAATTACTTTGAAGATATCTATGACCTGAGACATGTAGAGTTTGACACCGTCTACTTATGTCAGCTCTACTTAGAAGCCACCTTCAAATATTGGATCTTATCCGTCTAAGGAAAACAATGTCTTCACACTTTTCCACTTAGATGGGCACAAAGTGATTGACATTCTTGGCAACAACCCTTCTTTTTTTTTTTTGCAACTGTCTATTTTTATATGCCCATGCTTGTTCTTTTTAGTTAGAGCAACAGAAACAGTTTTGCAAACACCTACTAAAACTGTGTTTCCAGCACATAGTCACATATATATTTATCCATTACATAATCACTTATATATTTTCAGCACTAGATAAATATATGTCAGAATATATTTGTGCTCAAAATATTCAATGAACAAACAAAATTCCATTTTCTTTGCCAGAGGTAAAACGGTCTTTTTACCCTCTAACTTAACATGGTTACCTGCCCAAAACTGACGGACGACTTTAGAGCTAAATAAATTTGGTTTTGAGGCTATAGAACCAAATTCAAAACAAAAATGGCCAAATACCTAAGAGCTGTATTTTCCAGGGCCAAACACCTAATTCTCCCAATGAGCTATGTCTTGTCCATGTTTTTGTTTGCTGCGATTTTTGTCTGTGACGGTGTCAATTTTGGTCTGTGGTGCCTCAATTTTGTTTTGTTTGGTTTTGATATTCATCTTGCTTCTCTTGTTGGGTCTCAATTTGTTCTATGCTTGTGATTTTGGCTCAGCTTTGACCAGATTTCGAATGATGGTAGACTGTTGGAAAGTTTGACCGGGGTGTTACGACAGAAGAATATGTTTTGTATCCGATCTCTACTGCCTTAGGCCACATGGAAATCACACTAGATTAAAATGACTGCAGAGATTTGGCAACTTTATTATTAGATAAAGATATTGAATATTTGGACTTGTAAACTGTCTCAAATTACTACTCCCACCGTTTCAAATTATTTTTATATCTAGATACATAGCAAAGTGAGTGTACCAAAAAAAATCAAACGACTTATAATTTGGAACGGAGAAAGTATAAAGTATTAGATCTTTTAGACTGTAATTTTTATATAAAGTTTCTCCTAATCTGATCTCATATGAAAATGTTATGAATTTTTTTCTGAAAAATAGCTACCACTGTTGGTTCACGACATGAAACAGTAGTATTAGGTGGACTATATCGGTTACTGGTAGTGATAATATAGTGCATATCATTGCTGGTTGAAGCCACGAATTGGTAGGGATAGATTGCCACCAAGTCCCAAATACTACTCCCGTCTGCTTCCGCCTTAATTTTCTATTTCACCACTGCTCATCTCCAGTACACATTGTTGATGATAATATATCACCTCCAATTCTTGGCCAACCTTATGGTGAGAATGATTTTTACAACTAGTTTGGGAGACAGGCTAATGGTGAAAAGCAAGAAACTGAGTCTCCTCTCGCGCTGACATTGCGCACCTATCGCATAAAAAAATTGTGTTTACCAAGAGTGCATTGTTGACGGGCGAACCCATGTGACCGTGAGCTTCGGATTCTTCCACGAGCACATCATCTCTATCCTCTTGTGTTTCCATTCTCTCTCTTACCCTTTCACACACTTTCTCTCTTTCTCTCTCCATCCCGTCGTCAAAACCGTGGATGCGCCAGGCTATGTCTTTTATTTATACAAGACTGGAGATGTGTAAACCGCGTACAGCAGCATGTGATAGGTTGGGTTTCCTATACAATTTTTAGTGGACAAAACCTATTATCTCACATCTTCACTGTGGTCACATGCATGAGGTACGAAACGTCGGATTCACCGCAGACTTTGCTTTCACCGAGATACTTTATTGATCACCAAATCACACCTTGGTCATGGTGTTGCATATGGTTTCGTACAAAGGTTCCCACATGGTTTCAAGGTCTGAATAGATCATCATTGGATTCTGCTGGTTCCTTTGATGAAGTGCAATCTAAGGGCTCCGATATAAGGTTCCCTGTGTGACAAAAATATACCTGGTGCGCTTTTAATTCCATGCTGAATAGACATATTTATAGACCTTTATTCATTTTCACCAAAAACAAGTGAAAAATAAGCTGTTCGATCTACTGGACCTAAATAGGACAACCCCACTAAAAACTTCTCTGCAACTTTAGAGTGCCACGTCACCTGTGTGGTCCACAGACCAACGCACAGAAACGCAAGCAACACCAATCACCCTTCATCCTTGAGAAGCCCAGAACAACAATCCACGCAACTTGCCATGCTGCCGTTAACAAGCCCCTGCCCCTGAAACTGCAGGAACGAATCCCACTGCCCATTAAGGCCGGCCACAACCAAAATGCTCCACTTGGCATTAGAGCATCTCCAATAGGACCCTCTATTTGGCCTCCTACTCCATATTTAGGTAGTGCAGTTCAAAAGCCCAACTCTAACAGGCCGTCTACTAGACCCTCTAAGTTGGTTGGCCTCCTACTTTCCTCCGAAGTCCCCCTACTCCTGTTGACCCTCCACTTCCCTCTCCCCCCTTTTTTTTCGCTTTCCACTCCACCCACCCGTACATCTCCACCCGTGAGGTCGTGACTCGCTGCGAGTCGCGGTACTGCCAACAGGAGTAGCTATATATACTATAGTGAGTAGCTATATAAAAATAGATATATACTATAGTGAGTAGCTATATATATAAAAATTACATACTTCTATATCTGTTAATAATTTAAAATAAGCATAATGTTATGTACTACCATATAGACCAACGAAACATATATACATTAGAATAACTATTTATACCACTTATCATGTGTGGAAAATTAATCCCTTAATAAATGACATAGAATTAATTCACATTAATAATCCAAGATAATGATTTTTGTAAATTGCTACTCAAGACAAGTGTACATATTTTGAATCAAACACTGTAATATATAAATAGTTGTAATATAATGTTAAGCACTCCTAGAAAGGAATGTTATAATGACATTATCAAAGAATATAAAGTAACATATTTAGATTTGTATCTAAATTATTTGTATCTTACCATTATTTTAATTGCTTCTCAAAAAAGTTTAAATTTGAGTAAGCACAGCTCATTGCTCATTTTATAAATATTAACACAATAAATATTGATTAATGTAAACATATATATTGTACCAACATGCAAATCTCACACATATACTTGAGATATATATATTTTTATATTTAAACTAAAACATTTGACGTATCTATATTAATAATATAGAACCATTATATTACCTAAAAGTTCCATTAAATACAAAATCAAGCAATTTGAGAAAGAGGAGGATGTTATTAGATACCATGTTGCTTACGTCACTATCGTAAGACTTACGTCAAACTCCATCACTAAAGACACATAGTGTAGGCTTAAAAATAATGATTACTTATGTCATGATGATACTTAAGAGTAAATATTAATACAAACATTATTAAACCCTAAGATGCTAACCCATGCAGAGCACGGGTTGATAGACTAGTTCTTGGAATAAAAGAAAATATCTTAATTTAGATAAATTGAAATCAACGCTTCCTTTCTTGTAGAGTGCGAAGTCCTCATGTCTTGGAATCCCGGGGTCACGCGTAAACAGAATTCAACAAGTATTTTCTCGGTGGACCAGCTGGTGCACGTTGAAGGGGTGGATGAAGAGCCCGGAACGGTCGCCGAATATCATCATGGCAGCGATCTGTGTGGCGGCATCCGTTGGATGGTAATCGTCCCAGAAGAGGTGGTTGCTGCGATTCGGGCACAGTGGAGCCGAGACGGTGCACCCGTGGGCACCAAACTGCCCTCCGACGCAGCACGCAGTGTCCAGCACCATGAAGTCTGTCACATATAAAAAGACAAAGCATTGACTAATTCGGAACCTTTTAGGATACTATAAGAACAATTCTTTTACGCGAGATTCTGAACTTTGGCGTTGATTACTGTAGCTAGGCGTGGAGGGGCTTTCGAGTATCCGTTCGGCCATCTCCATCATGTCCACGAAGGAGTAGCTCATGCCGGGCATCTCCCGGCTGAGGTCCTGCAGCATTGCGGCGAACATGGGGTACAGCTGGCTGGAGAGGTTGTTCGGCGCGGCGAAGCACCCGTACATGTCGTTGGCCTTGGGGTCGTTGGGATCATTGGCTATGGCTCTCTGTGACGGGCAGCAACCCAACAGCGACGTGCTCAGCACGCTGAATTTCCTTGCCCCAGCGCCATACAAGTCCTGCAGCATTTCAGTGTCAGAGAACCCTGGCATCACTGTCAGTACAGGAAACGACAGAATGATGGGGAGTATTCTGGCGATACCCTCAGGTAGGCTGCGTAGTAGGCAGTGACGCCTTGCAATAGTTCCGTGTCGTTGTTTTGGGGGCCTATGTCGGTGTACTCGAACAGGTCGTTGCTGCCGGCGCTGATGAAGAAGAGGGATTTGGATAAGAGATGGGCTGACCTGTTATTACCACTTGCCCACAGTCGAGCAAGATTCGTGAAGTTGACGACCTGCTCAGCCATGGACAGAACCTGCGTACACTGCACAGAAACAAATTAAGCCGGCCGGCCTGTGGTCACCAAAATGCGTGTATATATGGGTAAAAGAGAAGTGCTCCTGAAAACAACAACGTGGATGTATGTACCACTGGTCCATTGCCGGTGTCAGGAAGGATCCCCGACCCTCCTGACGCGAAGTTGATGCCCGTCCTCATCCGCAAAATGAGGCCCGCATTCGACAGGGACAGGAAAGGCGGCGGGCTCTTGGCAAAGCCAAGCAGTTGTGCTATTCAATGGATCGGCAACAAACAAATTGGTCAGACACTCGCAATCCAGCAGGACTCGCCCAAATAGGAGTCAGTACCTAGATGGTCCGCCAGGTTGTAGCCATTGCTGAACCTGCCAGTAGGTGCGTGGTCGAGGTAGTCCACGCCGAAGGGTGGGTAGTTGGCTTTGCAGCCTACGTCGCACTTCTCAATGAAGTTGTTGTTTTTTAGAAAAGGGAATTTTCATTCCGGCCTCTGCATCGATTGATGCATATAGCGAAACAAGTGTCAGTATCGTTTACACGGCATTATTGCGCAATCATCCACACGCAGGTGGGAATACAAGTGTTGATAAACAGAAATAACGTTTATGCATCCACACGCGGTTGGGCATGGAGCTGAGGGAAATAATGGGAAACTCTAGCTAGTAATACGATAGCAGGAACTCCATCCGTGACAACCGAAAACCTCCATTGCAGCTGATTCAAGCGCGCGACATCCCAGCTGAACGTGCGATCTTTCTTCCTCCTGCTGAAGTAGACCCCAAAACCTGATCCAGTGGGTGCCCCTGAAAATCACCTGCAAAGGAGTGAAGCGTTGAGCCCTGTCGAAGATCATATCGTTTCTGCTGAGCCATATTGCCCAGAGCATAGCTGAAGCTCCAATTAAAATCTTGCAGCGCAAAGCTTTATCAAAGCCACCCAGCCAATCGTACAACATATGACGTATAGACACAGGTGGAGATAAATTAAAGGTAACAAAGACCATGCGCCAAACACAACGAGCAATAGGACATTCGAAAAAAAGATGTTGTATGGATTCATTCAAATTGCAGAAACAACATTGCGAATTTCCATCCCATCCTCTTTTCGCTAAGTTATCCTTAGTTAGAACATCGCCTTTAAATAGATACCAAATGAAAATTTTGACTTTTAGTGGCATTTTTAGTTTCCACAAAAGATGCTTTCTCGGTATACATGGTGGAGTAGAAAGTGCCCTATACATAGACCGCACTGTAAACCTACCATGCTGTTGACAACCCCACATGAACTTATCTCGTTGATCAGATAACTGGACATCCATGACTGTAGCCACCAAGTCATTCCACATGATCAAGTTCTGACCAACGAGTTGTCGCCTAAAAGAAATATTGAGATTGTTGTTGCCGACGTCCACCAAGGAGTCAAAGGTGTCAAGGCGAGCTAGAGCAACATGGACGTGGTTATGGCTGTCAGCCCTCCCCGCCCCCCACCCCCCCCCCCCCCCCCCCACCCCCCACCCCCCCAAAATAAAAAACTGATTCCTTGGTCCAGGCTCCAAATGAAATGATATAAATGTACTTTCTGACACGATAGAAAAATAAATTGCGGAGTCCATTATATGCTTTGACCAATTCTGATTTCCAACACTGCCATTCTCAATCTGAGCTGATGATCATTCTAATCACCAATTACTTTCGCTGCCGAGGGAGCAAAACTGGCCGGTGGACATGAGGAGTTTGGAACTGGCGGTGACGACTATTGTACAAACCCATTATTTCAGCCGGCTGATATTTTCAGCCGCTTGTAAAAATGTCCTCCAGAAATCGAATTATATAGAGGTGGGTCGATCTAGAGCTGCGTCCAAAAACAGATGCAATGCATTAAAATTCATAACTTTTTTTTTAAACAATTAGATGAAGACAAACATTATACCAAAGTCATATATCTCAAAGTAACGTACAAATTTTAATCTGTTGAATATATATACTTCGTAAGCTGATAGGATCAAATTGCGGATTTTAACAAAGGCAGTGTCTTCTCGACAAATGCAGAGGTGCACGACGCAATAATCTCAAGTTAATCTTAATGACGTATTATTGTCTGCAGGTGCTGACGTTGTTAGGCAACTCTTGTACGGTACTCGTCTAAATTTAGTCTACCTTTGTAATCCACTTGAGTCTATTGTAAGCTTTGTGCACAAGACCGACATGGCCACGTTGTGTGCATTGCCGAGGCGTTGGCTTTTCCCATTTGCTATAGAATCTTGGTGACCAATAAGAGCCATCGCGTCGTCCCCTTCTATTTAACAAGATAAACTACACCAGAAGGTAACTAATCTAGTTTACACTGGTTTCTAGTATGACCGAGGCCACCATGGCACATACGATTTTATAACTCTATAAAGCCTCTATGCCGTTGTACCCAGCCACTTGGTGTGTATCCAGCATATCATGCGCCCAAGGCGCAAAACCAGCTAGGTACTACATGATGTGTACATGTGATACATATATATATATAAGCCCCACGCCATGTGGTAGTCAACACGTACCCATCTGATATTCTGCTTCAAATTAACTACTTTTATCAAGTTATTTAGTTGACTAACCTTTTGATTAGTGGCAGTCGGTGCACGACTTTCATTACGAGGATCCAACGGATGTGCTACCGCACTGCACACAGGGCCTCCAGACCATGGAGGGGGCTTCTTCCAGACGACGAAGGAGCAGCGATCTAGCCCAGGATATGACTAAAAAATCCTCACCTCCAGATGTGGGTGCCAGACTGCCGGCCCCATGACTTCGTCAATGTGGGTTATCGATCGCTGGGATCCATTGCCTAGATGGCGAGTGCTGTAGGGCCAAACGTGGCTTCTCACCGACAAATCTTCCCTTGAGACCACAATCTGCTCGTTGTCTATTTTTTATGATTTTTTTTGTTTGCTTTTGTGTTGGTGCTCACGCAATTTATGGTGGATGTGTTCCTCGATCTCAAGTATATTTATGACTGAAACAGTTTTTTGTTGTATGATGATGAGTAGCAGTAGGGGGATGGCGGGCTCAGGGCAGGGACCCTCCGAGGCAATGGGAGGTGATTCCGCCCCGACTCCGGCGACGGGACATCATCCGCCGCCAAGGAGCGATGAGAGGTTCGTCTCTGACATCGGCGCTGTGAGTTCTACTCCTTCCCCACCTATTCCGGAGGATTGTAGAGGTTCCACCTCCCTCCGCGAAACCCTAAAGTTTTCTTCTCCGGAGGTTCATATGGGTGTTTCCCCCCCTCCTTGGTACTGGCGAGCGACCGCTGACGCCGAATAGGCGTGCCGGTGATGAGCTGCGATCCCAATCGAGGCTTGCGGTTTCTCATTCGAGTTTCCATAATTTGCACGATGCAGTCCGAATGAACCATTCGAGGAAAAAATTGAGGAATCAGACTCATGGATTCGATGAGATTTCAAAATCAGAAATCAAAATTCGGTATGCTCCGATCAAGTTGCAGTGGCCCAGCCATGATCGGCGATGGTGCTCTACACAGGAGGGAACAGAGAAGTTTGAAATAGGGGATGGGCAGAAAGGTAAATTGGAGAGATGGTTCCGGCCACCGCCTAAGGTGACTGTGATACCAAAAGTTTTGGGTCCAATACCTAACGGCATGACACATGGCACCAGGGCAGGTAGCGGTAACGAAGACCGCAGGTCGTGGCACCAGACTGGTGTATCTGTTAACCAGACCTGTGAGGGACAAGAGCCCCAATTCCCCAACCAAGGTCCATACCCAACCTCTAAATCCCTAGCTAAACTCCTTGGCCACTTCTAGAATGAGCCAACTAATCGATCATACGCCGTCGTGGTGCGAGCGGATCCAGCTCCCACCATCAAGGTTGCGATGCAGCCAAGAGGCGGTGGTCGGCATACAAGCTTCAATCAGGGCCATGATGGCTTTGGAGGGGGACGCCATGGTCGAGGAGCCGGCCGTACCGGCCCCCGAAACAACCAATGGGTCCGCAAGAACAACCTCACCTCCAGCCAAGAAGAGGAGGAAGAGAAGAGATCTGAGGATCCTGTTCAACAAGAGATTCAAGGAGAAAGCAAGTGGGAGAACCACAAGAATCCAAGTCCAAATACTCAAGTTGCTTGGGGGCCAAAAGCAGGAGGTCCAAGTGGGGAGATCGACACTTCTATGGCTGCAGGTAACAATATGAGTCGTGACCAAGCAGAATCGTCTCAAGCTAGGCAGGGTAAAGTTGCTTGTGTGCACTGTGGTTTATGCAATCATAGTTCTGCTGAGTGTCATAGACCCAATCGCAATGCTGGTTATGCTCCTCAATCTGGGACAGTTAGAACTGCTTGTGAACATTGTGGATTATTCAATCATGCTATTATTGACTACCGTAGAAAGGTCTCAATGTGGATTCTGCTCCCAATCAACCCAAGATGCAGAACAAGGTAGCTTGCAAGTTTTGTGGTTTATTCAACCATGATTCTTCAGAATGTAGAAGGCAAAATCAGATCAAGGATGATAGCTCCCATTCTGCTAATCAAGGTAGCAAGATGAGTTGTGATGTCTGTGGTGCTTATAATCATACTGTTGTTGAATGTCACTGGAAAGGATGTGAAATCTGTGGGGACGACTCTCATTCCACATATGACTGTCAAAACTGTGTGCCTTAGAACTTTGGACCTGAGCTATGTGCAACCCAAGTTGAAGATCAAAGCTTCATGTTCATTGATTAATGTATTGATCCTAGAGTCACCAAGGACAAGGCCAGCACAATGGTGATTACTGTTACTAGTGGGTCAGCTAATGCCAAGCAAATTGAGATGGAGTTTCTGAACTGGTAGGATAT
The DNA here is from genome assembly GCA_023333625.1 of Bothriochloa decipiens. Classification (NCBI taxonomy): domain Eukaryota; kingdom Viridiplantae; phylum Streptophyta; class Magnoliopsida; order Poales; family Poaceae; genus Bothriochloa; species Bothriochloa decipiens. The sequence goes on along the minus strand of CM041636.1, from coordinate 7,421,453 downwards.
GCACAATGGACTTGGAGGGTACGTCCTATAGCGGAAAAGAAATTTCTTATGAGGTTCCCCACAATCAAAATGGCTAAACAGTGGAGCAATCTGAAGAATCTTACTATGAAGAATGAACCCAGTTGAGGATTGAGCCATGGACTTTGGCAATGGAAGCAATAGGGGTGCTGCAAACAATATGGTTCAGGGTAAGTAAAATTTCTACTGACCAGAGGTCTCTCAGAACACTTTGCAAGGTAGGTGGCCTTGTAGGCAAGGTCATTGAAGTGGATGCGAAGACAAGATATAGGTATGACTATGTTAGTTTAAGAATAGCCTGCATAGAAGTGACAAGGGTTCCCAAGATAGCTCCTGCTTATTTGGGCTTGTACAAAATACCATTTGGCTTTGAAAGAGAGGTTGATGATGAAAAGGCTGGAAAATCAGGCAAATCTAGGTTGATCATCAATGATGAAGACCCACCATCTGCTAAAAAAAAGCAAAACTTACCATGAAGCTAATCTGAGCAAGAATGGCAAGGGAGGGAGTCAACATGCTGAATTAGCAAACTGTGCTTTAGGTCAAAGACCTAGGAAACAAGTGCTCTCCTGGTCAGCCCCACCAAAAACCTCTACCTTCAACCTTAGCCAATCCTCCTTCATGAAAGATGACAGGAAGATTTTCAATGGATCCTGGGCCAATGAAGTGGAAAATCAAATCCTGCAACCAAAGGAAAAAGAGAAAAATGGAGATGATGGTATAACTAAAAAAATGAGAAGAATCCAAGAAGAGGGGAGGAAAGATGAAGAAGATGGGGATAAAATATGGATGGTGCACTTTGCTAGCCCAACAGTCCCTACTGAGCTCCTTTTGTCTAAGTCCCTAGCTCCTGTGGATAAAGAAGGATTTAAAATGGATTCCCATAAAGGGTCTGAGGAAATCAAGTTGTCAGAAGCTACTTCTGGGAGTATTATAGAATCACCAGAAGTATTTATGACTGATGACAATATCAAGAATACTCAAGAAGGTATGGATACTAAAGAGGCTGATGCTCCTGAGTTAGAGAAAGACAACACTGACCCAAACCCTGTAAGGGTGAATCCTGAGAACATCATGAATGTCCCCAAGGAATTGAAGGTAGTGGAGGAACAAAAAGAAGACTTGGTGGATATGAATGTGACCTCTATGGTTACTCAAGACCTTGCTATGCCAGTCAAGAGGAGGAGTGAAAGTCTTAAGGATTCTACTACAATGACCACCATGGAAAAGATTCAGAAGATGGCGCAAAAAAGGAATTTAGAAGGTAACTCAGTATACTCCAATTCTTTCTCTGTTTTACCCATTGATGAGATTATTGATATTTCTGCAAGTATTGGTGTTAATATTGAGAATGATAACTTTGCAACTGTTGATTTATTAAAACAACTTGAAACAGCTAGAAGTGATCTATATAGGAAACAATCAAAAAATTCTAGTATCCCTTCTTTGGACATGGAAAATGTCTCTGCTACTAATAATGAAACCTTACTCTTGGAATGGAATCATGATGAAAGCTCTAATTATGATGACTTGGCCAAAGATCAGGACAGCCCTAACTTGGCCAAAAACAAGAGAGGAAGGCCTAGAGCTAACCTCTCAAAAAACAAAAAATCTCAAAATAAATGACAACACCAGGTCTTATATGGAACTGTAGAGGTCTAAAGAAAAAAGGTGTATCTACTTTTCTAAACAATCTAATCTTTTAGTACAAATTCCATTTTATTGGTCTACAAGAGACCATGACAAAAGATTGCACTGATAAGCTTCTAAGGAAGTTTGACCCTCAACAGGAGTACTTGTGGATGTATAATTCTGCTATTGGGAAATCAGGTGGTATCTTAGTAGGGATGAGAACTGACTTGTATGATGTTGGTTCCTTCCTAAGGGGGAATTTATGCTTCAATTAAATTTATGGGATAAGACAAATATGGAATCTTCTTGTAGTATATGGTGCAGCCCAGGAATTAGCCTTTCTTTCTAAACTTTCTGCTTTTTGCTCTAAAAAGAGAGAAAACATTCTTATTGGGGGTGATTTTAATATTATCAGATTCTCTTATGAAAAAAATAAGTAGATGGGGGTGCAAAGATATACTGATTTGTTCAATTCTGTGATTGATTTTCATGAGTTGAAAGAGCTTGAGATGGCTGAAGGTGGTTATACTTGGTCTAATAACCAAGATATAACCACTTTAGAAAAATGAGATAAAGTTCTAGTCTCTAAAGAATGGGAGGACATTTTTCCCCGGACTAGTGTTAAAAAATTACCAAGAGAGGTGTCTGATCATAACCCTCTGATCATCTACTCAGGTAATATGAGTCATGATAAAAAGATTGAGTTCAAGTTTGAGTTAAGCTGGCTTTCTAACCTTGACTTTACTCCTGCTATCAAAAAAAATTGGAATAAGCCTTGTAGAGCCAGATCTACTCTTGATAAAATACAGTAGAAGCTAAAGCTGTTTAAACAGTTCTTTAAAGGATGGGCTTCAACGTGCAAGGAGAGCTTAGGAAGTGCATAAAAGAATTGAGCAATGAGATAAGTGAACTAGAGCTGGTTGAGGAGAGTGTTGATTTGAATAAACAACTCATGCTTAGGAAAGTTGAATTGATAAAAGAAAATCTTTCTCTCCTAGATCACGAGGAAATTTATTGGCGAAATAGAAGCCATGAGGAATGGCTCTTAAAAGGAGACAATAATACAAAATATTTCCATAGAGTTGCAAATGTAAGGATGAGGAAGAATAATATTATATCGTTTGAAAAAGATGGTATGATCATTGAGGGGAATGAAAATTTGCTTAATCATGCTACTGAGTATTATTCTGATTTGTTTGGACCAACTGATGATATTAATCTTCATCTTGATGATGATGTTTGGTCTGACTCTGAGATGGTATCTGAATCTGAGAATGCTCAGCTCTGTTGTCCCTTCTCTAAAAATGAAATAAAAGAAGCCTTGAATCAAATGGAAAAAACAAAGCAGCAGGGCCTGACAAAATACCCATTGAATTCTATCAAGTATGCTGGGACATTATTAAAGAAGACATTATAATGCTTTTCAATGAATTTTATGAAGGAAAATTGATGATTAGCAGACTGAACTATGGGATTATTACCTTTCTGCCTAAAGTGGATGATGCAAGTAGGATTCAACAATATAGGCCAATATGCTTGCTAAATTGCCTATACAAATTGATAAGCAAAACCTTAACTCTAAGAATGGAGAGAGTCGCTAGTAAATTGATCCTTGCTAATCAAACAGCCTTCATGAAAGGCAGAAACATCATGAGTGGGGTTATGACCTTGCATGAAATCCTACATGAAACTAAGATAAAAAAGCAAGTTGGCATTGTCCTAAAATTGGACTTTGAGAAATCCTATGCAAGGTCAAATGGAATTTCTTATTCAATTGCCTCCAGGCCAGGGGCTTCTGCCCCAAATGGTGCAACTGGATCCAACAGGTTGTAACTGGAGGGACAGTGAGTGTCAAATTAAATAATATGCTGGGACCTTATATTAAAAGCTACAAAGGGGTGAGGCAAGGTGATCCATTGTCCCCCATTCTCTTTAATTTTTTGGCCGATGGCCTGACCAGAATAATCATTAGAGCTCAAAAAATGGCCTTTTTCATGGTTTAGTGGATCATATTGTCCCAAATGGTGTAGCTGTCCTCCAGTATGCTGACAACACAATAATATGTTTGAAGCATGATGTGGGAAAAGCCAAAAATCTGAAGCTACTGTTGTATATGTATGAATTAATGGCTGGGCTTAAAATCAACTTTAATAAGAGGGAGATTTTAACAATCAATGATGAAGACAATTGGGCTATGTCTATGCTGATATCTTTAACTGCCAAATTGGTACCTTCCCCTTGAAATATCTTGGAGTTCCTATTGGTCCTAGCAGACTTCATGTTAGTGATTGGCTCAATCTTTAAGAAAAAAGTGCTAAGAGGCTAGATCCTTGGCAAGGTAATTGCATGTCTATTGCTGGTAGTGATTCTAATCAACTCTAGTCTAAACAATGCTCCTATCTATCATATGTCCATTTATCTCTTGCCCAAAACAGTTATTAATAACTTAAATAAGCCGAGGAGGAGGTTTTTTTGGCAATGGGGTGGAACTAAGAGGAAATACCACTTACTTAAGTGGACTAAGGTTTGTAAACATAAGAAAAAAAGGAGGCCTGGGTATCAAAAATCTCAGGAAAATGAATGTTAGCCTCTTATGTAAGTGGTGGTGGAAATTAAAAAAAGAAGATGGTTTATGGCAAACCATTGTTAAACATAAATATTTGTCCAACAAGAATATTAAGTGTGTAAAGCATAGACAATCTGATTCCCCCATGTGGGCAGATCTGTCGAAAATCAAAGACATCTATCTACAGGGAAGAGGAGTCAAAATTGGCAATGGTCCTAATACCCTCCTGCGAAAAGATGCTTGGTTGTGTGATAATACCTTGGAAGCTTTGTTCCCTAACCTGTTCAAGCTCTGTGAACAACCTGAGATTTCAGTTAGACAGGCTAAGTTGAATCCTACCAGTATCACCTTTACTAGATGGCTTATGGATGATCTTAAAGAGTGCCAGAAAAAAATCCTAGATAGTATTAAAGATGTCACCCTCTCTGAAGGTGATGACAAGATTTACTGGAAAATTGGTAACCAGGAGAAGTTTGTTGTTAAATTAGCTTATAAAGCTATGACTTCCAATGATGCTGGCCCTTTTCAATAAAAAATCTGGAAAGGGAAAATTCCACCTAAGATTATGATTTTCTTATGGCTCATGATGAATAATGCTTTACTCACTAAAGACAACTTGATACATAGGAAGTGGGCAGGCTCACCCACCTGCCACTTCTGTGATGAAAATGAAAGTATTCTTCACCTGTTCTTTGAATGTAGTACTGCTAAATCCATTTGGGTAATTGTGGCGTATGCTATTGGTGCTAATAATGTACCCAGGAATTTGCAGCAAAGCTGGACCTGGTGTGAAAAATGGCTACCGAATGGAACCAAATTCCACACCTTGGGAATAGTAGCTGTCTGTTGGGCGATTTGGAAATCAAGGAATGTTATTTGTTTTGAGGGGAAGGTCATAACCAACCCTGCAACTATTATGTGCTATGCATGCTCGCTCATGAGTTACTGGGCAGGGATTTTTCTGGAAGAAGAACAAGATGTGCTCTATGCAGGAGTCAATGCAATGTTGGAGATCGCTACAAGACTGGTGTCCAAGAAGCAGAAGACAGGAACCAGGCTTTTGAAGGATGGTGATGATCAAGACCAGAACTGATGCGAGGTGGGCACGCAGCATCATCACGCCTACTGATGCCTAGAATCAATCTATCGATAAGATTGATGCTCTCAATGTGGTGCCTAATTGGGGGTGTTTCAAGTTTGGGAGGGAAAATTCTGTATGTCGGTGACATGGCCACTTAAAATACTCTGCACTGTTCCTTTTTCTTGCTTCCTTAAACTCTAAACAATGTATTTCTATTAACATGTTAATGGAAATGGGGGGTTCCCTCGTATAAAAAAAGTATATTTATGACTGGATTTAATTTGGATGTAAGTATTGGCGACTCATTGCGGCGAGGTTGCTTGAGTGGAGTATCTTTTCTTTTCATTCATGTTGCTTGCGAGGCCTCTTCTATTTTTGTTGCCTCCAAAGCAACTTTTGGGGATTGTTAGATATAGATATAGATATAGATATAGATATAGATATAGATATAGAT
>CM041636.1:7384138-7415692 GCA_023333625.1 Bothriochloa decipiens | reverse complement strand
TATAGATATAGATATAGATATAGATATAGATATAGATATAGATATAGTCCAAACCACTGCTTCACAAACGGTTAACCATGACACCCCCACCTTCCTGACGGTTGTGTCCATCTAGTGCTACTTGTGGACGGAGCAGAGCAGATTGAAGCCTCACGAAGGATGCAAACACTTGGGGATTTAGATGCCAACCTGTAACACCTCTGGTGTCATATTAACTAAAACATGCCATGTCATCATATGCATTGCAAAGCATTCATGTTTAAGTCAACCTTAATGTGCATTAATTAAAATAAGTTTACATTTCATAGGTTGATTGTGTTTCTGGAATGTTTTGTCACATGAAATCATAAAACCCTACTTTCGAATGTAATCTAAAAAAAACTTAGTTTATACTCTATGTACTTGAGGTGTAAACCATGTTTACACTAGTGTCAAGTATAGTGCATAAATCTAAGTCCAACACTTAAAAATGATTTCCATATTTGATGTTGAATTTGGATCTCCAAAGCTTATTTCCAAGTTTTGCAATTCAAATTTAAATTCAAATTGGAAAGTTATAAAATGTTTTTCAAAAGTCAACTTGGTCAACCAAGGGTGGCATTGGGTCATTGACCTAAAAATATCCTTGGGTGATGTTTGTGATCACTAATGACCAACCAATTAATTTAGAAACCAAATCGAATTTGAGTTCGGTTTCAAAAACCCTTTATTTCAAAACCTGGTTTTTTGCCCTTTTCTATAATTCAAAATCTATAAGGAATTTGGAGATACTCTAAAAAGATAGTTTGTAGATCCTGACAAGAGCTACAAAGTTGGTATTTAAAGTTTTACAAGTTTCTAAAAGAAATTTCAAATGAATTTGAAAATACGGTTTTCTAACATTTGTCCCCTTTTGATTTTAAAACCATAATTCAAAAATTATGCATAATTTGAGAAAACTTTATATATGAAAAATATTTGGTTTGACAAGTTGAGCATTTCATAGTTTTGGAGATTTTCAAGTTTTATTGAAAAATCAAAAGTAATTTCAAATATTTGTTTCTAGGGTTTAATTCCCCTTTTGAATTTGAATTTATATTTCAAAATCTAGACAAAATTTGAAAATGCCAGTTAAATGAAAAGTGTAGCTCTTGAAAAATCATGCAAATGATATTTTGGGATATTTTCAAGTTCCTATATAAATTTTGGAGTAATTTGTTATTTTCGATGAGTGGCATTTCTGTAATTTTTCCTGAACAGTCCCGATGCCTATGAACGGCCGCCATTGCCGGCTTCTCAAGCCGCGCCGCCGTCCACCGGCCATACCAGCGTGTCACAGCCACCAGCTGGCCTCGCGCTCGAAGCATCCTCGCCGCGTGTCACTTTTCCTTTCCTCGAGCCCTGGCTATAAGTAGAAGCGTCGTGGCCGACTTCTTCTTCATCTCTGCTCTGTCGCCGTCGACGTCGGCCTCGTCCACCGCCAAAATTCACCAACACCGAGTGTGCCCTACCTCCATTTTCCTCTCCTCCAGCTCCACCTCAATCTTGTGCTTCTTCTGAGCCAGCTAGTGCCCGCACGCCATCGTCTTCCCCGCGGCCGGTCGCCGAGCCGCCGTGAAATCGCCGTGTCCACCGCCGCCAAGGTTGAATATATATTCCATTAACCCTCCTATCATGCTCTCCATATTATTCTGCTCCTCATATGCACCTTGGTCCGTTCGTTGGTACACAGGAACCACCGTGACGCCATCCTTGCCACCAGAGCACCGTCGCCGCCATTAGCGCCGCCGACTACAGCTCGCCTCAGCCCGCCTCCGAACCAACCAACGTGTGCATCGTTACCGCTGTGAGCTTTTGCACCCCTCCATGCCCTCAATTTCGCCTCTACTGTGTCGTGGTGTCCAGCCGACGTGGCTCGTCACCGGCATGGCCTTGCCAGCACCGTAGCGCGCGTAGCCGTCGTGGCTAGGGTTCAGGGTTGACCTCATTTTGTTGCCTAACGCATTCACCTGAGTATGCAGAAGCTTATGCTCGCCTCCCCATCGCCGGAGATGCTCCGATGAGCCTTTGTCGTCGCGCCCGAGCTCCGCCGTGCCGCCATGGCCGCCAGCGAGCTGGCAGCTCTTGCTCTGCCACTCCATTAGCTACCTCAATCGACTCGTCGTGTCGAGTTGAGCCTGTAGGGTCAAACCTCATCGCCGGAGACCTCGCCGCCGGCGAGAAATCGCCGGTCAACCACGGGCGGGTCATCGGTCAGCACGGGGACACTATTCCCATTTCCTTTTTCTATTTCTAGAAAATAATTTAAATGCTATTTTCTTTGAAAAATCATAATAATTTTTGTATAGCTTCAAAAATTATGAAAATTTTTGTGTATGTTCTTTATAATATTCTCTACCTAGGAAAAATATGAAATATCAAATTTGAATATTTTTTCATAATTTAAAATTAGCCCTTTTATTGAAAAATGCACCTTCAATGATTTTTAATAAATAAAATAATTGGCTTTTATTTCTGAAATTTTTTTTGCCATCTAATTAGGCCAAGAGATTTTCAAAATAAAAATTTGAGCTCAATTAGACAACTTTAATTTTTATGCCTTTATTTTATGCTTTTAAATAATTAATTAATCCCTTTAATTAAGTTTAATCATTATAGGCTTGTTTGACTTTGGGATTGCTTGATGACCTTGGGTCATTAACCCTAATGACCTTTGGCATTTTAATTAATTGTTTGCGCTTACCTGGATCATGTCATTAGGGCTTAATCAACGTTATTTCTTGTGTTTAATAACTTTTTAAATGACGTAGTTAACCCTAATGAACTTAGAAAGTAAGTTCTGGTTGGCTTGCAACTTTATCGTGAAGGAAAGTTGTACTCAAGCCTTTAATTTGGTCATGCATTCATCAAGCATCATGTTTACTTTTCCATCATGTCGAATCATATCATGTTATCATGTAGTCTCCGTTAACGAAGAGTTTAACGCTGTCGAACTAGATTTCAAGGAAGAGCAGAACCAGGAGTTGAGTGTTGATCCAGAGTCAAAAATTATCTACTCCGAGCATCAAGGCAAGCCGCAGATGCATTTCAAACCCTACCCTTAATTTATAAAAGTTTATCGCTTCAGTTATGTTATGTTGCATTACGTTATTTGAGTTGAGTGATAACCCACCAATTGTATTACCTGCCTTATTTCCATATTCCTTGATATCTGATGTTGGAAAATGCGTAGTTATACTTAGCCCTGCTTAATTAGTAGGTTTTCAAAAAGAAAAGAATGAAAAAGATGAGGATGGCATTACTTGTTGGAATCATGATGATAGTTAATAAATCGAGTCCGGACGGGTAACTTGCATTGGGAAAGGAGTCCCTCTGTAGTGTTTTCATCTATTGATGCCATAGGTCCCGTGTCGATGGTGAACTGGTGATATCGAGAAACTAGAAATCCACATGCATGAAGTGACATACTAAGGGTTGTAGCCCAGGTATGTCATGGAGTGATATATAGTGGGCCAGAGTCCCCACCTATTTCATAGTGTGTTATACTGTGGGTTTAAGTTCCCATGTATATCGATACACTGGGTCGAAGTGCTCATGTGAATCATGTGGTGATATATGGCTGCGGTTGTTATCCCGGTATATCTTTGGTCTGGTATGTATTTTGGTTGGAGCCTCATGCATATCAAGATCTAGGTCCCAGCTGGGTATGAAAATGGATTCGAATTGCTGTTGCTTCTCGGAGAAGAAGACTCCATCGTTGTTCATCATCGTAGCAACAACTTGAATGATGATAAGGTATCAAAGTGAAGTTGGTTGGTAATCTGGATCTAGAGCAAGACAGCTTTACTTTCTGTCAATGTTTTTTCGCAAAATCGCAAAAATCCTCATCTCTTGCAAGCCTTACCTTGTCCCTCTAGCCTGCATTTCCTGAGTCTTCATCCCTTTTCTTTCATCAGGTCAGTCTTGTTGAGTACTTTTGTACTCAGGGTTTGTTGAACCCTTGTTGCACGTGAGCCCCATGAGCAGGAGTGCTTCGCATCCTGCTGCATGACAGTCGTTGCGGAGAGTGACGACGAGTAGGATGTTTGGGCTCTTGGGCAGAGCTTATCGTCTGGTATTGTAATAAAGTTATCTATCGCTACTCCACTACTATTATGGTTTGTACAATTTAAACTTATGGTTTGTAAGGTTTGAAACTAAACGTTTGTGAAATTATGTTATTGTAATTCTTCCGCTGTTTCACTTCGATATATCTTATTTGTATAAAACTGTTGTAATACTGCAATGTCTCTCTGTAATGATTGATCCTGCTCGGAGAATCATGGATGATTCGGGATTTACCCGACAGACCTTTTAAGTCGTATGAAACACATTTATTGTTATTTGGAGTCTGTTTAGATAATAATAATGCATATGGACCATATGATTTAGGAGGTTCTGCCACACAACCCGCCCCAGACTTAGCTTAGCAAGTGATAAGCATGCGGGCCTCTAGATGTGCCTCAAACCATTGCTCCCGTCCATCAGGCCTAGTCAGCGGGCGTGCCCAACATACATGGATTATAAAGGTCCATACATGGGCATTAAACCAAGGCCTTACATATAGTAATCACCTCTCCAAAAGTGACTAAGAATTAAAACTTGACTAGATTCAAAACTCAAAAACCATGGGGGCACTATGGGATTTTAAATTTGTTTATTCAATGCCACCCGCTTTAGTTCATTTGCTCGAAGCCATCAGAAATGTTGCATGAACTAAACCAACCCTAATCCTTCTAGAATGAAGGAAAGTTGAAGGGATTTTGAATGTGTTGACTCATGTCAAAATTAAGAAAAACATGTGAGAAAAAATATACAGAAAGTTGCCCCCCCCCACCCCCAATGGAAAAGTTGATTCAACCGATAATGTCGGTGTCTTTGTACTCTTCTTGTCCAACTTAGGGGAGTCATAAAATCATATATAATTTATGCCATTGTATACTGTTCTGCCATTCAACTCTACAATCAAGCAAAAAATAATTGAGTTTGTAAAAGAAAAATAGATAGTAGATTATATTGATCTGCCCTCTATATCAACGAGGGGCATACACGGCCACGAGGATACAGTCACACATAGACTCACACCTAAACAAACAGGAGAACATACACCCAAACAAATGGCACACTAGGAGCGTACATACATGAGCCGTAGCAGCAAACAAATGCTAGTGCTACATTCACCCCCTTCAAGTGAGTTGATGCCATTTCTCATCGGTTCGGCAACCTTCATCCTTGGTTGTCATCTAGTGGGAACTAGCCGATCCAACGTGAGCCAAGGATCTGCTTACAATTCACCTGATTCCTAGGCTACCACCTGCGGAACCATCTTCGCTGGATCTGCTTTCCCATTGCCAAGGATAGGCCATCGATGCTTAGGCCACTAGCCAATCAGCACGCAGGGCGCAGACCTAGGCACGCATGAGCGCATGCGGCTTTGTCCACAGCCTAGTCCACCCTGTTGCCGCCTAGCCTAGCCGATGAGCTGGCGGGGGCACGGGTGTGCACAGGACTCCGGCCATAGTCCCAACCACCCGGACGCATCTTGGCCTAGCCGGCGTGCATGTGCGAAGTTTGAGACACTCAGATCTGGGAGAGGCATGCGCGGCATTGCCACGTCTACCCGGCCGGCGCCTAGCCTAGCCGCTGAGTGTGCGGGGTCACAGACGTGCATGGTCCGTGGGCCGTGGGCTAGTCACACAGCGGTCCGTTGGTCTGGCCGGCCTGCGTTCACGAGGGCTAAGACACTTGGAACTACTTTGTGGCCCAGCACTCAGCGTGCGGAGTTGGGAAAGCTGCCCCTCACGCCGAAGGGCCTGCTATAGACGAGGGCACGAGGCCGATGCTCACCGGCCTCCATCCTACTACTTTTGGTTGGACACAGTCGCTCAAAGCGAGCGAGGCGTCATGCCGTGATCATGAATTCTACAGGCTGCTGGGGGCACCCAGCCTTCGCTTGGCTTAGCCGCAGCCGCAGCCACAGCCACCCAGCTGCCATTCCTAGCCCACGTGAGTGCCTAACACACATGAGCTGCCATTCCTAGCCCACGTATGTGCTTAACACACATGGAATACTGAGGAGGGTACATGGGCATCAAAGCAAGGTCTTTATAGATAGTATGCATGTCTGTATTGACTGACAATTGAATGTTCATTGAAAATCCAAAAACCATGGGTACGCTCCTATTTGATTTAGGTGACAACAATTGATCACTGTTACTCACTAATTTTGTGGCAAATGATGGGTTGGAGTTGGTCATCCACGTTTTTTTTTAGCAACCGACAAACTAGACGAGTTGGCACATTAAATTTGTTTCAGAATCCTTCAAATATATAAGTACATGCCAATTCTGATCGATATTATAGCGTGAATGAAAATGTTTCATTTTTATATCCATCTACGCAGTGAATACTAGGAAATCCTAGACCCCCTCTCTCTTAGAATCTACTAGAAGCAGTAAATGCAGAAAGTTTTTTTTAAAAATCATGTCAATGATAACTTTTTTGTTCCTTAGTTTAATATATCTCGACAAAAGATACTGTTTGCAATGATGAAAAGGAATTATATATTGAAAGAAAAACACGGCAAACAAAAAAAGGAAATGAAAGCGACAGAAAAAAAAAAAAGGCGGCGGTGTGATGTGGTCAGCGAGGGCCAGAGAGAAACGACACGAGAGTTGGGCAATGCATGGCAACGGTCTACTGGAGGCCGTCACACCTGGAGACGAGAGTGACAGACTGGCTGTAGGTGCCGGCGGCGCCTCACGCGGCATCCTGTGCCCTATACAAAGCGAGCGAGTCCACCATCGACGACCCCCTTTCTCCTCTGTCCTTTTTCCATCCCCCGTTCATCACACGGCTCCGCACCATGACGCACGCACTAGGCACCTCCGCTCCTCTCCAATCCGCCGCCATAATGGGACATGCCATGCCGTCGTCATCAACGAGCTCGCCACAGCTCGGGCGCAAGCGCAAGGCGGCGTCTGCACTGGAGTCCCCAGTGGACTGGGAGCCCCTGACGCCGCGCAGCTACTGCTCCATGGAAGACGTCATGCGCCGCGCGCGCACGGCGGCGTGTACACTGGGGCCTCCAGTGGACTGGGAACCCCTGCCGCCGCGCAGCTACTGCTCCATGGACGACGTCATGCGTCGCGCGCGCACGGCAGCGTCTACACTGGAGCCCCCAGTGGAGTGGGAGCCCCTGCCGCCGCGCAGATACAGCTCCATGGGCGACGTCATGAGCCGCCGCGCGCCCCCCGTCGACGCTCCGCCGCCCGTCGCCCGCCCGCAGGTGTACAACAACTACCAGAACGTCCAGTGCGAGGCCTGCGGCTCCGGCGATAACGAAGCCGACCTGATCCTCTGCGACCGCGGCCACCACACCTTCTGCCTCCGCCCCATCGCCGCCCAGGTCCCCAACGGCCTCTGGTTCTGCCCCATCTGCGCTCCGCCGGCGAAGAAACCCAAACGTGCGTCTTTCCCTCGCGCATATCTTCTTGCGTGCTGCTTTGTTGTGCTATCGTATAATTCGTATCTCATTGCTTTTTCCTCTTCTTTTTTCTGGGTGAATCTTTAGGTTTCCCACTGAACAAGAGCATGTGTGCTGCTTTGTTGTGCTATCGTATAATTCGTATCTCATTGCTTTTTCCTCTTCTTTTTTCTGGGTGAATCTTTAGGTTTCCCACTGAACAAGACCATGTGTGCTGCTTTGTTGTGCTATCGTATAATTCGTATCTCATTGCTTTTTCCTCTTCTTTTTTCTGGGTGAATCTTTAGGTTTCCCACTGAACAAGACCATGATGTTCAATTTCTTCGGAATTCACAAGGATGAGCAGGATGCACAGGCCGCTGAATGTAGGCTTTCCCAAGGTCATTCTTTCTACCTGCGTGCACTAATGCATTGCATTGCATATCTTAATTTCGTCTGAAATGCGTGACCTTAATTTTCCGGTTTCCCCTCATTGCTTGCGTTGGATGATCCATGAAGCAGCGGATTTAACTATTCTTGAATTGTTTTTATTCATAGATTACTTTTCAATAGTTGTTGGTCATCCTGCATTCTATAATTTTTTTTCTTTCTTTGTCTAAATATCCACCTACATTGTATCTGTACACCTTCAATGTGTCAATAGCTATGCTAGCAGAAGTTCCTGCTAGAATGTCATTCACGTCTTTTCTGAGTATGTATGTTTGATTACGCAATTGTGTTGACTGCATGGTTAGATTTTCAAATTGCAGCATTGCCTGCAAATATACTAAGCTGAATTGGAAGCTCTAGGCAACATAGAATACACGCATTGTACTTTAAAATATATTTGGCGTACTTGCTTACATCATGAGGGGAAATAGGTGGGAGAGGATTATAGGACAAAGATTTAATCTGCGTTAGTTAGGCGTGCTTCTTAAGCAGTAACGGCAAGTTGTGGTTCAGACATTATGTGTTTCTCTTTCTAGATCATCTATGGTTGTACGGATTGTGACTTATTTCTTGTTCTGGTATATATGTTTACCCGCTTGTGCACTCATTAACCATAACGATAGTTTCTTCCCTTGGATGTATTGTATTTGTATAAAAGGCTCCACTGACTTGTGTTCTATTTATTCGTTTTTTATGGGCAGTGTAATACATGTAATAATCTCTACAGGTTGGATCCGCCTGCTAACCGGCGGCAGTAGCAAACTAGTGACTAGTGAATACGCCTGTTAGTGTGCCAGTCACTGTGAATGTGACATACATGTGTCTTGTATGTTTGATTGTGCAATTGTGCATAACATCCCGATCGTTGCGGCATGGCCAGCAAATACCCCCTGTGAATTAATTGGATACTCGTCTAGGCAACCAAGAATACATTTTAAGTTAGAACTTTACATAAAAATGCGACATACTTGCTTACTTCATGACTGGAAAAAGGCGGGAAAGCATTACCGGACAGACAATTAATCTGGGTTAGTTACACGTGCTTTTTGAAGCAGCAATGTCAAGTTGCAGTTCAAACAAATCAAGTATTCACTCTCTAGATCATTTATGGTTGTACTGAAACTTATTTCTGATTCTGGTTTATATGTTATGCTCTTGATTTTCTTGGCTGCATTCACTAGACATGCATCTCATAGACATTGTAAAATGCAGAATTTAATGCAGAGGATTGCCTGATATGCTAGCTAATATTTTACAAGATTTTGAATAATAGTTATATTTAAACACAAAACTGAACTGGTGTCGAGAACAAATGTAGTACAGAAATGTATGGGCTTGTTATGGTACTAATCAAGTAATTTACTTCATCTTTATCAGATGCTAGAAGGCGAAGGAAGCCTTCTCTTGTGATGCACAAGAAGAGGAGAAGGATACTGCCATTTGTTCCATCTGAAGATAGAGCTAGAAGACTAATATAAATGGCGTCACTAGCCACTGCTTTGACGTCTTCTGGGACAAAGTTCAGTGATGAACTAACTTACATGCCTAATATGGCTCCTAGATCTTCCAATCTAGCAAGATTGGAGACAGGCGGTATACAGGTTAGAAAACAATTTCAGCTGAAATCATATTATAACCATTTGTCCTTGCAACAAAAAAAATATTATAACCATTTGGTGTTTTGTTGTTATAATTTCGCTCTCCTTGACTTTCAAGGTTATCCACAAAGAGGATAAAGAAAATATAGAGCTGTGCAAATCCATGCAACAAAGAGGCGAATGCCCTCCACTTCTCGTGGTCTTTGATTCACACGAAGGGTACCGTCATGAACTCACTAGACTCGGTTATTTACTTATTGATGAAAATTTGTCAATTTAATTCGTAGTTTGCGGCGTTGCTCCCCAACTTTGCTACTCAGGTGCATGCCACTGGAAATTTTGTGTAAGAGCAACACACACACACTCAGCGTATCTATGACGTGCACACACACACACAGAGACACACACACAGAGAGACACAGACACACACACACACACGCTGTAAGAGTAAAACAGTCTATCTACATCACACACACACTTTATCGTTTATATTGTACAGATAAATGACACATGCATATATATTTCTAGTTTCACTGTGCAGGCTGATGGCAATATCAAGGATATGACCTTCCTCGCCGAATTTGCTGGGGACGTTGATTATCTGGACAATAGAGAAAATTCTGATTTCAATGGTATTATGACGCTCCTCGTAACAGCTGTTCGTTCTGAACGGCTGGTTATTTGCCCAGACAAGCGAGGGAACATTTCTCGCTTTATCAGTGGCATCAACAACCACACACAATTAAGTTGTTTGTTTTGTATCCATAATAAGTTCGATCAGTTTGCAATGCTCTACTGTGTTTTCACCTCAAATAAAAGAACGTGGCTATACTAACTTTGAAATCATAAAACTATTACAGGGATTGCAAGAAGAAGCAAAATGTCAAGTTTGTGCGGCATGACATTGATGGGGAGAGCCGTGTCTTGTTAGTGGCTTGCCGCGATATAGCTTGTGGTCAAAAGCTATATTGTGATTACATTTTGTACGAGCAAGCGTATCCCACCCACCATTTCCTCTAATCTGACCCCAACTGTTGGAACCGACTAGTAGTAATGGAGGCTGAAAGATTTAATCCAATATTCTGATGAGATCTTAATGATAGAAATTGATATGTGCTTAGTCAAATAGTACTGTGATTTTGTTATTGGAGCCAAAAGGAAATGTAAATGTCCCTACTCTCAAGGTGCATCTTACCATTCATATTTTTTTATTCTAGCAATTGCTACCTCTTTTGTGAGAGTAAATATTTGTCTATGTTTGTCTCCTATTTATAAGGATATGTTAGAAAACGAAGAAAAATGTTGTAGTAGAGTCTATTGGGTTGTTGCTGGTTAAAGGTACATTTTGAATCGTGAGAATTCTGTGGTTGTGCAATTGGTTGTCTATATATAATGTTCTTTCATCTTTGCACCTGTTGTGATTGTGTTTTTACACACGCATATGCATGCAAAATGTGTGTGTGTGTGTGTGTGTGTGTGTGTGTGTTGGTGTGAACTTGAGGTTTGTATGTCCAATCCGGTGGAATGTCATTGTTTTGCCAAGCAACTAGCATTCCAATGCTTATTTTATGGTTGTACTTATGGCTATATGGGCTGCCTTATTTCTGTTGCCAGTATATCCGTGCACTCTCTTGATTATCTGACTAGCACATCACAATCAGTATTTAGTCTTGTTTCTTTGGCATAGCTAGTAGGTTGGTCTTTTTTTCCCTTTTCTCTATTTTTTTTCTTCTTTCTTTAGCTTAGCTTGTAGGTACACTGCCCGTAACACCTGATGACTAAGCATCTTCCCTATCGAGTCTATCATGATGTCCATCGGCTACTCGGTCTACTATAACATCTCATCCTTAGCTTGGATATGCTAGGAACTCACCACGTTGTCTGGATTCCGGGGCCTCTACTAGACGTAGCTAGAGAGACAACACCTATTGGGCGAGGTCAATCAACGCACTGTCGATAGGATCTGATGGTGGCTCTTCAGAACATGGTATCTTTTATACTAGATGTTATGGTTTTAAAGGGGAGAAGGGTGCAGCTGGAAGCTTTGCCCAGGGACGAGGAAGAGAGATTCTAGGCCTTTTTCATGTAATTCTTTCTTGATTATATAGATACATTTGCTCTCCTTGTATACATAGGCTCACATGACCATTAAGGATGTGATCCTTATGGATAGGCTAGGACACATCCCAATCACCTCTTGATTCTCAATGAATTGCTCTGGCTAGGCTTCTATATCAGCACTTATACTAATGGTGTACCTAGGGGGTATAAGATGGTAGCTATCACATCCTCAAATTTTCTACGAAGGAAAAATTCACAGAACGGATAATAATGTGAAGAATATAGACTATCATATTATTATACAGCAGTTGATAATCAAATCCAAACATTGTAACTAAACAAAGGAGTAACGTAATAGGGCTTACATCATTCATTACGTCGCCACATGGCGACCATCAGAGTACAAGCATCTAGAATAGCTGCGGAAATAGAAGAGCATTCACGGAGGGATCCTCTGCAACCATCTTGAGCGCAGGCACAAGACCTTCTAATCCTTACATTTTCAACATCACTGTGAAGCAAGTAAATTTGCACACCGCCAGATGTGTGCAGGCCATGGTCAGCATTGATGAGCTTTAGTGGAAACAGAAACAAGGGATCTGGCGATCCTATAATTTGGCTGTGATTTTTCTATGCATGCAAACTGTAATCAAGTTTATAACAATTAGTCAGTTTTATCACATTCCCATCCCACACACACATCCATCCACCATCCTATCCATCCCAGATCCATCACCACATCTCCACCACCATCACCATCATGACTCACTCTCAGGTCGACCAGGCCAACTCCCCCTCGGCCGGTCTCAGCGGCCCACAGCCCTCAACCTGGCTCATGGCAGGAAACAACTCTCAGGGGAAGGTAGAACACTCCACTCACTAGTCCGGTGCATCCTCCTAAGGAAGGGTCCATAGCCGATAAGTCGGCATATGTATCGATCGATCAACCATAACACTCTGCAGAGGTTTCACTAATCCACCATATAGCCATCATAGGTGCGTATACTCACCTAGGAAGATTCCGGGTGCCTACTTCCATAGAACGATGCCATCCTACCTCTCAGCCCTGGAACACCCTTAGAGTGGCTAATACTATGAAGAGTCTATCTCATGACCCCATTCCCACAGAGCATCATGATCGTCTCAAAAGGGTGTGAGACATCATCATGCTCCTACCTCCCTGACACACGCTCGCCTAATAGTAATGGCATCGATCTATTTAGCGGTTCGGTCGTCTCCCCCCATGAGAAGTGAGTGGAAGACGAAGATTTCCTATAGGTCTAGATACCAGCACAATAGTTCCTAAGTGTGACCAAGCTAAGATGTCTTCTCCAGGGTTGATCTTTAACGTGTACCATAACACCTTTGTCCTGGGTTCCACCCCTTAGAGGTTCACACTTGAAGACCAACATCGCATCGTAGTTAGCCCGCCAAAGACTGTTCTTCATGGGAATGTCCAGATACATCCCCTGGCAAGACTCGCTCCAAAAGCTTGTCATAGATCCCGGCTCGATCGACTCAACCCTCACCCTACTCCCTGCCATAAGTTCCACCCTAAACCCAGATACATCATCATCAGCTCACATACCCATCTGATCCATCTACACACGCACCAAGTTTGACATCCCCGTCAGACCCTCCCAAGGTTCATTACATCGCATCAAAATGTAAGTGAGTGAAGTATATATATATAATAGCAGGTAAGCGTGTGGCTAACATAATAGTAGGTAAGCAGATGATAGGTTATGACAAGGTAGGGGTTATCAAGCAATATTCTACCATGCAAACCTATCTCAGGCATAAGCATTGCATAAAAGTAAAGCACTAGCAATTCTAGATATTAGCCATGTCTAATAGGATTTCTAAGAGAAAGTGCTGCCATGACACCTGCGCTGTCGAGGTAGTCGTGGTACAAGTCGTCTTCCATCAATGTAGTCATTCAGCGGAACCTCCTCCTTAGTGCTCGTAGCCTTTTTCCTCAAATCGCTCCTCGTTCAACTCTGAAAACGAGATGTAATAGTCACATCAGTGACTCCTATAGAATAGCGCAAAGAACGAACAAATATCGAAAAGATCCAAATACATTCAAACATTAGCTCAAGACGTAGAGCTCGACATATAGAAAATTTGGGCGCTGGTTTCATATTTTTCTAAGTTTGTATGAATTAGTTATGAATTTTTTAAGATTTACATATATTCTAAAAAAGATAAAAGGCTGGATTATCCAGTGGCTATCACGTGGCAGCCTGAGATTGGGCCACGTGGCACTGGTGGTCCTACAGCAGATGACATGGATGCCGACGTAGGTGATGACATCATGCTGACATCAGCAATGACGAGTGTGTCCACGGTCAGCAGACAGGTGGGGTCCACATGATGTCACTGCTGATGTCATTACAGACTGGTGGGGGCCAGGCTGACATCACTGCTGACGTCAGTGTTGACCAAGTCGATGGTCAAAGTCGTTGGTATGCCGGCACTCACGGGGTCCACTCATAGCCCTTCTGGTTCACGCAGACCGGGTGCACCTTCACCTTCATGAACTCGTCCCCACCTCTGTTTTCTGGCCCGACGGTGGAGGCTTGCCGATGACGGTGAGGCTGTCCAATCCCGGCGATTTCGTTATCCTCCGGCTTCATCTTCGAGCCCAACAGCTTCAGGGCATCACGGCGAGCACGACGGTGGCCTTCAAGTCCTCAGCTTGGTGTCGAACAGTGCGGTCTTCGGCGCACGGTGGCTTGACAGTGACGGCGTGCAACGGTGGCTCAACGGCGGGGCTCCGGGGTCCAAGTGGTGGAATCGCTGGTCGATTGGAGTCCTTTCGCAGGTGCCTAATTAACCGGCAGTGTCCAATCCCCATGGCGGAGCTCGCACGGGCAGCACCTCCCGCGGCGGAGCCCCGGTGTGTCCATGGTGCACGGTACGGGCACTAGGGCAACTCTGCAGTCCTCATTTCCTACACGGCTTGGTGCGATGCTTCACGGCGGAACTTGTTGTCTTCATCTTGGCCGTCGAGGCGGTCGACATCGAATGTGGTACCCTCGCCATGGCGGCCCTCTAGAGTAGCACAACAGCGGCACAACAGCGGCATGGCCACACGTAGACGGTCCTCCGATGCAGCTCCCAGGTAGGTAACGTGCGCACAGACTTCACCATGACGAGGCGGACATAGATCTCGGGTTTATGAAACACAGGCATCAGTGTGGCGGTGGCAAGATGGCTTCGCTGCGGCGGTGCTCGGCGCGGCGGCAGTCATGGCGGCGGAGCTCGGCTTCTTCTTCGGCGGCGGCAGCTTCTCCTTCCCCACCTCCTTTCTTCCCCTTCCACTCCTCTTTGCTGCTCCCTTCTCTTCCTCCGCTTGATGCTTGGACTGGTGGATGGCGAGGCCGTGGAGCAGTGGTGTCGATGCGGACGGCGGCGTTGCTACTCCAACGGTCGGCTCTTCCTTCCCCCTCCTCCCATCTCTCCCCAATTCTCCAATTTCCTCGAAATGGGTTGCCTGGTGCCGTGATAGGGAGGGGCCGCCGCGGGATGTGGCCAGGATGCAGTGCGACCACTAGATGAAATGAGGCATCACCAACGCGTGCGTGCAGGAGACCGCCGCGCTGTCGTCTTGGGCTGGGAGGCCAACCGTCGTGTGGGGAGGGCCTTGCCATCGTCATGGGGTGGAGCCGCGTGGGGAGCCCCACGTCCCCATGCGAAGCACTGCCATCCGCCGCGGATCGGCAAGTCCGCCCCCGGCCCAACCCCTCTCGCGCGAGGACCGTGGCCGCTCGGGCCACCGCCCATGAGCCGCGCGGGAGGAAGCGGAGGGAGTGCCGGGGTGCTGGATCTGTCGGTGGGGAAGGACGCCCCTCGCTGGAAAGGTTGCGGCCGCGTCGGGGAAGGGGCCACCGCCGCTATGAATCTCGTCGGAAAGTGGGTAGGGAGAATAGCGGCGCAGCTGCGGGAGGGAGATGAACATTAGAGAGGGAGCAAGGGCATATATAGTCTAGGGTTTTTTAGGGCCGATTTGGGCCAAAGGTGTTATGGGCTTAATTGTTATACAATATAAATCAAATAATATAATTAAATATCTTTTTCTCTCTTATTTTAGAATGAAAATACTATAACTTGAACTATATGTCTTATTTAACAGTGTCCAAAAATATAAAATAATAATTGTAAGAAGAAATGTTCCGTTTGAGCTAACATCCTGATGAAATCGATGAAAAATTAAGTGTTTTGTTGAACATAACTCAAACAACTATTTTGGTGATTTCGACAAAAAAATTAATAATATCATAAATTGCTCAAAAAATTCTAAAAATTGGCATGGGGATATAATGTGAATGTATAAGCTTAACATAAAATGTTTAAATCCTTTTGAGAGACAGTCTAGAGTTTTGAAAACTTATTTGGAGCTGTCAAAATTTAAAAAACATTGACCAAAATAACAAACATAGATCTTGATGAGTTTAACAAACTTGGTATTCATGACTTTTCTATTTGAAATTATTTAGAGTTCCGCATAGTGGAGTCAAAGTGTTATTTAAAAAAAATCAAAATTTAACTTGTCAAACTTGGTCAAATAAGACACTAAATGACCTTAGATGAAAAACTTTTAAATACCAAGTTTGTCAAACTCATCAAGATCTACATTTTATATATAGGTCATTTTTATATTTGAGAAAGTTTAAGTAAACGCTAGTCACAAAATCATGAATCTCACGTAGACTGTATGGAACTATGTGAGAGACTTGTCAATTTAGAACTAAACTTTCCTAGCACTTTCTCAAATATAAAAATGACCCATGTAATGATTGTATATATTAATAAGTTTAACAAACTTGGTATTCAAAAGTTTTTCATCTGAGATAATTTAGTGTCTCATTTGACCAAGTTTGACCAAATTACATCTTAGATTTGAATAAATGTGACTAGAGTTTGGTAACACTTTCTCAAATGGTAAAATGAACTATGTATCACATATAGATCTTGATGAGTTGTACAATCTTGATATTCAAAATTTTTTCATCTGAGGTCATTTAGTGGCTTAATTGACCAAGTTTGACCAAGTCAAATATTATATTTTTAAAAAATGACACTTAGACTGCAGTTTTTGAAGCCCTAAAATATTTCAGCTAGAAAAGTCATGAATACCAGGTTTGCTAAACTCATCAAGATCTACATAAGTTATTTTGGTCAACGTTTTATTTGACAAAGTTTGAATGGTTTAAATTTTAAATTTTAAAATTTTCACAGCTTAAAACCAGTTTTTGAAACCCCAGATGGTCTCAACTCAAAAAGTCATGAATAACAAGATTGGTCCACTCATCAAGATCTATATTTGATACATAGTCAATTTTTGCATTTGACAAAGCATTCACAAAGTGTAGTTCTAAATCCATAAGTCTCACATATAGTTTCATAAAGTCTGTGTTGATTTAAGATTTCGAGACTAGTATTTACTAACACTCTCAAATACAAACATGACCTATGTATCAAATATAGATCTTGATGATTTCTACAGATATGGTATTCAAAAGTTTTTCATTTGAGGCCATTTAGTGCCTCATTTGACCAAGTTTGACTAAGTCAAAACATGTGACTAGTGTTTACTGACACTTTCTCAAATGCAAAAATGACTAATGTATCAAATATAGATCTTGATGCTTTGTAAAATCTTGGTATTCAAAAGTTTTTCACTTGAGATCATTTTGTGGCTCAATTGACCAAGTTTGACCAAATTAAATCTTAGATTTTTAAAAAATATGACAAGTGTTTACCAAAACTTTCTCAAATGCAAAAATAAACTATGTAACAAATGTAGATTTTGATGTTTTTTAGAATCTTGGTATTTAAAAGTTTTTATTTGAGATAATTTAATATCTTATTTCACCAAGTTTTTGATTTTCTAGTTTTTTTGGCGTGCCTCAACTCTGGTATTTGTACTTGGAACATCAACATGTATATTCTTATAAAAAAGTGACGGTAATCACTTTTACCATTCATAGTAGACTGGTGTGGTGGTATGCCTTAACTTTCCTTTCCAGGAGGTTGGAGGTTCGATACTTGCCTTCAACAAGGCTTTTGCTGTTTTATTTCTTTTTGTTAGAAAATCTGAATAAAATCTTAAATAGGTCAAATAATCAGAAAACAACACAAAAGCATGCCTACCCTGGTGGTTTGCTCGCCCTCTCTCTTTCGTGAGGTTCAGGGTTCGGTCCTTAACTCTCACCCTTTTGCTGTTTTATTTCATTTTGTTAGAAAATCATGAATAAAAGCTTAAATGGGTCAAATAATCAAAAGTGATGGTTTGCTCGCTCTCTCTCTTTCGTGAGGTGCAAAGTTCGATCCTTAACTCGCACCCTTATTTCTTTCTTTTTGGTAAAAAACCTTTAAAGGGAATAAATAATGGTAATGACTTAATAATCCTAGAAAAATACGAAAAACATCATAGTCCCGGCTGTTTTCATTTCACACGGTCAGGATAGATTCCTATATGGACACATTCTTAAAATATTGTTTTATGGGTTTTATTGCAGTTCGATTAAAGAAAACAAATAGAATACTCCACTGTAGCACAAATGGATGCTTGTCTTATTGGTTTGGACACTTAACTATATTCTAAAGCTCCTAGGTTCAATCCCTATATGGCACAATATTTTATTCCATTTTCAGGTTTTTACCCTTGAGACTTACATGTACTTAGGATAGAGGTCAAGGGCCTGACTCTTGTTGAGGTATATTGGCATTAGGAGTCAAGGGTCCTGCTTCTGCTAAGGTATATTGATGTTGGGGGCCATCCTATTTAAAAATAACAAAAAATGATGATGCAAAGTTGTCACATTAAAATAGTGCACATCGTCATAAAAATGCCATCGTCCACCGTCTCCTGGCAACTTACATTTTGTGATGAAAAATGATACCTTTATGTGACGGAAGAAATGATATCGTCATAAATAGTTCTGCTCCCATCAATTTCTGACGACACATAATTTTGCGTCACATTAGGGCACATTATATGACAAAATCAGGTCCCGTCATGAGGAATTTTGTCATAAAAAGACAGATTTCTTGTAATGAGACTCGCGAGCATTTCCGCACTACGCGTAGGTGGGCTTCAGAAGGGGGCGATCTACTCTACTTTCTAGGTGAGTCACGACATGTAGATCATGAAGACTTCTCATCGGCTGGGTGGTAACTGCATGATCTGTAGATCACCTCTAGGGGGCCGATCCAGGCTTCACGATGGGGTAGAAGGGATAACCATTCATCTCTGGTGGCTGAGTGCCAGTCGTGAACAACTTCTTCACGTGAAATTGGGCCAATTCCCATTCTGGAGTAGGTTCAGCTTCAGGCATGATGCAGGCATCCATGTTGAGATTGGGAGACTTCACCAGGAACGTCTCAGCGCGGGTGCCTTGTGGAGTTGGTCAGGTAGCTGAGACTGCATCTCCTGATATTCCTGAACGAGACGAGCATCAGATTTCTTCCACTTCTTGTAAACCTTTTCCACTAGCTCACACAGGTACAGGGAAACCTTCATTTACGTTATCAGGTGAGCTGTGTTGGACCAACTTCTTTCCCTCGGTTTGGAAATCTCTTCTTCTTGAGCTTTCACTCTTTCCTCCAACGTCGAGACTTGACGCCTGTAGAGGCACTTGTCGCGGTCCAACACTTGGACGGGTATATCTTGGACAAGTAAGTGCCTTCCTGCGACCCTGAGCATTTTGTTATACTCCTTGGCCCAGGTGTCTCTGGCCTCGATCCATTGTTCCATTCTATTCTTGGAGGAATCGATGGCGTGGGGTAGCAGGCAGTATGGTCTGTTCTCGAGGATCTTATAGGTGTCACGCATCACAAGCTGAAGGGCAGAACGTGCTGCAAGCTGTGCGGCATAGGTGACTGTAGTGTCCATCCCACCTTTGGTGAGGGGCTTCAGCTCAGGCACTTCAACACAGGCAAGGATCCGGATCATCATGTAGTAGCAGTCCTTCGGTCCGTCGGGTCCATTCTCCCTATGGCAGGTCCAAATGCAGTTCTCTTTTGGGACACCAAGCAACTCAAGTTCTCACGTAGGGCGTCGGCGTAGCCATCCTGGGCTTCTTCAGAGAAGGGAACAGGTGTATATTTCTCCATCTGCATCCACGTCCAGGGAGCGGAGTCAGAACATCAGTTTAGGAGGATAAGCTGTGCATGAAGGAGTAGGTAAACAAAATTCTATAAATGCAAGGAGGGGTCTTTCTCATATTCTTGCTTAGGTAAAGAGATCGTTCCGTGTGAGCAAAAACGTCATTCGACTTTTATCCCATTGCCCTATGGCACTTTTGAGGCATCGAGGGCGCAGGGTAATAGACAGAAGGGCCATGCTCGAAGAATTGTGCAAACATTGCATCTCAAGACAAAGTGTAACAGTTGTGGTGGGTTGTATGACTGCAAAGGTGGCTTCATAGATCCCGTAAATGGGAGAAACATTCTTTCATTAGGGAGAATCTGCAGGATCATCTTGGAGCAGATCTTGGTTCCTTTAGGCTCTACCTTGTTGCAACGCATCTATTGTAGCTTTTCTTCAAAAACTACAAGCTTCTTCAGATCTTCGTGTAGGACTTGGTCGTATCCACTCTGGTGCTTGATGAATAAAAGGTACGATCTCGAAGGTAGCCATCTTCGTTTGGTCCAGAAAAGGATAGCAAGTCAATTATAAGAGGTAAGCCTCGCACAGAATTGTGCAGGGTCAGTATATAACCGAAAGAAAGGTTGGTTCATCCTGCTCTATCGTCCAAACCTATGGGTCTTTCCTAGGGTCAAGCATGGCTCTGATACCAACTGAAACATCCTTAAATTTTTTACGAAGGGAAAATTTACAGAACGGATAATAATGTAAAGAATATAGACTATCATGTTATTATACAACAGTTAATAATCAAATCCATACATCGTAACTAAACAAAGGAGTAACATAATAGGGCTTACATCATTCATTTCGTTGCCACATGGTGAACCATCAGAGTACAAGCATCTAGAATAGCTCCGGAAGTAGAGAAGAGCATTCATGGAGGGATAAACCATCTTGAGCGTAGGCACGAGACCTTCTAATCCTTACATTTCCAATGTCACTGTGAAGCAAGTAAATCTGCACACCGCAGGATGTGTGCAGGCCATCGTCAGCACTGATGAGCTTTAGTTTAAACAGAAACAAGGGATCTAGCGATCCTATAATTTGGCTATGGTTTTATTATGCATGCAAACTGTAATGAAATTTATAACAATTAGTCAAATTTTATCACATTCCCAACCCACACACACATCCATCCACCATCCCAGATCCATCATCACATCTTCACCACCATCACCATCATGACTCACTCTCAAGTCGACCAGGCCAACTCCCTCTCGGCCGGTCTGAGCGACCTGCAGCCCTCAACCTGGCTCACAGCCGGAAACAACACTCAGAGGAAGGTAGAACACTCCACTCACTAGTCCGGTGCATCCTCCTAAGGAAGGGTCCATAGCCAATAAGTTGGCATATGTATCGATCGATCAACCATAACACTCTGCAGAGATTTCAGTAATCCACCAGATAGACATCATAGGTGCGTATACACACCTAGGAAGATTCCAGGCGCCTAGTGCCATATAATGATGCCATCCTACCTCTCAGCCCTAGAACACCCTTAGAGTGGCTGATACTATGAAGAGTCTATCTCATGATCCCATTCCCGCAGAGCATCATGATCATCTCGAAAGGGTGTGAGACATCATCATGCTCCTACCTCCCTGACACACGCTCGCCTGATAGTAATGGCATCAATCTATCCAGCAGTTCGGCCGTCTCCCCCCATGGGAAGTGAGTGGAAGGCGAAGGATTCCTATAGGTCCGGATACCAGCACAACAGTTCCTAAGTGTGACCAAGCCAAGATGTCTTCTCTAGGGTTGATCTTTAACGTGCTACCACGGCACCTTTGTCCTGGGTTCCACCCCTCAGAGGTTCACACCCGAAGACCACCATTGCATTGTAGTTAGTCCGCCATAGACTGTTCTTCATCGGAATGTCCAAATACATCCCCCGGCAAGACTCGCTCCAAAAGCTCGTCGTAGATCCCGGCTCGATCAACTCAACCCACACCCTACTCCCTGTCGTAGGTTACACCCCAAACCCAGATACATCATCATCAACTCACATACCCATCTGATGCATGTACACACGCACCAAGCCTGACATCCCCGTCATACCCTCCCAGGGTTCATCACATCGCATCAAAATGGAAGCGAGTGAAATATATATTTATATAAAATAGCAGATAAGCATGTGGCTAACATAACCGCGGGTAAGCAGGTGATAGGTTATGACAAGGTAGGGGTTATCAAGCAATATTCTACCATGCAAACCTATCTCAGGTATAAGCATTGCATAAAAGTAAAGCACTAGTAATTCTATATATTAGCCATGTCTAATCGGATTTTCTAAGAGAAAGTGCTGCCATGATACCTTTGCTATCAAGGTAGTCATGGTACGAGTCATCTTTCATCAATGTAGTCATTCAGCAGAACCTCCTCCTTGGTGCTCATAGCCTTTGCCCTCGAATGGCTCCTCGTTCAACTCTGAAAACGAGACATAATAGTCATATCAGCAACTCCTATATAATAGCACAAAGAATGAACAAATATGGAAAAGATCCAAATACACTCAAACATTAGCTTAAGACGTAGAGCTTGACTTATAGAAAATATGGGCGCTGGTTTCATATTTTTCTATTTTTTATGATTTAGTTAAGAATTTCTGAAGATTTACATATATACTGAAAAAGATAAAAGGCTGGATTATCTAGTGGCTGTCACGTGGCAGCCTGAGATTGGGCCACGTGGCACTGGCGGTCCTACAGCAGATGACGTGGATAGTGACGCAAGTGATGATGTCATGCTGACGTCAGCAATGACGGGTGGGTCCACGGTCAACGGTCGCAGACAGGTGGGGTCCACATGACGTCACCGCTGATGTCATTACTGACTTGTTGGGCCAGGCTGACGTCACTGCTGATGTCAGCGTTGAGCAAGTCAACAGTCAAAGTCATACTGGGCCCTTATTGGGCTATAAGTGGGCTGTTAACTGGCCTAATGGGCCGGACATGGGCCGTGTTCGGCCCGCTACGTGGCAAGCTCTGGTGCTGTCACGTCATCCATCCAGATCAAATTCATGCTCTATTCACAGCTGTGGTCCATGGTGCACCGGTGCTCAGGCGGTCCCACTTGCAGTGGCTTCAGTCCATGTAGACCGCGTCCACAGATAGCTCACCAGGTCCATGCGGTCCATAGATCCGTCCTCGGTACGCTGGCGCTCGTGGGGTCCACTCGCAGCCCTTCTGGTTCATGTAGACCGGGTGCACCTTCACCTTCGTGAACTCATCCCCTTCTCTATTTTCTGGCCCAATGATCATGGCTAGCCGGCGACGGTGAGGCTGTCTAATCCCGATGATTCCGTTATCCTCTGGCTTCATCTTCTAGCCCAACGGCTTCAGGGCGTCACGACGAGCACAGCAGTGGCCTTCAACTCCTCAGCTTGGCATCGGATAGCCTGTCTTCGGCGGACGACGGCTCGACGGCGTACAATGGTGGCTCAACAGCGGGGCTCCGAGGTCTAATTGGTGCACTGGCTAGTCGATTGGAGTCCTTTCGCAGGTGCCTCATTAACTGGCGGCGACCAATCCCCACAACAGATCTCGCACGGGCAGCAACTCCCGCGTCGGAGCCCCGACATGTCCATGGTGCGTGGCACGGGC
Organism: Bothriochloa decipiens; assembly: GCA_023333625.1. Taxonomy (NCBI): domain Eukaryota; kingdom Viridiplantae; phylum Streptophyta; class Magnoliopsida; order Poales; family Poaceae; genus Bothriochloa; species Bothriochloa decipiens. Next base: position 7,392,337 of record CM041636.1, on the reverse strand, counting down.
ACCAGGGAAATCCTGCGGTCCTCATTTCCTCCACGGCTTGGTGCGGCACTTCACGGCGGAACTCATCATCTTCATCTTGCCCGTCGAGGCTATCGGCCTCGAACGTGGTACCCTCGCCATGGCAACACTCCAGAGTAGCATAAAAGCGGCACGACAGCGGCATGGCCACGCGTAGACGGTCCTCCGATGCAGCTCCTAGGCAGGTAACGTGTGCATGGAGTTCCGCATGATGAGGAGGACATAGATCTCGGGTTTATGAAACACAGGCATCAGAGTGGCAGTGGCAAGATGACTTCGCCGCGGCGGTGCTCGGCGCAGCGGTGGTCATGGCGACGTTCTGGTCTGGCATCCTCCTGATGCCGTGGCCCCTGTGGCTTGGCTAGTTCATATATGTGTGCGTGCGTGTGTCCATACGACCGGCAGGGGCCTAGCCTACATGCTCGGTACGAGCGCCATGGCTGTAGCAGTGGACGGGGTTGGAACAGGGGACTGTGGCGGTGCTCAGCAGTGGTTGAAGTGGATTGGAGGTGCGGTGCTCGTCCTTGGCACCGTCTCTGGTGATGTAGAGCAACAGTTCGGGGTGTGGCTCCCAGTTCCTAGGTCTCGACGGCTTCGCAGTGGCAGCTCCGGCGCGGCGGAGCTTGGCTTCTTCTCCGACGACGACAGCTTCTCCTTCCCCGCCTCCTTTCTCCCCCTTCCTCTCCTCTTTGCTGCTCCCTTCTCTTCCTCTGCTTGATGCTCGGACTGGTGGATGGTGAGGCCATGTGGATGGCGGCGTTGCTACTCTGACGGTTGACTCTTCCTTTCCCCACATTCTTCTTATCCCATCTCTCCCTAATTCTCTAATTTCCTCAAAATGGGTTGCCTGGTTGGTGGATTTGGAAGACACCCAAGTGGCGCAAAGCTCTACGAACCCTAGGGCTCATGGCACTGCTTATATAGGCCGGCGATCGAGGCTTGGGCGGATCAGACAGAGTTCGGAGCGCTCGAGTGATCAAGCGCCTCCATGTGCCTCAGAGGTCGCTGTCGAGTTCAGCTGGGTCCCAAATGGCAGCGAGATGAGGTGTCGTTGCTGCCAAGGAAATAGAGAGAGGTAGCAAGGCGGCCGCGGGACACGCCATGTGCATGGCGCGCACGTGAGAGAGGCCTCACGCCGTGGGCATCTTGTGGTCGAGGCGTTGTCGGGCCCACGGCGCTCGCGTGGCGTTAGGATAGGATGGCCAGTTGGCCAGCTTGTCGCGACGCGGGAAAGCTTGCCGTGGGGGCGGCCGTGGCGGTGCTCTGCTTCCTGCCTTGCGAAATCAGAGCGGCTGGAGAGGGGGACCGGGGAGAAAAAGATGACACGTGGGTCCCTTGCACTGGCCCACAAGTTAGCGGCAGCGGCTGCATCCTTGGTGTGGCGCGGGACGCGGGCTTCCTTGATGGGCCTGCTTGCTGGGCCTGGCTTCGTGGGCTGGCCGGTGCGGGAAGGGAAAGAAGGGAAGGGAGAGAGAGACCAGGCCGGCTGGGCCAGATCGATGTCATGGGCCAGAAGGGGCCTTTCCTTTATTTTCTCTTTTTCTTTTCTTATATCTGATTTTATGTAACTCATATACACCTATATATATGATAAAGGTAGCATTTTGTAAATAGGTAATAATGGACTAACAAGGTCCTTGAAAAATTGGGGTACTATTCCCATAATATTTATTTGTTAGATAAATATATATTGTTGGTATTTTTAATTATCATCACATAAACTCGAAGAAAATCCAAATCACAAGTTGTACAAAAGATGCATCATGATGATACAACAAGTGCCACATATAGGCTACATCTAGTGATACATTGAGGTATAGCATAGAAGGGAAGGCAAGAGGTGCATGGGTTACATGATCCCAAAGAAAAGGGCTTGAGCAAAAAGAGAAGAGTTGGTGGGGCAAGGTAGGGGATTTAGATAAGAGAGAAGCTCATGAGTCTAGCTTCAAGTAATAGGAGTTCAAGGGTACAACAAGGGTGATTGACTCATGATCCATTTGATGCTAGGTTAAGAGGTACTTATCACATGTGGCTTATAAATATATTAAGATACATCTGATGGTGCTACTCGAAGAGTGTAGCACTAACATATGTGCCACGAGCATAAAGGGTAGGGTTTCTACATGACACACAACAAATATGGGCATGTTTTAGAAAAAATTTTGTTGGTTGTATTTTTCGGTGTTTGTAATTTTTAGGGTTGTTACATATCCCTTTCTTACTTAGTGAGTACACCCGATGTTCTTTGATAAAATGCAAATTTGCATACTGCATACCTGTTAAAATAAAAGTGTTTGATATATAACAATTAAGACATACAAAAAATAGCCGCACAAGCATTGAATTTGCGGAATCGATAAAATCAAGAACACAATTTTCCTTCCAAAGCAACTTGTGTATCGAGCACATAAACAGGTGTAATCTCAAAAAGAGCAGATGCCTAATGTGCCAGTGGATGGAACACCATATTAAATCATCATTGAGTAGCAAACAACTTGTGCCAGTTCGAAGATGTGTGTGAAGACATATCAAGGATTCAATTCCTACTGGTAGTTACTCACATTTTTTTCACCCATCTCAATTTAATTTTCTAAAATTTAGCTTCTTTGTTTCAAACATCTGGTTTTCTCTTTCTATGTCTAGTGGACACCTACATTGAAGTTTCCAACATAAGGGAAACAGGCTCAAGCTAGAAATATGTAAAACAGGAATGGAAAGAAGAGAAAAATAATTCACGGTGGCCTTGGGCCGAAATAAAAAAATCTCAAGGCTGATGATGATTCAATAGAATTTTGGGATGAGTTTTTTTTTTCTTGGCTAAGGAGAAGACAGGGTGATCGTCAGTCTACTCCCTCCCAACTCCATATGCTTATGACAGGTTATGTGCTTTTCGGATATGTTGCATTAGGCTTGCATAGTTGTTCCCAATGTTTTATTCATATATTGCAACGAGTAAATATAGCCATATTTATGCCCTATGGTTATGGGTGAACTATAATTCTTCTACTTCATCCTTCCCAAATTGTAAATCATAACTTTTTATCGTATGTTTGATCGCTCGTCTTATTTAAAAAATCTATGCAAACATATTCAAATTTAAATCACTCTTGGAGAACTTTTATTAATGAAGCAAGCCTCAACAAAATAAATGATAGTTTCCACAAAAATTTAGATATGACAAGTGGTCAAACCTAGTATTAAAAAGTCAAATGACTTACAATTTGGGATGGAGGAAGTACGAACTAAGGTATGTATAGACTTGTAACCAGTAGACCCAATGTTTCATCCAATTGCATTCTCTAGTTACTAAAAAGGAAAATGAATAAGGGTATATATATAATGCACCATAAGTTGAATATTAAACCGTAGAAGTGTAAAGAACAAACCTTTGGACTCCACCTCTGAATATGCATTCTGGTGAAGCACGTATGGTTGTGAACCACCTAATGTTGTCTCGATTTCTTTTTCAAAAGTAGACACAACTCCCTTGGCTGGTTTGGGATCTGGCGCGAGTAGCCATGCTTTCGTTGTCATATTCAAAAGTAGAACAACACACCTTGGAGATTGGCCACATGATAATCTCGGGTGCGTCCTTTGTGGCGTTGAGCACCTTGCACTACGGGAAACTGATAATTCCCCGTGTGCCTGGGGCACACGGTGAAGGGCAAGAAACACACGGCGAAGTTTTTGCCGTGGGTGGCCCACGGCAAAGCCGGCACGGCGACCAGCAGCACGGCGAACACGAGTTTGCCGTGTGCCTTTTATCGGGCACACGGCAAATATTTTTGCCGTGTGCTACGGTGGGCACACGGCAAAAAAAAGCAACAGACGGCGGGAGACGGCGGCGCGGTACTTTGCCGTGTGCCTTGGAGGGGGCACACGGCAAACTTTTCCTCTTTGCCGTGCGCATCTGGAGGAAGCACACGGCGAAGATGAGGAGTTTGCCGTGTGCCGCTGTCCCCAGCACACGGCAAAGTGTGAAGTTTGCCGTGTGCCCGTGCTCCGGCACACGGCGAACTGTCATCTTTTTGCCGTGTGCCTTTTTGGGCTCACGGCAAAGTCCTCCCACAGTATCAGAAACGGTCACTTTGCCGTGTGCCTTGCTAATTGCACACGGCAAAGTGACCACAAAATTCCTGTTTTAATTGTTTTTCGCGTATAAATTTCCCCAATCAAACAAACATCACAGGCATTATACATATATTACAACCAGCATCACAGGCATTATAAATATGTTAAAACAAGCTTCACAGGCATTATACATAGATAAATCCACAAGTTCGATAATATATGAATCTCAAGTTCACAAATACATATCCACAAGTTCATAAGTACGATAACTTCACAAATGCAAAGTTAAGGGCACCGTTTATGGCTGAGGTGGGTCGAACGGAGGTGGGAACAACTGCTGTGGGGGTAACGGAGGTGACATGCCCGGCGACATTTCTGGCGCATTCGATGCCGCCGATTGATTCTGCAGAAAGGAAAATAGATTACATGTGATACATAAATCAAGTTCTCTAAGTTATAATCTAAAATATTCAAATTTCATCGAAGTCTCTAAGTGAGTAAGTCTCTACATTCTCTAAGTCTCTAATAGTATCTAAGTCTCTACTTTTCTAATTCTTTAATAATTGAAATGAAACTAGAAGGTTGTCAAGTGACTCACAGGAGGAGTTGCAGGAGCCGGAGTCGGAACTGGAGGGAACATCATCGGAGGTAGGGGTTGACCTATCTGAACAGAAAGACCTTGAATGTAGTTGTACATCTGGAGCATCTGCTGCTGAACCTCGGCCTGCTGCCTCGCCGTCTCCTCCTGGCGTATCCTTCTCTCTTCGGCTAACGCCGCCTCGTGTGCCGCCGCTTGCGCCGCCAGTTGGGCCTACAATTTTTTATCCCAATGTTACAATGCAAAGCAAACATATGTATAAATTGAATGAAAGATGAATAAATTAGAAAATAACCTGAAGTTCCTGCACTTGGAGCTGTGCCGCGGACATTCGTGGGCGTATGGCTGGGCTACTGCTCGTGCTCCTTGCTCGAACCTGGGCGAGAGTGGGAGTACTAGCCGTGTCTAGAGTGCCGTCGCCTATATAGTACCGGCCATGCTTCTTGCCTCCTCCCACCCTCATGATGATCTCTCCATCAAGGGGATGGGCGCTCGGATCCCACTCTGGCCCATGGACCTGTCTTCCCGCCTCTGTGTAATCGCTAATGCGGGTGTGGACGGAGGGATTGCTGTACGCCGAGGGCGGGTCGTCCGGGTTGTAGGTGACGTCGGACGCCTTGCCCTTGTGGGCCAAAACCCATCCCATGAACTCGGAGCACTCAGCGCCTTGATGTGCCTGGGACTGCAAAAAACAGCAAGTTGATTACAAATTATGAAGAATTGAGCGTTAGAATAAAGAAATGATTCCGCATACCCATCTAGCCCTGTATTCATCGTTGCTAAGGCTGCCTTGATGGTGTGCTGGACCTGGCATCAGCAAACGCCGCTCACGGCCAGCGTTGTGCTTCTCCTCCCACTCGGGGGTGAACCACTTGTCCACTATGCGTTCCCAGCACGTGGAATCATTGCGGCACCACCATGCAGGCACCTACACGTGATCAAGTGAATGACATATAAGAAGATCAAATTAAGCGATGTAGTTAATCTGAGAATAAATCAAAACTTACCTCCATGTATTGCTCCCGAGTCAGCTTCAAATTTCTTGCAGCATCTTTTTTCATCTTCTGCCCAAGGAATTGAGCCGCGTAGTTTATGACACACTGAACTTGCGCCTCGTAATGCATGTCCAGCACCAACTTAATGCATCGATTGTCAGCGACAACCGCCGCCTGTTCCGCTCCTCCTTCCGCACACTTGTAGAAATCCTACAATATAAACACGATGTATCAAGTCATTATTACAAACATATCCAATGAATACGATGTATTGAGAAGTGTAGTATGAGGAAGACTTACCCACAGCTCGGCCTTCACTCGCTCCGCCTTGTTAGCGAAGCACCTATTTTCCCTATCGATTTGATCGGTGGCGGCACGGTAGTGTGCCCACGTCCAGGCCGGCTCGTACCTTCCACTAATGTGGACCATGCCTGGGAAGTGCACCCGGCACAAAAGACCCAGGATGCCATTGACCTTGCGTTTGTGAGCACCTCCACTGACTATTTCCCAACTCCTGCCAAAAGTTATTAAGATAAAACATTAGTTTCTATTGTGATTGTGTTTTTCAAGTTATCAAATGAAAAGGTAGTGATAACATCTAAAGTTACTTACAGTGGCGGGGAGGGTCGAATCACCGGTCGACCGGCAAGAGGTATCGGCCTGTCCGGGAGTCGTGAGGGACCTCGCAACCAGACAGAAGGTGTACTAGAGGCACCCCCTGTCGTGTCCTCCTCCTCCTCCTCCTCCTCACCACCCGACGACTCCGCGGACGGTACGCTATCGTCCTCCTGCTCCTCCTCCCCCTGCACCTCCTCCTGCTGCGACTGCTCCTCCTCCTGCTCCTCCTCCTCCTCCTGCTGCTGCGGCTGCTCTATAAGCACCTTCGGTCGACCCGTCCCTCGACCCTTGGGGCCACCCTTCCCTCGACCCTTGCCTTTGGTGCCCCTAGCGATGGACCCCTCAGGTCCCTCGGAACTTGAGGCCATTCTTCTGAAAAGAGACGCGCATTTTCACTGAATTCCGCCGCCCACCATCTTGATTCAATCGCCTGCAATCACAAACAGAGCCCCATTCAGCACGTATAAACAAGTAGAAGTAAGAAAAATATGCAAAATAAACAAGATTTAATTAGAAACTAACATGTATTAGAAATAATCATCTTGATCGGGATTAGCTAGATCATAAGTCTCATCATCACTATCATGCATGTCGAGATAACCAGGCCCGTGCTCCAAAGGAGGAATGTCGTCATCAACCCCTAATTGTAAACTTGTAAGTAATTCTAAGTCCTTAGCATTATGAACCTCATCTCCAGCATCCTCGTCATCAATTCTTTCATCATCGTCTACTTCCATTCCAATCACTCCAGTTAAGTCTATCACGAAATGCCCTTGTAGCCCATCTTCTTGAAAGAACTCTCCGTCATATGTATTTGGATCTATGTTGTAATCTTCATTGTTTGGGACAGGTAGTGTGCCTGATCTACGGCACATGGAAAAGAGCTGGTTCGCCGTGTGCCAGATCTAAGGCACATGGCGAATCATCACTATTATTTCATGTATAATCTGTTAAATTCAAATTCGTGTACGTAATGTTCAAAATTTCCTTTTAATTTGCAAATAAGGTCTTAAATTGAACCGAATAACATGAATATTAGCTTTTTCACTCACTTTTTTCTATTATGCCATGTAGTTATAGCTCAGATTGAATTTATATTAATTAAAATCCAATAATTACAGTTAACTAATTAAAATTATCAAACCGATATGGAAAAAAATCAAAAATTAGCATTAAACAATCTATGTTGTCTATTGACTATAGAAAAAATCTAGAAGTCAAACCCCAATCCTAACTTCACTTTAACTGAAATCCTAATCATATAAATATCAATTATATGAAACTTCTTAAGCGATGCTTCGGTTTCTAAACATCGTACGTGACGAACGGATCGAAAGCTTCTCAATTATTTACCATAGCCTCCACATATGATATCATGAGCTCTTGACAAATTTCATGATTTTCAAACTTCGTTTGGATTTTATACAATTAAATAACAATTCTACCACACGTTCCTCATCATGCTTCGGGGACAAACTGTTCAAAATTTGCTTTCATTTCATGGACAAGGTCTTACACAGGACTTAATAACATGAATATCATTTTTCAAGAAACTTTATTTCATTATTTCATGCACCTCCAGTTCAAATTTGACTTATATGAAAAAAATATTTTGAACAAAATAAATCCGTTAAATATAGCAAACAGACAGAAAAAATTACCAGATTTTTAAATGGAGTACCAATGAATGCATGAAGATGGGAGGAGAAATGTGAAAGCAGGGGGAGGGAAAATAACATAAAGTTTGCCGTGTGCCTACTGGAGGCACACGGCAAATCCATCTCTTTGCCGTGTGCACAGAGAAGGCACAAGGCAAACCCATCTCTTTGCCGTGCGCACAGAGAAGGCGCATGGCAAACCCATCTCTTTGCCGTGCGCACAGAGAAGGCGCACGGCAAA
>CM041636.1:7351364-7384128 GCA_023333625.1 Bothriochloa decipiens | reverse complement strand
GCCGTGCGCACAGAGAAGGCGCACGGCAAACCCATCTCTTTGCCGTGTGCCTAGTGCAAGCCTTTGTGTTTGCCGTGTGCCGCTGTAAAGCACACGGCACATAAAAACTTTGCCGTGTGCCCGCCGTGACGCGCACGGCAAATCTTTCGTGAAGGTAACGCCCGTTAACGTTGATTAGTTTGCCGTGTGCTTTAACGGGGGCACACGGCAAAGTTTTGATTTGCCGTGTGCATCCGTTTGGGCACATGGCAAATTTACCTTTTGCCGTGTCTTCTGTTTTTGCCGTGTGTTTTTATTTTGGCGCACGGGAAAGGGCCTGTTCGCCGTGTGCCCGTAATATTGCACACGGCAAAGTTTCGGACACACGGCAAACTATGAGTTTCCGGTAGTGTTGGCTGTGTTGCAGGCATCGATGATTGCCTTGTAGTAACCGAGACATCTGCTGCTACTCTACTGCCAAGGTGGTTCTGGGCCTAGTTGAGGGACATGAGTTGATTTTTGTTTTTAATGGTGCGGGAGGCGGACATGCAGAACTAATCAGGCCTAGCGAATTCAAGCTACGAAAACTACTTCTGGTGGTAGTAGTTGCACAAAAGTACCGTCGCGTGGACCTAAAACCACATCCATGTCGTCTTATTGAGCTATGTCACTAACAATTTATTGGAAAACGTAAGTGAATACAACAGCCCAGGAAAGAAAGAGATAAGCAACTCCTCGGTTGGCAATTATAAAAGAAATAAAAAACACACATGCTGCCTATTGCCTGTTCTTCAAATGTACATATCATCCGCTACAAAAATTCATCATTAACAACTTTGTGACGACACAATAAAACAGGGCGTATCCTAGCGAACACTGACCATCCAAACTCGGGCTGTAGCTCAAGAAGCCAAGGGAAACACAACACTACCCCAGAGCAGCACATCAATGCTAGTTCAAAACCTCATCACTATCGGATTTTGAATCGGTAGTACAAAACAGGCAGTGATGTGTGGTTCACATCATTGTTGGTTCATTAAAACCTATGGTTAGGGGCTCTAACCGGCAGTGTGGTCTGGCCATAACACTAGTGGCTCGAGCTGGTAGTGAAGGCTAAGCGATCACTATCGTTTTGTTACTGATATGGGTGGCTTAACCATCATTGCCAGTTCGTGGTTGAAGCCAACAGTGGTGGCTTAGCCATCACTGCCGCTTATTGGCTGAAGCCGATAGTGGTGACTTAGCCATCAGTGCAGGCTGATGGATCAAGCTGACAGTGAAGACTAATCCATCACTATTGTGTGGTAGCTCAAGTCGACAATGCCTCTTTGGGCATCACTAGCAGTTTTGTGCTAACCGGCAGTGATTGATCATTTGCATTTTATTGTTTTATAAATAATTTTATTGAATTTATTTATATTTTTTGGGGAACAGGTTTTTCATTGACTTGTCCATCAACATTAAACACTATAAGTCTGAAGCAGATTGAGAGTCTTGCTAGTTTGCAAATATGCTTCATAATTTGTTACATCCGAAGATAGAGCAAAAAGACTAAAACAATATGGTGTCTCTAGCCACTACTTTGACGTCTTCCAAAACAAAGATTAATAGTGAACTCACTTGCAAGCCTAATACAACTCATAGATCTTCCAATCTAGCAAGATTGGAGTTAAGCAGTATACAGGTTGGTAAATATTTTTAGTTGAACTTGTTTTACGACCATTTTATGTTTTGTGGTTCTAATTTGCTCTCGTCAATATTCATGGTTCTGCACAATACTATACTTTCCTTATCATCTTTGTGCAGAACCATGCAACAAAGAGGAGAATTCCCACACTTCTCGTGGTCTTTGATTCTCAGGCTTAATTATTTACTTAATGGAAATCTGTCTATTTAATTGCATAATTTGTGGTGATGCTTCCAAAGTTTGCTGTTTGTGTGCATGCCACTGGAACTTTTGTGTGCAACACTCCCCTCAGTGTTCTGGTGTCACAGATTGTACACACAAATTGTAAGAGGGAAACCGTGGACTCCATGATGTACAACAGAATTTTTCCTGTACATTTTTTACTTCACAACAACGACACTCATATGCACATATATTTCTAGTTTCACTATGCAGGCTGATGGAAATATCAAGGATATGACCCTCCTCGCCTAATATGCTTGAGACGTTGATTATCTAGAGAATAGACAAAATGACGATGTTGATAGTGTTATGACGCTCCTTCTACTATCTCATTGTTCCCATGGGCGCGCGCTGGTCATTTGCCCTGACAAGCGAGGGAACATTTCTGGCTTTATCAGTGGCATCAACAACCACACGTTGTTAGTTGTTTCTTTTGTATCCATAATAAGTTCGACGGGTTTGCATCTGTGTTGTCACCTCAAAGAAAAGGATGTGTGTATTCTAAATTTTACACTATGATACCATTACAGGGATGGAAATATATGAAACAAAATGTCAAGTGTGTGCAGTATGACATCGATTGGAAGAGTCATGTCTTGTTAGTGGCCTGCCGTGATATTGCTTGTGGTGAAAAGCTATATAGCAATTACAGTGGCTATGAGCATGCGTGTCTGACCCAACGTTTCATCTAGCCTAACCCAACTGTGTTGACCTGACTAGTAGTAAAGGAGGCTGAAAGATTCAATCTAGTTTTCTGGAGAGATCCTACATAAATGCTTTTGAAATAGTACCCTCAATTTTGTTATAAGAGCCAAGAGGAATTGTCGATGTCCCTGCTCTCAAGGTGCGTCCTCCCATTCATATTGTTTTTATTCTACCTATTCATACCCTTTTTTGAGAGAAAATCGTCGTCCATGTGTGTCTCCTATTTATAAGGATGTTAGAAAATGAAGAATTTTGTACTAGTGTCTATTGGAATATGTTCCCGGTTAAAGGCGCGCCCACACACACTCACACACGCACACACACCAGCAAACATTTTTGTACTAGGGTCTATTGGGTTGTTCCTTCATTTTTGTTGTACACGGCTATGTGAGTGTTGATCCAGCTTCTTTCAATCATGAGCACTGCAAGTAAATTTACACCAAGGTATAAACAAAACATTTTTCATAAAGATGGATGGTATTTGAGTTGTACATACATTATTAGTTTCAGTGGAGTACGATTAATGAGACAACAACACTCGTTTGCAATGGTTTCAAAGATGCCACACTGATTTTTAAAATTTTACATCACCATACTATGCAGATGTTCTTTCCAATAGTATTTGAAAACCATTGGTTGCTTCAAAGTTTTACTATGTCTACGGGGCAAATCCTACTGGAGACTGGTTCTTTGCCATGTGTAATTACACATGGCAAAGACAGGTTTACACACGGCAAAATATTTTGCCGTGTACAGCACACAGCAAAGTATGCACGGCAAAATTCTGCACGGTAAAGTTTCTTTGCCGTGTGTTGCACACGGCAAAATATATAGAAATTTTGCCGTGTGCTTGGTTTGACACACGGCAAAATTTTTATATTTTGCCGTGTGTCAACCGAGGCACACGGGAAAATTTTTATATATTTTGCCGTGTATCAACCGAAGCACACGGTAAAGTTTCTGTATATTTTGTCGTGTGTCAACCGAGGCACACGGCAAAGTTTTACCCATTTGCCATGTGCTGCCATTCAAGGCACACCGCAAAGTTGTTTTTTTATTTTTTATATATATTACTTTGCCGTGTGCTGCCATCCAAGGCACACGGCAAAGTTGTTTATTATTTTTTTATATATATAGGAAACACAATTACAGAGTTCCAAAAACAAATTGCATATTTGAAATAGTGCAACTAGTATTTCCTTATAATCAATTTTTACTTATAGCACAAGCTTTTTTAATGTTGCAACCAAGGGGATGAGAATAACCCACACACTCCAATCATTCGCAAGGAGGAGCTGTAAAATCTGAATGTGGCAAAGTATCCTTTCTATATTTATAGCTGGTTCTAACTACTTACAACAAGCATAGTGGATCTTTTACAATAAAAATTGAATCACCATCCCAAAGATGACCCCTTACAGTAAAAAATGCTCTAAAAAATTCTATGTTTTCCACATTGATTTTAGTACTCAAACTGTAAGCATTACAGTTTTTCAGAGTCCAGATATGCACCACAGCAAATATAGGTCAGATTAAACTAGGCTAAGGTCCTTACATCACCGGCTAAGGTCTACACAAATTATAAGAAACAACTTTTTTGCTATGAAAGGACAAGGATATATAAAAAGAATCTAAAGGATCTGCAGTATGTAAACTACACTGTGTAGTTAACAAAAAACTAGTGTTTTGTTTTAGATTCTTTAAACGCGACGGAGATCACAATGAAATAGTGAAAATTGATCTTCAGTAATGCTCCTACCGGTTGCAATATGCATGATCACCGGGGCACATTAATTTTGATTAATAGCCCAGAGCAGCAAGGCAACGGCCGCCACACATGAAAAATCATGGCTTATGAGCCACAAGAAAAAAAACAACAAAGCACCCATGAAACGACCTCGATTTATGCGAAGGGAAAACCACAGTGTTGAAGTGTAATATGACCATTTAAATCACATTACTCGATAACAATTGAATACCATAATCCATACATCGAACAAAAGAGTGCAAATAGAGAGGTTTAAAATAACTTATTACATCGCCACTTGGCGGGATTAGAGTTCATGCAGCATAACAATAAAAGCTTGAGGTGCAAAAGCTATCATCCTCGATCCAACTTGAGTGTAGGCACAAAACCCACAATCGCTGTACTTCCCAGAAGAGTACTCACTCCTTGAACCTGAAACCAAATTTTTAGTACGATTTGTACTGGCCACACTCTCATCCTATGTATTGCTTTGTGGTAACTGGATGCAATATGGATATATCAAAAGGAACCTATAAAGCTAGGGTTTCCTATGCAGCAGTCAGGTATATAAATAATAATATAGTAGTCATATTTTAAACTCATTCCCAAACCCACAAGATCCATCACCATCCATCTCTGAAGCACCATCCCATCTCCTCCAACACCATCTCAGACTTAAGTCGACAAGCCAACTCCCTTTCAGCTCGTCTCAGTGGCCCGCAGCCCTCAACCTGGCTCACGGCCGAAAAACATACTCAGGGGGAAGGTAGAATACTCCACTCACTAGTCCGGTGCATGCGGAACACAGGAAAGGTCCATAGCTAAAGAATTGGCTTATGTATCGATCGATTAACCATACACTCTACAGAGGTTTCACTAATCTACTAGATAACCATCACCAGTGCTTGCAATCACCTAGGCAGATTCCGGGCGCCTACTGCCATAGAACGATGCCACTCTACCATCCAGCTCTGGATCACTAAAAGTGTGAAGAGAGCATGTATTTGCTCCCGAAGAGGATGACATGCCATGTACCCACTCCTGAAGGGGTGCCATGATTGTCTTGGTAGGGTGTTAGCTCCATCTCATGCATATACCTCCCTAGCACTATTCACCTAGCAGTAGTGGCATCGATCTATCCAGCGGTTTGGCTGTCTCCCTCCCATGGAGAGCGAATGGAAAGCAAGAGATTCCTCAGGTCCAGATACCAGCACAGCAGTTCCTAAGTGTGACCAAACCGGGATATCTTCATCAGGGTTTATCTTTAACATGCTACCACGGCACCTTCGTCCCGAGCTCCACCTCTCAGAGGATCACACCCAAAGACCACCATCACATCTCAGTTAGCTCGCCACAGGCTCCTCTCGTGGGAATGTCCAGATCCATTCCCTGGCAGGACTTGCTCCAAAAGCTCGTCGTAGATCCCGGCTCGATCGACTCAACCCTCACCCTACTCCCTGCCGTAAGCTCCACCCCAAACCCAGATATAGCATCATCAATTTACATGCCCGTCTGATCCAACATCTCACACATCACCAGCCTGGCACCCTCCAGGCCTTACCCGGGTTCATCACGTCGCATCAAAATGTAAGCGAGTGAAGTATATATATATAAATATAGCAGATAAGCAAGTGGCTAACATAACAGCGGGTAAGCAAGTAAAAGGTTACAACAAGGTAGGGCTCATCAATTAATAATCTATCATGCAATCCTAGCACAGGAAAATCATTATAGCAACAGGAATTAAAGCACTAGCCATGCTACATTTGTCATGCCTAATGGGATCTACGAGGTTGGGTGAGGTGTGGCACCTTCACTGACATAGCTATCGGACTTCTCCTGGTAGTCACTGTCGTCAGACTTGTCCTCGATTGAGCCTGTCACGAGAATTAATGGTCACGGAAGCGACCCCTATAGATTAGCACAAAGAACAAATGCCAAATAGAAGATCCAAAAGCACTCAAACATAGCATAAATAGATAGGGCTTGATTTATAGAAAATTTGGATATGTGGATCATATTTTTCGGAGCTCGTATGAATTAGTTATGATTTTTCAAATATTTAACCATTTTTAAAAAAATAAAAAGTACCGATTTATCTGATGCTGACATGTCGCAGCACGGGATTGGGCCACGTGTCATGCGCGGGTCCAACAAAGACAACTCAGCTGCTGACATGGCGGATGACATCATGCTGACCGGTACACGTCGGGGCGGAAGAGGTCGGTGGCGGGAGAGGGCGATGGCGGCACTGCTCACCGGCGCGGTCGAGGATGGAGTTGCGGTATACGTCCAGTAGCTTTGGCTCATAGTACTGCTCCTCCTTCCTTCTCCCGACATAGCAGTAGCGGCTCCGGGTCGGCGGCGGCGGTCTTCTTCTCCAACTCCGGCGGTAGCGACTTCTTTCCTCCCCGCCCCCTTCTCCTCCTTCCTTCCTTTTCTTCCCCAAATTGGACTGGCCGGAGGTGCAATTGGGTTCCACCGGAGTGGTGGCGGTGGCTGGGAACCCTAGAGCTCTGGGCCTTGCTCTTATAGGGGCGCCGCGGAGGTAGGTGGCCGGCGGATGGTGATCAGGCGAGGGAAGCTCGATCAGGCAGCCGGGGAGGGCTCCAAGTCAGCAATTGAGGCTCGGTTTGGATCCATGGAGTCAGAGAGAGGAGGCTAGCACGGGCTGGGTGTGAGAATGCTTTACAGCAGCGTATTTTCACCGTGGCAGCAGCGCATATGCGTGCGCGCGTGTGGAGAATTTTGCCCGCGCCGCAGGCATCTTGCTGTCGCCCGGTCAGGACAGGTGGTGGGCTTGCGCGCGTTGATGAGGTGGAGGTCTAGATCAAGCGGCCAAGGTGTGTTACTTAGGGGCGATGCGGGGAGCAGGCGCTGACATGGTGACGTCAGGCGAACGGCCGGTCGATGGGGGGATCGTGTGGAGCTCATGACAGATGGCCCCCACTGCGGGGTTCGGTCATCAGCGGCTTAGGCCGGCTGCTGAAGCGGTGCGGCATTCATGCTGGGCCATCGGCCTTGGTAGGCTGATGCGGAGAGTAGGAGAGCGGGTGAGCGGCCGGGCCGCTTGCTGGGCCATCCCGCGCGGCGGGAAAGGAGAGGGAGAGCGGGCGGACAACGACAGCTGGGCCGGCTTGCTGGGTTAGCACGGTGGGAAGAGAAAGGAGAGAGGGCAGGCCGGGCTTGGGCCGGTTGCTTGCTCAGGCCGAAGGCTTTCTTTTTATTCTTTTGATTTTCTTTCTTTTTTTCCATTTTCAAATACATGTACATACATATATATATGTTTATATATATGTGATGTGCCAACTTTGCATAACAAAGTAGTGAGCATACAAGGCCCTGGTATTGTTAGGGTACTAGTCCCTTAATATTTATTTTTAAAAATAAATATTATGGTCTCATTTTATTATTCATTACATAAATCAAATAAAAAATCCAAATCACATGTGTTAATGCAATATGACATGAGAGCTAATGAAACATGTAGGTAAAGCCATTGCCACATTTGGAAACAACATATCAAACATTGATCAAGATATATTTTGAAACATTTTATTATGTTATGATGACATGCGATATTATGCATGACATGATGGGGTTGATGCATGTTTAGGGGTGGATGATGACATGCCACACTCATCACTCATAGGTTTTTTTGAAAAAAATTTGTAGCTCGGATTTTCAGGTTGTTACAGTCCTCTCCCCTCATTGGAATCTCGTCCTCGAGATTTAAGAAGTGACATACCCCTTAAAGAGGTAAGGATACTGTAGCAGAAGTTGATTCTCATCTTCCCATGTTGCTTCACATTCGGTGTGTTTGCTCCATTGAACCTTGCACATAGGGATAGACTTGCTTCGGGTCTCTTTGGTTTCATAACCCAAAATCTTGATGGGGTGTTCTTTGTATTCTAGGGTATCTTGGATATCAAGCACATCAGTGGTGACTGTTTCTTCCTCTGGTACCCTCAAACACTTGTGTAGCTGTCAAACATGGAATACAGGATGTACTCCTACCAACTATGGGGGTAGTTCAAGCTTGTATGCCAGCTTTCCAACTCTCTGACAGATGCGGTAAGGGCCAACATATCTTGGAGTTACTTTCCCTTTCACATGGAATCTGACAGTACCATGAAGTGGAGACACTTTGAGATAGACATAGTCCCCAACTTTGAATTTAAGGTTTTGACGCCTTTTATCCGCGTAGCTCTTCTGTCAGCTTTGAGCGATTCTCAAGTTCTCTCTAACCTGAGCTACTCCTTCTTCAGCTTCCTTGATCTTGGCGGGGCCAAAGACTGCCCTCTCACCTGGGTGGTCCCACATCAATGGGGTTCTACATGGCTTGCCATAAAGAGCCTGAAAGGGTGACATCTTGATACTTGCCTGGTAGCTGTTGTTGTAAGAGAACTCAGCAAAAGACAAACATTTCTTCCAATCTGTTCCGTATTTGAGAACACTGGCACGAAGCATATCCTTGAGAATCTGATTCAACCTCTCTGTCTAACCATCAGTTTGCAGGTGGTAAGTAGTGTTGTAGTCAAGGTCAGTCCCAATGGACTCATGAAGAGCTTGCCAGAATCGAGACATGAATTGGGGTCCACGATCTGACACAATACTCTTAGGATCTCCATGAAGCCTCAAAATCTCCTTGATGTACAAGTCTGCCAACTGTTCGACACGTATTGAAGTCTTGACTGGTATAAAGTGTGCTACCTTCATCAGACGATCCACTATTACCCATATGGAGTCATGACCTTGCGGGGATCGAGGCAATCCTAGGATAAAGTCCATGGATATGCTCTCCCACTTCCATTCAGGAACATCAAGTGGTTTGAGTAATCCAGCGAGTCTTCTGTATTCGGCCTTGACTTTGTTACAGATGTCACATTCGGCCACATGTCTAGCAATGTCTGTCTTCATGCCTTTCCACCAGAAATGCTTCTTTACGTCTTGATACATTTTTGCACCACCAGGATGGATGCAATACTTGGAGTCATGTGCTTCTGGCAGAATTTCCTTACGCAAAGCAGGGTTGCTGGGCACACAGACTCTGTCCTTGAACCAGATGGTTCCATGCTCATCTTCTCTGAATTCGGGGCTGTAGCCTAGCTTCATTAATCCATGTATGTATTCTGTTTCCTCACAACTTTTCTGAGCTTCACGGATTCACTCGGTGAGATTATACTCGATGCAAAGTTCATGCAATAGACCATGGGGTACTATCTCGAGCTGGAGATCTTAAATTTCTTTCCTTAATTCAGGTGGCAGGGTTGAGGTGAACAGAGCATGACAATAGGTCTTGCGACTAAGAGCCTCTGCGACTACATTCGCTTTTCCTGGATGATAGTGAATTTCCATGTTGTAGTCCTTGATTAGCTCTAGCCATCTGTGCTGTCTCATATTCACATCTTCCTAAGTCAAGAAGTACTTCAAGCTCTTATGATCGGTATATATATCACACTTGTTGCCAATAAGATAATGCCTCTAGATCTTCAGGGCGTGCACAACAGCTGCTAACTCGAGATCATGTGTGGGGTATTATTGCTCGTGCTCCTTCAACTGTTGGGAAGCATAAGCAATAACTTTCCCATTCTGTATCAGCACACAACCTAGTCCTTGGCGAGAGGCATCACAATAGACGACAAAGTCATTAGTGATATCAGGTAAGGCTAGGACAGGTGTGGTAGTGAGTTTCTCTTTCAGAGTTTAGAAACTATGCTCACACTCAGGTGTCCATTCAAACTCGTTGGCCTTTTTCAAGAGATTTGTCATGGGGCGAGCTATCTTTTAGAAGTTCTCAATGAATCAGCAATAGTAACCTGCCAATCCCAAGAAACTCCTGATCTCGTACACATTGCGAGGCTGCTCCCATTCTTTCATGGCCTCTATCTTTGCAGGATCTACAACAACACCATCAGCTAAGAGTACATGACCAAGGAAAGCAACTTCTTGAATCCAGAACTCACATTTGTTGAACTTGGCATAGAGTTGGTGTTGGGATAGCTTCTCGAGCACTATCCTCAGGTGTGCTTCATGTTCTTCGATAGTGGATCAATAAACTAGAATGTTATTAATGAAGACTACCACAAACTAGTCAAGATCATCCATAAACACCTTGTTCATCATGTTTATGATGTAGGCAGGGGCATTTGTGAGATTGAAGGATACAACGGTGAACTCATACTACCCATAGAGAGTGCCAAAAGCTGTCTTGGGTATATCTTCCTCATGAATCTTCATTTGATGATAACCAGATCTGAGATCAATCTTTGAGAAGTACTTAGCACCATGAAGCTGATCAAGCAGGTCATCGATCCTTGGCAGAGGATACTTGTTCTTGATGGTAACAGCGTTAAGATTTCGGTAGTCAATGCACATCCTCATTGTGCCATCCTTCTTTTTCACAAACAGAACAGGTGATCCCTAGGGTGAGGCACTACGTCTAATAGATCCCTTATCGGAGAGCTCTTTCAACTGCTTCTTGAGCTCATCCAGTTCATCAACTGACATGCGGTACGGTCACTTAGCAATGGGACCGGTTCCCAGCACAAGGTCAATGATGAACTCAACATCATGATCAGGTGGCATGCCTGGCAACTCTTCTAGAAACACATTCTCATAGTCCCTGACAACGGGGACATTATCAAGAGTCTTCTCCTCTTTCTGAGATTCTGCTTAAGACTTGAGTGCATTTAGGGCACATAGAACAGATACTAATTTATCTTTCTGAGGTGCATATCTAACTGCTTGGCCAGAAGGGTCAGTTATCTAAACATATCTGGGTGAACAAGAGATCAAACCTTTGTGCTCAGTAAGCCAATCCATGCCTAGGATGACATCCAAACCATTTGAAGGTAGAAGGGTAAGGTTAGCTTGGAAGGTTGGACCCTCGATAGAAAGCTTCACTCCCTTACAGATATGGGTGCTTCTCATCTCACTTAGGGGAGAACTGGTGACTATAGGCTCCAAACATGGAGTGGTAGGTATTTTGTTCTCTCGTCCAAACTTGGATGAGATGTATGAACATGTAGCTCTAGAATCAAATAGAACGGATGCTTTAATGCCATTAACCAAAAAACATACCATACACAACATCTGGGGCAGCTTGAGCTTCTTCTGCGTTCATGTGTGTGAGGCGACCATGCCTTGCAGATCCACGGTACTGAGACTTGGGTGCAGCAAGTGCGGGCATCTTCTCAAGGCAGTCAAACACCTTGTGTCCAGGTTTGCCACAACCAAAGCAAGTGAACGGCACACTACCTATGGGGGTTGGCACAGCGGCCTTCCAGTTGCCTGAGTTTGGCCCAGCACTAGCAGGTGTAGAGTGGTCGGACCCATGACGTGGCTGCGAAGAGTGCTCACAGGGGTAGCGATCCTTCCCAGAGTGATCACGAGAGCGGTGATCACGAGAGTGACGGTCACAGAAGTGATGGTCACAAGAAGAATGGGAGTGGTCAGCAGAGTAGACACCACCACTCTTACCCAAGCCATAGGTAGAGTCCTTGTCGTAGTGAGGACGGCTAGAAGACCTATCCTGATGGAACCTCTTGCGCTCATGGTCATGGTAGAAGCCCTCAGACTCTTCTTCTCCCTTCTGGACATTTCTCCTACCTCCTTCTGGTCTTTCTCGAGCTGTATGCAGTGATTGATCATGTCATGAAGGGTGTGACTCTTGGTGCCTCCCAGGGCCACCTTGATCTTGGGGTTCAGACCCTTCTTGTACTAAGTGATCTTCTCCTTCTCAGAAGCCGCAACATGCATAGGTGCATAGCACAGCAAACTGGTGAAGGTGTTGGTGTATTCGCAGATGTCACATCCCCTCTGGGTAAGGTTGCGGAATTCCTCCTCCTTATGCTCCATGATTCCCTCAGGAACATGGTACTCGATGAACTCATCAGTGAACTTGTCCCAGGTGATGTGATCAGGGTCCTAATGGGCTTGGCAGTAGCTATCCCACCAGGAGCGAGCGGCTCCAGTGAGATGGTGAGCAGTGATTCTAACTCACTCCTCAGGAGTACAAGTGGTAAGCTCTAGCTTCTTCTCAATCTCACGAAGCCAATCATCAGCTTCCAGCGGTTCCTTGTAGGTGCCATCAAACGTGGGTGGCCTGAGCTTTAGAAAACCCTCAAGTTTCCTCTGGAAGTCATTCAGGTTTGCTCCAAAGTGGTGATTGGCTATATTGACCAATGCGGCGAGCAGCTGTGTCTGTTGCGCCATCACTTCCACCAGGTTCGGCGGCGGTGGTGGTGGCGGGATCGGCTACGTTAGAGGGTTTGGCTGAGGTGGAGGTCCATTGCCATTGGCATCACCTCCTCCAGCGGCACCTCAAGCTGGCGGGGTCTGCTCACGGTCTTGCCCACCCTGGTTGAGGTTGATGGGCAGAACACGACCTCCCCTGTGTCCATAGCATCTTCCATGCCCAAGCTTGGGCTCTGGTGGAGGCGGACGGTTGCCCAAACATGTGGAGCGACATGCAGACATCTACGACACGGGTCGACAACGGTTTAGTACTTTATTAATTCATTATAATTAAATGATTTCAACGATTTAAGGAAAAATATTTAATCTATCCAACACTCATACAAAGAAGCAATAAGAGCCATAAAATGCGATAAGATCAATCATTCATTACATGGTTTGCATTACGTGGCATCATCTCTAGTAGCTACGCTAGATGACGTGCGAGACTCGCACTACGAGAAGGTAACTCATGGAGGGTACATCAGGGATGATACATCATAACTCATGGATAGAAACTAGCTCAACTCTAACTCATGACGTGGCCACACAGGGTCCACACTACTCTGACTCGTACATCGGTGTGTTGTACACTGCTGGGTGAAAACGGCTGTCAAGAACCATCAGCTCCTCCTGTGACATGTGAAGGCACTTCACATAATCCTGAGCTTCTCCGAACTCCTTGGTAAGCGATAGGTTGGTGGGAGCTGGACAGTGGTCCTGCCTCAAGAGAGTCCGGCCAATCTGGAAAGTTTCCTTGATGGGGTCCTTGCGTCTAGCTGACAAAGGAAGTCTGTCACGCAACTCAACGTACTCCTGGCAGCGTCTCTCATTAGTGTTCTGCCAAGCTATCTTAAGCCTCTTGTACCAGTCCACCAAGGTCTCGTTCTGAATCATCAGGGCATTCAGATGGCCTTGGTTGCACTATGCTTTTGTCTCTACTTTCTTTAGGGCTTTGACGAGCATTGACTTCTCACACTGCACGGTGAAGTTGCTCTTGCCATCTTCCTGACTCCTCTTCTAAAGTTCTCTGATCTCCTTGACCTTGTCCATCTTCTCTCCTACCAACTGGAGAACTCTTGCACCGAGGTAGTAGTTCCGAAGTCCAATGTCCTCCAACTTGTCTTGCAGGTCAGCGACCTCGACTTTGTGGGCTCTTGCCTACCATGCAAGCTTGTCCTGCATCAGGGAAATGGTTGCCTTGAGACTTTCCTTCTCCTCAACTTCCTTCTTGCAGAACTCCTGGTACTCCATCAGGGTGTTGCAGTCAAGACTCCTCTTCTTCTCCTAGTGCTCTATGTAGCGGTTTTGCTCGAAGAGGTGAGCGGCGGAGGCACGGCTGCAAAGGCTGGTCTCAGCTAGGATGATCAGCCTGACCTGGTCGTCCTGCTGCTCTGGTGTGAGGAGAGAGTTCAAGGCCTGAGGAATAAGACAAAACTCTATGTTGCAAAGGTGCTCGTAAGTAATCTTCATTACTTCATGCAGAGCCTTGAGTGACACAGACTGGATTCCTTCTTCGATTGAGTCCTCAACTGACACCTCTAGGAGAGCTGGTACTGAAGGTAGAGTCTGACTTGTCGAGATCTCCAAGTGAGTGACCGCGTAGCCCTTGATTCCCCCTTCTGAGTCAGGTGCTCCAGTGCAGGTTTACTTGATCTCCTTAACAGGCACTCTGAGTACTCCCAGAACACAGCATAGAGTGTACGAAAAGCCTAGAAACTCCTGTCCCTGGTAGGTGAACTCAGCCTTGGGCATGCTGCTCAACAGTCCAAGCGGGGTCTAAAGCTTGTCATCTGCACATTTAAAGGGAAAAGGGGTCAGCAAGTCAGTAATAATAGAGAAGCCTTGCATAAGAAGAAATGCAGGGTCGGTATATAACCGAAAGAAAAGCTAGTTTGTCCTATTCTATCGTCCATTTCTAGGGTTTCGTCCTAGGGTCAAGTATGGCTCCTGATACCAACTAAAATGACCTTGATTTCTGTGAAGGGAAAACCACAGTGTCGAAGTGTAATATGACCATTTAAATCACATTACCCGATAATACTTGAATACCATAATCCATACATCGAACAAAAGAGTGCAAATAGAGAGGTATACAATAACTTATTACATCGCCACTTGGCGGGATCAGAGTTCATGAAGCTATCATCCTTGATCCAACTTGAGCATAGGCATGAAACCCTCAATCGCTATACTCCCCAGAAGAGTACTCACTCCTTGAACCTAAAACCAAATTTTCAGTAAGATTTATACTAGCCACACTCTCATCCTATGCATTGCTTTGTGGTAACTGGATGCAATATTGATATATCAAAAGGAACTTATAAAGCTAGGGTTTCCTATGTAGCAGTCAGGTATATAAATAATAATATAGTAGTCATATTTTAAACTCATTCCCAAACCCACAACATCCATCACCATCCATCTCTGAAGCACCATCCCATCTCCTCCAACACCATCTCAGACTCAAGTCGATAAGCCAACTCCCTTTCGGCTCGTCTCGGCGGCCCGCAGCCCTCAACCTGGCACACGACCAGAAAACATACTCAGGGGGAAGGTAGAATACTCCACTCACTAGTCCGGTGCATGCGGAACACAGGAAAGGTCCATAGCTAAAGAATTGGCTTATGTATCGATCGATCAACCATACACTCTGCAAAGGTTTCACTAATCCACTAGATAACCATCATCGGTGCTTGCAATCACCTAGGCAGATTCCGAGCGCCTACTGCCATAGAACGATGCCACTCTACCATCCAGCTCTAGATCTCTGAACGATGCCATGCTACATTTGCTATACGTAATGGGATCTACGAGGTTGGGTGAGGTGTGGCACCTGCACTGACGTAGCTGTCGGACTTCTCTTGGTAGTCACTGTCGTCAGACTTGTCCTCGCTCGAGCCTGTCACGAGAATTAATGGTCGCGAAAGCGACCCCTATAGATTAGCACAAAGAATGAATGCCAAATAGAAGATCCAAAAACACTCAAACATAGCATAAATAGATAGTGCTCGATTTATAGAAAATTTGAATATGTGGATCATATTTTTTGGAGATCGTATAAATTAGTTATGATTTTTTAAAGATTTAACCATTTTCTGAAAAAGAAAAGGGACGGTTTATCTGGTGCTGACACGTGGCAGCACGGGATTGGGCCACGTGTCATGCGTGGGTCCTACAGAGACAACTCAGCTGGTGATATGGCGGATAACGTCAGGCTAACGTCTGCATTGATCAGGTCAACAGAGGCCTAACAGGTGGGTCCGGGGTGACATCACTGCTGACGTCAGCAATCAATGGTCAACAGTCAACGGTATGGTGGGCCCCACTGTGCCGTTAACAGGCTGTTAATGGGCCGGGTGGCCCGGATATGGGCCGGGCCAGGCCCGCCACGTGGCACGCTCTGGTGCTGCCATGTCATCACGCTGGATCCACAACGGGCTCGGTTCACGGCTGTCGGTCGATGGTACACCGAATTCACTGGGGGGCACTGTCAGCGACTCAAATCCACATACGCCAGGTGCACGGATGAGTCCTCTGGTCCACATAGTCCACTGTTCAGTCCGTGGTGCACCGGCGTCCACTGGCCCCACTGGCAGTTGCTCTGGTTCACATGGACCACGTCCTTCTTCCTCCTGCTCATTCCATCCCCATTTCTCTGTCTCCTTCGCCCAATGGTGCGGCTCGCCGACGGAGGGGAATCTCTGATTCTCGGCGCTACGGTGGTCCTCCGGCATCATTTTCTTGCCCATCAACTCCAGAACGTCAAGGCGAACATGATGGTGGTCATCAAGGTGGCGGCTTGGCTCCCGGCGGCGTACTCCACGGCGGACGGCGGGTCGGCGGCGACGGCACTCGGTGAACTCTTCACACCGAGCATCTCTAGGTCCAATTTGACACACGGGAGCATGATTGAGTGCACGTAGCACCTTCCCAATGCGCCGACGGTGACCAAAGGCCATGGCGGAGTCTGCGCGGGCAGCAACTCCCACGGCGGAGCTTCGGCGGAACCTTGGTGCTCCGCAATGGCACTCAGAGAGGGTCCACGACCTCCATTTTCTCCTCCGGTCGATGCAGCTCATCAAGGTGGTGCTCCTCGGCTCCTTCTTGGACCTTTCTGTGGTCGGAGATAGTAGGAAATGGCGGTGAACGGCGGCACCCTAGAGCGGCACGGCTGCGGCACGACAGTGGCAAGATGGCTCGGGGACGGTGCTCTAGCGATGCAAACGCGGAGGTAGGGTGTGCACAGGGTCCGTCTCATCAAGGTGAGCATGGATCCGTGGACAAAGGAGGGCAAGCTCAACAGAGAGGAGATCAAGATGGCACTCGGCGCACGGCGACTCGCATGGCGGTGCTCCGATCTGGCATCCGCCTGATGCCGTGGTCCAAGGGCTCAGCTGGTCTCGTGAGTGTGTGTGCATGTGTCCAGGTAGACCGATGGAGGTCTCGGCCTACGGGCTCGCAAGGCAGAGTGCCATGACCGGTAGCAGAGGTCGGGGCGGAAGAGGGCGATGGCGGCGGTGCTCACCGGCGTGGTCGAGGATGGAGTTGCGGTACATGTCCAGCAGCTTTGACTTGCGGTACTGCTCCTCCTTCCTACTCCCACGCAGCAGCGACGGCTCTAGGTCGATGGCGGCGGCCTTCTTGTCCAACTCCGGGGGCAGCGGCTCCTTTCCTCCCCACCCCCCTTCTCCTCCTTCCTCTGTTTCTTCCGCAAATTGGACTGGCTGGTGGTGCAATTGGGGTTCCACCGGAGTGGTGGTGGCAGCTGGGAACCCTAGAGCTCTGGGCCTTGCTCTTATAGGGGCGCCGCAGAGGTAGGTGCCCGACGGACGGCGATCAGGCGAGGGAAGCTCGATCAGGCGGCCGAAGAGGGCTCCAAGTCAGCAATTGAGGCTCAGTTTGGGTCCATGGAGTTAGAGAGTGGGGCTAGCGGGGGCTGGGAGCGAGAATGCTTTACAGTGGCATAGTTTCACCGCGGCGGCAGCGCATGTGCGTGTGCGCGCGCAGAGAATTTCGCCCGCTCCGTGGGCATCTTGCTATCGGCCGGTCGGGCCAGGTCATGGGCTTGCGCGCATTGATGAGGCAGAGGTCTGGATCGAGCGGCCGAGGCGGGTTGCTTAGGGGCGACGCGGGGAGCAGGCGCTGACATGGTGATGTCGGGCGAACGGCCGATCGATGGGGGGACCGTGGGGAGCTCATGACAGCTGGCCCCCACTGCGGGGTCCGGTCGTCAGCGGCTCAGGCCAGCTGCTGAAGCCGTGCGATGTTCATGCTGGGCCGTCGGCCTTGCTGGGCCGATGCGGAGAGAAGGAGAGCGGGCGAGCGGCCGGGCCACTTGCTAGTTGGCTTGCGAAGGAAGCGGACTGCGCCACTGTAGGTTGGCTTGCGAGGGTTCACGCCAAGTAGCCCTGCTGCATCCTCCTGCAATCCCCACGCCGACGTGCCCTCCATCCTCCACCTCCTGCTCTGCATCCAAGCCAATCGCGCGTCTCCCCGCACCGATCATGGATGCTGTCCCTACACCATCGGTGACCTGCCCCGAACCCACCCATCGCAGCATCTGTACTGGAATGGCAGTGGTCCTCCATGCAGCCAAGAAGCCTAGAAAGAATTAGGGCAAATTTATAGGAGGAAGACCGTTTGTGGTACTGGAGGCAGTACGTGGTGGAGGAGGTGAAGCGGCGTAGTGGTGGAGGAGATGAAGTGCAACAAACACATAACGTAATGGTGCCTGGCTCAGAAGAGGGAGAGGCACGCAACTCGCTGCATTGGTGCGGGAATGGGAAAGGATCTAATGATGACGTGGCTTATTGAGAAGCTAAGAAAATATAGTAGTGGGGATCTCCTATTTAGGCATAGAGGATATAGTTCACGCCTTTTGCCCTTGTCTTATCGCTAATCCCGCTCGGTGTAGTACAGACTCCAGTACACTATGGCTTTAATTTTGTGCAGCTCAACTTCAACCATTGCCGTTCATAAACACTTGGGGTGATAGCTTTTACCTCAAGTGCCTAAGCCATATAAGTGAAATGAAAAAATTGATTTGCAGGTTGCTTGTTATGCTAGCTAATATTTTACTAGGTTTTGATTATTTATTAGATTAAAACACGAAACTGAACCTGTATCAAGAAACACATATAGATAGATTTAGTAAAGAAAGGGATGTGCTTGTTATGGAACTAAATCAAGCAGTCTACTTCACATTTTATAAGATGCTACAAGATGAAGGAAGCATTCTCTTGCTATGCACAAGAAAAGGACAAGGGTACTGCCATTTATTCCATCCAAAAATGGAGCTAGAAGACTAAAACAAATGGTGTCTCTAGCCACTACTTTCATATCTTCAAAAACAGAGTTCAGTTGTCTTACATGACTGGTATGGCACCTAGATCTTCCAATCCAACAAGATTGGAGGTAGGCGACACTACTACAATAAACTCAACTGTGGCAGGCAAAAAGGATTTACCAAGACGAGCTTTGGAAGCACCTCAAAACAAATTTCATAGTAAATAATTTATTTTCAGGGGGTGTGGGCAGGGGGCAAACTGCCTCGGTTCATCAAACAAAGAAAAAAAAAGAAACCCCACGGACAAGCCTAGGGAGCCCATCGTCCTCGGGAACGCTGAGCGGATTGGTGAGGGGTGCCGCCGCTGCTCACTAATCTGGGGACTAGCTGCCCGCATCGCCCACCAGATCCGCCTCCGTGCCACCAAAACCAGCCTCATTAGCCGTGGATGTGCTTTCGGGAAGCTCGCTGGCTATGGGACCACTGCCGACACAAGGCCTAGGCCTGCTAAAGCCACTGCCACTGCCAGGAGTATGTCATAGCCGTGATAGAGAAGGGGGAACGGAGCAGCCGCTAAGACCGGTCACGACCGTGAGGAGCCTTGGCTGGGAGGAGAGGAGGGGCCGCAGGCTAGCACGTACACGTACGAATGTGCATTTGCCATCCGCCGTCATGGGGGCGGAGCAGCCAAGCCGATGCCACAAACACGAGAAATAGCCACGCACGACACGGCCTCGTGACGACGGAGATGAGTAGAATGTGCACGGAAGATAGCCATACACGGGAGAGCTCCGGAGCGCGTCACACTACGTCTCTATTGAACTTCCACAGCGGGCCTTTTAGATTTTCCACAGCGGACCTTGGCGTCCGCTTGTGGTGCCATGCCACGGTAAACCCAGGCGGGACCGCAGCGGGCACCGGCGTCCGCTGGGGTAAATGGCTTTACCACAGCTGGCAACATAAGCCGCCCACTGCGATAAATGAGTATTAACCGCAGCGGGCGGCTTATGTTGCCCGCTGCGGTAAAGAATTTTCGAAAAACAAAAAAAAAACCCAGACGGCTGGATCTGAGCCCGGCGCCGCCAGGAGCTCCACCGTGCTGCATCCCGCTAGGAACTCCAAATCTGGCGCCTGACCTCATCCTCGCCGGATCTGCTGCAGTGGATCCGAGAGGCTGTTGCTCGCCGGATCTCCACGCCTAGCACCCGTCCCATCGTCCAGCGCTAGGACTTGCTCCCGATCTGCAGTAGAGGGAGGGTGAGCAAAGGAACAGCTCTGGATCTGAGAGACGAGAGAGAGAAGAAGGGCATTCCTGCACCGCCGTCGCCGAAGAGGCCCTCCATCCGCCATCGTGGGGCCGTGAAGCTGCTTGCAGTGGGGCTGCAGCCACCTCGCCGGTCGCTCGTAGGGGATCATCAGGCCGGCGCCTCCTCTCTTGGATCCTGACGCCTCCTCTCAGATCCCGCCGTCGGGAGGCGGATCCTACCGCCAGGTGGCAGATCTCGCTGTCTCCTCACGCACCCACCATCAGAAGGCGGGTAGGAAGGGATGGAAGGGGTGCGCGGTCCACCATCGCGAGGCAGATCCTGCCTGCTGCTGCGACGGTGACTCCTGCGCTCGCGCCGCTACGCCTCCATGGCTCCACCCACCATACACCGGTGCCAACCGGGGCTCCTGCTCCACCCGTCATACACCGCATGAGGGAAGGGAGAGAGTGCATAGAGATAGTGGAGGGCTCTGGGAGTGCATGCGATGGAGGAGTGGAGGGGAGGTAGCGCATGCGCTCAAGAGAAGGAGTGGAGGGGAGTGAGTGCATGCCCTTGAGAGAGGGATTGGAGGGCAGGGAGAGGCACTTGGCGGCTGGAGTGGAGGGAGGTGTCCACGGATGAGAAGGAAAGTCGCGCCTAGCGGCTGGAGTGGAGGGAGTTGTGACCTAACCCGCATTTTGGGCTCCAAGCTGGGCCGTATTTACCACGGCGGGCCATATAGAATGCCTGCTGCGGTAAATTGATTTGTCGCAGCGGGCATCCTAAGGTGTGCGCTGCAGTAAATCAATTTATCGTAGCGGGCAAAAGTGGCCGCTGCGGTAAGTCGTGGTGATTTATCGCGGCAGGCAACAAAAACATGCGTTGCGGAGCCTATTTTTGCAACGCTGCGGAAATTCATCTTTGACCTAGTGTCAAGATCAGTAGGTGGAGCATGGAGGCCGTGGATGTGGACCTCCATGCAGAACAGATGGAAGTGCGTGGTGGCAGAGTTAGAGAAAACGATCTCCACCACCAGCAGCAAAAGCAAGGGGAGGTGGATCGGCGACAATCTCTGCCCGCGGGAGCAGGCTGGCAATGGCTATGAATCTTCGTCGACGCTGGCCGTCGATTATCCAACATGGCCCGCTGGCCGGCAACTTGAGGAGAACACTGCTCAATTGTGCCAAGCACGCTTGCTGCACCATTTGGATGTCGCGCTGACGGCCGGCAGCTGCATGCATGACGACACCGACATCGCCGTCGACGCCTTGGTTAAGTTTTCTGTAGTAGTGGCAGGGGAACGTGGGCGCAAAGAGGCCTCGGGCCACGGCCCCGATGATCCGGTCGCTGGCTGACCTAACCTGCATCTACGCGTGTGGCCTGAGGCACTCAGATCCAAGAGAGGCACACACAGTTTCAGCCATAGCCCGGTCTACCCAATCACACGGTCGTCGACGGGCCTAGCCGGTGTGCGCACATGAGGGCCAAGATACTCGGACTTGGATGTGATTAAGCCCTAAACAGATTCGGTCAAAAAAGGCCTATCACTGGAGGGCCTACCGCAATAGAGCGGCCGCCCTTGGTCCCCCGCGTGCATCCAGCAGTGCTTGTGGTCGGAACCACCGTGCAGAGCGGAGAGAGGCCTGATGCCGTGGGTGCAAACCATTGGGTGCAAACCCGGCCACCGCCTAGCTTAGCAGGTTAGCGTGTGGGCCTCCGGCCATGGGCGTAGCCGCTGCACCTGGCCATCAGGCCTCGCCGTCAGGTGTGGCCAACACACATGGATTATTCTGGTACATACATGGGCATGAAAACAAGGCCTTACATATAGTATGCACCTCTCCACTAGTGACTGATAATTCAAACTTGACCATGGGCTCTTATGGGAGAGATGGGCATTTAATTTTGGTGACAACAATTGATCGTTGCTACTCATTAATTTTGTGCCAAAAGCTTGGCTTAGGTTGGTCATATCCACGGTTTTTTCCTAGCGACAGACAAAATAGATGAGTTGCCACATTAATTTTTATTTCATATTTCCACAAAAATATATAAACGCGTGCCTGCAATTTTGATTGATATTTTATTGTACAAATGAAAATGCTTCTTTTGATATCCCATCTAAAAAGTGAATGCTAGGATAGGAAATCCTGGACTCCCTCCCTCTAAGAATCTAGAAGCAATAAATGCGTGGAAAGATTTTGTTAGTTGATGTCAATTCTTTTGCAAAAAATCAACAAGAAATTTTATAAATCATATGTAATATACATATTTCAGTTAAACTATGATGCATTGCTCTACTACCCTCAATCCCTAGAAAGTAATAAATACCCAAAAATAACTAAGATTGAAAACCATGCCATTGAAAATGGTAACTTTTTTCCTTACTGTTGCTGAAGAAGGAATTATATGTAGAGAAAAAAACGACAGGAGAGTTCAGCTATGGCAACGGTCCACTGGCCGCCATCACACCTGGAGACAAGGGTGACAGACTGCCTGTAGTTGCCTGCCACAGCACCTCACGCGACACGGCGCAGGCCTCTGGTGGCTCGATCTGACCACGGCCTTCTTCATGTGCCCTACACAGCTATCAAAGCAAGTAAGTCCACCGTCGGTGACACCCGCAAAAATCGAAAAGGTCAATATGAAGGAGGAGAAAGAAATAATAGTAACGTCTCCTCTGTCCTATTTCCATCCCCACCGCATGCTCATCATTAATGATATGGACCAAGTCTATACCAGCTCCTTCTAGACCGAGCTCTTCCATCTGTATGATGTCACGTTACTCCTGAGCTTTGTGTTCCATCCACAAACGGTCTTGTTAGAGCTCACCAAAAGTTGGGTTGGGGTTGGCCATGCATGGTTTTTTAGAAACAGGCTAGCTAGACGAGTTCGCACATTAGTTTCTTTTTCAAAAGTTACAATAATATATAAGTACCCGGCCGATTCCACCTGTGAGCTGCTGGAGGAGTTCAACTCCACTTATCTTTCATTTCAGAGAACCAGCAGTTCCAAGATGGTGGAAGTGTTGCAGACACTTTCATTGGCAAGCAACACACCTGGGAGAAGAAGGGGTCAGGGTCCACTAGTGGCTAAGGCCAATCAGGTTATCAGTTTGCTGGAGGTTTGTTAGCATCTTGTTGGTACGTAAGTTAGCATGTTGTTAGTGAAGTTAGGGAGTTTTTTAGCACCTCTGCCGGGTGATGGTCATTACGACAAATAACTAATGGCTAACTAAGCACTAAGGAATTAAGCAAGAATTTAGTTGTTATGATGAGTGCCTCCTAGGGATTCCCATGCCACCATTCCAAATATAGCTAGATCCTCATCTTGACAAGAAATTGGTGGGGATTTAACATTCAGTGTGTGTTACTTATGTATGATTTTTAAGTTGTAGTGGCAACTCGTGGTTGAAACAAATCATGTGGTTTTCTTTTCTAGATCATCTATAGTTGTACATATGATGTACGGATTGATGTATTTCTGTTGCTAGTATGAGTTTACCCTTTTGATTAACTTGGCTGCACTAGGTTAACTATAGAATATTCCTGGTTTTGGCCTTTCTGGAATACATCCATATCTTTGCTTGTTTTATTGCTTATTGCTAGATATATTAACTTGGACTCCTGTAAGAACTGTTCTATTTATTTATTTATGAGTGGTTAAATTGTGGCAATTTCTTTGTCTAAAATATAATCCCACACATGTTAAGATCTAAATTGGTAAAAACTTCCATAGCTAAACTTCCATGTCCTGTATTACACCCTGCTCAAGTAGACTATGTTTTTATTTGTGTGCAGTCCAACTTCAATAGCAGCCATTGGTAAAAACATGGGGTTGTAGCCTTTACGTTAAGTGCATGAGCCATATATCTCATAGATATTGTAAAATGCAGAATTTAATGCACAGGATTGCCTGATATGCTATCTAATATTTTACAAGATTTCAAATAATTGTTATATTTAGATACGAAACTGAACTGGTATCGAGAACAAATTACGTGCTTGTTATGGTGTCGTAGCCTTTACGTTAAGTGCATGAGCCATATATAGCCTTTACGTTAGAAGGCGAATGAAGGCTTCTCTTGTGATGAACAAGAAGAGGAGAAGGATTCTGCCATTTGTTCCATCTGAAGATGGAGCTAGAAGACTAATACAAATGCCATCACTAGCCACTGCTTTGACGTCTTCCAAAAACGAAGTTCAGTGATGAACTAACATACATGCCTAATATGGCTTCTAGATCTTCCAATCTAGCAAGATTGGAGAAAGGCGGTATACATGTTACAAAAAAAAAACAGCAAAAATCATATTATAACCATTTTCTGTTTTGTTGTTATAATTTTCTCTCCTTGACTTTCAAGGTTTTACTCAGAGGATAAAGAAAATATAGAGCTGTGCAAAGCCATGCAACAAAGAGGCAAATGCCCTCCACTTCTCGTGGTCTTTGATTCACAGGACGGGTACTGTCTTGAACTCACTAGACTCTATTATTTACTTATTGATGAAAATTTGTCAATTAAATTCATAGCTTGCGGGTTGCTCCCCAACTCTGCTATTGACGTGCATGCCACTGGAAATTTTGTGTAAGAGCAACATGCACACACTTAGGGTATCTATGGTGCGCGCGCACACACACAAGCAGACATTTCCTTTCATTTTTTTGCGTGTTGCACAGGGCTACCTGTGTGTTGATCCAGCTTCTTCTTTCAATCGCGTGCACTGCAAGAAAATTAGCACCAAGACAAACGAAACATTTCCTTTCATAAAGATGGATCTGGCACGTGACTTTATATAGATTATTAGTTTCAGTGGAGTACGATTGACGCTCGTTTGCAATGTTATTTTACATCACCATACTATGCAGATGTTCTTTTTGATAGCATTTGAGAATTGCTTCTATGTGTTAGTATGTCTATGGGGAAAATCGCCTTCTATGACTCTTTGAGTTCCTCCAAGGCGACCACATGTTTGAGGAGTGCTCAGAACTTGGTAAGTGGCTTTCTTGTTGGTTGCTATGTCATTTGAAGAAACAGTGAAACAAATGATTGTCATCTGTGACAGCTCTTGACTACCCGGGGCAACATATTTTTGGTTCTTGGTGTCAATTTTAACATATGTGAGATATGCATATAATTTAGTTAGCAAGCTGAAAAATACCCATCAAGAGGATTCTAACAATCTTGTGTCCCCTTGTACACATGTTGCCCATTTGTTCGCTAGTTGGTGAACTATACCCAGATTGTATTTCTTATTTTTGTCATTTGTTTTCATATTTTGAATTTTGCAGCCACAACAATGAAATATGGGTTTGAGAAAGCTGATGTGTCTGATTTTGAATAGAGCTTCCCTTCAGGATACCCTAACAAAAGAATTCATATGTTTACTATTTAGCATGTCCCTCCTCGTTCTTATCTCCTAATGATTCCATGTTCACATTTTTCATTGTTCCTTTTATCGAAAGGTTTGATTGGGTTATGTACACAATGGACTAAATGGATGGGTGGAACGGCAAGGAGATGGCGGCTTCATCCCACAAGAAAGTATGTGTTACCATTCAGAAGTTTTCTTATTGCAACTTCTATTTCGTATGTAAATATGATTGCTCATTTTGCTCTCACTTTGTTATAATTTTGCTCTCTTTGACTTTCAAGGTTTTGCTTAAAGAGGGTAAAGAAAATATGTAGCTGTGCAAATCCATGCAACAAAGAGGTGAATGTGCTCCAATCTCGTGGTCTTTGATTCACAGGAAGGGCTCTTTCTTGAACTCACAATACTCTGTTATTTTATTATTGATGAAAATTTGTCAATTTAATTCATAGCTTGTGGCGTTGCTCCCCAACTTTGCTATTCACGTGCAACACCCACAGACACCCAGCGTATTTATGCGTGGCGTAGACACACACAAACAAACGCACACTGAAAAACCCACACACATAAGCAGACATTTTCCTTCATTTTTTTTTTTGCGTGTTGCACAGGGCTACCTGTGTGTTGATCCAGCTTCTTTCAATCATGAGCACTGCAACAAAATTTGCACCAAGATAAACAAAACACACACACACACACACACACACACAGAGACGACATTTTCTCGTTCTTCTTATGTGTTCCATGTTCACATTTTTCATTGTTCCTTTTTCTCAAAGGTTTGATTGTGGTATGCACAGAATGGATTAAACGGATGGGTGGAACGGCAAGGAGCTGGTTGCTTCATCCCTCGTGAAAGTATGTGTTACCATTCAAAATTTTTCTTATTGCAACTCCTATTTCGTCTGTAAATATGATTGCCCATTTTTCCCTCATCTCATTTTACTCCTATTTCGTCTGCTGGGTGCCTCCTCTGTAACTGTTCTTTTCTTCTTTTACGCGATTTTTAGATGAGTGGAGTGGAGTCCACGCGTACCTTCTTCTAATTTACTCCAATCCTTGAGTTTGGCCACCTAGGAAGAGGAGAAGGAAGGCCCTTTGGCTTTCTTCTTCAGAAGGAGAAGGCTCTTCTTCTGTTCTTAGATCCTGTTGTGTTGTGTGAAAGATCGCTAAAGTGCTGTTTAAATAGGCCAAAAATCGCCAGTTTTCTGTGTTTTCTTTTCAGAAATCTAATTTTAGAAACAGGTCCCTAGGTTAATTCCACCCAGCTGGTAATTATTTTTATTGTAATTTTTTGTGGAAAATGACATTTGTTCCACTGGAGAAATGATGGGAATAGCCAGTGAGTGTGAGAAAAGGAAAAATGTATTGCTTACAGCGTCATTAAATCTTGGTACACAAACCGAGCCATAGAAGAAGATGGCTCTTTTCAGTGGGAGATGCCGTGGAACGGAGGCTTCACCCTCTGTAGTTTAAAATGACTCACCTAAATGGAAAAGTGCAGTTAGTTATTCATTTTAAGTAGTGACGACAATGTGCTATTGAGAAAAAACATGCTTTCACTTTTGTGGGTCATTTCTGGTTTGTATGTTTTATCTAATTTTTGTTGAGCGTCTAAATTACTCACTTAAATCATGACTCAAAATAGGTGAGAAAGAAGTATGAGACAAATACTAAACCTCTTTTAGTTATGCATGCTTTTAAATTAGTTGTGTCAGGCTCCTGTAAGCTATGCATTTCTTGATTATGAGTGGTTCAATCACTCAATCCTCAAATAGAGAAAATGCCTCAGCTAGACTAATATTCAATTGGATTCTATTTTGGAAGAGGGAGTAGGGTGTTGTGCCTTAGACACCTGCTAATAATTTTTATTGCAATTACTTTGTTAAGATATGGTCATTTACGTCTGAAGCAGATCAAAATTCTTGTTCGTAAGCAAATATGCTTCATATTTTTCAGTAATACAATAATGGCAAATTTAGAGTTGAAACAAATAATGTAGCTCACTTTGTTCATAAAGGTTGTATAGATTGACTAGCTTATGTCATCGGTGTAGGTTGCGTTTGTCCCCTGTTATTATCGTGGTCATGTTCATTTTTTAATATATAGTTCCCGCTTTTGGCCCTTGTCTTATTGCTAATGACTCGGTATAGTACGGGCTCCAGTAAATCTGTTTTCAAAACACTTGGCGTAATAGCTTTTATCTCAAGTGCTTGAGCCATATATGTGAAATACAAAAATTGATGATACACAGGGTGCCTGTTACGCATGTTTTACTAGCTTTTGAATATTGGATAGATTCAAACACAAAACTGAACTGGTATCATGAAAATTATATAGATAGATTGAGTACAGAAAGGGATGCGCTTGTTATTGAACCAAATCAAGCAAACTACTTGACAATTTTTTTCAGACGTATGCTACAAACGGAAAGGGATGCGCTTGTTATTGAACCAAATAAAGCAAACTACTTCACAACGAGAGCATGAGGATATGCACAAGGGGGAAATCCATAGACAAGCTAGCAAGCTCATCCATGGGGCGCTGCCGCCCCTCACTAATCCAGGAAATAGCCACCCGGTTGCCTCCATGCCAGCGGAACCAGCCTCGTTGGTCGTGGATGTGCTACTGGGTCCTCCGCCGAAGCAGGAAATGGGCCCACCAAAACCACTAACGATGATGGGAGTAGGTCGTAGCCATGAGGCAGAAGGGAAAGGGAGTTACCTTCAATAGCAGGTCGTGGCCATGAGGAGCCATGGCCAGGAGGAGACGAGGGGCTCCAGTAGGAGGGGACCTTCTCCATCGTAGCCCCGCACACGACTCGTGGACACCTTAAAGTGCCGCCCTATGTGGCACCCTGTATGGCCGCCCTGCACAACACACCACAAGGCTGCCCCTGCTCACACGTGGCCACAACACCCATAGATTGAGAAGGGAGGGAAGGGTTGGTCGCTGTTATTCTAAGATAGATGTGGGAGTGCAAGTGAGAGGGGTGAAAACATAAGTCATTCTACGTATAGACTGGGCATGATATCGGGCTGGTTCGCGCATTTCTCGTAGCTCTGGGATCAGGCATATTAACCGAGACAGGCCTTATAAGAGGCCAGCCTCCGAAAATGGGGGTATTTTTTGCAGCGGGCTTCTTATAACGCATGCCTCGGTTAGTAAATTTTAGTTTAATGACCTGCGTATATTTTGTTAACCAAGGCAGTTGGAATTCATGCCAGCTGAAAAGGTTACTGTAAAGTCCACCTGAAATTAGGTTATAACCATTTGTTATTTTGTTGTTCTAATTTTTCTCTCCACGACTTTCAAGGTTCTGTCCAAAGTGCATATATAAGTACAAAGATTTTGAGAACCATGCAACAAAGAGGCGAATGCCCTCCAGTTCTCGTGGTCTTTGATTCCCATGAACAGTACAAGGTTGCCAAGAACAAGAACAAGCCCAACACAGATAGTGCGTGTGAGCCTGTACTTGCATGCTAGCTGCCGCTGACACATCCTTTGTTCAGTATGGCGCGGCGAGCACTGCAACCACCTGTTAAGCACAAGAGCATGTGAAGATGCAAACGTGCTGCTGTGTTGGGCTTTCAATTCCATCTGGTCCTCCTGGTGGCTGGTCTATCACTGCGTCAATATGGATGCCCGTGTCGGCGCGGATGCGGCTGCCGGCAGCGTGGCATCCCAATGCTGCAGCGAGCGCTCTCGCCGCCATTCTTGAGCACTGCTTTCCTCGACCGGCATTGCTGGAGCGTTGTGTTGGATCGAAGGCCAGCATCGACGAAGATTCATAGCCACTGACATAGGCAGGAGAGCATCGCCGCTTTGCCTCCCCTTACTTCTATAGGTGGAGATCGTTTTCTCCAACCATGCCGCCATGGATGCATCTGTTGTGCACAGAGCTCCACGGCATCCACGCTCGGTACCTATGTACAACAATGAAACAACAATTTGCTTTTTACACGACAGATTAAAATAGTCAAATTCTCTTTGTTCTCAACACCGTATTAAGTGTATATATATGCTTATCAGCTTATGTTTGCATTGACTTCATGCTTCTAGCCACTATTTTGGCAACATTTTCTCAATTGATAACGAAAGCTCTTTTGACGTCAAAACTAACAAGGGTACAACAACGCGCAAACAAAAAAATTGTAAAGTTTTTCTGCAGTTTCTTGTCACATATACATGGTGAAAAAGTAATGCCAAGGGAAAGGATCTATGCATCCCAATATTGTGATGTTATTCACATGAATGTCATTGAACAACATGAAGGAAACCTTTAATCTCGCAGCAAAGACTCAGTTATGA
Organism: Bothriochloa decipiens; assembly: GCA_023333625.1. Lineage (NCBI taxonomy): Eukaryota > Viridiplantae > Streptophyta > Magnoliopsida > Poales > Poaceae > Bothriochloa > Bothriochloa decipiens. The sequence continues at coordinate 7,354,334 of CM041636.1, read as the reverse complement.
ATCATCAGTTGTTTTGGATGATGGGTTAATCATGTGTCCTATTCTTGGAAGATGAATAAAATGCATTTTACATGCTTCACTCATGGTAGTGCTTACATACCACTTAGGGCTGTACTTCGTATATGTGAACATTGCTTGCCCAATATGAGCACTATGAGAAATCCATGAGACATTGGAGATGAACAAACTACATTGATTGATTAAGCACAAAAACGGTTTGTCCCACTGCAAAGGAAGGTTATTATGGGTGTATGCAATATCCTTGTCACTGTTCACCACTTGCCTCACTCCCTTGCATGATCCAGCATATTGCCATAGGCCATGTATGCGTCCTATGCTTATGCCAACCTCAGCACCTAGTACGAAATGAGCCCCATCAGTGAATCATGTGCTTGCATTATATAATACAATGACACTATGAACTTGGCGTAGAAAAGTTTCTGCTGCTATTTTATCATCTGTATTAACAATTCAATCTGTATGTACACTTCCATAACGATTTATATGGTCAACTGCCAATTGTACATTATCAATGTTGGGTGAAGATTTTCACTCCAACATTTGGATTAGAAGCTTAGTTGCATATCGCAACCATCATTTCAACTCCCCTTTACAATGTAACTCAGGGGGTATTTCCATCATTTCAACTCCCCTTTAGAATGTAAGTCGGGGGTATTTATAGGGACCCCCTGACTTCGCAATTACATAAATTACATTTTTGCCATCACATTCTTCTATACATTTGTACTAAAGAGAAGTGGAGCAAAGTGGTAATTTCCACTTCGCTAGTTCTAAATTTCTATTTCTCAGGCGAAGCCAAATTCTTTTCCTGCGAAGTTAATAACTTCTCTTCGCTAATTGCTGCACAGAAACGTTGTTAAGTATAGAAAATATTTTCCACTTCCAAAGTTTTCCGATGAAGTCAACTTTATTGACGAAGTCAACTTTCTTGACGAAGTCAACTTTGATGAGCGAAGTCAACTTTAAAGTTCGGGCATAAAGTTTGTCGACGAAGTCAACTTCAAAGTTCGGGCGAAGTCAAATCCCAAGAGCAGCCCCTCACGGGCGAAGGCCTACTCTAAAGGTCTGAATCCCGTGAAGTTTTGATTTGAAAACGAGGGCAGAAAACGTCGTCCGAACTTTAGAGTTGGCCGTTAAACCGCGAACATTTGAAAGTTTATAATTTAACATATAATTTTAACTTGGTAAATGTTGATTTATAGTTTTTAAGGTTATTAGAGGTGCAAAACAAATTATTCCTACAACCAAAAATTGGTGGAATGAAGGTTCGATTAATTTTTGGTTTTATAATAGAAATCCTATTGTTGAGGGAGAGAATGAAAAGGGGTAAAATGATTAAGTGATATCCATTGGTTGCCAAGATGGTCAAAATAGTTTTGAGTCTGTACTTGATCTTAGTTGCACTATGATGTCAAAAAATTGTTAAAAGTATAAGAGATTACCGCTTTGCAACAAGAAACTAGAGATCGATCTCTGCAAAGTTCTAAAGAGTGGAAATATTCATAGAGAAGTTATTGTTCCCAAGTTACTCTTCCTCTAAAATATCATTATAATGAATTGAAATTTTTTTAATGTCAACCTAATTGCTCCGGCTGCTAGGAATAAGTGGGATGAAAGATTGGTAGAGTTCTAGTTATATCATACTATTGTTTTGATTATTGAAGAAAGAGACTGACAAACTTGTATTCTCAAATTTTACAATCAAGTAATTTTGCCTCAAATTTTGTGATCGAACTTTTTGCGTTTGAACTTTTGACGTTTGAACTTGTTAACTGAAATTTGCCTTGATAACTTTACTTTGAAGTAAAACATTGACTCCTTCTATTTTGTTGTGAAGTGGATACAAACACTTCGCCTGGAAGCAAAATTTTTCTGAGTGAATTTCAAGGTACAAATTCACCCAAGTGCATTTAAAAACGTCGTTCCTTCTTCTTTTTCTTTTTTTTTTGAGAAGTGAAAGAGGAAACTTCTCTTGAAAGTTAAAATTCACCTTAGTGAAATTTTTGAAGTGAAAATTTACTTTATTGAATTTGAAAATGCCATCTCCTCTTTTTGAAGAGAAGAGGACGCGGAAACGTCGCTTGGAAGTTAGAGTTCACCTTAGTGAACATTTTATGCCGAAAATTAACCTTGCTGAGAAGTTGACAAGGAAACTTCTCTTACGCAAAAACTTCTCTTGAAAGTTGATGTTCACCTTAGTGAAAATTTTTATAGTGAAAATTCACCTTAGTGAATTTGAAAATGTAGTCGCTTCTTTTTTTGTAGAGAACTTGACGCGAAAACTTCGCTTGAGAGTTAAATTTTATCTTTATGAAATTTTAAACTAAAAGTTTATCTTAGTGAAATTTTAATGTGAAAATTCACCTTACTGAATTTGAAAATGTCACCCCTTCTTTTTTTTAGAGAAGTTGACGCGAAAACTCCGCTTGAGAGTTAAATTTCACCTTCGTGAAATTTTAAACTGAAAGTTCATCTTAGTGAAATTTTAATGTGAAAATTCACCTTAGTGAATTTGAAAACGTTGTCCCTTCTTTTTTGTAGAGAAGTTAACGTGAAAACTTCTCTTGAGAGTTAAATTGCACCTTCATGAAATTTTAAACTGAAAGTTAACCATAGTGAAATTTTAATGTGAAAATTCACTTAGTGAATTTAAAAACGTCGTCCCTTCTTTTTTGTAGAGAAGTTGACGCGGAAACTTCGCTTGAGAGTTAAATTTTACCTTCGTGAAATTTTAAACTGAAAGTTCATTTTAGTGAAATTTTAATGTGAAAATTCACCTTAGGGAATTTGAAAACATCGTCCCTTCTTTTTTGTAGAGAAGTTAACGCGAAAACTTCGCTTGAGAGTTAAATTTCACCTTCGAGAAATTTTAAACTAAAAGTTCACCTTAGTGAAATTTTATTGTGAAAATTCACCTTAGTGAATTTGAAAACGTCGTCTCTTCTTTTT
>CM041636.1:7319420-7351354 GCA_023333625.1 Bothriochloa decipiens | reverse complement strand
AGAAGTTGACACGGAAACTTCGCTTGAAAGTTAAATTTCACCTTCGTAAAATTTTAAACTGAAAGTTCACCTTAGTGAAATTTTAATGTGAAATTAGAGTATACTTAGAATATACTCTTTGGCTCATGGTTTTTTTGCAGATTATTTTTAGGGGAAGGTATTTCTCATTTATATTTCATTGCTTTTGATAACATTGTTTTGTAGAAATATCTATGCCTGTTATTTACCTGAGACCCTTGGCCAACTTTATGAAATCGGTAAATCTTGCGATCTTGGAAGTTCTTCACAGTTAAATTTGACAATATAAAGGTTGTACAAAAGTTCTAGCATGCATGTGATAAAAAATGTGTTTTTGACTATTAAAGCAACAAATATATTATTGTGATGGAACGTGACATGACATGACATGACTTTATTACTATGCATTCCATGGTCAAATTCTTACCGGAGTTTTTTTTAATACATGCTCATACGAAAGATATGCTCATAAGAGATACAGAAAATTGAATATCTTCATGTGTGGCTTGATGTGAAACTTGCATGAAACTGTTAGCTCTTAAAAGTTCATATACAACTGAAATATGTTAAAAATTAATAATGGTGGTTAATTTGCTAGATCCGAACTGAATAGTAGGTTTAAGCGCACCTGAATTGTTTCCTTGGAGTATGCTTTTTGAATTAGCCTGACACCTTATTTTATTCTTATCAAATCATCACAGTGGTAGCTTTTCTGCTTGTTGCAGATATTTGCTCCTTAGAGCTTTGCTTTTCTGCTTGTTGCAGATATTTGCTCCTTAGAGGTTTGCTTTTCCGCTTGTTGCAGGTATTTTGCTCATTAGAGCTTAAATCTCACCGAAGTCTAGTAGTGGTACTGTACTTGCATGAAACTGTCGGCTTTTAAACGTCCATATACGACTGAAATCTGAATTGCTCCCTTGGGCCATGCTTCTCTGGTTAGATTTCCACCCAATTTTGTCCTGGCCATCATCATGCAGTTGCCTTAACCTTGCAAGTTGGTAACTTCGCTTGCAGAGTGCAGACCGAGTCTTACATTGGGCAGACTTCACTCTTTTCTACTTTTTATTTTGCACCGGCTTGTTGTGGAACAATTGTTGTATTGCTAGGAAAAGTTGATATAGAACCATGTCTTCGCCAAGCTCCAAAATTGGGGGGTCTTTGCTTGAGAGATGGCATTGTGTTTCTTTGTGAAAGAAGACGTGTTTGCTCTAATGGTGATCTCTGGGTATATTTGCTAAAAATAACACTTGAGAAAGGAATCTGAGTTGAAACTCCAAAGTAGAATAAGCCCCGGGCTGCTAACTTCGCATGGACAGGTGAAGCAGTGGCAATAAATGGCTTCCAAGTCTTTGGTTGCCAAAAATAACGCTTTGGAAAGGAATCTGAGCCGAAACTCCAAAGTAGAATAAGCTCCGGGCCGAAATTTCGAAGTAGAATAAACCCCGGACTGCTAACTTCGTGTGGACAAGTGTTGCAAAGATTTTTTTTTTTTGTCATGGAAATGCCAAGCGAAGCCCAACAGCCCCTTGGGCTAGTTTTGTTAGCTCGGGATCAGATTTAGGCCACCCAAGATCCATTGATTGCCGATCGAAGCCCCTTAGCGAGATATTTACTTTGTGATAGGTTGAAAAGTCTTGTAACCGGTTGCATGGTACTTTGACTTTTTGGAAGTGGTATATTCTGACTTCGTGCATGTGGTTCTATCTTTCCTGGCTTTGTGATGGCTCCTGAAGACCAGGGAGGGTTTCCTCTTCAGAGATGCAGGCTTCTGCTGAAGTTGCTCCTCGGAATATATCCTTAGTGGGCTGTTCTTATGGATGACTTCCATAATTTGGCTAGTTGATTTGGGAGGAGTTCTAAAGTTGGCTTCGCCTGGCCCTCTGGTAGATAAAAGTCTTGTTGCTTGTGTACCAGGTGTAATTTTGGTTCTTACTTATCTGAATTGTTCCCTTGGCCATGGCAACCAATTTTGTCCTGACTGAATCATTGCGGCGGCCTATGCATCACAAGTGGTAAATTCACTTGCAGACCGAGTCTTTGGATTGGGTCAGACTTCGCTTTGATTTTTCATTTTGCACAGGGTTGTTGTCGGACGAGATCCAAGTGATAGTTAATAATATGTTTTTTTTTGCATGCATGTATGGTCTTGCAAAAGAATAAGACTGGTGGCTGGGAGAGCTTTTTGGGACATGATGTTGACCGAAGCCCCTTCGCGAGACTGTCATTTTATAATTGATCCGAAAATCTTTGTAATCTGCTACATGGTCATGTGACTCCATACACTGGGTTTGATCTTCCTTCACAGTGCGGAGCTGAAGAGCTTGGCATCTATGCTGATGATGTGAGAAATGACTGGTCTTGTGATGGTTCTTGCGAAAGCAACAAAGTGTCTGTTGAGGGGGTCCTTGTTTCTGGTTGGTCTAGGAATAAAATTGAAAGCAATGGGGTGCCTGGTTGTTTTCTAAAAATCCGGCTTATATTCTGACCGACGCTCTGAGAGGCTGATGTACTTTGACAACCTGAAGTCTGATGGTGATAAATTTTGATGACAGATGATTCTTCATTTGCTTCGTCTCAGTCTATGAAGCCACTGGCAAAGTTGTTTCTGCACGATAATGGGGCCTTCACGTGGGGTCGACAAAGTTGATTCAAGTTCATCTTGTGGGGGTCTTCAACTTGGCCTACGAAGCCAACTTTCTTGTTGATTGCCATCTTTACTGTAGTATTGGCTAACACGATTGTTGACTGGTTGGTGGCTCTCTTATTTTTGTTTGTTAGGTTGAAAGAGGATAGAAGTCTGGAGCCCGAAAATCAATTGCTCAGCCGAAGTACTATCTTGATTGGCCAAGGAAAAGAGCTTAGAGAATGAAAGCGCTTGGGTTGTAGATGGAGCTGCTTGACTCGACTAAGATGTTGGCTTCATGCTTTGAAATTAGAGTGTTGAAAACCGGCTTCGTCTGAGATTCCTTATTGTCTCTTTTTTTTACTGGCTAGAGCCTTCCATTTGGCTTGATACTTGTTAGCCAAAGTCTTTTACTTGTGGACGAGATCATGGACCTTTCGATGTTGCTGCTTTGTTTCATGTTCGAAAAGGAAACCAGGACTTCTGTATATTACTGTCCAATTCATTTGGAAATGACTTCAGAGTATCTTCTGAACGATAGAAACTGTCGTGACACCCTTCGTTTCTCTGAATGACTTTTTCTGAATACTCAAATGACTTGATATTGTTTACTTATATATGATGTTATGGCGAAGACAAACAGGTCGATTTAAAGCTTCTAGTTCACTGTCGGCTAATTTCGCATAGGAAATATTATCTTCGCGTCATTGAGTAGACAGAGTTGTCCCGAATCTTCTGTATGGACTGAAAACCTGCTGCACCTGTCTTCGCGCTCAAGCAGGCATGCATCTGCCTGTACTTGTTTATTTTGCTTCTGCTTGCTTTGGAATTTCGTTGTTTGCGGAGGTAGGATTGGATTGGCGAAGTCGTACCTACTAGTTGTCCTTTTAGCTCTTGCCTTTTTGTCTTCTGTCTGCTCCTTGCCACGGTTCACGTGTATGGATATGTCCATAACTTTGCATGTATTCCTTCGCAGAGATACTTGCACGGATGTGTCTCCTCTTGTTTGTTTTGAACGAGCTTGCCTATTTGCTGGGAGTCCTAGCTGGGGTTTATATTTAACCTGAGGTTTCACTTGGCTGGAGACTGTCTTGAATATAGAAGCAGACTTCGCTTAAAGATCTTGATTCTTGTCGTGGCGTTGAAGCAACAAAATGTTGACTGCTTCTTTGGTCGAAGTGTGCTTGCCCTCATGAGCGGTTGAAGCTGTGAAGAAGTTGGCCGAAGTCACCGCGCGGCATTGTCCTCGGCCATGAAGCCTCTCATCGATGTGTGAGAAGGTAGGAATTTCACACGAAAGCCGATCCTCACGCGGTGGTAGTTATTTGTGTTTGGTATTGAAATTGGCGGGGTGCGTTGTCGCTAAGTAGGTGGAAGTGGCTTGGACAACCGAACAAATTTAAGGTCTCAGTAGCTTCATTCTAGAAAATGTGGTAGAGACTTCATCTTGAATGCAGCAACATACTTCGCTCAAGGGAAAATCTGTAGCTTTGGTTGACGGCTTCATATTTGAACTTCTAGTTGCATCTTGATTGCCGAAGGTACTCATATTGCATCCATACAGGCTAAGGCCTTGGCTTCATGGGCTCTACGATGGCGTGGGCCAAAATGTTAGCCCCTTAGTTGGTTTTGCATGTTGCTTCTCTCTTGAATCCCTTCCGTTCTCTTTTCCTGCTTGGTTTCCCATAGAAAAACTGTGGAATTCCATGTCATTGAATATACAAGATTATCCTGAAGCCTTTGCATATAGATAATTGTCTTCGCACTTGAGGGCTCAATGAATCATGCCTCTGCCTTCATTTATCATTTTTCTTGTATTTTATGTTGCTAATGAAACTTGACTTTGTTACTTCGTCGAGGTCTTCGCGTGCTGAATATATAGTTTCTCATTGGTCTTGTTTGACTTGCCGAAGTCGAGTGAAAAATGATTGTGGTTGCGGGTGTTGACTTATTCTAGCAAACAAAAGGGCTGGAAAACAGTTGAGGATGGCTTCGCCTAGGTGATCTTATTTACCTTTGACTTCACTGATTACTGTACCAGTACTAGTTTGGATAGTGCTTTGCGTACGCGTTGCTTCTGCCTGATTTGACATCCAAGCTAGTTGTCCATTTGCCGCATGCAACTAGGAATAGACTAGGACTTCTTACAGATTTGCTTGTTTTCTAAGGATGCTGGCCGAAGCTACTCATCTTGATTCTTTGATTGAATTTTTTCCATAATTGCTCATGTTGTTATGGTCGTTCTAGAAGAAGATCGAAGTAGTAATCTACACTTCGCCTTGCCTATCTCTTGGCCTCTTCCGCTTTGGTCCTTACTTGCTTGTTCTGCTTCTCGACTTTGCTCAAATATATTTTTTTTCTTCGACCAATTGTTTTGCATGCAACTTTGTTAGCGAAGTGAGCCATCTTTTTAGTGGCTGTGGGCCTTCAGTGAAAAACAGCCAGGGATGACTTCGCATGCATGTCTATATTTGGCATGTGGCTTCACTCGGGACAACTTCGCATGCATGTCTGTATTTAGCCTATGGCTTCGCTCGTGCCTAGAGGGTTTGTCATGAATATAGTGGTAGACTTCGCTTGCGGGGAAATCTCGATGGGTAGAGACTTCATGCATCTTGAATAATGCAGCAACACACTTCGCTTAAAGGAGAATCTCTAGCTTTGGTTGACGGCTCCATGTTTGAAAAGTTCAATTTGCATCTTCCTTGCTTTGACTTCGCTAGTTGTTTGACCATCAATATGTACTTGGTTTGTAAAGATGCTTGCATTTATGCTTTCCAAAGGTGCTCATGTTGTTCCGATTAGAGGGAATGCGTGGTCGTGGGGGTCTTCGATCACACACAAACGGACGGCGTCCGATGTTGGGTGAAGATTTTCACTCAAACATTTGGATTAGAAGCTTAGTTGCATATCACAACCATCATTTCAACTCCCCTTTACAATGTAACTCAGGGGGTATTTATAGGGACCCCCTGACTTTGCAATTACATAAATTATATTTTTGCCATCACATTCTTCTATACATTTGTACTAAAAAGAAGTGGAGCGAAGTGGTAATTTCCACTTCGCTAGTTCTAAATTTTTATTTCTCAGGCGAAGCCAAATTCTTTTCCTGCGAAGTTAATAACTTCTCTTCGCTACTTCCTGAAGAGAAACATTGTTAAGTATAGAAAATATTTTCCACTTCCAAAGTTTTCCGATGAAGTCAACTTTATTGACAAAGTCAACTTTCTTGACGAAGTCAACTTTGATGAGCGAAGTCAAATTTGTTGATGAAGTCAACTTTAAAGTTCGGGCATAAAGTTTGTCGACGAAGTCAACTTTAAAGTTCAGGCATAAAGTTTTCTGGTGAAGTCAAATCCCAAGAATCAACGAACTCAATTGTGTAGGCCATAGAACTATATGTATTCATGTTGGAAATGGAATGAATTTTGATACTTCTATAATTTTGTTCTAACTCATATGTTCATTCTTTTGGTGTAGGCATAAGCTGAAAACACAAAAGGACTATGAACAACTTTGAAGATAACTAGTTCAGCTTTGTTGATGTGGCAAAACTCGTGACTTGGCTAAGCAAACCATCATGACTCCATCAAAATATCTATTGGTTTCTTAAGTTTGTATCTTTGCATGCTCATATTACCTATCATAGATGTAGATACTACTGCAAGCTTTCAGCTTATAATAGCTCTGAGTTTTCTTCACCCATCGAGAAGTATTATTCATGTCCATAGTTTAAGAAGCTTTAAAATAAGCCATACTGGAAGGATTCCTCGAACTAAAGAGTTGAAGTACGACAAGTTGCATTCAGTTTTTTGTTAATTTTTAATCTAATACAAGATTTAAGGATTCTATCCATATTATACAGCCACTAGCAAAACATGAATGTGAGAGGCTTCCTATGTCGAATGTATTGTTACACCTTGCGGCAACGGGGATTCTAAACACGACCTCTCTCGCGCACCATATCTACCCTAAACACTGCACTACACTATCATTTGTGTCTAAATATCGTTTTGGTTCCCCACATATTATACAAAACAGAGAGTAAATTATTTATTTGAGGCTGTAAAAGAATTCAAATCAAAATGTTGACAACTACAAAGTTTCATAACGTTTTGAGATCTACAATTTTCATTTAGAAAGTTTCTCCACCTGAGGTTCTACATGACTTCAAACCCTAATTTTTCATTTTGAGATCTAGAATTTTTATAACTGGAATTTCAAATTTGGGAAATTCAAACGCAGTTCTGTATGACAAGATGAACTCAAATGAAAAAAATTTCAACTACAAGGTTTCATAACTTTTTGAGATCTACAAAATTTAGTTTTGATGTTTTCCATCCGAGATCATTTGAAAATTTTGAGTTTTAAACTTTTAAAATTCAAACGTAGTTTTGCATGATAAGATGAACTCAAATGAAAATATTTTCATCTAAAACATTTCATAACTTTTTAAGATCTACAACGTTTATTTTTGGTGTCTTCCATCCAAGGTCGTTTAAATTTAATTTTTTTTAGATTCAAACATAGTTTTGCATGAAAAGATGAAAATAAATGAAAAGATTTGCAACTAAACCATTCTATAACTTCTCAAGATCTACAAAGTTTATTTTGGTTATTTGATCACTTGTTTATCCAACATGGTGGTCCTAACATTGTTCATAAATCTTATATATCTCTCTTCTAGTTTCATAAACTACAAGAGAGATATGTAGGATTTGTGAATAATTTGTTTTCATTTTATTATAAAGAAATTACCAAAATAAATATTGTACATCTTGATGAGTAATATATCTTTGTAGTTGAAGTTAGTTGACGCCAGTTCGGCCAACTTCATGTGTCATTTTTGTCCAGTCAGAACTAGCCGATCTAACTTGAGCCAAGGAGCTACTTCTGTTTTGCCTACCTCTTAGGCTACTACAGACTGTGATATAAATGGGGAGAGCCATGTCTTGTTAGTGGGCTGCCATTATGTAGCTTGTGGTGACAAGATATATTATGATTACAATGGGTACGAGTATGCGTATCCCACACACCATTTCCAGTAACCTTACCCCAACAGTTTTGACCAAACTAGTAGTAACATTTGCTGACAGATCTAATCCAATTTTCTGAAGAGATCCTAATGATGATAAGTGCTTTGCCTAATGATGATAAGTGCTTTGCGAAATTGTACTCTGATTTTGTATGGTGACAAATCGATGGATGTGCAGTTGGCTATTTCTATAAAGTTCTTTATTCTTTTCACTTGTTATTGTGTTCCTGACACACACACGCATGGAAAATGTGTGGTGTGTGTGTAGATGTGCACTTGAGGCTCATATGTCAGAAGTCGGCAGATTTTGACGGGAAAAGGAAACCTTGTTACGATATAGTGTACTATTATCCCAGCGTACCAAGGGGTGGTCAACACTGAATTGAAGTAAGTTTCAAACAAAACATATAAACACAATATATTGGAAATAGGCAGACTTCGACGCAAAAAGGAAACCATGTTTCTATATAGTGTACCCATATCCCAGCAAAAACGCAAATACTCTCCCCCAGCATTACAAACAAAATTGACATTATTCAGCAAGCTAAACCAGCATGACCAGTTCCAACAGTGCAAAAGCATTCATCAATCAATGCAGCAGTGCAGCTAAACCATGAGAAAAGCAAATTGGTCACTGCCATGTTTTCTGTTGAGTCTGCCTCCCTGAGGCTGAGCTCATACTACTTTGGTAGAAACTTGTTTAAATAACGCACTGGGTCAGGGTATCCGCGCAGCAGGACCTTCATGCGGTATGCGATGCCACTAATGCCAATGTTGTATCCATGAACCACACATCATTACTAAGAAAAACTTTTGCGACGTGTTTGCAAAATGGCCTCAGAGGCGACGGGCCGGTTGACCTCCTCCATTATTGGGTGGCCAGGTATCCGGCCTAGCAATCACCTTTGTTAATGCTAAACCAGGATAGGAAACCTGATTTAGTGCCATTAACAGGTACTAATCGAGGCGGTTTCCCTAGCACAATGGCTTCGGTTAATACATGTATAGAGGCATAATATGAGGTACGTTATGCAAAATACTGGCCCAGCTGATAGGCCAGATAGCCCATCTCGGCTCAATATTGCACTCCACGTAATGTTTAATTGCATCAATCCATAATCTCTCTCAGCTTCTCCCTCACACAACGCCATGGCACCTTGCCGCCTCATCCCTCACCCAACGAGTCACAACACTCAGCCTCTCACTCGCCTCTCTCTCTCTCTCTCTATATATATATATATATATATCTCACGACTCCTCTATCTCTTTCAATCTCACCTCTCTCTAGTAGTGTGGCTACAATGAGGGCCCACGTGCACCAGCTGGCAGTGCGATAATGGCTTTGCTACCTCATACGGAGGCTCCATGAAGGGGAGGCACGGATCTTTAGGCAAGGGCAGCTCTGAGCATTGGCGTTGCAAATCTAGCATGGGGCTGCATGGATCTCATCAACAGTGAGCATATCTGCTATCCTGTGACATCCCTCCCTCTTTTTCTCCGTGAGATACAGCAAGTGGTGGCACAGATCCAGTGAGTGGCAGCGCTGGTCCGACGAGTGAAGCAGCCACTACTACTCATAGACTTTGTTTGGCCAATCTCCTCTAACATAGCGTGGCTACAAATCGCCAATTTGTAGGGGTGGTAGGACATCCCCTAACAAACATTAGCTACAAAGGTCCTAATTTTAGCTTCGTTCAAGGTAAGAAAGATTCAAGACCAGCCTTGGATGCTGCATCCCTCGTGCAAGATCTAGCTTGGGTTCCAGATCTGCAAGTTAGCATGCAAGCAGTTGCAAGGATTGATGGGTACAGATATACTTATTTACTTGTCTGATGATGTTGAGGAACTCATAGTAAGTCCTCTCGAATGTACGCTTGACCCTCAGCATATTTGTTGACCGCGTCATATTTGGTAAACACGATCGCTCATTGGATCCAGATTGTGTCACCGCCATGGCTAGCTCTCTTGAGCCCCATGACCAAACAAACAGATTGGATGGAAAATTAGTAGATCAAATTACTAGACTAATGAAGAAGACCTGTGACAAAGCTAGTACATAGGGTGATAAAGCTACTCATGGATTGGGAGATGGGAACAATGCCATGGGCACAGCCTGCTGATGCTGCTGCTCCTCATCTTCACTCCCCTCCTCATGCACATGCTTCATGCTAGTTGTTGTCCTGCTGTGACTGGTTCGCGCGCGCGCACACACACACGCACTAGAAGGGCTGCCGCAGCCGCATCTTAAGGATGGAGGGCGCAGAAAGGGGCAACATTGCACGCCAACTAGCATCTGCCAGATTTAAAGTGATAAAGGTTGAAGTCATGCTGTGCAGGAACAACACACGATGTTGACTTTCGTCGTTTGTGTTCTTTGCATTTGGCAGGCCTGGCGGCACAATGCGCGGCTAGCCGGCACCACTGTTAAGTGTTCATAGATGGACAGCCAACGGAGAGGGGATGCTGTGGTCAATTCTTGTGTGTTCCTGTTGTTCAGTATGTTCGTTTTGGTAACTACTATTGCCTGTGTCTTGTAGGAAATTAAATGTGTACACAGGTTAGTGTCAATTCTTGACTGCTGGTCCTGGTGGTTTGGTTACACATTCTATGAGAAGGAGTGGTATAGAAAAGTACTTCGATGGCCCGACATGAGCGTGTTTGATACCTGATTCTCCACGCCGGTCATGGTGCATGCACTGTCACAGCCTCTACCTGACATCGTGCTGCCGAGGCCGGGCACGCCCCACACAGCCCCGCAACAAAGAAGGAAATGCCCTCCAGTCTTGTGGTCTTTGATTCCAAGGAAGGGCACTTTCTTGGAATCAGTTATTTACTTTCTTGGAAATTTGTCGATTTAATTCATAGTTTGTGGTGTTGCTCCCCAATTTTGCTATTTGTGTGCTTGCCAATTGTACTTGTGTGTGCACCACTTCCCTCGGTCTTCTAGTGTCACACACTTTACACACAACAAATTGTGAGACTAAAATAACAGACTCTAGCGTATACACACTTTTTTCTTTACATTTTTAGCACACACAAATGGCACTTATGAATATATTTGCAGTTTCACTGTGCAGGCTGATGTCGATATCAATGATATGACCTTCCTCATCCAATATGCCTGGGACATTGATTATATTATGACTATATTATGAAACTCCTCCTCCCAGCTTATCCTTCACAAAGGCCGGTCAGTTGCACTAATAAGCAAGAGAGCATTTCTCGTTTTATTAGTGGAATCAATAACCGTGCATAGTAAGTTGTTTATTTTTTATCCATAGGATCAGTTTGCAACTGGTCTACTATGTTTTGACCTCAAAGAAAGGACCTGCGTATTCTTGCTTTGAAACTATGAAGTATGGAAGAACAAGCATGTGAAAATTGGTTGAACAAGATACTGTTCTAGGCTCTCGGTTGCGTGTTATATGCACGGGAATAGCCCCCATGCGGTGGCTTGTACAAGGGGTTGATCATGAACGTGATCTACAAGATTACAACAAACTATCTTGTCCTACAATCTAGGGGCATCTCAATCAACATCTCCTGAATGTACCTAGTCACGTTCATGATCACAACACAACATATTTTCTAATACTCCCCCTCAATCCTAGCCACTTGTGAGCTTGAGATTGTTTCTAAACTATTGTAACTTCACTCTAGGCAACGCCTTAGTGAATCCTTCCACAACCTGATCTGATGAGTTGATGAATCTGATATCTAGCAACTTGTCAGCAACCCTTTCTCGAACAAAATGAAAATCAATCTCAATATGTTTTGTTCTTGCATGGAAAATTGGATTAGCCGAAAGATACTTAGCACCTAAATTGTCACACCAAAGTCAAGCCATAGGAGGATATTTTATACCAAGTTCCTTAAGTATCTTCTGCACCCAAATCATCTCTGTAGTAGCATTTGCTAGGGACTTGTACTCGGCCTCAGTGCTTGACCGCGAGACTGTAGGTTGTTTTCTTGCACTCCATGACACCAAATTATCACCAATGAATACAGCAAATCCCCCAGTGGATCGTCGGTCATCTACAACCCTTGCCCAATCAGCATCAGGAAAAGCACTAAGAATCATAGACAAGGAAGGACTGATTTTAAGACCCAAATGCAGTGTGCCTTGGACATAACGAAGAATTCTCTTGACAGCACTCCAATGAGTCGAGGTTGGGGCAAGGAGGAATTGACACACTTTGTTAACTGCAAAGCTGATGTATGGTCTTGTAAGAGTCAAATATTGAAGTGCACCAACAAGACTTCTGTACCGTGTTGTATCATCCGGCCCAAGAGGAGTACCATCAGTAACACTAAGCTTATCAACCGTAGAAGGAGGAGTATCAATAGCTTTTCACCGAGCCATACCAGACCGAGTTAAAATATCTTTGGCATACTTACTTTGTGTGAGCAAGAGTCCACTACCTTGTTTCTTGACCTCAATACCAAGGAAATAATGGAGATCACCTAAGTCCTTCAGTGCAAAATCCTTCTGCAAATCCATAAGAAGAGCACTTGTTGCTGAAGAAGAAGAGCTAGCAACAACTATATCATCCACATAAACCAGCAAAAAAATAGTGTGACCAACGGTGATAAAAGAACAAAGATGTGTCAGCTTTGGATGCTGTAAACCCCAAGGAGAGCAACTTGGCACATAATCTAGCATACCATGCCCGAGGAGCCTGTTTGAGACCATAAAGGGCCTTATCCAATTTGCACACATAATTGGGATACCTTGAATCAGTATAACCGGGAGGTTGAGACATGTATACCTCCTCGTCAAGAATGCCATGAAGGAAGGCGTTCTACACATCAAGTTGCCGGAGAGACCAACCCTTGGAGACAGCAATTGCAAGATCAACTAAATAGTAGCAGCTTTGACAACAGGACTGAAAGTGTCCTCGTAATCAATCACATACCTTTGCTTGTATCCCTTAGCAACAAGGCGTGCCTTGTGTCTATCAAGCGTTCCATCAGCCTTCCTCTTGATTTTATACACCCATTTACAATCAATAATATTTTTCCCTTGAGGCCAAGGAACCAAGTGCCATGTCTTGTTATGAAGAAGGGCATTGTGTTCTGCACTCATAGCTTTCACCCAGCGTGCATCACGAAGTGCTTCATGAACACTAGTAGGCTCATCATCTGAAGTGGTGGCAAGCATACCCCATTTAACTGTGCCATCAGTCCAGACCTTAGGCTTCACAATACCTTGCTAAAGTCGAGTAGTAGGGCGTGAAGGACTAGTCAGTGTTGTAGAAGAAGTCAGAGCAGGTGGCGTGGAGGCAGCTTGTGGCATGGAGGTAGCTAGTTGAGCCAGATCCAACCCAGCCACAGAAGATCCAAGCCCCGGCCACGCTGGGCTCCATCGGATCCAGCTGCAGGGAATGTCCCCCCCCCACCAGGATCAACGTGCTGAGCAACCACGCTGTGACCCCGACGGGAGAGACATTGAAGTCGATGAAGGCACCGTAGAAGATCCCATAGCAGACATGGCCTGCGACGCGGGAGCAGCCGGCTAACCGGCTACCGATCCTGAGGCAGACACGCCCCTGCCATCCACATAAGTGGCAGGCGGATCTCCTCTGGACTCCGTGCTATCATGTTGATGGGGGCACATGAAATAATGCCCATGGTCATCAGGATTTGCACCATTTGAAGCCGAGTTAACATCATTTTTGTCCAAATTTTGACCTGCATCAGGCATATGCCTTCCAATACTTGAAGAAGAATTAGTAATTTTAGGAGAAACAACACATGAGTCATGTAAATGCAGATCCCTTGAACTAGTGGAAGGATTAAGGAGAATATCGGGAAGCAGAGCAATTTTAGCTCAAAGTTGTGCCCCAGCGTTAGGATGTCAAGTGGAGAATGGAAAAACATGTTCATCAAAGATGACATCTCTAGAAATTTAGATATGAACAACCAAAGGATCAAAAAATACACACCGTTTGGATCTAAAGTCAAGCTTCTTATCATTGTATGGTCAAAGATTTGGCCACCAAGCATAGCCAAAGGTTTTCAGAAGATTATAGTTTGGATGTGTTCCAAGAAGATGATGAAAAGGTGTATCATTGTCAATGACCCTAGATGGTATGCGGTTAATGAGGTATATTGCAGTGAGGAATGCCTCATCCCAAAATTTTAAGGGCATAGAGGAATGAGCAAGAAGAGTTACGTCGACTTCAACAATATTCCTATGTTTTCGTTCGGCCACCCCATTTTGTTGATGAGTGTGGGGACAGGATACATGATGAGCAATACCCATACGAGTAAAAAAATGAACTTAATGCTTGATACTCCCCACCCCAATCAGTTTGCATGGTGTGAATTTTCCGATGAAATTGTTGCTCAACTAGGGACTAAAAATCACAAAAACATAGGAACACTTCATATTTACGACGCAACAAATAAATCCACACAAACTTATGATAATCATCTATGAAACTGACATAGTAAGACTGTTGACATTTCGTAACGTTGTTACCAGGTTTGTTTGTTTGCCAGAAATGCCTGTTGATATTTCTTATGCTCATGTAGAAGATTCCGCAAGCCCACAGAATATCGTTATAGCACTTCACCCAGGAGTATTCCTGGGTATCATATTTATCCACAGGGAAAAATGGTTAAAGATAGTGATAGTGAACCATCATTCATCTGCTAACTAGTGTACCAACTAGACTAAAGTGGGTCAAGCGATATTCAAGATAGGATGACACCCAAGAGGTTCTACTCATTGATAAGTAAATGATTGAGTAGTAAGAGGGACAACACGAGAGTCTTATGTTACATTCAAACAAGCATAACTCTAGCCATGGATCATTGTGATATATATTAAGTAAAGATAGATCAGGATCTTGTATACTGTAAGCGTACTCCCTCAGAACTCACCACAGCAAATGGCTCCGACAGTAAGAACTTCGAGCTCTACATCAAGCTAAACCTATCATGGTAGACTACACAAGCAAATAGGGCTATCACCACCTATTGCTACCACCTCCACAGATTTAGGAGCATCCACAGGCAAGCTATAGCCTAAGCACCTTGCTCAATCTATAGACTCACTACTTCTAACCTCATGACTGATTAGAGCACCTTAACTGGGCGGTGGAACAACCACACAATAATGATAAATAAATACTTAAGATTATCACTAGAGCATAGTTAGAGGACAAGACTATTACTTGACGTAAAGATTTGGAAAAGTACTTGCAGAGAATGTAATTCTTTATTGAAATAAGCAAAGTATTACAAGAGAGGTACAAAGCTATACCAGACTCCTGAAGACTTTCTAGACTCCAAGGAGAGCTCCCGCTAAGATTACTACAAGAGTTACATATTGAAAGGTAGAGAGAGAGAGCTCCTTCTTGGTGTGTGTTACAAGTGAAGGATTAGGGAGCTATTTATAAGCTCTAAAGTTCGGTAGTTATGACCCTAGGGGTGGGCGCCCTGGGTCCAGGGTGGGCGCCTTGGGTCCAGGGTGGGCGCCCTAGAATACCGTCTGTTTGCACCGCCTTTCGATCCAACGGCGATGGCTACTCCCCCAAGTCAGTTGCATGCGAGATAAGTTAGTTTGGACTCGGTTCCAACTAACTTAACCTCCTTGAGTGTATGACAATGGGCCCATGAATCCAAGTGACATTCATCGAGTTCCCTTGGATCAAACCGACTTGGTTTCGACGGTTGGGAGACATGAGAAGTTGTTGTCACGGATCGGTGAAGTGGCTGGGTCGGTTTGGTGGCACGATCATGGTGGGCGCCTTGGCCAGGGTGGGCGCCCTGAGTCCAGGGTGGGCACCCTGGCCCTGGCTGGGTTGCAGGCCCTGCCACATTCCATTGCCTCTATTTGGTCTATTTGCACTTATTTTTGGTACTTTTCCTACATACAAATATAAACTCCAAGTACATGTGGAACTAGGTGAATTATAAACATAAATCACTACTTGTATTATTGGTTGTCCTCATTTTGATGCAATAATGACAGTCAAAATTGATAGTTAAGGACCGTCAACGAGCTCCCTCACACTAAACCTTTGCTCGTCCCGAGCAAAGAGGTGGGCTTTAGCATGTCGGATCAGGAGTTGCTACAATGTGACGCCCTGCAAAAACTCATATACAAACCAATACTACTCTTGAGTTGAGCAGGTTAGAAATACACTATTAATCTTAGCCATATCGGGCTTATAGCTTTCACCTTGTAATATGCAAAAGTAAGATAGAGTAGTAGGTAGAAACTTTGTACCTTGCTTTGGTAAAGTCGAGACTCTTTCTGTAGGTTTTTAAGATTTTAAAAGAAAAGCTTGCCTAAGTTCCTCAAATGTCACACTCAATCGCTCAATGGTGTTTGATAATTCTCACCAAGGCTAAAGGTAGAGACCTTTTGCACCTATACTAAATCTTATGTGGAGCTCATAGGTCGAAAAAGCGTAAGCCGACTTGAACTGAATATATTGCTAAGTTAGACACTTATATCAAAAGGAGCAACAAGGCATACAAAATGATTAAGATGTGAAAGTGTGAATATTTGGTGGAACTCCTTGAGACTTTCTGATGGTAACTTGTTTTTGAAGAGACCATGGCTACCCGCTATTCTACATGGGACACTTGGTCCTCTCTTTTTTTTTTGCTCGACTTTTTTTTGCTTGACCTTTTTTTTTGTCGAGAGCACTGATGTTTTCTCTCACAGTGGGTATTGAGGCTTCCGCTGTATGATCTCTCATTTGGGGACTATATCCCTCTTTTCTCTCTTTTCTATTGGTAGCTCATGTCCTTCAAAAATATGTCTCAAATAGTGTATAGACCTAGTTGCATATTTTCAGAGGGTGCATAATTATTTGGTGGTTGCGTACTTCCTTTGTAGAAGTAGCAATGGGTGCACATGCATGTGACCTTGATCAAGAAGCATGACTAGTTTCTCTACTTAGATCAATAAGGCCCAACCAAGCTCAAAGCAATTAAGTGGCTTTTTGTGGAGCTTTCCTATCTAGGGAACATATATATGGCTTTTGGTAGGAATTTTAACACCATCGATGAACTTTTGGCAAGGTTTTCAGATTTTTCAAAATAAAACTCCAGATTTGTCTCAACCATTCCTCAGACAAGTTAAAAGATTTACTCTATTCACCACCACATCTTATCTTACAAAAGCATAAACTTAGTTATAGCAAGTGCAACCCACAATAGTGTTTGACTTAAAATGAACTCTTGTTTCACATGCTCAAAACTGAAGCAGTAAAGGGCTGTATGAAGGGCTTTTGCAAAGTATTACAGAGCAACTTTTCATCACTTCCAACAAAACTTTAAGGCATCAATTTAAGATAGATACTTAAGTCAAGATTAATATCACCTCTTTTTGCATAAGATTCTAACAAAGAACACCATATGATTTTAAGCTTGATATTTTTTTAACATGTAGCATTATCAAGACATCAAGCTCACAATAGAAAAGCAAGAGTGGCAGAGGGGGTGCAAACTAGTGTGCCAAAATGGCGGAGGCTGAGAGGGTGGTATATACGAATTGCGTAGCCTCCCCCACACTAGGAGTTTTCTGTCTTTGACATTAAAAGCCTAGTGTCAATTTTGTTCATCCCTCGAAATGTACTCCACGCTGAATGATGTCTTGCTCAAATTGTTCTACTGTGTTGTTTTGACCCTTCATTCTCTTTTATGTTCATCCTGCAAGGTTTAGTGACAAGCATACCCGAAGGATACAAAGTCTACCGGATGCATTTGGTTCTCGCTTTTACAAGGATATTTTTATTACAACTTCTTTTAGGTGAGAATGAAAAAAGGGAACTTTTTTTGAAGCACAGGGCAAGAGCAAGAATCAAATTTCTCAACATGCATTCTCCTTGTTCTTTTTAATCTCAAAACATTTACTGAGCAAAGACAACAAAGGGAATTTATCTTAGAGCACATTCTTCATATTATTTTTTTTGAGAGGTCTTATTAGGAGAGTGGTTGTAAGCTTATTATGCTAAGAGTCAATGCAAATTTTTTTTAACATAAGACAATGTTGTTTTAATTTATTATGCATGAAAGAAAAACAATTTTGTTGAAAACTAAACATGCATGAACTAAAACATTATGCAAGAATTAAATATGGGATACATACTGATTTACCTGTCGGCAAGCGCTCTTTGTTTCAAGTCAATTGAGCGTGACTTCTCCATTGAATTTATCTCAAAGACTTAACCACTAAAAATTTTTAATTTCCTGCAGGGGCTAGTCCACACAACCAATGTCTACACAAGCATTTTTAGTTCAATAATAAAACTAGACACCATGTTTAATTTGATTAAGGTAGGCTATTTAACTTAAACACCATGCTTAATTTAAACGCCTATGAAAGTATGATCATTGCGCAATAACCAACACTCCCAAATTGAAACATACTAATGTAGAAAGAAGCATGTAAACATGAGATGATTTAAACGGATGTGTGAGCATTGAATGATGAATCAGAGAACCAAAGTTTTTTTTAATGCAAGGTAATGCAAATTTGGTGAATGAATATGATCAATCAAACATGTCATGGTTTAAAGAAATTAAAAGAGCAATATGCATGCAAATTTAGATATATGATGAATTTAACAAACATGCAGTGGTAGAAATAAAATTAGAATGCATAAAATGTTTTTGGGTTGGTTCTCTCTTACCTTGATCAATTCATTACTCACAACCTGTGATTGAATCATAGTCACTCCATCACACATATGATGATTTTCTTTCAGCTTGAGGGCGACCTTTTCTTCATCTGCACAGAATCAGTGTGCACACATACCTATCTACATGATGGCAGGGTGGTGGTTTGATTGTTCAAGAATGATCAGGCACCCTGGGCTCATGACAAATGTTTTACCCACAAAAATCTAGTGGCAACTAAGTTAGCAGACATCAAGTTCAATATCAAAATCTTTATGCCAATTTCCTCCCCGGCAACAAAGCTAGAAATGCTTGTTGACATTTCTTAACGTTGTTACCAGGTTTGTTTGTTCCTGGCAACGATGCCAGAAATGCCTGTTGATATTTCTTATGCTCATGTAGAAGATTCCGCAAGTGCACAGAGTATCGTTATAGAACTTCACCTAGGAGTATTCCAGGGTATCGTATTTATCCACAGGGAAACAATGATTAAAGATAGTGATAGTGAACCATCATTCATCTGCTAACTAGTGTACCAATAAGACTAAAGTTGGTCAAGCAATATTCAAGATAGGATGACACCCAAGAGGTTCTACTCATTGATAAGTAAATGATTGAGTAGTAAGAGGGACAGCACGAGAGTCTTATGTTACTTTCAAACAAGCATAACCCTAGCCATGGATCATTATGATATATATTAAGTAAAGATAGATCAGGGTCTTGTATACTGTGAGCATACTCCCTCGAAACTCATCACAATAAATGGCTCTGATAGTAAGCACCTCAAGCTCTACATCAAGCTAAACCTATCGTGGTGGACTACACATATAAATAGGGTTGTCACCACCTATTGCTACCACCTCCGGAGATTTAGGAGCATCCACAGGCAAGCTATAGCCTAAGCACCTTGCTCAATCTATAGACTCACTACTTCTAACCTCATGACTGATTAGAGCACCTTAACCGGGCGGTGGAACAAGCACACAAGAATGATAAATAAATACTTAAGATTATCACTAGAGCAAAGTAAAGGACAAGATTATTACTTGAAGTAAAGACTTGGAAAAAGTACTTACAGAGAAAGTAATTCTTTATTGAAATAAGCAAAGTATTACAAGAGAGGTACAAAGCTATACCAGACTCCTGAAGACTTCTCCGAACTCCGAGGAGAGCTCCCGCTAAGACTACTACAAGAGTTACATATTGAAAGGTAGAGAGCTATTTATTGGTGTGTGTTACAAGTGAAGGATTAGGGAGCTATTTATTAGCTCTGGAGGTCGGTAGTTGTGACCTCAGGGGTCGGAGCCCTGGGTCCAGGGTGGGTGCCCTGCCCAGGGTGGGCGCCCTGGACATACCGTCCGTTTGCACCGCCTTTCGATCCAACGGCGATGGCTACTCCCCCAAGTCGGTTGCATGCGAGACAAGTCAGTTTGGACTCGATTCCAACAGACTTAACCTCCTTGAGTGTATGACAATGGGCCCATGAATCCATGTGACATCCATCAAGCGCCCTTGGATCAAACCGACTTGGTTTCAATGACTGGGAGACATGAGAAATTGTTGTCGCGGATCGGTGATGTGGCTGGGTCGGTTTGGTGGCACGGTCACGGTGGGCGCCCTGGCTAGGGTGGACGCCCTGAGTCCAGGGTGGGCGCCCTGGCCAGGGTGGGTGCCCTGAGTCCAGGGTGGGCGCCCTGGCCCTGGCTGGGTTGCTGGCCCTACCATGTTTCATTGCCTCTATTTGGTCCATTTGCACTTATTTTTGGTACTTTTCCTGCATACAAATATAAACTCCAAGTACAAGTGGAACTAGGTGAATTATAAACATAAATCACTACTTGTATTATTGGTTGTCCTCATTTTGATGCAATAATGACAGTAAAAATTGATAGTTAAGGACCGTCAACAAAGGGTTTTGACCAACTGAATTTGGAGTCGGGCCCCATACATCGGAAAAGATTAAATCAAGAGGACTAGCAGACATGCAAGAAGATCTAGAGTAACACAATTGGTGACTTTTGCCTCTCTAACAAGCATCACAGATGCTGGCTTTATTTGACTCGACGATGAAGGGAAGCTGATGACGGCTGAGGACTTGCTGGACAACGGGTGAAGCGGCATGCCCTAGCTGGTGGTGCCACAAGGACGTTGATGGCTTGGTTACTCCTAGCGCTGCTTTATTCAATGACTAGACTGGATAGAGACCACCTCTACATCGGCCCACGAGGATGGTTCTCCTCGTTGACTGATCCTTGACAAAGAAACAATCAGGATGAAAAGTAAACATGATTGTCACGAGCAATACGATTTACAGATAGAAGATTCTTATTGGCCATTGGAACATGTAGAACATTTTAAGAACAATATGACTAGTAGGGGATTGCACCGCACCATGACCAACATGATGAATCTCCATACCTAAGCCACTGGCCATGTGAACTTGGTCACCGCCATGGTATTTCTTGCGAGTAGTGAGCTTCTCTAGCTCACTAGTGATGTGGTCCATAGCACCGGTATCCATATACCAGTTCGTGTCGATGCCGTAGGATGAGGTGGTGGCTGTGGATGCGGTCTTCTACTACGGTGGACTAGTGAAGTTTGCATTGAAGCGCTTGAAGCATCAGTAGGTGGGGTGTCCTTCCTTGCCGCAGACTTGATAGAAGAGTCCAGGCTTGAAAGGATGACCAGGAGCACTGCCACCGCGACCAAAGCTGCCATAGGAGTTGCGCCCCCCACCATTGTTTCCTCTGCCATGGCCTCCACCACGAGGCGCGAAGTTGCCGCCATTGCGGTTGTTACCCTTGGCGGTGACGTTTGCTGAGGACGAGTTGCCGCCGCCGTTGCTACCGCCGTTGCATAGATTGAGACGTTGTTCGTGGCTAATGAGCTGTGTCAATAGCTCGCTGACGGAGATGGGCTCCACCCGATTCGCAACAGCCATTGCAACCGGATCGTAGTCCATGTCGAGGCCGTTGAGGAGATAGGAAATCATCTCTTCATCTTCAAGACAACGTCCTGCCACTGCCATTTCGTCCACCAAGGACTTGATCTTCGCAAAGTACTCTGCAACCGTAGATGTACGTTTAGTTGAATTAGCCAAAGCCATGCGGGTGGTGATGACCTTCGCGCGAGATTGGGAGGCGAACATTGCTTTGATCACCGCCCATGAGCCCTTCGCCATGACCTCGATGTTGACATGACCGAGGATCTCTTTAGAGAGATTTGTGAGCTAGTAGCTCAGAACCATCTGGTCCTTGGCCACCCACGGAGCATACTCCGGATCTTGAACTCATGGTTCTTTCTCCTTCCCCGCCTCGACCGGTAGGTATTTCACCGGAGGCACGGCAGTGGCCTCCATCCAGTCGGCATGTTGAGCACCCCTCAACGCCGAAATGACTTGCACTTTCCATGACTGGTGATTGGATCAGGTGAGTTTCTCGGTGACTGGTGGGAGGAAAGTGGTGAGGGAAATGGCAGCAGAAACTCATGAGGAAGAGGAAGCAAAAGCCATGGAAGCAATCCGTGTGGAAGAAGGCTCTTGATACCATGTGAAAATTGGTTAAACGAGATACCGTTCCAGGCTCTCGGTTGCGTGTTATATGCATGGGAATAGCCCCCATGCGGTGGCTTGACAAGGGGCCGATCATGAACATGATCTACAAGATTACAACAAGCTATCTTGTCCTACAACATGGGCATCTAAATAAGGCCTTATAGATTGTATACAGGATGCATCTCTCCACTGGTAACTGACAATTGAAACTTGACTATAATCAAATTTAAAAAACAATAGGCTCCTATGGGAGCTGTGGGCATTTGCCTTTGGTGACAACAATTACTTGTTGCTACTCATTAATTTTGTGGCAAAAGTTGGGTTGGGGCTGGTCATGCACGTTTTTTAGCAACAGGCAAACCAGATGAGTTCGCACATTAATTTCTTTTTCAAAAGTCGCAATAATATATAAGCACCCTGCCGATTCCACCTGTGAGCTGCTGGAGGAGTTCAACTCCACTTATCTTTCATTCCAGCTTGAGAAGCAGCTGTTCTAAAAGGGTGGAAGTGTTGCAGACACTTTTTTTTGGCAAGCAACACACCAGGGAGAAGAAGGGGTCAGGGTCCACTAGTAGCTGAGGCCAATCAGGTTATCAGTTG
Source organism: Bothriochloa decipiens (assembly GCA_023333625.1). NCBI lineage: Eukaryota > Viridiplantae > Streptophyta > Magnoliopsida > Poales > Poaceae > Bothriochloa > Bothriochloa decipiens. The sequence goes on along the minus strand of CM041636.1, from coordinate 7,328,881 downwards.
GCTGGAGGTTTGTTAGCATCTTGTTGCTAAGTTAACATCTTTTCAGTGAAGTTAAGGAGTTTTTTAGTGCCTCTGCCAGGTGACATCATTATGACATATAACTAATGCCTAACTAAGCATTAGGGAATTAAGCAAGAATTGAGTTGTTATGATCAGTGCCTCCTAGGGATTCCCATGCCACGAAATTGGTCGGGATTTAACATTCAGTGTGTGTTAGTTATGTATGACCTTTAAGTTGCAGTGGAAACTTGTGGTTGAAATAGAACATGTGGTTTTCTTTTCTAGATCATTTATAGTTGTACTTATGATGTACGGAATGATGTATTTCTGTTGCTAGGATGAGTGTACCCTTTTGATTAGCTTGGCTGCAATAGTTTAGCTATAGAATATTCCTGATTTTGGCCTTTCTGTAATACATCCATATCACTACACCATGACCTACTTTTCCCTACAGTTATGTGTTGGTAAATACTAGTATTTAACTGCATATTATCTGTTGGCAAATGTATAACCTTTTAGTGTCACATAATCTGTCGCCAATAGTAATGTACAACTACACGTTATGTGTCGGCGTTTATCCTCTTGACTGGAAAACGGTCGGCGAAAGTTTCTAAACAGATCAAGTGTCGGGGTAGCCTAGAGAAGGAACTGTCCAAGTGTCGCCGAAAATGAATCGCGCGCCGGCGCAGGAACTAATTATTGGGCCTCTAACCCAAAACCCAAAAGAAAAAAAAAATACCCGCAGCACAATGGTGTCGCACCGATGCCCGTGCCGTGCCGCCGCCGGGTGCCCACGCTGGGCGCTGCCGTCGGGGCGCCGCCATCCCACCGCTGGGCGCAACCTCCGGGCGCCGCCACACTACCACTGGGCGCGGCGGCCAAGAGCCACTGATGCCTCCGGCGGCGGTGGCGGCGGCGAGCAACACCCTTGCCGGCGCCGCCGCCGCAATGGATTTCCCACGCGGTTTTCTCTGGCGAGCGGTGCATCCAGGTTCATGTGCAGCACATCAGCAGATCCCCCATCTCATCCTCTGCATCATCCCCTTCCCCTCATCGTCATCCCTTTCTTGCTAGGGTTTGGGCACACACACTGCCGACAGCGGCATACGACATCCTCGCCGGCGGGCTGTCACGGGCCGCCCACCACCTTAATCGACGGATCTGGCCGCCGAAACCAACGCCCAAACTCCTCGTCGCCCAACTGACACCCACCACCGCTAGATGCCACAGTGGCCACCGCCCCCATGGTCGTCTGTTGGAGATCCACATCTGAGCCCTAACCCCCCACCCGTGCTGCAGTCCCCGCCGTTCCAGGTGCCAAGCTCAACCTCTGTCCGTGTGAGATCTTGATGGTCATTTTTGTTTACATATTGTATTCCCTTGATTCGATTCTTTGGGTATGGGGTAACGCTCTTGATTTCTTAGATCTGCAAGCAACTAGTAGCAGTATTTTGACGAATGCAGTATAGATATACAATCCGGATGTTCTAGTGCGGCTCATAGGTTGTTGGATTTGAAAGGAAGGCAGAGAGGAGGCCTTGCTTGTGGTACTCTGATCCTGCAGCAAAGCAACTTATAATGTGTATTCAGTGTACCGCAGCAATATTAATTTTTCTTCAGTAGCATGTTTGCAATGTATGCAGAATCATCCTTTATTTGATTGTGGAAGCATAAAAGTGCAATGCAGCTGGGAAATACTTCTCAAAGTACCCCATATTATTTTTCATCCAGTGAAGCAGCGATTTAGATAATTTCAAAATATTTACATTCCCAAATTTAAGAAAAAAGAAATAGAGCATCACAATTTGAACCTTTATTTCTAAATTCCGTGCTCATTGTTATTAAACACATGCTTGTTAAACACATGCTTCATCTTCATGTATGAACTGCCCATGCCCACCCTACTTAATTAACATGAACCTTATTATCAGTAGTGAAAAGAAAGATAATACATATAAGAGGAACTGTGTATTATAATTTTTCATGCTGGGGGTTAGGGGCTGTATTGCAAAGTTACGTATTTCACATATTGGCTAGGTCAGTATGCCTTTAGGAGATTGAAAGATAGCTGCTGAACATTGAGACAACCAGATATTGGCTAGTTCAGTATGCCTTTAATTTGTTGTGATATCTTAAAGTGAACTTGTTTGTTTCTTCAGAGAATGCTTGTGTGATGGTCTTGGCTGCTACATAGTCATTCAAATCTCAAGCATGTCGGATTTCAGGAACACCTATGCACTCATTCTTGGCTTAAAGTTTTTTGCTCCTGTTGGCGAGTCACTGCAACATTCAAATATTGGTGGCACAGAATGGCCTTCACATTTCAAGGTATTACTGAAATTTACTTGGAGAGTTTGAATTCTAGAGGCTCGTGGGAGATGCATTGCATGGCCACATGACACAGTAATGGTCTAACCTCTCAATATTCTTGAAAAAATGATCATTATATTTTGCTGATTAGTAATATATTTGTTTTCTACTAGATCAGGGATGACAAGAAGTCACCACAGCTGTAATATATTTGATCTTGGCTTGAAGGTATTTTACTCGTACATTTTGACTTACATATGTGATCCAAACTGGTTGAATTGTAGGAAAGCAAGCAGGTTGTGTTGGCTGGTAGCTATATAAATATAAAATTTGACTATAATATATAGGTTGAAGAATTTCTGGAAAAACAATGAGGCTGTAGTACCTCTGTATGGAATGAGGCTGTATTGAAAAGAATTATACATGACAGAAATTAACCTACTAGGTAGCTCTGTATGCATTGCTAGTTGGTGTAGGCAGACAGCTACCATGATTTTTGATTCATCCATCAATAGCTCGCTGCTTGTAGTTGGCGTCATTGCTAACTAGATTGAATGGTATTATATAATGGGCTGTGTAACCAAATAGTTGATAGCATAGTTGCCCATTATACAATTGTACTGTTTGATTATTGGCACCCAATAACAAAGCAAGAATTAAAGTTTACTGATATTTTGCCCTTGTTTTTTTGTTAGGTACCTAAGCTATGTGGTGTTGAAGTATAATTTTGGATTAGCAACCTTTTGAGGTTCCATCAAAGAGCAGTTACATGTTCTCTGGAGTGGCAGCAACCATATGTACCCAAGTTAGTGTTCAAGTATTTTGGAGTGGCAACAAGTGTCTGCGAATTGCTACTGGAAGACATGGATTGCAGTTCTGATCTTTTGGCCAAAAACATGGAAGTGTTGAATGCCATTTTTGTGCCCAAGTCATGATCTATCGATCTTTTAGCGTTAGCCATAACCAGTTAGTACAAGACTTAGTATATGTCTATATATATAATATGTCTGCTAGTGACTAATCTATATGTATGGCTCTATGTACTATGATCATCACTTGACATGCTAGGTGTATGCATGGAAGATGTGATATATTATTTCTATAATATCTTGTGAATTTGCTCAATGTGATGTGTTTTATATGAATAAAAGTGGATTTGTCAAATTATTTAAACTGCATTTATATCTATATCTTCTATACCGTATTGCTGAGCGCATGATATATTAAATATCGTGCAAACTGTTTCACCAACACAAAAACTGTTAGGAAAGGCTCTAACTGTCGGCGTAGGTCTTAACTGTCGGCAAAGGGTTAACTGTAGGCAAAGGTTTGAACCGTCGGCGTAGGCGTACCATTTGACTACACAAAAAGTGTCGGCGATTCTTTTAACTGTCGGCAAAAGTTTCCCCGACAGCTTCTACCGCGACTGTTTCTAAACTGTCGGCAAAACCTTTCATGGTAGTTTATTTGTCGGGAAAGGTGCCCTTTGCCAACAATAAAAAGTATCGGCAAAGGTATGTTGTGTTATAGTGCATCTTCGCTGGTTTTATTGCTTATTGCTAGATATATTAACTCAGACTCCAATAAGCACTGTTCCATTTATTTATTTATTTATGAGTGGTTCAGTTGTGGTAATTTCTTTGTCTAAAATATAATCCCACACATTTTAACAGCTACACTGGTAAAAACTTCGATAGCTAAACTTCAATAGCCTGCATTACACCCTGCTTAAGTAAACTATGTTTTTATTTGTGTGCAGTCCAACTTCAATAGCAAGCATTGGTAAAAACTTGGGGTCGTAGCCTTTTTGTTAAATGCAGAATTTGATACACAGGATTGCCTGATATGCTAGCTAATATTTTACAAATGTGAACTGATGTCGAGAACAAATGTAGTACATACATGTATGTGCTTGTTATGGTATTAATCAAGTAATTTATTTCATCTTTATCAGATGCTAGAAGGCGAAGGAAGCCTGTCTTGTTATGCACAAGAAGAGGAGAAGGATACTGCTATTTGTTCCATCCGAAGATGGAGCTATAAGACAAATACAAATGGCATCACTAGCCACTGCTTTGACTTCTTCCAAAAACAGTTTAGTGATGAACTTACTTACATGCCTAATATGACTCCTAGATCTTCCAATCTAGCAAGATTGGAGATAAGTGGTATACAGGTTACAACCATTTTGTTGTTACAATTTTTCTCTCCTTAACTTTCAAGGTTTTGCTCAAAGAGAATAAAGAAAATATAGAACTATGCAAATCCATGCAACAAAGAGGGGAATGCCCTCCACTTCTCGTGGTCTTTGATTCACAAGAAGGGTACCGTCTTGAACTCACTAGACTCAGTTATTTACATGTTGACGAAATATTGTCAATTTAATCCATAGCTTGCGGCGGTGCTCCCTAACTTTCCTATTCACACACACGCGCCCGCACGCGCGCGCCGGCGCGCACACACACACGCAGAGAGAGAGAGAGAGAGAGAGAGAGAGATAGAGCTGTGCAAATCCATGCAACAAAGAGGCAAATGCTCTCCACTTCTCGTGGGCTTTCATTACAAGAAGGGTACTGTCATGAACTCACTAGACTCAGTTATTTACTTGCTGATGAAAATTTGTCAATTTAATTCATAGCTTGCGGCGTTGCTCCCCAACTTTATCAATTTAATAAGTGCAACACAGCCCGTGGACTTCTAGTGTCACATAATATACAAACAAATTGTGAGACTAAAACTGCGGACTCTATGGCATACACACACTTTTTCATTTACATTTTAGTACACAGAAATTGCACTTATGCATATATTTCCAGTTTCACTGTGCAGGCTGATGTCAATATCAAGGATATGACCTTCCTCACCGAATATGCCAGGGACATTGATTATCCTTCATAGACATTGGTCATTTGCCTTGACAAGCGGGGTGGGGGTGGTGGGTGGACATTTCTTGCTTTATCACTGCCATCAATAACCACACACTAAAAGTTGTTTGTTTTGTTTCCACAAGTTCAGTTTGCAACTGTTCTACTGCTTTTTCACCTCAAAGAAAGGACGTGTGTATTCTAACTTTGAAACTATATAACTGTCGTAGGGATGGAAGAACAAGCAGGATGTCAAGTGTGTGTGGTATGACATCGATGGGGGGAGCCATGTCTTGTTGGTGGCTTTCATGATATAGCTTGTGGTGAAAAGCTATATTAGGATTACTATGGGTACGAGCATGTGTATTCGAACCACCATTTCCTCTAACCAAACCCCAACAGTTTTGACCTGACTAGTAGTAAAGGAGGCTGGGTGAATAGAGCTTTGCCACCGAAATCCAGTAACTTATATACTGCCTCTTGGTACAAATGACAGGTTTAACCCAATTTTCTAAAAATATCCTAGTGTCCACTAATTTAATTTTAGGTGCCAAGCGGAGTCATCATTGTCCCTGCTCCCAAGATGCATCTATTCCCATCATATTCTTTTTATTCTAGCGATTCCTACTCCTTTTGTGACTTTAAATAGTTGTCTGTGAGTCTCCTACATTCATAAGAATGTTGAGAAAGGAAGAAAAATGTTGTCTTAGAGTTCTGTTGCTTCTTTTTTTTTTTTTAAGACCAAAGACCATTGGCCAGACTGTATAGAAAGCACAAGATTCGGTTTATGATGGGGTTACCAGCTATTACTAGGTAGCGCAAAAAGACAGCAAACAAAATGAGTTTCTCCTATTTCCACACACAAAATGAGTTCTCTTGCTTCTCAAAGGTACATTTCGAATGGTTAGAAATGGATGGATGTACAGTTGGCCATCTCTATAATATTCTTTCTACTTTTTACCTGTTGCGATTATGTTCCTTACACAAACACATGCAACACACATGTGGTGTGTGCATTGATGTGCAGTTGAGGTTCGTATGTCCGGACCACTGGAATGTCGTTGTTAACCCAGTATACCAAACGTGCTGCTACATTTGATAGCGGCCAAAACCTGAATTCTTCAACGTGAGGCAGCCGCAACAGGCGCCGGAGGTCGATGCACCAAAATGGCCGAGCACGTACGCATACCAAGGTGCGTTTGCCTTCTGCCATCAGAGCGAGTGCGCCGGGCTGGAGCGAGCGAAGCTGATGCCACAAGCCGGAGGATGGCCAAGCACCGGAGAAGATGGCGGCAAGGTTGGAGAAAACGATCTCGGGTCTCCAGCAGCAGAAGCAAGGGGACGCAAATCGGCGACAACCTCCTGCCCGTGGCGAGCTGCCAGTCGTTGGCTATGACGTATGGCGCACCGGCAACTCGAGGGAAACACAGCTCAATGGTGGCAAAAACGATCGCTGCACCATTTGGATGCCGCGCAGCTGGCACCACCATCCGCACCGACACAGACAACACGTTTACATCTTCACATGCCGGCGTGCTCATCCAGCGCCATACTGAATATATGTGTCCTGACCGCTGAGCATATATGTGCACCTCATGCATGTATTGGAACATGGACATATTGCAAGGTAATTGAAGTCCACTTTCAAGGTACTGTGTACGTCAGTACCAAGCGTTAACCGACTAGTTTCCACTACGAAACTACTATTTATTTTTACACGAGAGATTAAAATCAATCCATTGAGTCAAAACCTCTTTGTTCTCAACACAGCATCATGTATATGCTTATCCGTTTATATTTGAATTCATGCTTCTAGCCACTATCTGGCTACATTTTGCCAATTGGTAACGATTATAAGCTCTTTTGATATCAAAACCAACAAGAGGGAACATCCATGTAAAGGAACACTTTGTAAAGTTTTTCATCAATTTCCCGTCACACATACATGGACTACCAGAATCCAGATATTTTATGAGAGTATAAATCAGTCATAAAATACGATTTTACTCTCATAAAAATAATGCGTGAGAGTACACCGTCACGCATGTCCTCTCAGGATATTAGACTCACGGAATACGCATTTCATGAGAGTTCCCCGTCACGTATTATTTCCATGAGAGTTTCCCCGTGACGGCCACCCTCATGAAAGCAATGTGCTGCCAGGTTTGCATGTCTTTTTTCATGACCGGTTTTTATGGTATTTCATGAAAGTTTTTGTGATATTTCATGAGAGTTCACCATCAGGAATGGATTTCGTGAGTGTTTGATATTTCGTGAGAGTTCACCTACAGGAATGAATTTCGTGAGTGTTTGATATTTCGTGAGAGTTCACCTACAGGAATGAATTTCATGAGAGTTTGATATTTCGTGAGAGTTTGCATTCACAAATGGATTTCGTGAGAATTGTATATTTCATGAGAGTCACCATCATTAAATTGATTTCGTGAGTCATCATTGTCATGAAAATCATCCAACGGAGCATCTCAATCCAATTACCAAATGCACACATATGATCCAAATGCCAATCCAAAAATACAATAAATTCCAGCGCATGGATACATGCATCTGATTCCAATTCCAATATTTTCTAACTTCAACCGTGTGTTTGGTTGTGGGATCAGTGGGTTGGAGTGACTCCGACCCATGTTTTGGGGACGACTCCAACCCTTAATTTGTTTGGTTGCTAGAGGACTGAGATGGGTCGGATCCATCCTATTTTCTGTTCAGATGGATGGATTCAAACAGAACCTGCATATGGATACCTTTGCACTGAAATGGTGAGGTTACCCTCCTGTGGGACCTGCGTGTCATGGAGAAATCATTTCTTCCTTTCTTCTCCCTCTCCCTTTCTTCTCCCTTTCTTCTCTCCTGCCCACCGACGGTGTCTTCCCCAGCCCGGTGGCCGCGCGACGCAGCACCGTCTACACCCCACCTCCGCCTGCTCTCCCCGCCTGGATCCCTCGCCACGCCCGCGACGCAGGGGCTGCGATGCCCTGCGCCCTGGCCCCGACCTCGCGAGTCCCTCGCTGCCGCCCACGCCGCAGCTCCCACATGGCCACCCGGTCCTCCCTCCAGCCGCCGACGCCACAGCCACCTCCGCACGGCCAGATCTAGCAGACACCTCGGGCGCGGCTCCTCGAGGGGCCGGCGCTGGACGGGGCCGGCGCGGAGGACGGGGCCGGCGCGGTGGACGAGGCCAACGGTGGATGGGAATGGCGCGACGGCAGACGTGGCGCGACGCTGGGGGAGATCAGGCGCGAACCTGGCGGACGTAGGGCGAGCCTATGGGCGACGACGGTGAGGGAGGTGTAGGCGACGGTGGTGAGGGAGAAAGAGAGAGTGAAAGGATAAGGTGAGGGAGGCGCGTGCAATGACTGCACGCACGTGAATGCCCAACCCGAGCGGAGCGGCTCCGTCCGCCAGATTTTGGCAGACGGCTCCAACTCGCATATTGGAGGAATATTCTTCCGGGAGTCCAACCCAACCCAGCCGCAACCTCCATCCAAACAAACAAAAAACAAGTCCAACCCGTCCGGGTTGGCTCTATTCCTCCATCCAAACACACGGCAAGTGTCCAACCTTACGCTGGAAGACATGGCTCGTAGTCCCAGCCATTCGATATAATATGCCATTCCAACAACAAAAACAACAACAAAAAATGGGACCCTACAAATGCATGCAGTTGGAGCAGTGGTGCTACATACGACCATGCATGTATTTTATAACTTAGTAAAGCTAACTTAGCACCCTACTTGGTTCTTCCTCATCTCATCTCCGTCATAAAACCTTGTCATACGCTTTTGCCCAGACTGCAAAATCTTTTTTTCTGCAAGTTCAATGCACAAAAACTGCAGATGAAATAAATTCAAACATATACCATTTTTTATTAGATGCAAAAGTGAGCGTTATTTTTACATACCTGACACTTCATTATGGGCTGAAATGGGCCTCGATGGTTTTGGCAAGATCTCTGAAGTACAGCCTGAAAAAGGTTGAGGATTAGCAAGAAACCTAGAATGACAAGTTGAGCTAGAATTATTGAATGTTATGGCCATGAAAAAAAAGGAGAACATGCCAAGCATACAACACAATCAGCCAATCCCAATCTCCGGACTTCCTTCTGAAAAAGATACAAACAAATAGACAGTGTGTTGCTCATGTATGTAATGTACAGCCTGAGCTATCCCCTCAATTGTTTCTGCATTTTTTTACACAAATAACTCAAAGACCAGATCAGCCCCCATACTATGCCTGAACAATTCACACAGCTTCTTTTCAGCTTTCACA
>CM041636.1:7261697-7319410 GCA_023333625.1 Bothriochloa decipiens | reverse complement strand
GGGCCTTCACATGGATAGAACAGATAGACTATTTGCTCAACAGAGGTATCAAAACTGCAGCATAACTATTTGATAAACAGAGGTAGCAAACTGCAATGCAATTTATTTGATAAACAGGGGTAGCAAACTGCAACACAACTTATTTGACAAACAAAATGACTGTAGCTAGCAGCAAGTACATAATCAAGCTAACTACTACAACCAAGTCCTAGTAAAACTAGATAATCAAGCTAGCTACTACAACCAAGTCCTAGTCAAACTAGATACCAAGGTGATTTAATAAAAGCAGGAAAGCAGCAGTTATCCCTGGGCAGCAAAACTGTCTATCATGTCCATACATGAACAGAGGCATTTGCTCTGATAATGAGATACACAGAAAAATAGCAGTTGCAAGAATAACAAGTAGCCTAGGTAAGACATCAAAGCTTTTAGCATGTCTGAATGAAGCTAAAATAATCAAGTACCATGTAGTGAACTACTACGACACTAAAGAGGCATATGGTCGAACACCTTAGAAGCAAAAGTAGAATAGCCATGGAGTACAAAGCATACCTTGCTTCGTGGTGGTCATGTATTTGTGCATCGCACTGGCTGCGCCGACACGGACGGGTTGAGGGACGCCGCACGCGGGAGGCAGCGGCAACGGCCGAAGTCGAGGCGTATGCAGCCGTTGCTGCCACACCTAGGGTTTCAGCGACGAACGAGCTGGATCCTGGGAGTGGCGTCGCAGCCGGGCAGCATGTGGACGCCCTGGCCACCGATGAGGATCTCTGATTTGGGGCGATTAGGTGGACGCCCTGGAGGGAGCTCCATTCCTCCTCGACCCGCGACGCCCGCCTGCTGCACCGCATCGTTGTCTTGGTGGAGGGGCTCCTAGCGCCAGATCTGGTGGAGAGGCACCACCACCATCGGTTGCCGCCGCTGGGGAGAGCACCATGTCTAGGCTGTGCGCGGTGGTTGTGAGACGCAGTGCAGGGACAGGTCTCGGGCGCGTGGACGCTCGCCCAAGAACAGAGGCGGCGGGGGGGCTTCTTTCTCAACGGGAGGAAGAGGATTGGGAGGAGAGGAAAGAGAGCAGGAGGAGGATAGGGTTTGCAAGAGATGAAGAGATGCTTATATATACTGGTGTTTTATCGAACGGCTCTGATTCATCAAGTGATCATCCAACGTCTAAAATACATTGGGCCGAATTAATGGGCTTTGACCTGCTTAGAATGAGACGAAATACACGCTTCATTTTTTCTTTAAATAAAATTTATATTAACTATAAATTGAATAAGACATAATTTTTAAATTATAACTGAATTCAAACAAAAAATTGCCAACTAGAAAATTTTATAAATCATCGATCTCTACATTCATTACTTTTGGCTCCCATCATCTTATTCACCATGTTTTAACCATTCTAAATTTGAATTTCAAAATATAAGAAATTCAAGAAAATTTTTTTGGGTTATAAATGATTCTAAATAAAAAAATGTCAAGAACAAGATTGTACAACTTATCGAGATCTATAAATTTTATATAGGGTATTTTTTAATCTGACAAAGTAACAGTAACATTGTTCACAAATTCTACATCTCGCTCTTATAGTTTCATAAACTATAGAGAGATGTAAAATTTGCGAACAATGTTAATAACACTTTCCCATATGAAAAAATGACCTAAATAATAATTGTAGATCTTGATGAGTTGTACAATTTTTATGTTTATGACTTTTTCAGCTGAAATCATTTACTACATTGAAATGTTGCTTGGAGTTGTCATTATTTGAAATCTAAATTTTGAATGAAGGAGAAAGACTAGTTACAAGAATCATCACATTTGGAGTTAGCATAAGGGAGAAAGACTAGTTATAAAATTTCACTGTAGATTAAAATAAGAAAACACCTGTTCATGTTCTTCAATTTCTAGTATTTAAATCAATTATTTTCTATTAAAAATAGAAACCCATATTTTGTGGCGGTGGAATTTTACTCTCATGAAAAAGATCACTCTCATGAAAAAAGGTTTTCATGAGGGTATTTAGATACTCTCATGAAAACAGTCATGTTTCATGACGGTGCATGGAGCACTCTCATGAAAATATATTTTCATGAGACGGTTTTTCATCACTCACATGAAAATAATTATTTTCATGAGAGCTTTTTTTCACTCTCATGAAAATCCGTCCCTCCCACGAAATGTCCAGTTTCTGATAGTGACGGTGAAAAAGCAATGCAAAGGGAAAGATCTATGCATCCCAACATATAGTGAAGTTATTCACATCAATGTCATTGAACAACATGAAGGAAACCTTAACACCACAGCAAAGTCAGTTATGAATCACCAGTTATTTTGGATGACAGATTTATCATGCATCCTATTCTTGCAAGCTGAATAAAAGGCATTTTACATGATTCACTCATGGTAGTCTTTAAATAACCCTCGGGGCTGCACCTCGTATATGTGCAGATTGCTTGCCCAATATGAGCGCTATGAAAATTCCATGAGACATTGGAGATGAACAAACTACACAATACCCTTATCACCGTTCACGACTTTCCCAATCCCTCACATGAACCATACAATATCCTTGTCACCGTTCACCACCTGCCAACTCCCTCGCATGATCCAGTGTGTTGTTAAGAGACCTTTGACACCCATAGGCCCTAAAGAATGCGTGCGCCCTGTACTTAGGCCAACCTCAGCAGCCAATCCAAAATGAGCCCCATGAGAGAACCATGTGCCTGCATTATAAATTACAGCAGCACTATCAACTTGGCATAGAAAACTTTCTGCTAGTTTATCATCTATAGTAACAATGCATTCTGTATGTGCACTTCCATAGCGATGATCAACAAACTCAATTGTGCAGGCCATAGAGCTATGTTCATGATGGAAATGGAATGAATCTTGATGCTTCTATGATTTTGTTCTGAGTCCTATGTTTGTTGTTTTTAATATTGGCAGAAGTTGAAAATAGAATAGTATAAGAAACAACTTTGAAGATAACTACTTGAGCTTTGTTGATGTGGCAGCACTCATGATTTGGCAAAGCAAACCATCATGTCTCCTTCTTAATATCTATTGGTTTGTTACATTAGTATCTTTGCAAGCTCATATTACCTATCATAGAAGTAGATGCTACTATTTGCTTTCCACTTAGAATAGTTCTCACTTTTCTTCACCCATCGAGAAGTACTACTCGTGTTCATAGTTTAATAAGCTTTAAAATAAGCCTTACTAAAAGGATTCCTCGAATTAAATAGTTGAAGGATGAAAAGTTGCATTCAATTTTTTATTAATTTTTTATCTAATACAAGATTTAAGGATTCTATCCTTATTATGCAGCCACTAGCAAAACATGAATGTGAGAGTCTTCCTATGTCGAATGTTTTGTTATGTACATAAGGCAAACAACCACCGCTGCTAGGGAAGAACCGTCGCCACCTACCTGCTCTCTCTGCCTTCGCGCGTAGGGCCCATCTCCTTCTCCCTCCTCTCTAGTTTGTCTGCCGGAGACAATAAGGAAAAGAATCTATGCAAAACAAACATTTATAAGGTTTTTCATCAGTTTCCCATCACAAATACATGGTGAAAAAGCAATGCCAAGGGAAAGAATCTATGCATCCTAGTATTGTGACCTTATTCACATGAATGTCATTGAACAACATGAAGAAACCTTTAACCTCACAGCAAAGAGTCGGTTATGAATCATCAGTTATTTTGGATGATGGGTTAATCATGTGTCCTATTCTTGGAAGATGAATAAAATGCATTTTACATGCTTCACTCATGGTAGTGCTTAAATACCCATTGGGGCTGCACCTCGTATATGTGAAGATTACTTGCCCAATATGAGCACTATGAAAATTCATGAGATATTAGAGAGGAGCAAATGGCATCAAGTAATTTTCTTGCTCATGTCTTTTGTTTTAGGTCAGTTATATAAAAGCGAATATTCTAGCCTCATTTCAAGAATAGAGGTGTTTATGCTGATAGCCTGATACTTTGCCCTAAGACTTAAAGCTACTAATGGTCAAGGTTGGCAATCCTCTGAATGACTTTAAGAATAGTGTTTTTTATGCTAATAGCATGATATTAAGCGTTGAATCATGAGACTGGCTTGTTTCAAATGAACAGTTTTTTCCAAAAGAGCGTTGGAATTGCTTAGCATGTAACCTTGAAGAAAAGATCCAGGAACCACATTCTATCAATATGCCAAATGATTTTGATAAAAAAGAAGAAGAAAAAGCTAATCGGCATTTTGCTTTAGGAACCCTGAACTATTTCTGAATCTATCTAGCCCTTTGCTATTTTTCTTTCTCTGTAGAATTTTTCAATTGGAACCCTCTCTTGTTATCTATTCTTGTCAGTTGGTCCTTATAAACTGTTATCACGTACAGATAGGCAGCACTGAGATTCGGCTCAGGTTGCACTTACATAGAGTGGAGGTAGGGCGTTGCACTTACATGGACTGTGGCCTATGGGTGCAGGCAAGGAGTTCTCCGATTGATCCGATTAGGGCATCGAAGGGATGAAAAACTCATGAGATCAGGGTGACAACTGAGAATGGATGCAGACCAATTCATGGGGGCTGAATTTTGTCAGTGTTGCACTTACGACAATTGTGGGCGCGGGCGGCGTTGATTGTCGTCGCTGGCATCGTCTGGGAGTGTGATCAGCAACACCCGTGGCTGCCACCGCAGTCTGCGTAGCGCCACCCCGACCCTAGATGTGTGGTTTAGCAGCCGTGGTGTCGCTGCTCCATGCTCCTTTTCGCCAAGTCACGGTCGCTAAAATGTAGGTTCTGGGCACCGCAGGCTGCACCACAGGACGCCATGGCAAATTCCGGAGTGCGGGATGCTAGGCGGAGGCGGAGGCAGTGGCCAAGTGCTGATAATCGTGCACCAGGGGAGGCGCGCACGACTGGGGAACTGGTGGGGAGGAAGGAGATCACCTAGACAGGAAACGTCATGGCCTCGCGGGAGGGCACGATGGAGCCGGCGACGCATGTCATGGGGGTGGAGGTCTCGCACTTACGCATGCTGCGGAACTACTGGGATTGCACGGTGTTAGGGGCGCGCCGAAGAAGCCAGGCAGAGCGAAGGGAGTGACGTACGTCGCTTCACCGGGTAGAGTCTACCTTTGGGTCTTTTTAGGAGTATAAAGATTATACGCCACTAGCAAAACATGAACGTGAGAGTCTATGTTGAATGTTTTGTTATGTACATAAGGCAAACAACAATCGCTGCTAGGGTAGAACCGTCGCCACTTGCCTGCTCATTGTGCCTTCGCGCCTAGGGCCCATCTCCTTCTTCCTCCTCTACGAACACATGGTTTTTACATAACCATTGTGGAGCGCCCTTGTTGTGTGATGAGCGATTGTCAACATGCCAACACTTTGGTGTGTGGTTGGTTCAGTGGTTCTTCTAATCCCCTGGCATAGGGTTATGTGTCAAAACGGTGTCTCTTGGCTTCGTGATATGCAGGTGTGGAGTCCGGAGGCGATGGCAGTGGTCGGGAGAAGGTCAAGTAGGGCGTGCCGTACTGATGGACCAGTTGCGGTGAAGGGCAGACGCGAGGCTTGGACCGAAGGACCAGATGGCCGGGTGGCCAGCCGCGGTGGCTGACATTTGGGACATTGACGAGCACAAGTGTACACGGCGAGGGATGCGTACGGGCTATGCTACTCGCAGACGGTTTGGTGGTTTGCCCTCAAAACCATCGGTGATGGTTTGGTGCTTGGCCTCAAACCATCAGCGGAGGATGCGTACGTGGTACGATACTCATGGGTGGTTTGGTGGTTCGTCCTCAAAACCATCGGTGGCGGGTTTCCCAGGTTTGGGCCTCAAAACTCAGACGGAGGTCCCGATGCAGACGGACGGCACGTGGCGGCATCGGAGAGATCGCTTCGGAGCGAGACTACTGGTGAGGAGGCGCGGTGGCCGTCGGATTAGGAAAACTCGAGTTGGACCATAATGAAGTGGAATTGTGTAATAAGACTATAAATAAGAGGGACTGCCTCCACTCAGTCTCACCTCTCCCATTCCAGTGTTATGGTTTTCCAGTCTCTAGTCTTTCAGAGTGTGTGAGGTCCATTGTAAGACATTTATAGTGTTTTGTTCATGGGAAGAGCACCCCCTAGTGTGCTCATGCCCTCTGGGCATTTATCTTTGTGTGAATCTCGTGATGAATTTGTGTTCTTGTTGTTCTTGAGTTGTTCATCTCGAGTTCCTCTCCCCCCTCTATTTTCATGGTCGAATTTCTTTAATTTTGCACTGTTTAAGGTCATTTTTCTTGCCTTGGATCGAGCTACTATGTGAGTAGAGTGTTTCCACTGAAGGAAATCGTTTGATTCCTCATGAGCTCATAGATCAGGTGGTTTTGTGTTCATGGCGATTTCTAGGTTGTTCTTCACCCCTCTTTTGATTTCTCCCAAATCTCTTTAAATTAGGCCATGATCCTTTGAGGATACTCTCTCCACTGCATGAGGAACAATCCCTCCAAATCTTATTGCAGTTGGTTTTGATTTGAGAGAGATCGGGTTGATTCTTGGTGGAAGGCGATTTTCGGGCGATTTCTCGACGACCGCGGACAGTCCGCGCCCTGAACGGCGAATAGTTTGCGCGTCGGGGTTTAGACGCTTGTGATTCTCATTTTGCTAACTTGGCGCTTTGTCTGCTACCGCGGACAGTCCGGGATCTGACCCTCAAATAGTCCGGCGGCCGGGATTCGACCCAGTGGCTTTCACGACCAGTCTGTTGAGTGAGCGCGGACAATCCGCCGCTCTAACTGCGGACAGTCTGCCAGTCTGACTGTGGACAGTCCGGGACTCCTCCAAATAGGAACCGAGCTATTGACTCCCTATTCGCTTCTAGGATTTTGACCCGCAGACAGTCCGGCCAAAAAGCGCAGACAATCTGACGGTGTACAGCAGCAGTTGTGTAGAATCTGTTCTAGAAGTTTGTTTTTCAGCTTTTGACCCGCAGACAGTCCAGCGTACAAACTGCGGACAGTCCGGGAATTTTATTTTGAGTTTTTAATGAACTGCTGAGCTTCGACTTCTTTCGGTCAGTGACATGCGGATAGTCCGGTGTCAAACCTCGGACAGTCCACTGCTCATCTAAAGTCTCCGTCCAGAACCTGTTCTGTTCAATTGGGTTTTTGGACTTTTGCCTACGGACAGTCTGGCCTTGGTCTTGCGAACAGTCCGACGTGGACTGATCCAGAACCTATCCATACCCGCAGATAGTCCAAGCCGGGTACCACGCACAGTCCGCCTGTGCACAGTAAAGCTGTGTTCTTCCGGTTTGTGCTCGTTCATTCTTCGATCCTTCTTGGTGTTGTTTCTTGGTTCTTGTGGTGACTCGCTGTGTTCCTAGGGAGCATGCACCCTCTCAATAGGGTCGTGGTCATCACTGGCTTTTACATTTGCTTCTTGGGGTGTTTGTTGAGTCAAGGACCCGAAAGATTCGAAAGAATTTTTGAGGCTCCCATTCACCCCCTCTGGTTGCCTATCCGGTCCTTCAATTGGTATCGGAGCTAGTTAAGGATCACTTCCACCTTAATCGGTCTGTGATCCGCAGAAGGTGACATGGCTTTGAATCACCGTCTGGGCAAGCCACCCCAATTCAATGGGGAGAACAAATTGTATTGGAAGATTCCTATGCAGGCCCATCTTCAGGGGATTGATTCGCATGTTTGGGAGATCATTGAGAATGTTGATTATGTGGTACTTGTTGCCCGTATAAATCAAGAGCAGATTGACCAACATAATGCGAACAATATTGCCCGTGCTGAGCTTTATGCTGCTTTGTCGATTCCTAAGTTTGATCGTGTCTCCGATTGTGTGACCGCTCGAGAGATTTGGAGGAGGCTTCAAAGCTTCCATGAGGGTACAGCCCATGTCAAAACAAGACTCTATGAGATATACAAGCGAGAGTATGAAAACTTCGCTCAAGTGGATGGAGAAACTATTGGCTCGATATTTTCTCGCTTTACCACCATTGTGAACAACATGAGAGCCAACAACGCAGCTATGCCCTATGACGACCATCAAAGAGCACTCAAACTCTTGTATGCTCTAGATTAGAGGGTCTAGGAGGTCAAGGTGCAGGCGATCATCGAGTTGACTAACTATGAAACCCTCATCGTAGATGAGCTATTCAGCAAGCTCAAGTCCACTGAGATCAACCTCCAGACGCAGACGAGGATCAAGAACCCGTCTGTCCCGACCATGGCTTTGGTGTCAGGTAACGCAAGTTCAAATTTGGCTTTGACTAACCCTTCACAGTTGTCACTTGCCTTGTCTTCTCTTGTGTCTGCAACAGAGGAGCAGATGGAGGCTCTTGGGGATGAAGAGCTGGTGCTTGTCATCAGTAAGTTTTCGCGGTTTCACAACAACCGCTTGAACAGGCGTCATGGGGGCAACAAGCAAAGTTGCTTTGAATGTGGAAGCTTCGACCACTACGTCGCCAGCTGCCCCGGGAAGGATAAGAGCTACTCCGAAAAGCATGACTACTCCAGGCACAAGGTCAAGCACGAGTCATCTTCCTACAAGCACAAGTCCAAGAAGGACTTTGACCCCAAGCGGATGAGCAAGAAGTACTTTGAGGCATTGCAAGCAAAGCAGCGCGCTCTTGTGGTGAACTACAGTGACGTCGACTTCGATGGTAACTCTCCACCAAGTGATGATGAAGCTGAGAAGAAGGTGGAGCACCAGTTTAACGGCTTGAGATTCTACAGCAACGAGCACCGAGGAGGTTACTGCACCATGGCGATCGACAACAACACCACCACCGGCGACAAAGAAGAGGACGCCGACACCAACCCTGAGGTAGAACATACCATCGAATCCTTTCTTGCTGAGCTTGATCCTGTGACTGACACCATGCTCAAGCAAGATGCTTTGCTTATTTGTGCTACTCAAGAACGCAATGGTTTCAAGGCTAAGTATCTTGCTGCTTTAAAGGAGCTTGAGCATGCTAAGAAGGACAGGGTTGTTGTGTCAGATGAGACTGAGTGCGATGAATGCGCTGTTCACATGTCTAATCTCATTTCTTTGCAGTCCAAGTATTCTGCTTTGGTTGATGATCTGGATAGGGCTAGAGTTGAGCCTGTTTTGTTAGGTCCTTGCAAGTCTTGCACTGAGTTGTGCTCTGAGCTTTCTGAGAAGGTTGCTAGGATCGCTGTGCTTGAGCAGTCTAGTACTAGTGGAGGTGCTAGAGCTAAGTGTGCTTGCTGTGAGGCTTTGAAGCTAAAACTTGCTAACTGTAGGCATGACAGGAAAAAGACCGAAGAGGAAAATATATTCCTTCGGCATATGTTGAGTTGGCTTTCTTGCAGTGAGCCACAGTTGGGCATGATGATGAGTCAGTACAAGAGGGGTACTGACACAATGGATTTAGGCTTTGCTTCAGGTGGGAAGGGTGACAATGTCTTTGGCGAACATAGTGGTTTGAGCATGAGTGAGAAACCCACCAATCCTCCCAAGCTCATCAAGATAAACCCACCTAAGCCCTCTGAGCCTACCAAGCCTGTTGTGAAAGATGGAGTGCATGAAGATCCTCCCAAAGCTCCACCTCAGAAACAAGTGTGGATTCCAAAACCTAACCACCTCAGGAACCCACTTGACACTTTGCCAAACATCTCTGATAAGCCCCTTCCTAAGGCTAAACCACCTCCAAGAGTGAACCATACTCACAACAGAGTGAGTCACCCATAGCCCAAAAGAGAGTTGTACCACTGTGAGTATTGCAAGAGAGATGGTCACTTGTTTGAGTTTTGCTTTAGGAGGAAGAGAGATGAGAGGCGTCAGTCTGAGCTTTCACAGCAGAACATGCATCGCCCATCTCATGGTATGCATGCTTCACCTACTCAAAGGAGCAATGCTAGGCCTAGAGGTGCAAGACCTCAAGGTGCTAGGCCTCAGTTTGTGAGACCATGTAATGGTCATGCCCGGCGAGGTCCAAGTCATCCTCAATATGACTCAAGGTCTTGTGGCAGTGGCTCTTTGCCCTAAACTTCTAGCGGATCATATTTTCTCTCTCGTGGTGATCGCTTCTCTCCCATGGGACATGGTGTGTATGGTGTTCTTCCTAACACTTTTCTAGGGAAATGACCCAACATTGGTTTTCTCCTCAGTTTACTAACCCCAGTGTTGGATCGTTTGCTCATCCCATGTCTTTCTATTGATGCAGCATGGAGGCTTGGAGAACATTTGGCCTATTGATTCCGGGTGTTCGCGCCACATGACCGAAAATTCAAATTGGTTCTGCAGCCTCAACCCCATGACCTCCAAGGAGTACATCACATTTGGGGACAATGGTAAGGGTAAGGTGCTTTCTCGTGGGTCGGTAAGGCTCAATGAGAACTTTGTGCTCAAGGATGTTGCTTTGGTTTCGAGCTTGCATTTCAATCTTCTTTCGGTTTCGTAACTCCTTAGAGATGGTTTTGAAATGCGCTTTAAGCCAGGTGTTTCTCGCATACTTGATTCGCGTGGTGATCTTGTGTGTTCGATTGTACCTTTTGGGCTTGTCTTTTGTGCCGATTTTTCTCGCTCTTTTGGCATCTCTCGGTGTTTGGTGGCAGGCACTTCTTCTGAGCTTTGGAAGTGGCATAGGAGGCTTGGTCATTTGAGCTTTGACTTTCTTGCAAGGTTGAGCTCTCTTGATCTAATCCAAGGATTGCCTAAGCTAAAGTTCAAGAAGGACTTGGTTTGTCACTCGTGTCATCATGGGAAGATGGTCGCCGCTTCTCATTCCCCTGTGAACCAAGTGATGACCAAACAACCTGGTGAGCTTCTTCATATGGACACTGTAGGTCCAGCTCGGGTTCGATCGGATGGTGGGAAGTGGTCCGTTCTTGTGATCGTGGATGACTTTTCTCACTATTCTTGGGTCTTTTTCATGGAGTCCAAGGATGAGGCATTTTCTCATGTGCGGGATTTGATTCTTAGGCTTCAAAATGAGCTTCCCAAGAATGCCATGAGAGCTATACGTAGTGACAATGGCACAAAATTCAAGAACTCTCAATTTGAAGCCTTTTGCAAGTCTTTGGGTCTTGAGCATCAGTTTTCTTCTCTGTATCTGCCTCAGTAGAATGGGATAGTTGAACGCAAGAATCAAACCTTTGTTGAGATGGCCAGGATGATGCTTGATGAGCATAGGACTCCTAGGCGGTATTGGGCCAAAGCGATCAACACAGCGTGCTATGTTTGAAATCGCATCTTCCTTCGAGCTTTTACAAAGAAAACTTCTTATGAGTTGCTGTTTGGGCATCTTCCCAAGGTGAGCTATTTCAGAGTCTTTGGGTGTCGGTGTTTCATTCTCAAGCAAGGTAACTTGGACAAGTTTGAGTCACGTTCTTCTGACGGCATTTTTCTTGGTTATGCTACTCACTCACGTGCATATAGAGTACTTAATCTTAAGACTAACCGTGTCATGGAGACTTGTGAAGTTACCTTCGACGAAACTACACCTTGCTCTTCTCCTATCTTTGAGCGTGCAGGTGATCAGGAGATGGGTGAGAGCATCTTTGTGGAGGAGGAATAGGACGATGTCGATTGGGGTGCTCCCAGGCCGACTCCACCTGCTGCCCCTGTCGACCCTGCGACAACTACGTCTATTCGTGACCTCGATCCTTCTTCTTCTACTTCATGGGGACCGAACGATCAGTATCCCTCTCTTGCACCTGAGGGAGCTCCAGCTGCAGTCGAGAGGGAGGCGACTTCATCAAGGTCGGCGCCCGTGCACATGTAGCATCGCCATCCTCCTGAGACCATGATCGGTAACCTCAACCAGCATGTCACTTGCCACAAGTCCTATGAAATTTCTCATTTCACACATTCTGCTTTTGTTGCCGATTTTGAGCCCAAGGATATTGGACACGCACTATCTGATGCTGATTGGGTCAATGCCATGCATGAGGAGTTAGAGAACTTTGAGAGAAATCAACTTTGGGTCCTAGTTCGTCCACCTCCACAATGTTATCCCATAGGTACCAAGTGGGTGTTTAAAAACATGTAGAGTGAGGATGGGGTGATAGTTAGGAACAAGGCTAGGTTGGTTGCTCAAGGGTTTTGCCAGAAATAGGGGATAGACTTTCAGGAAACCTTTGCTCCTGTTGCCCGTTTAGATGCCATTAGGATCCTTTTAGCCTTTGTAGCTTCGAAAGGGTTCAAGCTGTATCAGATGGATGTCAAGAGTGCTTTTCTCAATGGGTACATAGAGGAGGAAGTGTATGTGAGACAACTCCCTGGCTTTGAAAATCCCAAGCACCCAGACTATGTCTACAAACTCCACAAAGCCTTGTATGGTCTCAAACAAGCTCTGAGAGCTTGGTATGCTAGGTTGAAGTCCTTTTTGCTGGGGAAGGGTTTTACCATGGGCTCTGTTGATAAGACTTTGTTTCTCCTCAAGCAAGGCAAAGACATTCTCATTGTTCAGATACACGTGAATGATATAATCTTTGGTGGCTCTTCACATGCCCTTGTGGCAAGGTTTTTTGATTTAATGAGCAGGGAGTTCGAGATGAGCATGATGGCCGTGTTGACCTTCTTTCTTGGGTTGCAAATCAAGCAAACTCAGGAAGGGACATTTGTGCACCAAGGCAAGTACACGAAGGATCTCCTGAAGAAGTTTGACATGGGCGAGGCCAAGCCTCTTTCGATGCCCATGGCGACTACCATTGACTTGGATGAAGACAAGGAGGGAGAAGCTGTGGACCAGAAGGAGTACCGCAGCATGATCGGGTCGTTGCTGTACCTGACGGCGACAAGACCGGACATTCAGTTCGTGGTCTGCTTGTGCATGCGCTTTCAGTCTTCTCCGCGCACTTCTCTTTGTCAAGCCATCAAGTGGATCATGAGGTACCTTCGCTTCACTCCTGAGTTTGGTCTTTGGTACTCGACCACTTTCACTCTTCTTATCTCGGGTTATTCGGATGCTGATTTTGCTGGCTGTCGTGTTGAGCGTAAATCTACTTTGGGCACTTGTCAATTTTTGGGTTCTTCTCTTGTATCTTGGTCTTCACGCAACCAATCTTCTGTTGCCCAATCTACATGTGAGGCTGAGTATGTCGCTGCTGCTGCTTGCTGTTCACAACTCATGTGGATAGTTGCTACCCTGAGGGACTTTGGTCTAGAGTTTTCTCAAGTGCCTCTTTTCTGTGATAGCACTAGCACCATAAGTGTAGCCAAGAACCCAGTGCTCCATGCCAAAACCAAACACATAGAGGTGAGGTACCACTTCCTGAGAGACAACTATGAGAAGGGCACCATAGACTTGATCCATCAGCACCGAAAACCAGCTAGCAGATATCTTTAACAAACCCCTCGACCAGACCCAGTTTGCACGCTTGAGAGGGGAGTTGAGAGTGTGCTACCCTTTTTAGTTGAGGGTGGTTTTGCTCTTGTACACTAGTTTTTGTTTCTCTTTTTTTTTCTTTTGGCTTTTGTATAATATTGCACTGTATTTCATCATGTATCATATATCATGTGCTTAGCTTCACTTGTATAGCTTGTTGATTAAGATTATGCTCTTGTTAATATGATCTATGGATACATGATAGCTATATAGCAGCTTTGGCTCTCTTTGATCAACTTGATACATGTTATGAGCTAATCCTGTTTTTGAAATGTGAACATGCTTAAATACTTGATGAAATCCACCAAATTTGTTTACCATTGAGATGGCAACTAGCATGTGTAGAATTTGTTAAGATCCATCTCAAAAGCATTTTCATCACTTAGCTTTAGACATCAAGTTTTAGCATAAATATATCAAGAGTTCGAGCTAAGTGATGAAAATGCTTTTGAGATGGATCTTTACTATCCCACATCGATGTCACGAGACTGCTTCTCATTCTTTCGAGTGAGATGAACTTGGGCATTGTAGTGCTAGTCCTCAACCACTCGTGACGAGACAGCTTCCCACTTGCACATAGGGATGAACTCGGTGTGGTTGCAAAACATGATAAAAATAACATAATTTTTGGCGGACAGTTTTGATCCTCTCACATACACATGCCTAAAAATAACCTTATAATCCGCTGTAAAACTCTGATCAATGTTGAAGTTACAAGTATTAAGTGCTTCCTTGAGACATGATGTATGATCGTTATATGGGGTAGTTCACTTTTGTATACATATGCTAGCACTAGTTTGGTCTTCTTCTTATATGTGATATGTGCTATCCTCTTTGGTAACACCTTTTATGAAATATGCTTAAAATTGGTCAAAATGCTTATGATTCATATTTTGTTCATTTGATCAGTTTGAGTATTGGCCTTGTCTTGTGCCTGTTGCACTACATATACCATACCAACTTGAGCATGTTTTTAATCCACTTGCTATACTCCTAAAGCTTTGTATGTTCGCATTGTGCATCTCATAGCATGATTTGAGGAGGAGCTTCTTTTGTGAGAACTGGATAAGTGCATTTTTCAACAAGGGGGAGAATGATTCCACAAATCCAGAGTGTGCATTCATGTGCATTTGTGAGGCTGATGCACTTGTTAAGAGGGAGTTGCATATTTGCTTTGCTAGACGTGTCGAGCCGTTTTGCCTCTGTCTTGAGGGTCTAGCCACTTTCAGATGCTTTGAGCTTGTTTTTGCTTGGTTGTGTCGAGCCGTTGCCCATGTCTTTGGGGACCAAGTTGTTGGCTTTGCTTTGCTCATTGTGAGTGACCCGTTTCTAGCTTTTCTTTGGCTTTTGGTTACTTGAGTGTGTTTTCTCTGGCTTTGTGTTGGTGTTGACAATGCACTCATCAAGGGAGAGTTTGCGAACACATGGTTTTTACATAACCATTGTGGAGCGCTCTTGTTGTGTGATGAGCGATTGTCAACATGCCAACACTTTGGTGTGTGGTTGGTTCGGTGGTTCTTCTAATCCCCTGGCATAGGGTTATGTGTCGAAACGGTATCTCTTGACTTCGTGATGTGCAGGTGTGGAGTCCGGAGGCGGTGGCAGCGGTCGGGAGAAGGTCAAATAGGACATGCCGTGCTGACAGACCGGTTGCAGTGAAGGGCGAACACGAGGCTTGGACCGAAGGACCAGACGGCCGGGTGGCCAGCCGCGGTGGCTGATATTTGAGACATCAACGAGTGCAAGTGTACACAGTAAGGGTGTTCAAGGTTTCTTACGTTTATATCCTTGCATGCTCATATTACCTTATCATAGAAGTAGTTACTTTTGTAGGCTTTCAGTTTGTAATAGCTCTCAGTTTTTTTTTCCGTGATCGAGAAGTACTACTCGTGTTCATAGTTTAATAAGATTTAAAATAAGCCATGTCAAGCATAGCAACGTCGGCGACGGTTTAGTTCCACACCTTCACAGCAGGCTCCCTAGAGTTTTTCATTTTCTTTTCCATTGATTTGAAGAACCTGGCTGTGATCGCGGACAGTTCAATGAAGCAGTACGCGAGAGCGACAGTGTAGAGGGAGATGCGGACACCGTTGGAAACCAGAGTCTCCATGGAACAGCAGGTAGGTGTCACTATCACACGACGGGTATGGAGGAGCAACAGCGGCACGCACCATCTTGATGAAACGATTGTATCACTCATGACAATGGTAGCCAATCCATGAGAAGAAGCTGTTTTGCCAAGAAAACATTTGTGCTAAAACAGAGCAGAGCTTGGTGGCATATCGCCATGGCGAAATTGCATAGATTCCGCTGAGGCAATGTAAGCGAGACAGGAGGGGACAAGAACGCACTATAGTGTCTAGTGGTCAGAATCGAATCACCACGAATCACAGCAGCTGCGGCTGCCGCACAGCTGTAGCCTGTTCCTTCTCCGCCGGCGGCGAGGCTCGTTGCTCTGCTCCCCTACCCAATCCAATGCGCCGCCATGACACTGCAGATTAGAGCGAGAGGGTCAGAACTCAGAAGGGGATCCTAATTGAGACATTGACGATGCCAGTCGAAGTAACAAAAATAATTTTCCATTTTCACCGTAGAGCAAACAAGAAGACTCGGAAAAGGAAAAATAAAGGCGACGAATCGGATCGCTTCGGAGCCAAATAGGAGGAAGGGGACCTGTCGGTCTGGGGGGCACCGACAGGGCACCTCCCTTGGTGGGGCTACAAAATAAAATATATTATTTAAGAAAACGATTATTTTTTTAAAGAAGTGAAGCCTCATCTTTTTAGAAAACCAGGGTAGCATTACATACTCATGTTACCAGTTCCAATCCAAATACAAAGCAGAAGCAAAAACAGGCTAGAACATCTGCTAAATTTTGCAAATACAAGTAGAAACTAAAGCAGCTGGTTCAAAAGTCTTCATCCATCTGAAAAGGTCGTCTTTCAGGTTCATGATCCTCTCCCGATCAGCTTCTTCCAGGAATAGAC
Source organism: Bothriochloa decipiens (assembly GCA_023333625.1). Lineage (NCBI taxonomy): Eukaryota > Viridiplantae > Streptophyta > Magnoliopsida > Poales > Poaceae > Bothriochloa > Bothriochloa decipiens. The sequence continues at coordinate 7,303,074 of CM041636.1, read as the reverse complement.
TCCACCCACCTCTGCAGGATAGATATCGCAGTGAAGATAATATCAGCATGGTTCTTTGGGAACACATGTTGGATAGCCATTTTATTATTGTTCCACAGTGCCCAGGTAAAAGCAGCAAAAGTAAACAGGATCAGTTTCGTAGGCATGGGCCCCTTGCCCTTTAACCATGATTCATAAAAACGATTAATCTCTGCGTGTTTATTATCATCAGGTGAGCGGTTGCACTTCCTGCATGCTTGTTGGGCTTGACAACGCGGCGCTTGACACCAAGAGCTGACCCGCTGCATCCTCAAGCACAGGGGTTTCGGGCCGTGGCGCCCCCCTGGAGCTGCCCAGCAAGTCCGGCGTCAAGGTAGCTGGGAGGCCGTGGACATGGAGCTCCATGCAGAACAAAGCAACTGAACTTGGTCAAGTCAGAGCCCCACTCCCCCAGCCAATGGAATATTTTTCCTATAGTGCAATACGCAGATGATACGTTACTACTAACTCAAGCCAATGCAAGACAATTGGTGTTCCTCAAGGCCCTCCACATAGCTTTGCTGATTATACAGGCCTGCACGTCAATTACAGAAAGTCACAAATGTACTTAATCAATGTGGCACATGAAAAGATGTGTCGACTAACAAATACTTTTGGCTGTGATATAGGCATCATGCCTTTTGCTTACCTCGGGCTGCCCATCGGCACAACCAAACCACGCTTTGAATGTCTCACTCTGATGGGTATAGAGAAGTATGTCGGCCTGCTCCACCGGGCTCTCATACTCAGGTCGGAATTCATCTATAACACCTATTACAACGGGTTTTTGTTACAGTACATCTAAATGACTGTGAGCTGTCTATTTATTCTGATCGGACGGTCACGATCATATATTATCTCCTTAGAGGTAATAGATAAAATAATTTTCTTTATTTTAAAAATAGGATAAAAAGTGAAAGTTTAGATATAAAATATTTTTTCTTGATTTGACTGATGCATGGAGGATCTCACTAATATAGTAAATCATTTTTTCTTTTATAACTTTTTACTTGATATATTTTAATTACCATATAATTCTATAGCTTTATACACTTAATTTTGCATGTGGTAGAATTCGAACGTGTACGTGATATGTAGGGTACGTGTGTGTCGTTAGCGTGTCATTGCGTATTAGTTTTTTTAGTAATGTAATTGTGTATTAGTTGAGAGGTTACCATGTGTCTTTGTGTATGTCGTCTACTCCTTCTGTCCTGAAATATAGTGCATTATGAGTTTTAGGGGTTTTCTCAAATATAATGCATTTAGAGAACAAAAAAGATAATATTTCCTTAAATAACAATACGTGATTGCCACTTCCTTTTTAATTTTGGAAACTAATTGAGTAGTTTTCATATTTTATAAAAAAGCTTAGATTGCACCCTTTAATCAAGCGTTATAGGATCAGATTTTAAGAAATTAGAAAGTTAAGTAAGGGGTACATACCTCTATTGCCCTCTGTCTTATTTTTTCGAGAATGGCAAGAATGCATTATATTCTAGGACGGAGGGAGTACGTGTGTGTACGTGGCTAGTGTATGTGCATGTTTTTTTATATACCATATAATTCAATAATGTCTTGTATTATATATGCTACATCACAAAAAATGTGAAAAAATATTATCATAGGAAATTGCTCTCTAAGATAAGAGTATGAATATTATCATAGGAAATTGCTCTCTAAGATAAGAGTATGAATAGATTCAATATGTGTGTTTGTCGGTCAAATTCCTGCATAGTGATGCAACTTTTGCTAGCATACAAACGGTTCAAACCTAGTTATTTTTTTAAATTGTATGTAAAAAATTAAAACACATCAAAATTCACCAATTCTCTCTTCAAACGGAAAATTCCTTTTATTATGGGAACGTGATTTGCGGACGGGCGGCCCGTTTCCCTCCAATCATTAGCGGCATGTATGATTTTCTCTCCCATCATTAGGGGCATGTGGAGGAAGTTTTTTATTTTTCTATATTTTTTAATTTATTAAATATTTCATAAATCCTGTAATATCAATGGCTCAGATTTATTGGAGATATTACCTCCTAGTACGTAAAAGTGTACCTTAGCATTGCCCTATTACAACACATATGCAATGTGTACGATTAAGCTACCAAAAGGTGTTATTGAAAATATTGATAGAGCAAGAAAACAATATGTCTATGGTGCGGGAACGACACTAAAAAGAAGAGTGAAAACTTAGTTACATGGGATACAGTCTAGAAGCCAAAAGATAAGGAGGTCTGGGAATTATAAATCTTCTCCTACACAATGATGTTGTACTCATGAAGCACCTGAGTAACTTCTACAACTGAGATGAAACAAGTACTACACCAATCGAGTACCACATGCAACACATAAGCTGGGTTCATTTTGGTGTAAAGACGTTATCGCCTTAACAGCATCTTTAGAGAAATTGCTAAGTGCACGTTAGGTGATGGCTCCTCAGTTTGTTTATGGGATGGTTTATTAACTGATTCAGTACTATCTTTCAAATACCCGAGAATATCTTCTTCTGTCAGAAAAGATGGGATCTCATTGCTGGAGGTTATGCAAGCTGAAGATTTAGATACCCTATTCATGTTACCACTTTCTCTGAAAGCTCTTGAGGATTTAGAAAATTTGCAAGACCGTCTACAAGTCTTACCATATGATGAAAATAATACTGATCAGTGGACTCCCAAATGGGGGAGCAAATATACTTCATGGAGTTTTTACAGAGTGGTGTTCAAGAACTTAGAAGCTCACCCAATCTTCAAGGTCTTCTGGAAATTGAGGTGCACTCCGAGAGTTAAATCTTTTGCCTGGCTTTTTTTGTTGACCGCCTAACACTAACGAAATGCTGCGACCATGACATCTAAATGTCCAGATGGTGTTACTTGCGTCCTTTGTGGAAATGGTGAAGAGGAAACTATCGATCACCTTTTCTTTGCCTCTCCCTTTGTGAAAGAATGTTGGGCAGCTATCCATGTCGACTTTGATGACTCACTGTCTGCCAGACAGATTTATTAATCAGGCAAGGCAGTCCAGTAACCTTCACCGAAGCATCCCTGATTGCAGCATGGGAGTTGTGGAAATTGCACAATGATAAAGTGTTTCAAAGACGTGATTCAAGTCCAGCAATTGGTTAGCTAATTTTAAAGGTCAGGGTTCCCATCAATCAGTTTGGTTTAAGGATGATCTTAGGATATCGGATATCCTTACGTGTTTGGCTTGATATTTTCAGTTAATTCATCTGTATGGAAGACTCTCTTGTTCTAAAATTAATGTGAAGTTGTGTGCACTGTGGCGATCTCCCCCACAGTCTTTTGCCGTAAAAAAGGTTAGGGAAAACTATCTCCACCAAGGAAAGCAACGACAATCTCCTGCCTGGCGGAGTCTCTTTGGCTATGAATCTTCCCCGATGCTGGCCGTCGATCAAACACATCTCACCGGCTGGCAACTCGAGGAAAACACTGCTCAACGGTTGCAACAACGCTCACTGCACCATTTCAATGCCACCTTGCTGGCAGCATCATCAACACACCGACACGGACATCGCTCATTGACATCGTGACTACCTCGAGGACCGGATGGAAAGACCAACGCAGCAGCATGTTTGCTCGCTGTGCCATACTTGAATGTCAGTGCTGTACATCAATACCAAGAATTTCCTCACTAGTTCCCACAACGAAACTACATTTCCTTTTACACAAGAGTCTAACATTAATCCAGCGATCAAATCCTCTTTGTTCTCAACGCAGCATTAAATATATGCTTACTTGTTACATTTGAATTCATGCTTGTAGCTACTATCTTGGATACATTTTGTCAATTGATAACGAATATAAGCTCTTTTGACGTCAAAACCAACAAGGGAAAACATCAATGCAAACAAACATTTTGTAGAATTTTTCATCAGTTCCCCATACGCAACAGAGGCATGGTGAAAATGCAATGCCAAGGGAAAGGATCTGTGCATCCCAATGTTGTGACGTTATTCATGTTAAATGACATTCAATAACATGAGCAAAGAGTTAGTAACAAATAGTCAGTTGTTTTGGATAGCAGGTTACTCATGCGTCCCATTCTTGCAAGCTGAATGAAATGCATTTTACATGCTTCACTTATGGTAATGCTTAAATACCCCTTCGGCTGCACCTCATATATGTAAAGATTTTCCTTGTCCAATATGAGCAATATGAAAATTCCATGAGACATTGGAGATGAACAAACTACACTGAGTGCATTAATAGGTAGGTAAAAAAGGGATCATGATTATGCTAACTAAAAAGAACGTGCATTCCAGATAGTTTTCCTCGATGATCATCAATACTCTTGCTAAAAAGAAGGTGCATTCTAGATACTTTTCCTCCTTCCTTGAAGTTTTGATGATTTTGTTCTTACTTCTATGTTTTTTCTCTTTAATGTAGGCAGAAGTTGAAAATGGAAAAGCATTTCAAACAACTTTGAAGATACCTACTTCAAATTTGATGATGTTGCAACTCATGAACTAGGAAAGCAAGCCACCATGACTCCTTCAAAACATCTATTGTGGACAACTGTTGCAGATAACAAAAAATCAACAAATAAGTTCCCAAGTTAAGGAGTTGTGCTAACAAATGTCAATTTTAGATAGCATTGTTTTCAAATACAATAATAATCTCCCAAATTTTGCTTAGAGTAGGATGTAGGCATATTGTCATTTGTAATTGAAAACAAGTGTTGAAGACCCCACAAGAAAATGAATAACAAGCTATTCATAAACAAGTGCTCAATTTGTACCTATGTAAAAAAAGCATAAGAAGGTATCACTACTCACAAATTTGACCGTCATCATCTCATAGTTGCATTTTTTTGGACGGAAGAACTACATGTGTGTGCCACCCACATTTCCTCTAACCTAACTCCAACAGTTTTGACATGACTATCAGTAAAGGAGTGTTGTGATATCGGGGCACATGCGGAAGTGGTTGCTTGGATTTACCTAGGTGAGGTGCTCAAGAGAGATCGCACACACCACAAGGAGACTCGATGTTTGGTAACGAGGTTTGGCCAAGCCTACCAAAACCCGAATAATTTATATACCTCCCCTTTAGGTACAAATGAAATATTACTGAATATAGCTAATGCTCGTTAAATTTCATTTTCATGATATTATGTAAGAGCTCATGATTAATGTAGTGAATCTTATGACAAAAAATGGCGCATCAAAGCATGTAAATAAAGTGCTTGCATAATAAAGTACTTGCATGCTCGGTAGTTATGAAAGCATGCCGAATGGAAAAATTAATGGTGATTGTTGGTTCAGATTAGTGACGACGACATGTGGATAGCTGTATGACCTTTGGTTCCTCGATGTCTGAAGGAATTTTTCAATTTCTTTCCATTTCCTGATGATATTTATTGTTTATTGAGTTTAGTGAAAGGTGGATGACATGGCTTGAGGAGAGGCCAGAGAAATATGTTAGTGGGCTTTATCTTTATAGGAGTTTAAGATTTAATATGTTGGAAAAAGAAGAAAAATGTTGTCATAGAGTTAACTGTTGGGCTATTGCTGTCTGGCGGAGTTGTCCTAATGGATGGACGTAGAGTTTTTTCTTTTTTCTTTTTTTTGAGAATATGGATGGATGTGGAGTTGGCCATCTCTATAATGTTGTTTCTACTTTTCACTTGTTGCGATTGTGTTCCTTGTGTTGGTGTGCGGTGGAGGTTCGTATGTCCGGCCGGACCGGTGGAATGCCGTTGTTTCGCATAGCAATAGTAACTAGCATTCTGAAGCTTATTTTAACTGTTAACCCGGTATAACAAAGGTGCTCCTAAATTTCTAGGGGCCAAAACCTGAATTCTTCCACATTGAGGCAGCCGCAACAGGTGCCAGGACGCTGAAGCACCAAAATGGCCGAGCATGTACGCGTACCGAGGTGCGTTTGCCTTTCGCCATCAGAGCAAGTGCGCCGGGCTGGAGCGAGCAAAGCTGATACCACAAGTCGGAGGACTGCCAAGCACTGGAGAAGACGGTGGCAAGGTTGGAGAAAACGATCTCGGATCTCCACCAGCAGAAGCAAGGGGAGGCCAATAGGCATCCGAGCATGAGGCTATGCAAGTTCCCTTCGTCTCTTCGATGGCAACTTTGACCTGACTTGCTTGGGCCTTGATGTCGTGGGTCTGCGGGAGGATGCGGCTTAGTTCGCCGTTGCCGGCCTTTTCGTCGCGCAATATGTTAGTCGTGTAGTAGTTTCAGTGCATGGGCAGATGACCCTTGTTTTTTCACTATGGTTTTGGGGCTTAGTAAGCTTAGGCTTGCCGCTTATGTCCTTGTGATGTACTTAATTGCTCTTTTGCTCATTCAAAGACGTGCAAAAGTTCTTTGCACGATCCCAAGAAAACGAAAAAAAAAAATGCTGCCTGGCGGTGTCTATGAATGTTCGTCGATGCTGGCCGTCGATCAATGGTGGCAACTCGAGGGAAACACTGCTCAATGGTGGCAAGAACGCTCGCTGCACCAACAGGATGCCGCGCCGGCGGCACCATCCGTGCCGACACGGACATCTCCATTGACGTCGCGACTGGCCACCAGGAGTCCCGGATGGATGCACCAACGCAGCGGCACGTTTGCATCTTCACGTGCTCAACCGACGGCGGCGGCAGCGCTCGCCACGCCGTACTGAATAAAGGACGCGTCCAGCACCAAGCAAGACATCGGCAGCATGGAGGCTCAGGCGTATTGGAACGTTCGGCTGCAATCAATTGAATCATCAGTTATTTTGGATGGAAGGTTAATCATGCATCCCATTCTTGCAAGCTGAATAAAATGCTTATGCTTCACTCATGGTAGTGCTTAAATACCCCTTGGGGGCTGCACCTCGTATATGTGAAGATTGCTTATGAAAATTCCATGAGACATTGGAGACAAACAAACTACACTGATGAAACTATCAAATATCACAGGATCACCCATAGGCCCACGAGCATGTATGCGCTCTGTACTTATGCCAACCTCAGCAGCCACTCCAAAATGAGCCCCATCAGAGAATCGTGTGCTTGCATTATAAAATACAGCAGCACAATTAACTTGTGTAGTAAAATTTCTGCTAGTTTATCATATTTAGTAACAATGCAGTCTGTATGTGCACTTTCATAGCTATGTATGTGGTATATTGCTGATTGTACATCATCAATGAACTAATTGTGCAGGCCATAAACCTATATATTCATGATGGAAATGGAATGAATCTTGATGCTTCCATGATTTTTTCCTAACCTCTATGTTCATTTTTTTAATGTAGACAGAAGTTGAAAACACGAAAGGATTAGAAATGACTTTGAAGATAACTACTTGAGCTTTGTGGATGTGGCAAAACTCATGATTTGGCAAAACAAGGCATCATGCCTACTTGAAAAGATCTATTGGTTTATTAATTACGTTTGTATCTTTGCATGCTCATATTACCTATCACATAGGCTTTCAGTTTGTAATAGCTCACAATTTTCTTCACCAATCTAGAAATACTACTCATGTTCATGGTTTAATTAACAAGCTTTACACGAGCCATACTGGAAGGATTTCTTGAATTAAAAGTTGTAGTATATATGAAAAGTTGCATTGCTTGAACCCTGGACCTCTCGGTCACAGGCGGTAAAAGCTCACTACATCAAAAACAAATTTTCACAGCGTTTTGTTTCGACGCTCCGGAGCGGACGCTTTTGCTGCCAGCTACAGTAAATCACCGCGATTTACCACAGCGAGCACCCTATTATTTACCATAGCGGACACTTGTGCCTACTGGGGTAAATACGCCTACGAGCCAAAGTAAAGCCCACTCAAGAGAACACATATACAAACGCGACTTAGGGTTACGGTTCCCCCCTCTCCCGGGCCCGTTGCATTAAATCGATTATGCCCGCTGCGTTTGTAAGGTCGAGATGGCGTACTAGAGGGGGTGAATAGTCCTTTCTAAACTTAATCGCGTCGGCTAGACAATATCGGTCTAGTCAAGACTACACCCCTCTATCTATAACTCTAGAAGCATCTTATTTAAAAGATCCTAAACAAGAATATAAGGTGCTAGGTTAGGAAAGTGCTCTCCTAATAGAATCTAGTTTGCAAGGTCACACAAACCTAAGAAACTAATATATTTCACACCGGGGAGCACCTATACAATTCTAGTGAGCAAAAACACAAAGCCAACCAAAGCTCACTAAAAATGCTCAAGGACAAGGCTATACAAGCCAAACCCAAGAGCTCAACTTAATTAGCTACACAAGCTAATTAATTATAGGAGCAACAACACAAGCATAATATATATGAATATAAATATAAAGCTTGTGTATCGGAGAATGCAAACCACTGAGAAGAGTAGACAATATTGACACGGTGATTTTTACCGAGGTTCACTTGGTTGCCACCAAGCTACGTCCTCTTGTGTCGACCAGTACCTTGATGGTTCCTCTGGTATTTGGCGCTCCACGCCAATGCCCCTCGAGGCACGCCTCCGCAAAGGCACCGCAAGCGAACCCACACATAAGTGCGGTAACTCAATGACACGAGCAATCCACTAGAGTTACTCTTCGTGATCCCCACGGGGTGAGCACAAAACCCCTCACAATCCTCCTCCGGAGCACCGCACAATCTTTCTTGTGTGCTTTACGGAGTCACAATCCACCAAACCGTCCAGATGATGGCAATCACCAAGAGTAACAAGAAATCCACAATTGCAATCACCCCTAGTGCCACCAAATATAAATCCCTAAATACATGCACACTAGTTATCCAATCCTCTTTCAAATTGACACTAATCTTGGGAAGAATTGAAAGAAGAGATGGTGGATGTTGAAGCTCTCAACCACACCAACACATGGCTTCCACTCTCTCTCTAAAATCTTTTCTTAAATCATGGGAGAGAGAGAGGGAAAAGATAAACCCTAGAACAAGAGGAGGAAGAGCTTCTCACTGTTTTCTGTTGGGGCACCCAGCCGAGGGAGAGAGGAGGCCAACGGCCATATACCCTGTGCTCTGGTCCTTAGGGCCTTGCCCCGTCCCTTCCAACGGCTACGGCCAGCTCCCCACGCCTGCTCTCCTCTGCCCTGCCCTGCTGCTCTCCTCGGCAACGGTTGGAAAGTCAGCTCCGCTCCGGTCTCTGTCCTTCACGACAAGGGAACAGCAGTAGTAGTTCACAGCGGCGGCGGTCTGGGCAAAGCAAAGCAAGCAGCAGCGGCGAATGGGAAGCCCAGCACAGCGCAACGCAGCTCCGTGTGCCAAGCATTAGGCAGACCAGCGGTAAAGATGGAAAGCCACGCATTCTGCCTATTCCTTAATTTATTTGTTTCCAAATCAAACGAGAGCACTGTAACAGCTGAGCTCCATGCATCGATAAACATCTTTATCTCGTCCAAGCAAACCAACGCATGAGCTTGCTCCTATTTTTAGTCCACGCAAGCACGCGGCCAAATAAATGAAGCGGCATGCAGCGACTTAAAATAAGTAGAGCAACATCTAGCGGCCAGCAGCCCCTAGTCCTGATATCCTGTCTGATCAGCTTCTGTGGACTTGGTATTTGGTCCGGTCATCTTCTAGTTCAATTCGTTCCAGCTATTTTCAACCGCTTTCAACTCGTTTCACTCAGAGAAAATTCCAGCAGCATTCTAAGCCCTTCCAAGTGCTAACTTCACCAAAAATATTCCCAAATAAATTGGACATTTAAGTTAGCTTTTCACAAATATTTTTTCGGGCTTTCTCATGAATCTCACCACGTCCATAAGCATATGCATATGCAAATAAGACTCATATTTAGTGGCACTAGATAACCGATGTAATTAAAAGACTTCTCCTCTTTATAGTACGGTTATCAATCCTAAATTCGGTCATAATTTTCTCTACTCACCTATGACCGGTGAAATAAAATGCCCTACAACTACATCTTTGTCTTGCGCATTTCATTCCATTTTCATCTCCATTGATGTCAATGCAACACATGCACCGACCAATCAAGAATGATATGATCCATTCCATATCATCACGTGATCATATTGGTCCATTGATCTTGACCTCACTTGCTCTTCACCGTTGCATCGGTCTATCAGCGCTAAGTCTTACTCAAGCTTCACCGCCTCGCGGTCCATTACTTCAAAGCCTCTGACTTGCCCTTCACGCTTGCAACCGGTCCATCAAGCCAAGTCTTGTCTAGATCTTCTCCACCTTAGTCACATGACTTCATGTCATGTCTCATATGCAATAAGCTCCTTCATAATCACATGTGGACTAATTTCCTGTGTATTCTCACATCAACACATATTAGTCCACTTAATGTTATCACTCAATTACCAAAAGCAAACAAGGACCTTTCAGCGTTAAATCGATTAACCGCAACGAGCACTAGCGCCCGCTGCGGTGGTGCCACGATTTACCGTGACGTGAAAGTCGCAGCGGATGCGTTTGCCCGCTGCGGTAAAGCCAAAAAGTCCGCTGATGTAAAGATATGTGGCGCAGTGGCTCTGCAACTTACAGTAGGGCTACCCTTCACCTTCGATACTTAACATAAAGAGAAAATATGTGATGTACTGTCATTATAGAAACTGGAAAGCTCATACCCGCATTGAGGTACCCTATCCGCTAGATTATTTCTGACTGGCTGATTTTGGCTGATACTGATTTGTTGTGAGATCAAAGCACTGCTAAATGGCTGGCTAATAAGCAATGAATGTCTAACAGGCCTCTCACGTCTCGCACCGATTGCAGCAGCAGATTGGGGAAAAAACGTAAGCTACTTATACCTTATACTGTACGCAAGCACATGACCAAGAGATAAGTTTATAAAAGGAAAGGTATTGAGGAATTAGGATCGTACAATGGGATCGATACAAATGACACTGTTTATCCTGTGCATATGCATGAAGCAGAAGCAGACTGCAAGACTGTCATCAATGCCTCCCAAAGCAAAGTACTTGTTGGATTTGAAGAATCCATGAAGCAGTAGGCGAGCGCGACGTTGAAGAGGACAGCGCGGACGCCGCTGGAAAGCAGTCCCTCCATGGAACAGCAGGTAGGCGTCACTGTCACACGACGACGATGGAGGAGCAGCGGCACGCACCATCGAGAAATATTCTAGCTGGTTCCTGATGCAGCAAGGATGACACAAGGAAAATGTTGCTGCTGAAGCAGAGCAGCGGTGGCAATATCGCCACGGCCAAATGGGCAGAATCCGGTGTGGTGGCCATGGGAGCGAGGCAGGAGTGCAGGACAAGAACGCACCGGTGGCCGAATCTCAGGCCGGAATCGGATCACGACGAACCACAGCAGCTGCAGCCTCTTCCTTCTCCGCCAACGGCGAGGCCCCGGCGCCCAGCTCTGAGACTGCGGATTAGAACGAGAGGATCAGAATCCAGAAGCGGGATCCAGATTGAGGCACAAACACTGCATATTTTTTTTTTTTGACCGAAGTCAATATAAAAACTTTATATTTTTTTATTTTTTAATAATATAGACATATTTAAATTTATTTTCACGAGAGTCCAACCAGCTCTGCTCAATCAAACACCGTATATTGAGGTAGCCGATCGATACTAACAATCGAAAGGTCACCTCTTGGAGTCAAGCAGTCGGCAGTGGGAGTCAGATAGGAGGGAGGGGTCCTGTCGCTCGCCCAGGTGCCGACAGGTTTTATATCTTAAAAAATTATTATTTCTACAAAAAGAATGATAACTTCCTACGTGTTTATTATCCATCAGGCTAGCTGCTGCGCTTCGCGCCTCTGGATCTGACCCCAGCGAGCCCTACGTCGAGGCAGGGGAGCAGCTCCAACAGCGCCGGGAGGCCGATGCGAGAACGTAGCTTCAGCCGTGAGAGCGAGTGCGCCGGCCGCGGAGAGCCAGTGCCGTGTCCCTTTTTTCATCCCGTCTCAGGCGATTTGGGGGACACATCCCGTGCTCCATCTCGTCGCCGCCGCCGCGTCCTCTCCGTCGGTCACCTGCTGCCCGTGCCGCGTCCTCGCCTAGTCCCGCGCCGTGCCAAACCCAGGTGCCGCAGCGACGCCTCCTGCTCCAGCCGCCGGGCTGTTGCCTCCGCCGTCGCCGTCTCTGCGTCGGCGGCAGGCGTACCCTGCCGTTCCGCAGGAGGTTCAAGCCCAGGGAGGTGGAGGCTACCACGCGCGGCTTCACTGCGGTCCTCCAGACCAGCGCCACTGGTGGACCAGGCCGTAGCGGCACCGCGTACAGTGCGTGCTTCGCCGGCGGCTTCGTCGCCACCGTCGTCAGGAGTCACCGCGACGACGCCCGCGGCCAGGGAGAAGGACGGACGGACGCGGACGCCTTCTACCTGAAGCTGCAGTTGCTGGACCGCCTCAACCACCGCCACGTCGTCCGGCTGCGCGGCTCTGCCCAAGCCCACCACGCCAGGTTCCTGGCACAGGCCTGAGGTCTCCGTCGTCATTGAGCTCGTCATCACGCAGCCTGGGAACTTACCGAAATCGGCGAGGTGAGCCACCAGTTTTTCTGTGCCTTGCATCGTGAAGTTTCTGGGGACGGATTGCGGGGGGCTCTGGGAACTTCCGGGGAGCTCTGTCCAGCTGCATCCAGGGAGTTCTCCTCTAGATTACAGCAGTATCCAGCTGTTATTTGTAGAGTGGACAAATTGATTTTCAATTTGACAATTGTGTTAGCTTATTTAAACAACGCGTAGCTGCTCCTGTTGTGCTTTTGCTATTGCAATTAGTAAAGGGTACAATACTTATCTGTGAGGTCAAAAATGGAGAGGGTGGAGAACCTATTGGGGAAGTTGAATCTGTCGGAGGCCGAGCGGGGAGCTGCCCAATTACATTTCTTACTTTTCCGTATACTTTTGCACAAAATGAAACCAAACCTTCTACGAGCTCTTTGCATCTGAATGTGTCACTGCTAGTATTTGAACATGTCACTGGTCTGAATGTGTCCAGAAAACCTGCTATCTGAACTTTCTATCTATTTGCTATGAGAACAGAACTTTCTGAACTTCACCCAATCTATGTACATGAACACTTAGGCGTTTCTGAATGTGAACAGAGCTTTTCTAAATGTGTCCGTAGTGCTATGTATGTGTATGCGTCCTTCTCATGGCCAATCAGGTTTATCCTAGGGACTAGAGTGGACCTAGTACCTCGATCTGAATATCTTTTTTGTTCTAGTGCTCGCTCTCCTCAATATGTTAATGTCCTGATATTATTTCATCCTTTTCTATTTCCTATAATAAGCATGATTCAGTAATTCATTCTTTGTCCAAAAGGACTATATTTTAGGATCAGAACTATGAATTAGTGCAGAGGCTTAGCTGCTGCAACATAGCATCACTTAAAAAAATCAAGATTTATCTAGGTTGAGATCTTGCTCCATGATCTGAGATAAATGTGAATGCACAATGGCTTTTGATTGCTAGCATTATTTTTCATATACTCATCTAGATTTGTTGCTTTAATGTGGATGGAGTAAACTGTGTATTGAATTTTGTTAATATGACTAGTATTGATTTTTTTACCAGAGAATACAACTTGAAAAATCTGTACTATCTTATTTTGAGTGTTTGATTAATACCTAATTCTCTACCAATTACCCAACATTTTATTCATGTTTTGATCAGCCAGGAATTATAATCCTAGTTGATTTGGTTAACTGAATTTTGGTTCATTGTGTTTCTGGGTTCTGACCAGACAATGTACTTACCTTTCTTATAGTTGGCACTAAAATTCCTTACTGTCTTCACAATTTTTCAACATGGGCTGGTTTGAGAAAAACTCATTTGATATCAAGGTTGCAATGACCAAATAAGATGTGGGAGCTGCAGTGATGTAACACCTCTGGTGTTATATTAACTAAAACATGCCATGTCATCATATGCACTGCAAAGCATTCATGCTTAAGTCAATCCTAATGTGCATTAACTAAAACAAGTTTATATTTCATAGGTTGATTGCGTTTCTGGAATGCTTGGTCACATGAAATAATAAATCCCTATTTTCGAATATCATCGCAAATGCTTAGTTTATACTCTATGTACTTGAGGTGTAAACTGTGTTTACACTAGTGTCAAGCATGGAGTATAAGTCTAAGTCCAACCCTAAAAATGATTTTCATATTTGAATTTAAATTTGAATAGCCAGACTTACAAATAAGCTTTGGAATCCAAATTTAATTTCAAATATGAAAATCATTTTTAGGGTTGGACTTAGACTTATACTCCATGCTTGACACTAGTGTAAACACAGTTTACACCTCAAGTACATAGAGTATAAACTAAGTCCAACCCTAAAAATGATTTTCATATTTGAAATTAAATTTGGATTCCAAAGCTTATTTGTAAGTCTGGCTATTCAAATTTAAATTCAAACTGGAAATGCTATAAAAGGTTTTTCAAAAGTCCACTTGGTCAACCTTTGGATGATGTTTGTAATCACTAATAACCAACCAATTAAGTTAGAAACCAAATTGAGTTTAAATTCTATTTCAAAAACCCTTTATTTCAAAACCTAGTTTTATCCCCATTTGTGTAATTTAAAATCTATAGAGAATTCGGAGATACTCTAAAAAGACAGATTGTAGATCTTGATAAGAGCTACAAAGTTGGTATATAAAGTTTTTTAGGTTTCCAAAAGGAAATTCAAATTAATTTGAAAATACATTTTTCAGCATTTGTCCCCTTTTGATTTTAAAACTATAATTCAAAAACTATACATAATTTGAGAAGACTTTGTATATGAAAAATATTTGGTTTGACAAGCTCAACATTTCATAGTTTTGAAGATTTTCAAGTTTTATTGAAAAATCAAAAGTAATTTCAAATGTTTGTTTCTAGGGTTTTATTCCCTTTTCAAATCTAAATTCAAATTTCAAAATCTAGACAGAATTTGAGGATGCCAGTTAAAGGAAAAGTGTAGCTCTTGAAAAGTTATGCAAATGATATTTTTGGAGATTTTCAAGTTCTTATATAAATTTTGGAGTAATTTGTATTTTAAAACGGATGGCATTTCTATAATTATCTTGAACAGTAACTAACCCTATCGGCGATCGCCATGGCCGGCTTCTCATCGCGCGCCGCCGACCACCGCCGCACCTGCTCGACCGCCAGAGCGCTCATGGACGCGAGAAACTTCATCGCCTTCGTGTCGCCAGTCCATCCATCGACCTTGCCCTATAAATACCGTCGCCGTGGCCGAGTTCTTCTTCTTTCTTCCTCCTGCCGCCGTCGCCGACGACCTCGCTCTGCCGCTGAAATTCGTCGTCGACGCTCCACCTCTGTCCAATTGCGCTTGCCATTAACTCCACCACATCCTCACAGTCATCTTGGGCCAGTTCGTGCTTGTTCTCCTCGCTCGAGCCACCCGCACGCTGCCTTCTTCTCCGCGGCCGGCAAGCCGAGCCGCCGTGCCATCTCCGCCGTTTGCCGCCGCACCGGGTGAATATATTTTACCTTTGACCCCGCTACCAAGTTCTTTGTGTCATCTTGCACCTGATGCGCACCTTGGTTTGAGCAGCGCATCGTCGGAGACCGCCGTGACGCCGTCTTGCCATCGGAGCGCCGCCGCCGCCATCACCGCCGTCGACCACAGCTCGATTCAAGCTCTCCGGACCTCCATTAACGTGCGCATCAGCGTCGTGGTGAGCTCCTGCATCTATCTATGCCATCAATTTCATTAATCTCGCATTGTAGCCGCCAGCCACCGTGGCTCGCCGCCGGCACGGCCATGCGGCTCCGCCGCGTGCGTTGCTGCTTTGGCTAGGGACCCGAAGATGGTGTCATGTAGTTGCCAAACTCGTCCGTTTGAGTGCCCTGCATCTGTTCATGACCTCGCCGTCGCCGGAAAACGCTCCGGTGAGCTCTCCCGCCGGGCCGCCGCTCCGCCGAGCCGCCATGGCCGTCGGCGTGGGTGCTGCCGCCGCTCAGCCGCGCTGTTAGCTACCTCAATCGACGCGCCGTGTCGATATGAACCTGTAGGGACAAGTCCGGTCGCCGGAGACCTCGCCGTCGGCGAGGAATCGCCGGTCAACCATCGGCGGGCCGTCGGTCAGCGCGGGGGTACTGTGCCGATTTTCTTTTTCTATTTTTAGAAAATAATTTAAATGCTATTTTCTTTGAAAATTCATAGTAATTCATATATATCTCCAAAAATTCTAAAAATTTTTGTGAGTGTTCCTTATGATGTCATCTACCTAGGAAAAATATGAAATGCCAAATTTGAGTACTTTTTGCATATGTTAAAATTAGCCCTTTTAATTGAAAAATGGACCTTTAATGATTTTTAATAAATAAAATAATTGGCTTTTAATTCTGAAATTTGTTTTGCCATCTAATTAGGCTAAGAGCTTTCTAAAATAAAATTTTGGGCTTAATTTGATAACTTTAATTTTATGCATTTATTTAATGCTTTTAAATAATTAATTAACCCCTTTTGTTAAACTTAATCATTATAGGATTTGGTTGACTTTGGGATCGATCGATGACCTTAGGTCATTAACCCTAATGACCTTTGGCACTTTAATTAATTGTTTGCGCTATCTTAATTATGTCAGTAGGGCTTAATTAACGTTATTTTATGTGTTTAATTAACCTCTTAAATGGCGTAGTTAACCCTAATGAGTTATATAAGCAAAGTTTTGTTGGCTTGCAACTTTATCGTGAAGAAAAGTTGTACTCAAGCCTTTAATCTGATTATGCATCCATCGAGCATCATGTTTACTATTCCATCATGTTAAAGCATATTAATTATCGAATAGTTTCCGTTAACGGAGAGTTAACGTTATCGCCCAGATCCAAAGGACGAGCAGATTCAAGAATCGGGAGTTGATCCAGAGTTTGAGAACTTCTACCCCGAACATCAAGGCAAGCCCCGGATGTATTCAAACCCTATTCTATTTATAAAAGTTTTACTGCTTCAGCTATGGTATATTGCATTAAGTAATAGGAGTTGAGTGAAAACCCACCCAATTGCATTACCTGTCTTATTTCCTTATTCCTTGTTACCTGCTTAGGAAGATAAGTAGTAATGCTTAGCCCTGCTTATTTATTTATTTATTTGTTCAAAGGCAAAAGAATGAAAAAGATGGGATTGGTTTTCTTGTTGAAATCTTGATGATAGTAATAAATCGAGTCCGGACGGCGAACTTGCACTGGGAATGGAGTCCCTCTGTAGTGTTCTCGTCTGTTGATGCCCTAGGTCCCGTCCGATGGTGATCTGTCGATAATCGAGAAATTAGAAAATCCACATGCATGAAGTGATATACGGATGGTTGGAGCCGTGTATATCATGGAGTGACCTAGCGTGGGGCCAGAGATCCCATCTGTGTCATAGTGTGTTTTACTGTGGGGTTTAAGTTCTCATGTATCTCGGTACGCTGGGCCGCAGAGCTCACGGGTGCCATGTGGTGATATACGGCTGTGGTTGTTATCCCGGTATATCGGTTACCTGGGGTGCATCAGAGTTAAAGTCTCCGGTATTCCAGTGACCTAGGTCCCAGCTGGGTATGAAAATGGATTCGAATCGCCGTTGCTTCTCGGAGAAGAAGACTCGATCACTGTTCATCATCGTAGTAACAACTTGAACAATGATTAAGGTTTATTAATGAAGTTGGTTGATAATTAGAGCTAGTCCAAGCAACCTTTTCTTTGTTAAGCTTTTCTGTAAAATTTCTTATCTCCTACAGACCTTACCTTGTCCCTCTAGCCTGCATTTCTTGAGTCTCCACCCTTCTCTTTCGTCGGGTCAGTCTTGTTGAGTACTTGTGTACTCAGGGTTTGTTAAACCCTTGTTGCAGGTGAGCCTCATGGGCAAGAGTGTTTTGCATCCTGCTGCATGACAATCGTCGAGGAAAGAGACAACGAGTAAAAATGTTTAGCTCTTGGGCAGAGCTTTTGTTTAGTATTGTAATCTACTGCTACTCCACTACTATTATGGTTTGTATAATCTAAACTTATTGTTGTAAATATTGAAAATCAGAGGTTTGTAAACTTATGTTATTGTAAGCCTTCCGCTGTTTTACTCCATTGTATGTTATTTATATCAAACTGTTGTAATACTGTAATATTTCTCTACAACGATTGATCCTGCTCGGAAAATCGTGGATGATTCAGGATTTATCTGACAGACTTTTTAAGTCGTATGGAACACAGTCATGGTTATTTGGAGTCTGTTTAGACAATAATCATGCGTGTGGGCCATATGATTTAGAAGGTTCTACCACAAGTGAGCCACGGGAGATGTGGGGACTGCAGCGAGCCAAAGGCAAGGTACAAGTTTTAGATATTTGTTTGATCAACGCAGTTTAGGCATTAAGTAAACTGTTGCTTTTTGGTAATAAAAAATAATGTTATCTCATCTTAATATAATCAGAGAACACACCCCTGCTCTTGCTTAATCCACTTGCATCTATTTTAGTGCGCAATATTATTCATTCGCAAAGAGCAGCGCTATGAATTGCTATGTTTCTCTAACAAATCCCCACTGTAGGTACATACACACCCATTTTCAGAGCAGCAGCAACTTTCTAGCGTACTAGTTTGCCTTTTTTTTTACCAGCTTCCTCTACCAATCCTGCATGGCAGCATCCATCGATCATCTGTCCAGCTTCCCAAGCCTCAAGGACAAAGGTACATTGTCCGTGAATTTTTCCTTGTGATGTTGTACTTGCAGATTGTTATGCATGGTAGTGCTCCATATGGACAAAGCCTCAATGACAATCAACTATATTGTTACTACATATTCAACAAGATTTCTCATAAATTGCTGCTTTTTTACTTGTTCTCATTGTAGGATATAAAGATGAATGGAGGTGTAGCAGTTGGGCTTGTGGTGTCCATGTTAAATATGGATAAAATATGGATAACATTTTTGCAGGTAACAATGCTCTATGTGTATGTGCTTCCCATCAGTATTGTTTGTGGGTGTCTGTCTATATATGTTAAATATGGATCACCAAAAAATCAAACTTAAGTGGTACCTGAAAAAGATGACATTGGATAGGAAAGGCTATATTGTGTAAGCTTTTTAGACCATCTTAGTTTTAACTGAATGAACAATGACTATGTGTCAATTCTCAGTCTTAGCACGCTGTTACATATATATGTCTGTAAGTTGTATTCTAAATTTAATCTACAAGGTGAACTTACAAGCGCTAGATGTGTGGATTGGACATATTGTAGCTCTACTTTGACTCAAATTTAATCTATAAGCAATTTCTATCATATTTACATTCACACGCTCTACTTGTTGGGCTCTCAAAAATATATGCATTGAACTAGCAAGTAAAGTAGTTTTAAAGCTTTCTAGTACATAGATGACATTTCTTTTTAGAATCTTTGCTAGCAAACCTAACTTACATTCACTCTAATACCTAGGTTGCAGTCAGCGGATACAATGGGATGAATGGCAAAGAAGTTTGACATCCTACTACTTCTATGTTTGCAGCAGCTGCTTTTAAATGGTGCCTACAGAATCATAACTGGTTTAGGTGTTAGTCTCTCTTTTAGATACAGGCTAATGCTATAGACTTCTCATCTGAAACATTACATTACATGGTTGATCATATATGTATGTCTCTCTGAGTGTTTGGACTTCACGTATGAATCTATTTGTATGACAAATGTTCACAATAATGTCACGTTTTTTGCTAAATTGCAACCAAATGGCCTTTTTATTTTTTTAAACACACTTAAATGATCTCGTTGAACCATCTGACGCTAAAAGCATTTATAATGTCAAACTGTCTGACGCTATAGAGTTCTAGCAATCCACCTGACGCTAGAGTTCTGGCAGCTTATCTGACGCTATAAATATTCAGGGCAACAGATTGTCTGACGCTAAAAATCTGGTCTGATGCTAAAGATTTTTAGCATCAGGACTTACTATGACTGCAGAAGTCTGACGCTATATGTATTTAGCGTCAGATCGTCTGACTCTGTAGCCGCTTTCAGCGTCAGATCGTCTAGCGCTAATTTTGGTGTTATGGTATAGTGAACAATGAATGAAAGATATTTGGGTTTGCCGGTCCATGTAAGTATGTCCAAGATGAAAACCTTTGGGTACCTCAAAGACCGACTCTAGAAATGAATGCAAGGATGGAATGAAAAATTCCTTTCTTGGGCAGGGAAGGAAATATTTGATAAAAGCGATTGCACAAGCGATTCCTACTTTTGCTATGGGGTGTGACCAAATTGGGGCAATGATATGTCGCTTCTGGTGGAACCATCAGGAAGGGAAGCATATGATCCATTGGCTTAGCCGTGAACAGATGACAAAGTCCAAGGCGAAGGGGGGCTTGGATTCAGGGATATACACTTGTTCAATAAGGCTATGTTAGCTAAACAGGCATGGCGATTGCTGACAGAGCCAGACTCTCTTTGTGCTAGAATACTAAAGGCAAAATACTTCAAAAATTCCTCGGTGTTGGAAGCCGAACCAAAAGATGGAATGTCATACTCGTGGCGAAGTATTCTCATGGGGCTGGAGTTAGTGAAAAAAAGGAATGATTTACAGAATTGGTGAAGGTGTGGGGGTGAACATATGGTTGGACCCCTGGATCCCAAGAGACTGTTCTAAGAAGCCAATCACGCCTAGAGGACGGGTCCTTTTGACAGAAGTTGCAGAATTGGTTGACCCTGCTACTGGCCAATGGGATGTGCAACTAGTACGAGATAGCTTTTGGGAGGAAGATGCAAATTTGATACTTGCACTAACAGTTCACCAAGGGCGAGGTAACACTATTGCTTGGCACTTTGATAAGCATGTAATATTCAGTGTTAAAAGTGGTTACAAAGTCGCCCGGGAAGATCAGTTGAGGAACTGTGATTCTGGACAGCAAGGAGGAAGTGGGAATGGACTGAATAGTATGTGGAAAAACATATGGAAATTGAAATGCCCCAGCAAGATTAAACACTTTCTATGGCATTTTGCACATAATAGTCATCCTTTACGGTGCAACTTGAGCAGAAAAGGAATGGAGATTGAAACACGATGCCCAGTTTGTAACCATCTTGGAGAGGATGGAGGCCATTTAGTCTTTAAATGTAGTCTGGCATCGAATATATGGCTGTTGTTGGGATTGGAATCTGAAAGAGTGCAGCTGGTGTCTATCCATTCAGCTTCAGAAGCAGTTGAGATGATTCTAAAAGCTACTGAACAAAGGATTCTTCTGATGGTCATAGCCCTATGGTTTACATGGATGGAGAGAAACAGGATTAGAGAGGAAGGGGAGAGGCGACCACCAGAACTACTGGTTGGTTGTGTGGAGCTATATGCAAAAGAGAATGCGACAACAACAGGTCACGCAATGGGGGTACGAAACTGGCAACATGAACACTGGAGGAAGCCTTCAGTAAACCGGCTCAAACTGAACTGCGACGCCTCCTTTCATCAGGAAGTTGGTGCAGGCAGCTGGGGTGCCCTAATACATGATTCAGATGGAGATGTTGTGATAGCGGCGCGAGGGAGGATTGATAGACTATTAAGCGCGTTCCAGGCAGAACTGATTTCATGTCTCCAAGGCATTCAAATGGCAGTCAACTTGGGTATTGGCCGACTGATCATTGAAACTGATGCAAAGAAAGTAGTGCTGGCCATCAATTCAAGCAAGTATGATAATTCAGCTTGTGGCCATCTCATTGATGAAGTGAAGTCATTAGTTAATTTAAACCTTATTGAGTTTGAGTGTGTTTTTGATTCTAGACAATGTAATAGGGCTGCTCATGAGCTAACCAGTTTGGTGTTTCTGTGTAATGAGGGCAATGAAGTCATTATGGACTTGGTGCCCAACTCTGTATTAGACTTGGTGGCTAACGATCTGTTAGCACTTGAGTAATAAATTTCCCAAGTTTCAAAAAAAAGGACCGGTAAGTGGAGCGTGGAGCTAGCCTCGTGACAAAGCGTTAGGACCGGATGATGGAAGCACCAACGCAGCCGCAGAAGGTTGTAGATTAGGTCAACCACTCCCAATTTAGTATTGACCTCAACGTTCGAGGTTGTTCAGAAATTGTAAAAATGAATTTTAAAGGTAGAGAGCTCAAAATGCATATTTGGGACTCCAAGATACTTTAGCATAGACCATGTCCATATATGAAGCCATTTAAAATCCTAAACTTTAAATTTCAAAATTCCAGAACATAAAATTAATTTTAAGGACTATAAACAGTTTTGAATAAAAAACTTATCAACTGTAGAGTTGTAGATTACAACGAGCCTACAATTTAAGTATAGAAATCTTCTTCATCTGATTTCATATAAAAAGCTCTCTTCTTTATTTGTTGGATTAGAATTCACAATCAGACACTGATATTTAGAAAAGGCCCCTTCAGTTATAAATAGGCTCACTCCTTTATTGGCTGCATCACCATTAATCATTACATGCAAATTTTTCCTGAAATATTCTCAGAATTCAAGGTGTACGTGTACCTAGTTCCATGTGTTTTCTATAAGTGATACGAAAGCAAAGGGGTATATGATACCTCGGCTAAGTATGTGTGCCAAGTTCAATATGTTTTGTATGAGTACCACCTATAGCATAGAGCAACATATTATGATTGATACCTCAGCTCTTTATAATGAATAACTAATTAAAATCATCCCAATCCTATGAGGTCAGATGAGATTACCTATCTCTTCACTTTAGCCTCTCTTTAATATATATAAATCATTGCCTCATGTTGGCTATCTCTCTAATTGGGTAGAATGCTTATTTCCACACCAAGTTTATAAGTCCATGAGATATTGGACGCAAACAAATCCTACCAATATAATTTATCTGCTCCATGGTAGAATGGGATAAAGAGATACTACCCCATGAGCACATTCTTCAAAATATTTGTAATTGTTATGTCCTAGTTTATCTCCAACTCTCCAAAATTGTTAGATCCAAAGACGAACAAATTGCATCAACTGCATCATGATGAAATATAATCCAATGACATATGAAACAACGATACAGAGTGATGTCAACTTTTTGTGTTGCCATTGTTATAGAAATATTCTTTTGTTCAATTTTGGGAACCTCAAAGTTCTTATGTTCAAGAAATGCAAAATATGTATCGAAGTGTTTGATTGCAATTTCATGGAAGTTAATGTTACTAGAAATAATATCTGGTTTGATGATGTATTTCTACTCGCCAAGAGAACATGAGTTAACCAACTTGATAGCCACCAATTTTCCACTAGCATCAGAACATATTAGTAATGTTTAGATTTTTTTTCATTACAATTGCTATTAATGACATATGAGAACTGGCTAGTTTGATCATAGAACTAATAAACAAGCATAGAAAAGCTAGTATGACCAGAAATATCATTATGTCTATGCATGGAAACCAAGTGTGTTCCTAGAATAGTCGGCCACAACACTATGCCAAATCTCTCATGAAAGCTTCTCTTCAAAAAAAAAAATTATCTAATATGTCGTATGATATATTTTCTTGTTTACGTATATTATGTGTATGGTATGATGTATTTTCTTGTTCAGTATACTTTGTGTCGTAACTACTCTTAATTTTTGCAGAAAAACAAATATCTATGTAGATTATGTAAAATATGGCAGTTATGGATTCAAGCAATTCATATGCTTTTGCAAACGGTACCAAAAATGCAAGTCATGTATGTGTATCTTTATTTGCACTGACGAGTAACCCAATTACAAACAGTCGGTTAGTATCTTACCCCCGTACAATTGAACACCGAGTTTACAGAAGTTTAGTTTGTTACCCCGTACAGTTGAACATCGAATTTACAACAGTTTAGTTTGTTACCCTGTACAATTGAACACCAAATTTACAGCAGTTCAGTTTGTTAAGTTTGTATCTTTGCATGCTCATAGTTAATAGCTTTCAGTTTTCTTCACCGACAGAAGGGATACTCTTGTTCAAACTTTAAGAAGATTTAAAAGAAGCCGTACTGAAAGGATCCTTTGAATTAAAGACTTAAAACTCAGAAGTATGAAAACCTGTATTCATTTTTTCTTAAATTTTTATCATATGAAAGAATTAAGTATCCTATATCCTTATTATACAGTCACTAGCAAAACATATGAATTTGAGAGGCGGGCTATGTCGAATGTATTGTTGATAATCCATAAAAATGTAGTACTAGTAAAATGCCAACGCAATTTATACAAAAGCCTCAACATTTAAGAATTAGTGTAGTATGATTGATTATAGAAGTCAACTGAGTTTGAATCAATATTTAAGAGCGACGAAACTGTTCTTTTCTTCTTTATGGGACAACAACTTCCACTATACTGTACAATATATTGTTCACTTCAATAACCATGATATAGAGCAAGCTCTCGTATCTATAATCCCTAATTCAAGGACCCTAAGTTTCAGCACAATAGGCGTTTTCTTTGTGGATAAGAAAACCAATAGTATAACTAATGAACGGAAAATTGAAACCCCACTACATTTGTTTTCATGTCTATATTACTCCTGAAACTCTTAAAGAGGAAAATACAACAAAAACAACCCAAAGGATCATGAAGTAGACTGATGTAAGCCAAGCCCATAACCTAGGGCCACCAAGCTCAGCACCGAGTATAATACGTCGCAGGACCAAAACCGTTATGCATCCAAATGATGTCGCAAAGAAGACTAGAAGGGAGAAGCTGAGACCTGCAGCATTATCTATATACAGTGGTTCCTGGTAAACGAAGAAGTTGTACACTGTGTCAATCAACCATGGAACACCAATGCCAACATATATGTTTACCGAGTTACTGCAACAAGGGGCATATTGTCAGTTTATTCATCTCTAGATCGAAGAAATGGAAACAGTGACAAAGGATATGGCATAAACGAACCTGCAGGTGATGTTGGCTATTGCAGAGTCTGCAGTGACTTGACGCTCAGCAGCTATCTTGCTAGCAACAAGATCTGGCCATGAGGTTCCAGCAGCCAGTGCGGTGAATGCAATAACATATGGACTTACTCCTGCTCAAAACAGAAGATTCTTATGTCATCATATATGTACATAACATCTTGGTGAGCAAATTGAACATTAAACTTGTGCTTGAGTATGTTCTAACCTGTGACACAGCTTATCTGATCAGTAAGCTTAGTAACGCCATAAGCAATACCACTTATGAAGATCAGTGAGCATACAAAAGCAATCCAGCCATGTGCAATGTGGTATGGGGGCACAAAAGCAAACAAGAATTTCCAAGGCGCAATGATCAAGTTCCAAAATATTCTGGTTAACCTCAGGCAGGCAGAATCCATCTTCCTTGACTCAGGACTCTCCAACTGCATATATTGATAAAATTAATTACTATGCCAAAAACAGAAAATTCTCAATACTGGCTCAGTTTTAAGACTGACAAAATGACTAGTGTTAGTGTTACAGAATTTTCTCCTGCCTACGATGGGAAAAGGGAGTGGATGAAACTCTTTCAACCTAACTGTGTATGGAAAAACATGTTTGTCCCACCAGCACCTAGAAATAAGTTCCTCATTTGAATGTAAAGTAAAATTCTAGGACATATTTCCCAATCCATGTACCACATCAGTTATGGTGTCCAGCATATTAAAAAATTTAGCCACATCTGTCCCATAAATGAAATGAATTTTCTAAACTTCTAATGTTGCCCTAGGCTCCTAGCCAAATGCACAAATAGACGAATAGCTATTCAATACACATAAAGAGGCCAACAATGAACAAATTACCATTGAAGCATCGACAAATTGTTGCCACCAAATAGAAAGCCAGGACATATCCTGTTGTGTGTTCTTTACAACTTGATCCATTGTTGATGATCCTTCCATATCCTTTTCTGGAACTTGACTGTACTCTACAGTAAAGATGCCCACAACACAGAAATAATTACTTCAAACAATAAATATACAACAAATACATAGCTAACTCAAATTTAAGAAAATCCTCCCCCTCCAGAAATAAGTACTTAATCAACCCACTGCAGGGTTGTGTTCAGTGATGAACTATCACTCTATCATTAAGCAAAGATATTCGAGAAACTGGAACACTCATACCTGCATTGTGGTAGGAATGTGCAGAGAATACGTCTACAATGCCATCATTCCGGTTAGCACTTATAGGTAGTGTCTCACTGATGTCATCACAGCTGTTGTAATCAAGCGAAACATCTTCTGGTGGAGCCCAATCTTCAGGCCTCTCACCTCTCAAACTGATTGCAGCAAATTGGGGAAAAAAAAACATAAGCTACATAAACTTTAAACTGTAAATGAGCACATGGCCACGAGATAAGTTTGCAAAAGAGAAGTTATTCATCAGGAATTAGGATCGTACAATGGAATCGATACAAATGGCCACCGTTTATCCTGTGCATATGCATGAAGCAGAAGCAACCCATACTGCAAGACGGTCAGCAGTGCTTCCCAGAGGGTGATTACTTTAGGCGTCCACACCTGAGTGCAGCGCAAAGTATTCATTGGTACCAAACATACTTGCATAACAGAATTATTACGTATATGGTAAAATTCTTTGAACTTTGGCTGATGATATCTCATATATCTCTGCATACTTAATCAAACAAACTAAATGATGTCAAATTCGTCATAACTACTTTTGTGGTATTCTAGTCTTAATAGGATTTATAATATAAAGAAAATTAGTAGTAAAATATGTGTTTTGAAGACATGTCAATGTCCAGAGCATCTATAATTGTAACCAAGCTGTATATTAAGTCTTACCTCTAAGATAACATAGAGCCAGATATATGCCCAGAAAGACCAGAAGAGCTCAACCAACCAAACACCCAAGTCGGATATCTTTTTCTTAGACCCCGCCCTTGGCATAACTACACAGACAGCATGGATTGGGAACAGATCAAATGCCGCGGAACCGACAAGCGTGCCTGGACCCAGACCTGCAAAATCACAAATACCAAATCACCTATCGCGCTTCAATTGGCTATATAGTATACTGCAAAAGTTCACCACCAATCATTTAAACACTGTAGTACCTCCTGCTGTCAGTTGACCAAGATTACGGATGGCGTCGATGGTGGCGAGGGAGATCTGAGGAAAACTGGTGCCAAAGGCAAGCAGAGCAATGTCGGCGATGGTGTAGTTCCACACCTTCTCATGCTTCACAACAGGCTCCTTGGTTTGTGGGTCTATGATAACAACCTCCCGGGAGTGCCTCATGATCTGCTCCATGGATTTGAAGAACCGGGCCGTGATCGCCGACAGCCCGATGAAGCAGTACGCGAGCGCGACGGTGTAGAGCGTGGTGCAGACGCCATTGGAGAGCAGGGTCTCGCCATGAAACAGAAGGTAGCTGTCACTATCACACGACGACGATGGAGGAGCAGCGGTACCCACCATCGCAATGTTGGACATCAGGTTGAGAGAAGAATTCTAGCTGGTTCCTGTTGTATCACGGATGACACAGGTAATCAATCCATCAGGAGAATTTTTTTTTTTTTTTGGCAAGAAAAATGTTACTGCTCAAGGCTGAAGCAGAGCAGCGGTGGCCATGGTGAATGCGCAGATCCCGCTGAACCGATGGAAGCGAAACAGGAGGGGACAAGAACGCACCAGCGGTCCAATCCGTGGAATCGGATCACCACGAACCGCACCAGCTGCAAGCTCCTTCTTCTCCGCCGCCGGCGAGGCCCCGACGCCCGTTGCTCTGCTCCTCTGTACCCAATCCAATCCAATGCGCCGCTCTGACACTCCAGATTGGAGAGAGAGAGCGTCAGAAGGGGATCCAGATTGAAGCACAGCGACTGCATATTCACTAAGCCAATCGATACTTCGACAGTACTCCGAATCAAAAAAAAATCCATTTTTACAGTAGACGACAGATCCTTCCCAACTTGGCAAGGCAAAAGAAAAGGTCTCCCGAAAAAGAAACAAAAAGCGACGAATCGCATCCCCACCAGAGACAAAGGGGCGTCGGTCCAGCCATTCAGGAGACCGCGGAGGAGGAATGGGTGGGGCGGCGGCCTACCAACACCACTACTCAGCGGCGGGGGACGGGAGGCGGACTCGCCGGAGCCGGGCGGCGCGTGGCGGCGAGGAGGGTCACGCAGATTCCGTGACGCCTGCCGGCGCTCTGCTTCCGAAGCCCGGGACACGGTTGCAATAACAGATTTGGATGTGAGTGGGGACTGGGGAGCGGTGACGGAAGCTACTGCATTTGGTGGGAGCCGAAATGAAAATCTGAACTGCTGCTGCTTCGGCCACGCCAAATGTGTGTGCAGCACAAATTGTAAGGCTATATACTTTTCATAATAAACGTATTTAAGATACAAATTGCTAGTACGTTCATAATTTCAGCCAAACTTAAAAAACGAATTGTCGATATGTATGGACGGAGAGAAAAGATAGTCGATGTTGCTTTAAATTTGGCTGATGATTTTTTTGTGCCTGATAAGGCGGCTTACAAGTTTAATAATGAAACAGCCATAGTACTTGTGGTCCAAAATTTGTCTTTCAACCTCATCTACAGTAATAAAACTCTAAACTCTGAATGTGTCTCCGGAACATGTTTTTTCCCAATAGCTATATGACTTTTATTAAATTATATTTGAAGGTTAATAATCTATAAGGAATACTTTTAGAAGTGTACGTCTTGTTATATTTAAACTCAACATTAAGTTATTGATGACTAAAGTTTTAAAACTTCAACATAATATAAAATGATATTACAGAAACAAAAACGTAATAACCCATATTAACTCGTATAATTTATCGGCCATCACAAAACAGTAGGAGCACATATAGACACGTCGTGATTGATCGATATACTTTTCACCTGTCTCTATCCTCGCATGCAAATTGCAAATTATGCTAGCCACCTACTAATTTTAGTATGAAAACGGGACTTTCTCGTTGCGGGTCAGCAATAAAGGACACATCAATTTCATCCGATGTGTACACACCCCTGACTTCTCTTGGCTAGCATTGCCTTTGTCTATGTCCACAACCTTAACATCGTGTCACCGTCCTTGCATGGAACTCGTGTCTTCACTTATTTTTATTCTTTGGCTTTCCCTTTCTAAATCTTGTGAATGACGAAATGTAATGGGAGAGGATGATATTATATATATAATATACTCCCTTTGTCCCTTGAAACATTTCGTATATGAGATTAATCGTGATCAATCATTTTTAAGCTCCACTAGGTTTTATAGAAAATACTAGCATAACTTGTGTATCTCTAAATGAGTTTATTATGATAATATATTTAACAATCTATCTAATAATATTAATTATATATGTCATAAACATTAATATATTTATATAAATTTGTCTAATGTAAAGTTAAAAAATATTTGACTTCTTAAAAACTGAGAGTGATATATTTTATGGGACGGATGGAGCACACATATATTTGTCTAACATACAGTACTTACTGATCTCTGCATGGGTCCACAGCCCACACAGATTAGGAACGGCGATAAGCTGATGAACAAACACAGAACACATCAAGTGGAATGTGGCTACATGAAACCTATTTTGTGTTGGGTTTAGATCGAGCCTGACGAGAAGATTAGACAGCGTGGAATTGGTGGGCGTTGAAACCAAGGCAAAATATTTGGTGTAAACCACACATCTTCGATGCAATCATGAAAACCCTTAGCAAAACTATACTTAGAAGCTTAAAAAAAGTTAAAAATATACACATCAATGGCATATCTATGGATATGCATTGTTATAAAATTTGAGAGTCAAACTCGTCTTGTTAAAATTTATATAAAAATAATAATTTTCAGTTACATATGCAATGCAATTTATCGTGAGCCCATGCCCCATGCTACACCTACACCCGACTTGTATATATTGACTATGAACTGCCATGCCGACGTGGAGGAATGCACGCCAACAAAGGTTGAGCTAGCTGGTGTCCTGTTCAGTTCAAAACAATTATTTCATTTCTATAATGTGGAATTTAACTCCATAGCAATTTTGTGAGGTCCATATGCACTCCACGCCAATAATCCATGCCGGCGTCTGACTTTGTGCGGGTCGATGTATCGACAACCTTTAATTTGTTTATGCCGAGCGACAGTTTTGGTACTCGATCTCTGCCACGTTACGGCGTATCGTAGTCTCTAGTGTCACATACTGCCATAGCGCCATAAAACTCGTGTCATCATTCATCAAGCATTTTATAACGGAATCCAATTTTTCAAAAAAAAAAAAAACATTCTGGAGAGCTGACACCCGGCCTATTTCGGCTTCACCGGCACGTTGCTCTCAGATTCAACTCAGTCATAACGTTGCTGATAAGGTCGTCAAAACACCCTATCAAATCAGCTACGTCATATTTACACTTTTTTGCTTCTAACTTTCTACGTTCCTACCACACATGCCGTCGGCGGCCTCTTGACTCATGCAATCCTCTGAGCTTACATCAGCGCAGCCTTCCTTTCCCATGCCATACTTCCCGGGTCCCCTCTTTTTTTTTCGTTCTCCATTTACGAAGAGTCAATGTATCTTAACTTTGATTAATTATATAAACAAATAAATATTATTAGATTGATAATGAAGTGTATTTTCCTAACAGATTTCTTTTAAAATACAAATGTTGATACTATTTTATATAAACATTTAAAAAGTTTGACTTAGTTGTCTCTCTTTTTTGTGAAACAACTTATTTCGATGATATTTTTTATGATGCAAACCATAACTTTCGTGAAAACCCGTGCAAATCATGACAAAAAAATTGTCTAAATTCACCAAAAAGGTCACACATCTAGATAATATGATGACAAACATCCTTAAAGAATGTCTTGTAGAAACTCGACTTTGTTTATGAGATAAAAAATAATAAATTTGACCTCTTTTCCTTCTTGAGCCAGATAGAGGGAGTAGGATATTTGACCTCTTCTCCTTCTTGAGCCATGTTTTAAAAGTGGTTGCTGTTGTATCGCCTGGTGAGTGCAAGGCCTCATCTGATGATGCCTTCCACTTGGTCCTGGTGGGCTAGAACTACGGTGCGGCTCCAGTTCCATGGCGAGAACGCCCGAAAGCCACGGCCCACGGGGTCTAGTCGTTCGGGGGAGAACATTTTCGTGCGGCAGCCTAAGCATTGTGGACCCTTGACGTAGTGAGACAGTCCTGGAGGATTAATCGTTGCTTTTTTTTTAATAAAGGATAAAGATCCGGCTTCGTCAGGATAGAATCAGACCAATTATTACAGACGTCCAACACAGAAGCAAAGGTTGCTGCAAAATTTTACAGCCACACACACGACTACGGAATAAAACAGTTCATGAGCTAAACAAAACTAACATGTCTTTACGAGAGCCATCCATTGGAACCAAAGAAAGCTAAAACTGACGTCTGTAGGTATTTTACTGCAGAGATTAATTGATCTTTAAGATCTTCATGCCGCTGCAGGCTGGCCCATTGATGCACCCAGTGAGTCCCTCTGAAGAGTACCTGCAAAAGAGATTTGGGTTTGCATTTATCAAAAACTATCTCATACCTTATTAGCCATATTGCCCATAATAAAGCTGATGCTGCTGTTAATAACAATGTGTTATACTTGACCAATTTCCAAACAGATCAGCTATGCTTGTGGGGGGTAAAATCCCAAAAAGTAAATGTATTGAACGCCACAAAAACTTGAAAAGATGTTGAATTGACTCTGAAAAATGACGGAGACAACAAGACTTGTCTCCATGCCAATTTCTTCAAGCTAGGTTATCTTTCGTAAGAGTGACACCCCTCTTCAAGTACCACATGAAATTTTTTATTTTTATTGGCAGCTTTGTTTGCCAAATATCTTGTGACACCTGTACCCCATTGTTAACCCGTTCCTGAAGTAAGTTAACCTATTGCAAGGAAGCGACAATACGCTGCCAATTTGCTAAGTTTCTACCCACTAAATTCCTTTGAAAAATGACATTTAGTATAGGAGAACTCATAACTGTCGCAATAGAGTCATGCTTCCTTCTTATAATATTAAGCAACATAGGGAACTTGTCTTTAAGTGGTTTGTTGCCCAGCCAAGTATTATACCAAAATCTAGTATGGGAACCATCTTTGACCTTGAAATGTCCCAACCCCAAAAAGGTATCTTTTACATTCATAAGGCTTTTCTAAAAGTGCGAGTCTGTTGGTTTCTTCTCGTAGCTACCTAAAGTCTTACTTTTAATATACTTATTTCTTAACAATTCTTGCCACATACTGTCCTAATTTAGTAATTTGAATAACCATTTACTAAGCAAATATTGATTTTGGACCTGCAAATTCTGAATCCGCAACCCGCCTTGGTCTTTAGGTTGGCACATAATTTCTCACTTAACTAGTCGATATTTTCTTTTGTGCTGATCGTTTTGCCAATAGAAACGGGACCTATAACAATCCAATTTTTCCAGTACCCCCCATGGTAATTCAAAGAAAGACATCATAAACATGGGTAGGTTGGACAGTACCGAATTTATGAGTACTAACCGACCACTAGATGTTAACATCTTACCTTTTCAGCCACTTAGTCTTTTCTCAATCCGTTCCTCAACGGTCTTCCAGTCTTTATTAAGCAGTTTCCTAAAGTGCATAGGGATACCTAAGTAACAAAATAGGTATTTGCCCACAGCACATCCAAAAAGTTGCGAATAAAACTCTTGGTGATCTTTTTCTTCCCTAAAATAAAAGACTTCACTTTTGTGGAAATTTATCTTTAAGCCAGATAGTTGCTCAAAAGTGTTTAGCAATAGTTTTATATTGACAGCTTTCTTAACATCATGGCTCATAAAGATCACCGTGTCATCCGCATATTGAAGGATGGACAGACCATCTTGAATGAGATGAGGTATAACCCCTTCTACCTGTCCTACATCCTTTGCTCTGGCAATTAGTATGACCAACATATCCATCACTATATTGAATAGTATTGGCGACATGGGTTCACCTTGCCTTAAGCCTTTTTTTGTCTAGAAATAAGGCCCTAATTGGTCATTAACCTTGATATTAACATTGCCACCTTGTGTGAATTGCTGGATCCATTCACACCATTGTTGTGAAAACCCTTTCATTCTTAACGCCTGCTGTAAAAAACTCTAGTTTACTTTATCATATACTTTCTCAAAATCTATTTTAAAAATCACCCTGTTTTGTTTTTTTGTATGTAGTTCATGAATAGTTTCGTGTAATATAACAGCTCCTTCCATAATATTTCTATCTGGTACAAACGCTAACTGAGTTAGTCTTATCAGTCTCTGGGCGATGGTGGACAGTCTATTTGTCGCCACCTTAGTAAAGATTTTGAAAGAGACATTCAACAAACAGATAGGCCTATATTGTTGAATTACTCTTGCTTCAGTCTTTTTGGGCAACAAGATGATAGTACCAAATTTTAGACGATTTAGAGGTAGTGTTCCCTGATAAAAATCTGAGAACATAACCATCAAATCCTCTTTAATGAGACCCAAAAAACCTGATAAAATTCCGGATGGAAACCATCTGGGCCAGGAGCCTTGTTATGTTCTATTTGGAAAATTGCCACTCTAACTTCCTCCTTAGTGAAAGGTGCAGTTAAAAACTCATTCTCTAACTCAGACACTTAAGGTATGTCCTTTGTTTGTGATTCGTCTAATGAAATTAGAGAATCCTCAGATGGACCAAACAAGTTTTTGTAATAACTAGTAATATGCTGCTTAAGCTGAGCATCACCAGTTATAATACTATCACCATCCTCAAGTTGGAAAATACGAGTTTTTCTATGCCTACCATTGGCTAATAAGTGATAATACTTTGTATTGGCGTCACCTTCTAACAGGTGTTTCACCTTAGCCCTTTGGTACCACTTGAGTTCCTCTTCTCTTAATAACTCCGCAAGCCGTTCATTTAGCGCATGTTTTAAATACCTCTCAGAGTCATTTAACAAAGCACACTCTGCTTTTTTATCTAGTTCCTCTAGTTTATTTAAGAGAGTAGCTTTTTATTTCTTGTAATTCCCACTCACATGTTTAGCCCATCCTCTAAGGTGCTGTCTAAATCTTCTAATTTTTGCTTGCCACCTCTCAATAGGTAACCCTGAAACTGTAGTGTTCTGCCACACCTGTGACACCATTTCACAAAATCCATCTCTCAACAACCATCCTAATTCAAATTTGAATTGAGGCTGATAAGTTGTCGATGTATCATTTGTAGAAAATAACAGAGGTGTATGGTCAGATATTTCTCTATTGAGGGCATGCACCGAGGTATGAGTAAATTGTGTCTCAAAATCTGTACAAACTAAGACCCTGTGTAGTTTTTCAAAGGTTTGGTTTGGCATGTTATTAACCCAGGTGAACTTCCTTCCTGACAGCTGTATTTCTCTTAAGTTCAGACTGCCAATTACTGCATTAAACATAAAAGTCTATCTATCATTTTAATTATCATTATTTTTTCTTATTGGGGCTACGAATAATATTAAAGTCATCACCTATAATGATAGGTAAGGTGTCCTTTGAACATACCCGTACCATCTCAAATAAGAAATGAGCCTTGTGTTCAACTTGTGCAGGGCCGTAAACAGATATTAAATTAAATTTAAAATCAAGCTCTCTGTGTCTTAACTTAAAACGGATAAAGAACTCTTCCTCTTCTATCCTCCAATGTCAAAAGTCAACAAATGGATGCCTAGAATCATACCACCAGATCTTTCCCGTGGGGCAGTGCAGTGCCAAATAAAGTCTCTAGCAGCACAGATGGTATTAAGAATATTTGGAGGAAAACTAGCTCTATTAGTTTCTGATAAAGCAATGAAATTTAGGCTTTTTTTCTTTGTTAAATCTGACAGAAATCTATATTTTTTACCATCAGCAAAACCATTACAGTTCCAGAAATTTTTTTATTTTAATTTAATTTTTTTATTATTCTTTTTATTTCGGGGGCGACCACTTGACTTTTGTGATATAGAAGATTGTAAAATCAAAGGATCACATCCCCCGTCACCTAGCCCTTCTGCAATATCTGTGCAAATAAGATTTAAAGCTTCAAGATCTAAATTATCCTCAGTTGAACAAACTATTGATGCGTCTTCTACTAACACACAGTTTCCATCTCTTAGTCTAGCATCTTCTAACAGCCTATTATGCTCTATGTCCTTAAGCTGTTTTAAAGAATTGAAAACCTCCTGGTCATTGTTACCTAAACAACCCCTAGAGAACTTGAAGAATAAAAAATAGAAGAATCATCGCGAGAAACAAAAGACAAGGGTTGCTGCATGTTACCTTTTCCCATTGGCGATTCCAAATTTTTCCTCGCCTTCAGCTTGGCAGCCTTCTCTGTGCAATCCATGTCCACAATAGAGGCATTCCTCTTGCTAGATCTCCCTGGGAAAGATGTCTCACTGCTAAATTTTTTTATATGTATCCCAGAGTCATTCTGTGATGGCACCAAGGTAGCTGTCCATGTCCTAGTATCTCCTAAAGCTCCTTCAATTTGTGAAAACACTGCCTAGGCTTGTTCACTGGTTTAGCAGTAAGCTCCCCGCCTCCCTCCAGCTGTGATGCCCCCTTGGGAGCAACTTGCTGGGCATCTGAAGGTGAAAGCACACTGCTGCCATGACCTAGTGCCTGAGAATCTGAAGTTTTTCCATCCACATCCATATTTTCTCCAGAGGTGCCTCCATTAGGCTTTTCTCCCATTTTTGGGTCCTCTTCTTTGGGGTCACCCTCAGTGATAGAGTCCATATCAATCAGATGTGGCTCACCAGTGGGGGAATCCTCCTCAACTGCAAACTGTAGGTCATATACATAGTCCCCAATAACCACGTCCACATAATTTGGGATGAGTTTTGGGTCTAGTACTGCTATTTTCATTTGTGGCTTTCTAGTATTCTGAGTGAAGATAGTATCCACAGCCCGAGGGACACCCAGGATAGTTCCAATTGCCCAGATAATGGAAAATTCCTTGAACTCACTGGGTAGTCCTCTAAACTGCACCCACACTTTAGGAATTTCATACTTGTTCACTTCATTCTCAGTACCTTTTTCAAACTGAATTTTTCCTTCCACTGCCAAGAAGATCAGCAGATGGGAAATTTATGATAAAAGCACCAGTCCCAGTCATCTGTATCTCCCACTTATGATTTTTGTCTGGTCAGAATTTTTCCAGTTCCACTACCAATTGATTGACAGAAAAGGAACCTTCCAAAACACGAACCACAGCTCTAGTTTCATTAGCATTCACTTTAGGATTTTCAGCCGAGATGAAATAAAAACCAAGTCCCTCCACTGCATAACCACAAGGAACAGCACTCATATTTGTTTTTTTACTATACGGGCACAACTTAGTTTTATGATCTCCATAACAAAGCTCACAGCAAAGCACTATAGTACATTCATGGATGGTGTGACCCTTAGTGCGACACCTCCAACAATACGGTTTGCCTTTAGCTTTCTATGCCCCTCTAGCAGATGACTCTGGGACATCTAAAACAATACCTTGGTGAGCAGCAGCAGATGGGACATTCTCCTTAGGGACTTCAGGAGCTTTCGTGGCCGCGGAGTCCACCATTGCCGTGTCTGTCGAAGAGACGACTCCTCCTTGTGTAGCACCTCCACCCTGGTCCGCACCCACCTCCACCTGCGGTGGGGGCAGGTGAGAACCGAGTAGAACTGTGTGGTCACCAAACCCTCCCTGGCCGGTGGCTCCGCCTTGCTGTAGGTGAGTAGTCCCTCCCTGGGCCGGCGGACCCATGGGAATGGCCTGCTGCGTGGCCAGCTACACAATTTCCCCCAAATGAGGGAAACCTTGCCCGGCAATCTGATGAAGACCACCTCTGAGGTGGGGCTGTCCTCCCACGAAGAATTGCTGGTAGCCTCCATACGGAGGTGGAGGATAACCCTCCGCGCCCCCGAAACCGCCATGTGCGTACTGAAGCACCGGGTAAGCAGAGTTAGGGTTGGCAGCGTGATTCCACCCAACTCCCCCTACGCCTCCCGTTACCACGATCCGCTCCATAGGGTCTGGAGCCTCCATAGTAGTGAGCACCACTATTCCTCGCGCCATGATTGTTGTAGCCATTGAATCCACCACGACCACGATGAGGTGTGTGGCCACGGCCAGGATTGAAACCCGGTTGGAAACCCGGATGAAAGTTTGCCTCTCGACCTCTCCCCCCACGCCCAAAGCCACCGTTTCCCGGAGTGGCTATCCGTCGCCCAACTCTCACGACCTCCGCGAAAGAGAGAGTGCGAGACGGCTACTGTGGCTTCGTGTCTGGCGGCGCTGGTAGGGTTCTCGTATATCTCGAGCGAGTTCCAGTTCG
Source organism: Bothriochloa decipiens (assembly GCA_023333625.1). Classification (NCBI taxonomy): domain Eukaryota; kingdom Viridiplantae; phylum Streptophyta; class Magnoliopsida; order Poales; family Poaceae; genus Bothriochloa; species Bothriochloa decipiens. The sequence goes on along the minus strand of CM041636.1, from coordinate 7,265,894 downwards.
TGCAAATAACGCACAAAGACCCTTAGTGGGCCGAAAGCGCTTGCCAGGCCTGAGTACAACCTGAACTTTGCATTGTGGTCTTTCCGTAATCCCTCCTTCTCTGCACACGGAAGGTTCCGTATAGCACGCAGGAGATAACGGAGGAAAATCAATCACCGGCTCCTTAGAAAGAGGATCCAAAAATTCAAATTTTTTCGAAATGCCTCTCTCACATTCACATGTGGATCTCAACTTGAATGAGTAAGATGATCCCTTGTGAGTTGAGGGGGCACATTGGTGTGCAGCCTTGGCGAAAGCATCACCTAAGGTTCTCGGTGGAGAAACTCTTGGGGGTGGCAAAGGACCTTTCCAAGGTGCACCAACGACTTTTTTTTGAACCAATTTGGATACAATTGACTTTGCAAGACGAACATCACTCGAACAAGGATTCGAATTACCAGACGCGGGAGCTTTCTCAGCATTATACAACTGATCTAAAGTAAAACCAGCTGCTGTAGCTTTTTTAATGAAAACTAGCGTCGATGGATCTTCTTCATCCGATTCATCCAAATCTGGATCATCCTGTACCCAAAACTTAGATTTGATCGGAATAACCTTGTCTTGAACTGCATGTACCGGCTTGGGTCGCCGAGTAGCTTCCACCGCAAGGTCCACCACCCTCGAAAGAGCAGCCCTTCCTTCCGCACGGCGGCGTTCTACATCGTCTTCCTCCTCCTCTTTAGTCGACGTCGAGGGACGCAACGACTGGAGCGTACCGGGTGCTAGTGTAAGACGTCGAGTCTTCAGCTTCATCTCACCATGATTCTGCAGAACACTGAAGACAAAACCACGGCAAATCGACTATGGAAGAAACAGAGAGGAAGAGAATTCTTATCACATGTGCCGGCCGTCGGGAGGCAGGCGCTGAATCCAAAGGATCCTGACGGGGCGACGACGATCACGAGAACGATCCCGTGAAGTGACGGTCGTCGGCGAATCACCGATGAGGAGCCGCCGTCCTGGATCCGCTGCGGCTTGATCCCACGGACTGGATCAGTGTGCAGCGTCACCTCCTAGCGATTAATCGTTGCTTCTCCTTTATTACTTAATTAATTAATTGAGTATAGGTATACCGCATTGGTATTGAGTTTTTGCATGACGTATATGTTATATGAGATTATACGTATTCTTCAATGCATTGTATTGTAGCTCATGCATCTTCTCAAAACAACATATAAAGAAGAAAGTTGCATACAGAAATAAATCTATATACCTATACCTATACCTATACCTATACCTATACCTACCCCTATACTTAATTGGTAAAATTTCCGTCCACCTTTTCTGTTCACCTTATTTTTCTGTCCCCCTTGTGCCAACATATTTTTTATTCAAGTCCGTATTTCTTTAAACATATTCAGTTCGTGTTCTATATGATATTCGTGTATAGAAAAGGTAAACGGGAGGAGAGGGTTGGCAACTTCATCGGACAGGAGATCGGGCAGCCCATATAGGCCCAGCAGGAAGCAATGGAGCAGCCCAGCTCGTGGGAAAGAATCGACAAAATCAGGGAAAAAAATTGAGTGGACTCCAGGTCCATTGCGTCTAAGATGAGCCCCTCCCCCGGATGCATGACACGTGGCGTGTCTTTAAATCAGACGACAGCTAACCTTTGCCCCTCTTGGCAGCTCGTATTCGCATGTATGGCTGGTTCCTATCGGCTCGGCTCCTCCCACGCGGCCAAGCTGACTCCAGAATAGATCGAAACTATGAAACAGATCGCGGTGTCATCGTTGTGCAACCAGTTGCACGCCGACGCCGTGCACACAGTTGCACGCACGCCGCCACTGCATGCAGTTATTTGCACGCCGCTGCAGCCGTTGTGCTTTTTAAGAGCCTCTGTGGCCGGCGTTGGAGGCCAAGAAGACATCACAACCGTCACCGCCGTCGCCGACATGCTACTGTCGCCGCCGCCGCCAAGCTGCGCGCGGTCTTTGCGGCGGGCCTCACAGGTGAGCGTGGGCGCGTCTCCCGGCCGATTGATTTGGACCACACATGCTGCTGTACAACGTGGCCGCAAGGCCGCCGCCGCCGCGGCCGCCACGACCTCCTACTCCAACCACCTCTGAGTGTCGGGTATGGTATACTCGAGAAACTGGCCGCGAGCTACTCCGCCTCTAAGTGCCGGGTATGGTGTACTCGAGAAACTACTGAGATGAGTCGCCCTCACGTGAGAAGTCGATCGAGGAGCCGCAGTGGACCATGGAGCCGAGTTAACGCGAGGAGCTGAGGCAGCCAAGGACGTCCGCCTGTCGTGCCGGCCGTCTGATTTCATACTGCGCCACGCGTCAAGCATCCGATGAGGGGGCTCATCCTAGGCGGAATGGACCCGGAGTCTACTCAATTTTTTTCTCAAAATCAGTGCCAATACAGAGTCAGTGCCCACATGCGCCACGATGGCAGTGGTGGCTTCGCTTCACCCACTAGCCCGCCCGCCCGCTCGTGAGACCACCGTGACGGGCTTGTCCGTTCGTGCATGGTTGTTTTTTTTTTTTGAAAGTTCTTGCATGGTTGTTTGGTTGGGATGGAAAGGGTTAAGGTTGTTCCCTTTTTATATGTAAACCCCTACAATTTCTTTGATATTTCATTTATATATGTCATACAAATTATTTTTTTATAAAATCTCAAATCTAAATAATCACCTCCCGCTCCCAGTACTCGAGTTCATGCTCTCTATGTACGCCTGACAGTGGGGGGAACCCTCCCCGAACCCACCCCGCCCCATAAATAGTCACTCCGTTCACCCGCCCCGCCTCCACCCACAAATGATCCAGTGAACCCACCCCAACCCGCCTTGTTATTAGTGGGTTAACCCAAATGTATGCAGTCTACCCGACCCAACCCGCCCTGCCCCAACCCGTCCCGTTCAATAGTAAATCCATGTCTAAAAATACAAAAAAATAATAGGAAATGAGCTAGAGAAACCATTTTTCATCTCTAAAAATTCTTTTAAAAAATGTACGGCAAGGTTCATCCTCGTTCAATTCTGTAAACCTAAGCCTAAATCTGCTGCTTCCTGCTCATCTCAGATCCTCGATAGCTGAACCAGGCCAACGATTCAGTTCAGCGACGCCGGAGACACTTCAAATGCATTCAACATTACACAGTTCATCATGCAGCGACTTGTCTCACCTTCGAATTTTGTTACAGTAAGCAAAACATGAAAGTAGCTTAGTTATCACTAATTATCATTAGCATCAAAAGTCGTAGATGTTTAGCAGAAACTACACAATGCAACATCATTGTCTGAGGATACAGCTAGCTGATGAATGAAACCACATGAAATGCTGATTCAGTGGTCCGTAATACCCACTCCGATAGCATTTACCACAGAAAGTGGCCACTTGAATCAAAATGGTACTGCTAACTGCAACACTCAAGCTATCCATGCTGGCAGAACTAAGAACGGGAGGGGATCTTCAAGTGTTAGTTACTCATTACAGAACCAGAACACTTGCAAGTTTCTTAGGTTGAAGATCTCAGATGCAACGTGTGCCAGTCTAAGCGGTCTTGTTCTGTCTTGGTCTTGGCGTAGAGTCACGGCCTATGGCCACAAGAAAGCAACGACAAAAGACAACCTGATTAGCAACACAGAGCAATAAGAACTGAACCGTAATACAAAGTGAGGCTACATAGCAAAATATGAGAATATGGAAAAAGTGAAGCACAGCTAAGAAGAGTAATACCTTCACTGATATGTATAAAACCAATCTTTGCAGCAAACTAGAGCTTCAAGTGTCCGTGGAAGCATCAAGCTTCGGTTGTCACCAAGAATTGAACCACTTAAACTAAATGCAGATTCTGAAGATACGGTGCTAAGGGGTATGGCTAGAAAGTCTCTTGCCATAAGTGATAGCACAGGGTATTTATTTGAGTTTGTTTTCCACCAACTCAAAATCTCAAAATTTTCATCATCCCTTACAAGGGCTTCTTCTAGATATGCATCCAGTTCAGACTTGTCAGTACCTGTACCTCTCCTCTGAGAACTAAATTGAGCAAATTCTTCATCCAGCCTTCTTTTGCCCAGCACCATCACAGGTGAATCTAACAAGTTTCTAGATTCACCAGATTGGGATGTTGTACTTGTACCATCTGTCCTAAGATCAGTTGCATAACTATTGTAGTACTTTGTCAACCAATCTTTAGCCAAATCCATAC
>CM041636.1:7239468-7261297 GCA_023333625.1 Bothriochloa decipiens | reverse complement strand
TCCTGCTGATCCTCAAAGTAGCCTTGCTCAGCAAAAACCTCACCGTCCGAACTCGACATTAACATTCAACACCAGATAATCCAATCGAGCATACATACATGAAGCAAACAAAGAGCTATTAGAGGAACAGTACATCAATGTCATCAAAACAGAATAAAATGTTTATAAAACTATTCTACTCGCTCCTACGATCACACAGACGTCAAGTTCACTGAAATCGGAGTTATAACGGCGAAGTGATGAATTTTTAAAGATTTTCTATAGATAAATAAATACATTAATTATAGGCTACAAATATAAAGTTTTCAAAATACTTCAAAAGTAGCACCACTGCGTAGATTATGAAATTATGAATCTAACAAAATTTGAACGGACCAGATCGGAGTTAAAACGTGAAAGTTATAAGCCTTTAAAGATAATGGCAAAACTGTAAATAGCTGAAAACGTACTCTGAACTGAAACGGGAAAATACGTTTTTCAGAGAAAAATGTATTCTAGAAGCAGTTATAAAGGAAAATATACTTTTCAGTGGACAAAGCGTATTATGGATCTGTTAAGAAGAATTTACGCTTTCCCGTGGGGAAAACGGATTCTAACCAAAGCGCCAGGGACTCTTAACAGAATACATCAAAACCCAGGGGGTTTTCTGCAAAATTGCCACACGAAGCGGTACGGTGTAATTCTGGCCGTCCGAATCAAAACGGACGACGCAGATTCAAGATGACCAACCGAACAACCGATCGGACAACCGATCGGACAACGTCGTCGGCCGGGAAAGAATTCGACCGCGACGGCGGACATCACGGGCGGCGTACGGAACTCGCCGGAGTTCATGGAACTCACGACTCTGGTCACCATTAACCACAAGACCGGTACCAAACGAACGGGGAGCTCTCACCGCGCTCACCTGAGGCGAAGATGGGGACCGAGGCGAGGCGGGGACGGCGAGTTGCTCGGATCGGCGGACGGCGACCGACTGCGCACGAAAGGAGCTCGGGTTAGATGGGTTTGAATCAAATTGATGGCACAAACATGCTCAGGGAAGCAAGGCAAGGCTTTCTGACTAGTAGATGGCAAGGATGACCCGAGGACGGCGGCCAATTTTGGGTTTTGGCGGCGGCTGTCAATGGCGGCTAGGGTTTCGGGTCGCAGTGACTTCGGCGAGACGAAGACAGAGGCGGCGCTGACCTAGGGTTTCGGGTGGGGGCTCATGACGGGGTTAAAGGCTTTTATAGCCCGGTGACGGGGTACGGCCCGGCGTGGCACGGACGTCGAGTCGGCTCGATGACGCGCGCGCGGCACGAGTCCGGTTCGGAGGAGGAAGGCGACGCGACGGGCCCCACCTGTCAGCGACAGAGAGAGAGGGAGGCGGCCGCGCGGACGGACGGCGCGCCTTGCTGGGCCGCGGCCTCGGTCCAAGAAGAAGCGGCGGGCGCGGAGGGGGAGGCGCTGGCGCCGGTTGGGCCGGAGCGGAGACGGGGAGAAGCGGGCCGCCGGCAGGCCGAGCGGGCCGAAAGCCAGGAAGGAGTAAATAAATGGTTTTCCATTTATTTCAAACATTTTCAAAGCAAATTTTATGTGAATTTTGAATTCCAAGTCAAATTCAAACATCACACAAGAAAAGTATGCACCAGCATGAACGCTCAAGCATGTTTCTACCATGTTGCAACTACATTTCCTAAAAAAAGTTTATTTTGCCATTTATTTATCCACCAAAAAATCATTTTGACTATTTATATATATTTTTTTTGAAAATGGAAACTAGGGTGTTACAATTCTACCCCCTTAAGAGAATCTCGTCCTCGAGATTGGATGTTGCTTACTCAAACAACTGCGGATAAGCTGCCTTTAGTGCATCCTCTGTTTCCGAAGTTGCTTCAGCCTCTGAGTAACGGTTCCACTGCACCTTACACATCTTAATAACCCGGCTTCGGATAACCTTTTCTGCTGTATCTAAGATCCTTACTGAAAACTCTTCATACATGAGATCATCCTTAACAGTAAGTTCCTCCAAAGGCAAATGTTCCTTCTCGGGTACACACAAACACTTCTTCAGTTGAGACACATGGAACACATCATGCACTCTAGCTAAACTCTCAGGTAACTCCAATTGATAAGCCACTTCACCACGTCTCTTCAAAACTTTAAAAGGACCAACATACCTTGGTGCAAGTTTCCCTTTCTGGTTAAACCTCTTCACACTTCTCATAGGAGATACCTTCAAATACACGTAATCACCTTCCTTGAATATCAATTTCCTTCTCCGGGTATTTGCATAACTCTTCTAGCGAGATTGTGCTATTCTCAGATTTTCCCTAATGACTCGTACCTGTTCTTCTGCGGTTCTCAGAACATCTGTCCCAAACAATTGACTTTCCCCAGTCTGGATCCAAAACAATGGTGTCCTGCACTTACGCCCATACAGAGCTTCAAATGGCGCCATCTTGAGACTCTGTTGATAACTATTGTTGTATGAGAACTCTGCATAACACAAATTCTTATCCCAACTGATACCATACTGTAATGCGCAAGCCCTCAGCATGTCCTCCAAAATCTGATTAATCCTCTCAGTTTGTCCATCAGTTTGTGGGTGATATGCTGTACTAAAATTCAACTTTGTTCCCAGCGAACTATGCACTGCTTCCCAAAAATGAGATGTGAATTGAGTACCTCTATCGGACACGATCTTCTTTGGAACACCATGCAAACACACGATCCTTTCCAAATACAACGTAGCCAACTGAGGTCCAGTATAGGTGATCTTCACAGGCAAAAAATAAGCAACCTTAGTCAGTCGATCAATTATTACCCAGATGGAATCATAACCACTCTTAGTTTGAGGTAAACCCGTTATAAAGTCCATACCGACCTCTTCCCACTTCCATTCAGGTATCTTCATTGGCTGCAATAAACCAGCTGGTCTTTGATGTTCTGCTTTCACCCATTGACAAGTATCATATAAAGCAACATACTCTGCTACATCCTTCTTCAAACCAATCCACCATTACTTTTCCTTGAGATCCATATACATCTTAGTACTTCCTGGATGGATAGAATAAGCCGACTCATGTGCCTCATGCAGAATCATCTGACGAAGAGCTTTGACCTCTGGGACACATATCTGGTTACCATACCATAAGGTACCTTCTTCATCAATGCGGAAACCAGGTGCCTTCCCTTCTGCTAACTTCTTTGCTATATACTTGAGATCCTCGTCTTCCAACTGACCCTTACGAATCTCTTCCTCTAAGGTTGGTGTCACCTCTATTTCCATGGCATTAGTAACAAGAGTGAGGTTCAAATGAGCGAACTCTGCACACAACTCCTCAGCTTCAGGTGTCGTCTGAGGCTCATTAACGTGCTTCTTTCTGCTAAGTGCATCAGCCACGACATTTGCCTTCCCAGGATGGTAATACATATCAAAATCATAATCATTCAACAGTTCCAACCAATGACGTTGTCTCATGTTCAATTCAGACTGGGTAAAGATGTACTTCAAGCTCTTGTGATCAGTGAAAATATCAGTCTTGTGCCCAATCAGATAGTGTCGCCAAATCTTCAAAGCGTGCACCACCGTCGCTAGTTCTAGATCATGAGTAGGATAATTAAGCTCATATTTCCTCAATTGCCTTGAAGCATAAGCAACAACTCTACCTTCTTTCATAAGAACACACCCCAATCCCAATCGAGATGCATCACAATAGATTGAGAATTTCTTGCTTAGATCTGGCAATACCAACACTGGAGCTGTTGTCAACCTCTTCTTGAATTCTTCAAAACTAGCTTGACACTTGTCGAACCACACAAACTTGGCATTCTTTTCTAGTAACGCTGTTAATGGCTTAGCAATCTTCGCGAATCCCTCAATGAATCTCCTGTAATATCCAGCCAATCCAAGAAAACTACGAATCTCACTGACATCTGTAGGTGGCTCCCAATCCAACACATCCTTCACCTTGCTTGGATCAACTGCTATTCCTCCATTGGAAACAACATGGCCAAGGAAAGAGACTTCCTCCAACCAAAACTCACATTTGCTCTTTTTAGCATAAAGTTGGTGCTCTCTAAGCTTCTGCAAGATTAACCTCAAATGTTCTACATGTGCTTCCTTGTTCTTTGAGAATACCAAGATATCATCAATGAAAACCACAACGAACTTATCCAGGTACTCCATAAACACCTTGTTCATCAGGTACATGAAGTAGGCAGGTGCATTGGTCAATCCAAAAGACATAACTGTATACTCATACAACCCATACCTGGTAGTGAATGCCATCTTTGGTATATCTAAATTCTAAATCTTCAACTGATGATAACTAGAGCGTAAATCAATCTTGGAGAACACACAGGCACCTCTCAATTGATCAAACAAGTCATCAATCCTGGACAGAGGGTACTTGTTCTTGATAGTAACCTCATTGAGAGAACGATAATCAACACACATCCATTGAGTTCCATCCTTCTTATCAACAAAAATCACAGGAGAACCCCACGGTGATGCACTAGGACGAATAAATCCTTTCTCTACTAATTCACTTAATTGTTTTTTAAGTTCCTCTAATTCATTAACCCCCATTCTATATGGTCTTTTAGCTATGGGTGCAGTGCCAGGTAATAATTCAATAATAAATTCAATGTCGCGATCAGGTGGCATACCTGGCAATTCATCGGGGAACACATCCGGGAATTCCTCCACCACCTGGTTCTGAGGATCTGCAATGTCATCAAGCTGATTCAGGGTAGCTGTAGGTGGCGCTTGCATTCTGACATCAACACTGATTCTATCTCCTTTTGGTGTAGTCAGGTCCACAACCCTCTCTTTACACTTTATCATAGCTTGGTGAGCTTCCATCCAATCCAATCCCAGAATTAAATCAATACCAGATGCATTCAACACTACAGGGTTTGCTGAAAAGTCTACCCCCTTAAGAGGAGTTTAGCTAAGGGACAGTAGTAAGAAGTTGGTATAGCACCCCCTGGTGAATTTACTACCATATGGTTCTTCATGGCTACAATTGGTATGCTATGATTTCTAACAAATGCTTGCGAGACAAAGGAATGCGAAGCCCTAGAATCAAAAAGTACGGTAGCAGAGATAGAGTTGATGTTGAACGTACCCAGCATAACTTCTGATGCTTCTTGAGCCGTCTCAGTGGACACATGATTCACCCTTCCATGATTGGCATAGGACTTCTGATTACCATTCTGCTGCTAAGGTGCGTGTTGGTTTGATTTTCGGGGGCAGCGATTAGCATAATGCCCAGGCTCACAACAATGATAACACAACTAAGGAGTACTAGGACTACCCTTAAGAGGCATGTTGTTGGGCGCAGTAAGACGTGGAGCTTGATTTCTAGATTGCTGCGACGGCCGGTGATTCCCATGCTGCTGGTAATTCCTATTCTTGCGCTGAGCATGCTGACCCTGGTATCTCTGACTGACAGGTCCCTGGAACCTTTGCTGAAAACCTTGGTGAAAGTTAGAGTGGAAATGAGAATTATTTCCAATGCCCTATCCGTTCATCTTCCTCTTCTTGTCCTGTGCTAGGCGTTCATTATCCAGCACAATCGCACTGTTCACCAATTCTTCAAATGTGTCATACTTGTTGCCCTTCAGTTGCAGCCTGAGCTCATAGTATATGCCATTCAGGAAATGATGCCACTTATCAACGTCTCTTATAACTTCATGGGGGGCGTAGCGAGCCAGCTCCTCAAACTTAGCATGGTACTCGCTCATGGTCATCGAGCCCATTCTGAGATTCTGGAACTCCTCGGCTTTCTGTTCTATCAAACCCTCGGGGATGTGGCGAGCCAAGAAATCCTCTTTAAACCTGTCCCAGGTGATAGCAGGAGCATTATGGGGATGTGCAGCTTGGTATGAGTCCCACCAGTTCTGGCCAGCTCCTTGGAGTTGCCCCGTAGCATACAACACCTTCTCAGCATCATTGCACTAAGCCAGGTCTAACTTCCTCTCCACAGCACGCAACCAGTCATCAGCATCCAAGGGATTTGTAGTGTGGGTAAACATAGGAGGATGGCCTTGTATGAATTCCCTGCGTTTATCCCTTGGTGGTTGTGCATGTGGTAACCCTCCAGCTTGCATGGTCTGTACAAACTGAGTCATGGTCTGCATCATCTGCATTTGTGCCTCCATCACTTCCTCATTAGTGATATGACCAGCACCATGGCCACGGCCTCTAGGACCACGGTTACCTCTTCCTCCCGAAGCGGCCATCTGTATTCCAACAAAATAAAAGCTCAGAGTTATTCAAGTGACAAATCACTTATATAATAATAAGGATTGCAAAACTAAAAATTCTGGGCAAGCTTTAATTTCAGCAGCATAGAAAAACCTTCATAACTTGGGATCTAGATGTCAAAACAGGACGTTCTATATATGGTTGGAAAGGCTAAGAAATTCTCTACAACTTCTATTCAGATCAGTTTACCAGATTCTGTAATCTAAGTGGTCAAATTTACTCGACAATAGAAATTGTTCTGAAATTTCAGACAGCACAGAACATCCAACTTGTGACAGCCATAACTTCCAACTCAGAACTGATATCAACTTAATTCTTATGGGAGTTGTTAGATAAAGAAGTTTAGTTTTGTCCAGTAAAATCTCATAAGCATTGGATAAACCAATTTCGAGATATAACCAAAACATCACAGGTCGCTCAGAAAAACAGGAAGGATAGAAACAGAATAAACCAACCCAAACTTATTTTATTCAAACTTTAACCTTAACATCCTTAACTAAGGAACTTGAGGACAAGCCCACAATGTTCCAGCAATCACGTAAAAATCCGAATCATCCATATTACATAATCATAACTCATCAAGCACTCAAAGTTCACAAACACTAACATGACACGACTCAACTTGACTCACGATACTAATAACGTGTTATTACATAGGGGTTTTTAAGGTCGAAGCTCATGGTCTAGCGGTTCATAGATCTTTGGTTGCCCAGTCATGGTTCTGAGCCTATCAATCTCTTTTTGCTTCTCCTTAAGCTTCTGCTCTAGCTGCTCCACCGTGCTTACCATGCTCTGATGCTTGAGCATCATGTCACACGCAAAGTGTGCCAATTCCCGTGACTCAGGTGGCAAGTCATGAGGACTCTTCATACCCCATCTAGCTTCCATTCTGTGATCAGCGCGAGGCAAATAACAAAATTCATCATCTCGCATATGTCCAAAGCGGTGACCACGGAGGGCAATCCATGCTGTAAAAGCAGCACCCTCAATGCCATCCTCTTGTGTTGGACTAGGGCCAGGATGCTCATAGATCATCTCAATGTTGTAGGTGCTCTGCATCACTCCTGGAGAACATATAGCCACATTCGTCTCCCAGTAAGTACCTTCTAACGGATGAGTGTGTTGAAAGCAAGTGTACTGCACAGCGGGGTCCCAATCAGCATAATAGTCACAGAGAAGCTTCATGAGTCGTAGGTGCGATCTGGTGTGGCACTCTAGTACGCGAGAGATATTCACAGTCCATCCCATAGGAGCATGCGGTCCACCTCCTCTAGCAGAACCACTAGCAGACGGTGGTGGGGATTGACCAGCATCTTGAACTGCTTCTAGCTCTTCTTCTTCAGAAGCTTCCATTGGTTCTTCTTCTTCAGCTTGAGGTGATGGAGGCACCGGGGTTGGTGATGGCGGAACAGCTTCTCTAGTCTCCAGGTGGGTGAATAGATCACGATATGCAGCAGCAGTCATGCGGCGAGTATAGGAAGGCATCTACAAGATTTAGACATAGGTTAGAGTGGAGTTAATATTTTCACAATGGAGTGAGTATAAGAGCATAAAAAATTAGTAATTAACAAGGCTAAAGTTAAGAAGCATGAAACTAGTGAAACAAAGAAAACTAGGAACGACCATTCTATCTAGGCTTGCGTCCTACAGTCAACACAGCTCTGATACCAACTTGTCACACTCCACTTTTAAGGATAAAAGTAGAATGCATAAATAGCCTTATATGCGCCCCAGGAACAGTCGCACATATAGGATGACAAATTACAAAGAGTATCATCACCCTGTTTATTACATAGCGAACCAATATTTATTACAGAGTATTGCGCATAAACAATAAATAACTAAGATATCTTTATTGTGGAAGCTCCACACAGGGACACGTCAACTGGTGAACATCAAGCCTAGTACTCATCACGATAGCTTTCATTCCAACCTTCATCTGTTACCCATCCGGGACACATGCATATGAATTGTTATTTATAGTGGATAGGTAACAAGGATGGTCCATGCTATACTTGCCTTGATTCACAAAGTCCTGCTGATCCTGCTGATCCTCAAAGTAGCCTTGCTCAGCAAAAACCTCACCGTCTGAACTCGACATTAACATTCAACACCAGATAATCCAATCGAGCATACATACACGAAACAAACAAAGAGCTATTAGAGAAACAGTACATCAATGTCATCAAAATAGAATAAAATGTTTATAAAACTATTCTACTCGCTCCTACGATCACACAGACGTCAAGTTCACTGAAATCGGAGTTATAACGGCGAAGTTATGAATTTTCAAAGATTTTCTATAGATAAATAAATACATTAATTATAGGCTACAAATATAAAGTTTCCAAAATACTTCAAAAGTAGCACCACTGTATAGATTATGAAATTATGAATCTAACAAAATTTGAACGGATCAGATCGGAGTTAAAACGTGAAAGTTATAAGCCTTTAAAGATAATGGCAAAACTGTAAATAGCTGAAAACGTACTCTGAACTGAAACGGGAAAATACGTTTTCTAGAGAAAAAACGTATTCTGGAAGTAGTTATAAAGGAAAATACGTTTTTCCGTGGACAAAGCGTATTATGGATCTGTTAAGAAGAATTTACGCTTTCCCGTGAGGAAAACGGATTCTAACCAAAGCGCCAGGGACTCTTAACAGAATACATCAAAACCCAGGGGTTTTCTGCAAAATTGCCACGCAAAGCGGTACGGTGTAATTCTGGCCGTCCGAATCAAAACGGACGACGCAGATTCAAGATGACCAAACGGACAACCGATCGGACAACCGATCGGACAACGTCGTCGGCCGGGAAAGAGTTCGACCGCGACGGCGGACCTCACCGGCGGCGTACGGAACTCGTCGGAGTTCATGGAACTCGCGACTCTGGTCACTATTAACCACAAGACCGGTACCAAACGAACGGGGAGCTCTCACCGCGCTCACCTGAGGCGAAGATGGAGACCGAGGCGAGGCGGGGACGGCGAGTTGCTCGGATCGGCGGACGGTGACCGACTGCGCACGAAAGGAGCTCGGGTTAGATGGGTTTGAATCAAATTGACGGCACAAACATGCTCAGGGAAGCAAGGCGAGGCTTTCCGACCTGTAGATGGCAAGGATGACCCGAGGACGGCGGCCAATTTTGGGTTTTGGCGGCGGCTGTCAATGGTGGCTAGGGTTTTGGGTCGCAGTGACTTCGGCGAGACGAAGACAGAGGCGGCGCTGACCTAGGGTTTCGGGTGGGGGCTCATGACGGGGTTAAAGGCTTTTATAGCCCGGTGACGGGGTACGGCCCGGCGTGGCACGGACGTCGAGTCGGCTCGATGACGCGCGCGCAGCACGAGTCCGGTTCGGAGGAGGAAGGCGACGCGACAGGCCCCACCTGTCAGCGACAGAGAGAGAGGGAGGCGGCCGCGAGGACGGACGGCGCGCCTTGCTGGGCCGCGGCCTCGGCCCAAGAAGAAGCAGCGGGCGCGAAGGGGTAGGCGCTGGCGCCGGTCGGGCCGGAGCGGAGACGGGGAGAAGCGGGCCGCCGGCAGGCCGAGCGGGCCGAAAGCCAGGAAGGAGTAAATAAATGGTTTTCCATTTATTTCAAACATTTTCAAAGCAAATTTCATGTGAATTTTGAATTTCAAGTCAAATTCAAACATCACACAAGAAAAGTATGCACCAGCATGAATGCTCAAGCATGTTTCTACCATGTTGCAACTACATTTCCTAAAAAAATTTATTTTGCCATTTATTTATCCACAAAAAATCATTTTGACTATTTATATATATATTTTTTTTGAAAATGGAAACTAGGGTGTTACAAAATTTGCTAGTCTAATACAAAGAACAATATATATTTTTATTTCATGATCTACCGCCTAGTAAAGAAAATGGCAGAGCAATTCCAACTTTCAACATACTTGCAAATTGGCCATGTCTTTTGATTCACCTAGTTAGCAGTTATATGGCACTGTGTCTAGAATTGTATTCAATTTATATTTTTATGCATATCCAAAAACCACATAGGGATGACGAAAGGGCATGGATCCTAGTGGTAATAAAAGGTCTGGGGTCGACTCCTCATGGGAGCGAATATTCTAAGGTTTAACGATGTTATGCTTTTAGTTTTAGTCGTCAATGTTCCCGTTGAAATCAAGAGTCCTATGGTGTCAAGGATTTACTAGTTTTGTCATTGAAGATGCTAATAGTGATATATAAAGTCTGTGTGAGTGCATTTGTATGGGTCAATGTGCATGTGTTGTGAGCTACTATACAATTTTCAAAAGATAGGAATGAAATGTATATGCATGAAAGATATACAGGATACTTGGATATAGTGGCATGAACTTGGCGGATATACGGAATTTCTGGTAATGGCCGAGAAGACCATCACTAACCAAGCTTATGAGATTAGGAATGCCTCGATTAGTGTATATATTAGAGGACAATGCAAACACTTTCCCTACAATATGGTTGCACATGTGTGACGATTATGCGAGTGCTCAAAATGTAGGATGAAGAGAGATGATCACTTTGGCCTTTGTTGACTACCTTTGTGACTCTCTTTGGCTTTTGTGGGGGGAGCAAATATTTTCGATTGTATTCAAGTTAGAGTTAATTTAGCGAAATGGTACAAATATTTTTTGACTATATTCTAGTCCGAATCCATTTAATATCCGTATCTGGATTCTCAACATCCGATGCTGTATCCATACCTAGATACTCAAATTGCATATTTATGATATTGACATATATTCATATTCTATCCGACATAGATGATACTAATATCTGTATTCAAATCTGAATTCGAATAGAAGTACAAAAACAAATATAATATTAGTGATATCCCTCCTTTTGCATCCCTAGTTCTCGGTGATAAATAGGACAAGTGTTAGTTCTGTATGAAGCTCTTTTTGAGGCCCTCAAATTTTTGAAGCAATCGCTGCAGATTGTGTGTCGACACTTGACTTTGAATATTGGTTGCATTAAATCAATCCAAGGCTGCAAGTAAGGGTCTTCGACCTTGGCATGAGTGATATACTTGACCTTTGCTTCGTGACAGAGTTCAGCATCAAAGACAAAATTTGTCACTGTTTCCTTGCTCATGCTTGCTGGAAATCTCTTTCTGATAGCACTATCAATTGCAATTGCTTGACAAGCATCGGCAATATGGCCTCTGAGACTACTAGTGCCAGACTTGGTAACCAATTTCATCTGGCCAAACTTGCAAACAGCTTTCAGCTCACCATCCAGAGGAACCAAATCTTTCTCTAAGTGCTCCCAAACACTATACCGCGTACGACACGGCGTTAAAGATGTATGACCTTCTTCACTGTCTTGTGTTTCAGATACCTCTGATGCATTGAATTCCATCTTTTCACGGATTCATAAATTAGCGTGGACATGTTAATATTCTAGACAAACAAATTTTACCTTGAAGCTGCTCTCCAAGCAAACAAAAAGTATGAACACGTAATAATACAGTCAAAGAATCAGCTCATAAATGGTAAGTTGATTAGACAAAAATACAACTTTATTGACAAGGTGTGGTCATAAAGGAAAACAGTTTCTGGTCATACTAACTGAATTTTCCATGATGGTCTTTGAACTAAAGAAATACTTAACTAAAGGTAACAAGCACATAGATAAGGGAAAAAAAAGGGAAGAGTTCTGTTATATATATATATATATATACTTGTTACTCCGTCTCGATGCATAAAGGTAGATGAAATAAAGCTTTGAATATGTGCATGCATATCATGGAATCGGACAACTCCAGCCTTAGCCCAATAAACGAAACCATCAGTATACGGACTCAGACACCAGGACGCACAAATATATAATACTAGTACATGAAGTATGTGCCAGGACGCCCACATCGAAAGGAGTCGCATTTGGAGCTTATAGGCGTGGAGGCGGTGGCGTCGCGTAGGATTCTGTTGAAGATCCTTCAGCTGACTCGCACAAGCGACTCCGCAGTCGTCCTGGAACAAGCGCCTGTCGTGCTCGTCCTGGCGCTTCTCAGAGGAGTGGAGCCATCGGTCGCACGCTTGACCGGCGCTGAAGTGGGATTAGCAGGCTCAGCTGCGAGAAGCCGATTCGGCGATGACGGGGTAGCAAGAAACCCTAGCCTCCGCCGCCGCTGCTGCCATGGAGTGGGTGATCGAGCACGGGAGAGACCATGAGTCGAGACTTAGAGAGGCGGCCGGCCTAAAAACAGGAGACCATGCTCTTCAATTGGGCCCAAATCATGGTGTATACACCGTTTTCAACTGCATCGTCAGCCTTCTTCTCTCTTCCTCGTCTCCTTCAGGATTGGTACTGAAAACTTTGGCCTTTCCGACAGGATTCTTGGAAGGTATGTCTACCAATGCTCCGAGAAATCGGGTTGGCTTTTGGTTCCCACCTATTTGGGTGATTTATTTCTGGCCAATGGCTATCTTGTTCAGCCAGGGCGTTCAGCGCCTAGAAAGCATATCGATTTGTTCAATATGCTACTCTTGGTGGCAATGAAAAACTGTGATGTTCCTTCGTTGGGAAGGAGTTTGGCTTTAAGCTGCACACTCGATGTGTCTGCACTCCAACCTTTGGTGCGATGGGAGCTCGTCGAGTGACTGCTCCGACCACCGGCGGCGAAGACGACCGGGAGGATATTGCAAGGACTAAGTTATAATTTTTCTTTTCTGAAGGTTGTCTTTGTAAGAACAGGACTGTAAACTTTAAGAGATATATGTGAAATACAAACCCGGTTTCTAAAATAAACTGCAATAGTCAGCCCAATACCACGCCTAACCAGCCCGCTCTAACTATTACCCACACCTAACCAGCCCAATACATTTGTCAGCCCATTTCCATCCAAACCAAGTAGGCGCAATCAAGAAACCAAACCAGAAAAACTGGTTTTAGCCCAAATCATTCCCTGGTTTAACCACGTACAGACCAGATGTGATGAGGCCACAGGTGCATGCTTTTTTAGAGATCCCACGGAGAGTAGCGCATGCTTTTAATCGCGCTGGTGCCGTTGCATGGGAGCTTCTGGATTCGGCTGAATAATGCTTGTTGTTGCGACGTACTGAAGTCTGGTAACTGACAAAGAAATGTATGGTTGTTGCGAGGCACAGGACGATAACGAAGGGTATGAGATAGATAAGAACCAGACGGTTTGAATCGCTTAATGGCTGTGGTATGAGATAGGCTTTCTAGATATAAGATATAATAAAGCGTGCGGCTGTCTAGTTTCTCTGCACACTACATCCTGTATATGGCACTACGAAACAAGTGTGTGCTCTTGTGGATTATTAATTGTTCTTTTCGGAGCCGACGAAAATAGCCCATGCTGATTTGTTTGCTCCACAATATAGCTTTTAAAATTGGGCCGCGTGTACAACGTGATAACGATTCCTTACTTGAAGTAGAAATCATCCAGACCTTCTATATTTTAGATTTCGCCGGACAGAAAGGCAACTGTCAGTGCATAGTGCTCCACGTAGGTCGAATCATGGGCTAACCATATCAACAGGACTAGCTTCACAACCGTTTTCAAATACTGGACTTAGATTGTACTACACACTTGTTTACAGTTAAGCTAGGGTTAGCACTAAACACACATAAACATCGTCTATATATACCTTGCCTTGCATGTCTACCAAGCTCAACAAACAGCACACACACTAAAACACACGGCAGGATGGAGTTCTTGGTGTCGCTTGCTGCTTACACAGTGGCACTGCTGGTGTTCATCATTGCCGCCACCCTGCAGCATAGATCGTCCATGCAGAGCAAGAACCGTACTTCCGCGACAGCTCTCAACAAACAGCCGCCGCCTCCAGGCCCCGCCGGCCACCCTCTCCTCGGCAGCCTCCTCTACGTCATCGGCCCGCTCCGGCACAACCCGCACCGGAGCCTGGTCGCGCTCGCCGAATCCTACGGCCCCATCGTGTACCTCCGGCTCGGCCTGACCCGCGCCATGGCCGTGATCTCCTCCCCGGCCATCGCGCACGAGGCCCTCGTCAAGAACGACGCGGCGCTGGCGGCCAGACTCGTCCCCGACAACGTGCGGGCGCTGTCGTACGGCGCCACGTCCATGGTGTTCCTCCCGAGCCCCGACCAGTTGTGGCGGCAGCTCCGCGTCCTCATCGGCGCCGGCTTCTCGTCCGGCCAGATCCGCACCGTCCTGGAACGCCGCGCCAGCAAGCTCGCCGAGCACGTGAGGGCGAGTGCTGGCTCCGGCAGGCCGGTGAACATCCGGGAGGTCGTGAACGGCTCGGTGCTCAACGTCGTGTCGAACGTTCTCTTCTCCGAGGACGTGGTGGACCTGCGTGATGAAAAGGCACAGACGTTCAAGAGCCTCGTCGTGCCCGTGCTCGAGGAGTGGTCCAAGCCCAGCGTCTCCGACGCCTTCCCGTTCCTGGCGCCGCTGGAACACCTCCTCGGCTCGCGCCGCCGCATCTCCACGCATCTCGCTAAGCTGTTCAGGTTCTTTGATGAAGTGATCATCGAGAAACGGTTAGCTTGCGGCGTGAAGCACAATGATATCTTGGATATCCTCCTCTCGAAGATGGCGATGGCCAAGCTCACGCGCCAACAGATCACTACATTTCTAACGGTACGTATAAAAAACAGATGTTTATATATGGGTTTATAGATAAACTTTGCATTATATTGACATGGAACAAAATCTGCATCATTGGGTTATACATAGGATATGTTCATTGCGGCGAGTGACACGAGCACGGTCACCGTGCAATGGGCGATGGCGGAGCTGCTTCACCACCCAGACAAGATGAAGAAGGTGAACGCTGAGCTCGCCGAGCAACTAGGGTCTAAAGATTTGGTCACGGAGAGCGACCTCAGCAAGCTACCATACCTCCATGCCGTGGTGAAGGAGACGCTTCGTCTGCACCCAGCAGTGCCTCTGATACCACGTGAGGTGGTCGCCAACGACGTCTCTCTAGGTGGATTCCATGTGCCCAAAGGGACGGGCATCATCATCAACCTGTGGGCGATTGGAAGGGACAAGAGCGCGTGGCCTCTTGCCGAGGAGTTCATTCCAGAGAGGTTCTTGGATGGCCAGGATCAGGTGCACTCGTCAATGGTGAAGGAGGCGTATAGGCCGTTTGGTGCCGGGCGCAGGGTGTGCCCTGGAATGGAGTACACCGCACGGTCCGTGCCGTTGCTGCTGGCGTCGATTCTGCACAGAAATGAGTGGAGACTGCCTGATGCTGATGGGGTCGGATTGGAGGGCATGGACCTCGATGACCGCTATGGCACCGTGTTGAATCCGGCGACCCCCTTTCATGCTGTGCTAGTGTCTACCGTGTGACTTGGTATACACATTCGTAAGGGAATAAATAAAGCGTGGAAACAAATACGTAGTGTATGCCTGCGGTTTGTATTATGGGAGAATATTGATATATGATACATGCCGTAGATGATGCCATATATGATGATGCTTGTATTTCTTGTGTGTTGTACGATGTTATCACTACCCTAGATTTGACATTTCTTTTTGGCAGGAGTATGGTACGAATTCTCGAGAATGAATGCAAGATTATATAAGAAAGTGATTTAGGAAAAAATCAAGTGAGCGATGGATGGATTGGTCAGACACTGAAAGTCAAAAGGAAAAATAATACTGGCTTTAATACAAAATAAAGATAAATATAAATGTAGGTATGAAAATTGTAATAAAATAGTACCATAAGTATGATTGTTCCAAATAATAAAATATTAATTCTTTTAGTACTGAGACAGAGTTGAGGCTATAACTACCTCTAGATACTTTTCTCCCTCTCCCATAACAAACTCATGTATTTCTGTCAACTTAATCGAAATGGGTTTTATCTCGTATTGAATTAAAGAATTCTAGAAGTACCAAGCATTCGGACAGGGCAAAACTCAGCTTAGCCCTTATTTGATAGGAGTACTCCTCTTTAAGGTTTCTCCGTCGACTGTAATTCCTCTTTTTCACTGAAAAAACAGCTATAGATGGCTCTTCCTTTGGTAGGGCTCCTCCATAGGAGGCGGAGCTGGAGCTCTAAACGGCTCCTACTAAACCGTTTGGTAGGACTTCTCTACGGAGAGAAAACGAAGTTCTAACCAAACTTTAACCATAGCTTAGTAGGGCCTACTTTCGAACAACCAAAAGTAATCCGTTCTTATTCTCACTTTTTGTGAAGTTATTTTGCATTTACTACAACATTCGATCTTTCTAGCATGTTTGTTATTTGAGAGATACAACAATGAACTCTCAACTCAATTTGCAGCTTGGGCATTACTGCAACGTTCTATCTTCCTATCATGTTTATTATTCAAGAGATACAACAATGAATCTATTATACTTACGCTAGGGTTATTTGCAGCTTGCGTGCTTAGGTGAATCTATTATACTTATGCTATAGTGTACTAGTGTGTCAAAAATAACCACCTTGCAAATTCAAATTTCCCAATAGAAAAGAAGACAAAAAAGAAAATTCTGTTTATATTAATGCATACAAAGTGGGTTCGACCCAACTGTCTTTCTTTGGCACGGTTTCTAGGTCTTTGTAAAAAGCCTTACAAATAGTCACAATCAAAACTACTAAAAAGTCTTCTTAACAAAGTTCTAAAAAGCGTTGAGATACTAGTTGGATTACATATATGCAAGAGCAAGAACTTAGTCCGAGAGAAGAAATAAGCTCTTTTATTTTTTCTTGATATGTTCGTATACATAACATACTATATGATTTTAGAATGTCATTTTGAGATAGGGTTAACACTCTTAGCGACGTGCTACATCGAAACCCAGGTGTAGTGTCAAATGGGTAAGGGCCGGGTCGTCATCCCCTTAGTGGCGTGTCGTATCGTGATCCGGGTACGATGATAAATGAGCAAGGGTCAGGTCGTCGCAACCTTTGTGACGCGCTACATCTGCGCCCGAGTATAGTGAAAAATGAGCAAGGGTCTTCGCACTTTCCTTGACGGGTGCGAAGGGTAAGGAAGCTAGCCGAGCCAACTAGGATTCGTCTAGGTAGCTGGAATGTAGGGTCCCTAACGGGTAAGTTAAGAGAGCTAGTCGATACAACAATTAGGAGGCGTGTAAATACTCTATGTGTTCAGAAGACTAAATGGAAGGGCCAGAAGGCGAAGGAGGTGGAGGATACTGGCTACAAACTTTGGTACACGGGGACAACATCGGGTAGAAATGGTGTAGGCATCTTGATCGATAGGAGCCTTAAGGATGGAGTAGTTGAGGTGCGGAGGCAAAGCGACCGGATTATCCTAGTCCGATTGGTAGTTGGAGATTTGGCTCTGAATGTGATCAGTGCCTATGCCCCACAGGTAGGTCTTTGCGAGAGCACCAAGAGACAGTTTTGGTAAGATCTCAATAGCATGGTTAGTACTGTGCCTATCAGCGAGAAACTCTTCATAGGAGGGGACCTCAACGGCCATGTGGGTGCATCTAATATAGGTTTCGAGCGGGTGCATGGGGGTTTTGGGTATGGTAGTAGAAATCAAGAGGGGAGGATGTTTTAAACTTCGCGTTGGCCTACGATTTGTTGATAGCGAACACCGTCTTTAAGAAGAGGGAATCCCATCTAGTGACCTTTCGTAGCAGACAACATCTGAGCCAGATCGACTTTATCCTTATAAGGAGGGGGGTAGACGTGCTTGCTTAGATTGTAAGGTGTTACCTGGGGAGTGTGTTGTCCCTCAACACAAGCTTGTGGTGGCGGATTTTTGCTTTTGGGTACGTGTCAACCAGGACAATCGGGCCAAGATTGCGAGAACAAAATGGTGAAAGCTTAGGAGGGAAGCAGCGTAAACATTTAAGGAGAGGATGCTAGATGAGGGGCCGTGGGAAGAAGGAGAAGATGCAGATGACATGTGGCTAAAGATGGCAACATGTGTTTGGAAGGTGGCTTCGGATGTGTTTGGAGTGAGTAGGGGAGGCAAACGGGAAGCGAAAGACACCTGGTGGTGGAATGATGAGGTGCAAAGGGCTATTAGGGAGAAGGAGTGGTTCAAGCGCCTCTATCATGACAAGAGTGCAGCCAACATTGAGGGCTATAAAATAGCGAAGAGGGCTGTAAAATGAGTGGTGAGTGTAGCAAAAGGTCAGGCGTATGATGACCTTTATCAGCGACTAGGCACGAAGGAAGGGGAGAAGGACATTTATAGGATGGCTAGGATCCGCGAGAGGAAGATGAGGGACATCAACCAAATCAAATGCATCAAGGATGGGACATATCAACTTTTGGTGAGGGATGAGGAGATCAAGGACAGGTGGAGAGAGTACTTTGATAAGTTGTTTAATAGGGAGAATGAGGGTCCTACCTTGGAGTTGCATGACTCATTTGACGATACCAACAGACGTTTCGTAAGGAGATTTTAGGAGGCAGAGATTGGGGAGGCTTTGAAGAGGATGAAGGAAGGTAAAGCGATGGGCCGTGACGGTATCCCCATTAAGGTGTGGAGATGCCTAGGTGCCAGAGCGATAGTATGGTTAACTAAGCTTTTTAACCTTATTTTTCGGTTAAATAAGATGCCTGAAGAATGGAGGAGAAGTATATTAGTACCGATCTTCAAGAACAAGGGAGATGTTCAAAGTTGTACTAATTACCGTGGGATTAAGTTGATGAGCCATACGATGAAGCTCTGGGAGAGGGTTATCGAGCATCGCTTAAGAAGAGTGACAAGTGTGACCTAAAACCAATTTGGGTTTATGCCTGGTAGGTCAACCATGGAGGTAATTTTCTTATTACGACAATTGATGGAGAGGTATAGGGAGCAGAAGAAAGACTTGCACATGGTCTTTATTGACCTCAAGAAGGCATATGACAAAGTACCGAGAAATGTTATGTGGTGAGCTTTGGAAAAGCACAAAGTCCCAACTAAGTACATCACCCTCATCAAGGATATTTACAAGGATGTGGTGACGTGTGTCTGAACATGTGATGGCGACACCAGTGACTTTCCAATTAAAATAGGACTACATCAAGGGTCGGCATTGAGCCCTTATTTATTTGCTTTGGTGATGGATGAGGTCACAAGGGACATACAAGATGATATCCCTTGGTGTATGCTCTTTGCTGATGATGTGGTGCTAGTGGATGAGACTAGGGCAGGGGTTAATAGAAAGTTAGAACTATGGAGGCACACGTTAGAGTCGAAAGGGTTTAGACTTAGTAGGA
Source organism: Bothriochloa decipiens (assembly GCA_023333625.1). Lineage (NCBI taxonomy): Eukaryota > Viridiplantae > Streptophyta > Magnoliopsida > Poales > Poaceae > Bothriochloa > Bothriochloa decipiens. The sequence goes on along the minus strand of CM041636.1, from coordinate 7,241,872 downwards.
CCAAGACCGAGTACATGAGGTGCGATTTCAGCGCGACTAGGAATGAGGAGGGAGACATTAGCCTCGATGGGCAAGTGGTGGCCAAGAAGGATACTTTTCGGTATTTACGATCCATGCTACAAAAGGATGGCGACATTGATGAAGATGTTAGGCATAGAATTTCAGCCGGTTGGTTGAAATGGCGTCAAGCTTCAGACGTCCTCTGTAACAGAAGGGTGCCTCAGAAGTTAAAAGGTAAGTTTTATAGGACAGCGATTCGTCCGGCGATGTTATACGATGCTGAATATTGGCCTACAAAAAGGCGACATATCTAACAATTGAGTATAACAGAGATACGTATGTTACGATGGTATTGTGGGCACACAAGGAAGGATAGAGTCCGGAACGACGATATTCGGGATAGGGTTGGGTGGCACCAATTGAGAAAAAATTGATTCAACACCGGTTGAGATGGTTTGGCCATGTCCAACAGAGGCCTCCTGAGGCACCGGTGCGTAGTGGGGTTCTAAAGCGGGTTGATAATGTAAAGAGAGGTAGAGGTCGACCTAAACTGACTTGGAACGAGTCGGTTAAGAGAGACCTTAAGGAGTGAAATATCCCTAAGGTTTAGCTATGGATAGGAGCGTTTGGAGACTAGCAATTAACGTGTCTGAACCGTAATTTTTTTCTTGTACCATTTATGTGTTCTTTGTTTCTATGTCTCTTTTGGGTTTCATCTCTAACCTACCCTAACTTGTTTAGGACAAAAAACTATGTTGTTGTTGTTATATTTTGAGATAAGGTTCCATCTCCTTATAGACTAAAAAGGTTGACGAATATTATCTAAATCTTCTCTTCTCGTTAAAAAATTCTTCTTTATTAATTTAGCCACTATTAAAATCTTCTATGCATAAAAGAAATGTGGGTTTTGTAGAATCCACAAAGCCCTCCTCTCCTCCCTCCTCCCTCCTCCCTGTCTCCCACTTTCCCCCAACCCCCACACCAGATTCGAGCACCGATCTAGGGTTCCTTCCACTTCGTCCTCCGCTCGCCGGCTCCTCGCCGCAGCTCGTTCCCAATACGCGGCCGCCAAGCGCGATGAAGCTCGCGGGGCTGAAATCCATCGACGGCGCGCACGAGGAGTCCATCTGGGCGGCGGCGTGGGCGCCCGCCGCGGACCACCGCCCGACGGCGGTGCTCCTGACGGGCGCGCTCGACGAGACCGTCCGCGCCTGGCTCCCCGACGACCTCGCCGTGCAGGGCGCCCCCTCGCGGGGCCACGCGCTCGGGGTCGTCTCCCTCGCCGCCCACCCCGCCGGCGCGCTCGCCGCCGCCGTCTCGCTGGACAGCTTCATCCGCGTCTTCGACGTCGACTCGGGGGCGTCGGTTGCTACGCTCGAGGCGCCGCCGTCTGAGGTCTGGGGCGTCCAGTTCCACCCCAAGGTGAGCGCGTCGCGCGGCTAGTTTCCCTTTCACCCTAGTTGGCACTCTGGATTTTTTTTTTCTGAAAGGCAAAAATGGTTGCTTTCTTGCGATTTATGCTGTGATTGAGGTTGAAATCCGTGGGAGGTTGAGTTAAATGTGTGGGATTTTAATTAATTGTGCGGTGATTCTAGTAATTTGAGGTCAGAGTGCTGCAAAAATGTTGTCCTGGGTTGGATTTTGTGGGTTTCACAATTGTTGTTAAGTAGGCTAGTGCAGATTGAAATGAATGGAGTGTTTCTCAAATGGTCTGGTTCATCATGTAGATTTCAGAGGGTTGAATCCATGATAAAAATGTGACATTGAATGTTTTTTACAGTTAAGGAAAAACAAAATGCTGCATATGGATAAGCTCCCTTTTATTCAGTTCAATCGTAGTGCTGCATAAGTTCTCTCCTGCTTTGGGTTTTTTGAGTCTCTGCAATTTTACTTGTGGAAAACTGAAAATTGAAGAGAGTATTCATCAGATTACATGGTTGATTTTGTTGGATTCAGTGTAGAATGCTATTATGCTAATTCTAGCCTTGGAAGTAGGAAATTAAGATCTTGAATGCTGAAAATAAATGTTTGGTTTTTAAGTTTCCCCATCTGCCATTCATGTCTTGTGTAGCTGAAGCCTGTCGTTGGTACATAGGGAAGGCAAGTCTGTCCTGTTACCTGTTTGTTGCTTTATTGTTGCCACCAAATCAAGGCACTTCTAGCCCTTCACTTGTTTGTTGGCCGTATTTGGCCTGCATTTATTGGCATAGCGTCACTTGATCCCCCTTTTTGGTGTTTCTGCAATCGCTTTCCTGTTCTGTTGAATCTACATTCCTGTTATACATAACTAGAAAAATGGTCCTTATTGAAAATAATATGCAATTATAAAATTATACATCGATGCAAGGGTTGCGCAGACATCTTTGTGGCAGATTATGTGCTTAGATTTTTATGGTTATGCTGC
>CM041636.1:7173045-7239458 GCA_023333625.1 Bothriochloa decipiens | reverse complement strand
ACATCTTTGTGGCAGATTATGTGCTTAGATTTTTATGGTTATGCTGCATCAGGTTTCCATTATACATATGTTTGATAAACCGGTTGACACTATTTACATGCTTTCAGTGTATTCAGTTGGTAAAAGTTGCAATAGTTGTGGGGTTGAATTTTATTTGGGAGTTGACTTTGCTATATTATCAAAGAAATGTATCAAATTCTTTTTTCACATTTGGACAGTAGTACTGCTTCAAAGAATTAATTTGGAGAAGTAGAACTATTGAGCTGTTGTCATTTCAATTAGACATTATCAATGTGATTCACCTTGCTACACTATCGAAGCATAAATCATACTCTGGATCATGTGCCAGCTTATCCTGAACCTTGTTTGAACATGAAATTAATTGCCCTGTACTGTATGTTTGCCACAAATGCATATTGATAGACATATTTATTATGTGGAATTTGTTGTTTACACAGTTGACGTGTGTTAGTGGCTGTTCCTTCAGTCCTCTCGTAAAAAGCTTCACCTGTCATTGTTTGATAATATTAGTTTGGATATTCTGATTTGGCTAAAACCTTGACAGTTGTTATTGGCATGTTCTGTTGTACTTGTGATTCTAGGTAATACAGATGACAGGGAATCATGACCGAATTTTCCTTCTATCCTTTTTACATCTAATTTGTGAAATTGGCTGTTCTTTCTTCAGTTTGGTCATTGACAGGCTGGGCTAAACCATATTCTTTCCTTTTCAGGGTAATGCTCTGGCTGCAGCTGGTGGTGGCAGTGGATCAGTGAAGCTCTGGGACACAGAGAAGTGGCAGCCAATTACCAGCCTCACCGTCCCACGTCCAGAGGGAGCTCGCCCTGACAAGACAGGCAGTGGCAAGTTTGTCCTTTCAGTTGCCTGGAGCCCTGATGGGAAGCTCTTAGCATGTGGGTCCATGGACGGTACCATTGCCATCTACGACGCTGTCCGCATGAAGTTCCTCCACCATCTTGAGGGTCACCACATGCCGGTGCGGTCCATGGTGTTCTCCCCGGTGGATCCCCACGTGCTCTTCACAGCCTGCGACGACTGCCACATCCACATCTACGATGCCAAGGAGAAGAGCCTCATTGGGGCAATGTCAGGCCACGCGAGCTGGGTGCTGAGCATCGATGTGAACCCTGATGGCTTGGCGGTGGCTACCGGATCCAGTGACCGCACGGTCAGGCTCTGGGACATCAACATGAGGACCTCGGTGCAGACCATGAGCAATCACTCTGATCAGGTATGGGCTGTGGCGTTCCGGCCGCCTGGTGGAGCTGGAATCAGGGCTGGGCGTCTAGCAAGCGCGTCGGATGACAAGAGCATCTCCCTGTATGATTACTCGTAGGTTTTCTTACCGTTGCAATGCCTCTATGGTGGTACTCTGTTTCCAACCAGAGATTCGAATTTGGCCATGATGGTTGGAAGAATTGTTGTACGCAGGCACGCAGCACACTAATTGAGGTGCTAATTGCAAGCAAAGCTAGTTTATTTCGTGTCATTGACTCGATTGTCCTGCGATTGTTGAGTTGCATGCTTGTCTCGATTTTTCTACAGGTTATCCATTTTCTGTGCTTCTTGCCTGAAGTGGTTGAGACTTTATATAATTGCACAGTTATGGACTTCCTGCTTATTTGCACTGAGTTTCTTGCTGAGTATAGCCGTATTTGCACCGAGTTCCTTGAGTGGTTATACTTCAAATTGAGAAATATGGTTCAAATGTTTAAAACTGAGTTATGTGCATGCTTGATTTGTACTGGATAAGAACCATCTGGAATGCAGTATTTATAGCAACCAACCATCCCCTTCCCTAATTTCCAATCAGGTGTTTATGTCGACAAACGATTGATATAGTGCACGAATTTCAGTTGCTCGATCACTATTCTAATTCGTTCCTGTGTTACCTAAAAATAATAGGCTAAGAAACTTTAGTTTCCTAACAATAATTTAATTCCCGTTATTATCTAAAATAAATTTAATTCCATGCATGCGCAAAAGAGGCCTCCGGTCGGCCCCCAGTCTGATCTTCTTCCATCCGGCCGGTATAAAGCTTCTGGAGGCCCAGAACACGATTACCTGGCTCAATTTGGCCCTAAAAAAAATTGAGGTGGAGTGAATGGGCCAAATTTTAGCTTTGAATCTTGGAATTTTTTTATTAATAAACTTATTTAAAAAAAATTACAAAATTAGTCTCCGTTTCCAAAAAATTGCAGGGATAGGCCACTAGTCGCCCGTTGAAAGGGCGACGTGAGAGAATCGCCCATTCAAAGGGCGACCAGGCCCACGTCGCCCGTTCAAAGGGCGACCAGGCCCACGTCGCCCGGCCAAAGGGCGACCAGGCTAGTCGCCCAGCCAAAGGGCGACCAGATGTTCGCCCCGCTGACGGGCGACCTGGTTTTTGGGATTTTTTTTAAAATAATATTTATTTATTTAGAAATTTCAGAAAAAATTTTGGATTTTTTTAAAATAATATTTATTTATTCAGAAATTTCAGAAAAAATATCGAAGTCGGAGAAATAGCAAAAATAATACGCAGTCATGCAATGGGCGTGCGAAAACGCCATTGTCGTGTGCTCGCCCAAACTTAATAGATGAAAAAAATACAACAGTGAAACATTAATTAAGTTCTAAAAACTAAAATAGTATCAGTACAATATCATAGAAAACAACATCGGCGGCAAATCATACAAAACTAATATCGTCCACGCTTAGGTGCAACACCCCTAATCGTGCCAGGCTATGGTGCTTTGCGGCCCGCTCGCACATGGCCGGCTGAGTAAGTAAGCGGCGAAGGAGGAACTATAACACGTGCAGGACGGCCTCCAGCAGCAGCTGGTGTCGCGTACTCGTCCTGTGAGGGCTGTGGCTGTGGTGGTGCTTCACGTAACTACGATGACGCAAGTACATCCGCCGGCTCCTGCTTCAGGTAACTGTCAAGGTCGAAGGGTGACGGGGATCGCTGACGAAAAGTATCAACGTGCTCAGAGATGTCCGATCTCTCGTAGGGACGGGGATCGCTGACGAAAAGTGTCAACGTGCTCAGAGATGTCCGATCCCTCGTAGTCATAACGGGTCGTCCCTAAACATATAAGACCAACGTTATGATAACGCTGATGGTAAAACTAATATATAATGTGTCAAACTCTTAAAAGTAGGTCATACCTGGAACCATGTGTACAGCGTGTGAAGAGGAACCTCCGAAATCGAACTGATGCCGCGAACCGTCAAAGTGCATACCTGACCATGCAGAGTGAATGTAATGTTACGAATAAAGTAGTATTAGATAATATAATTAAATTTCACAACTATATCGTACCTGTAGGCATGTGAGTAGGCTGCGAAGATGATCCAATGATATCGAACTCCGGAAGCCAACCGGCAGAGTACGTAGGTGGACCTGAATAATGAAACTTATAAGTAACGAACAAGTTACCATTACTACATACGAAGAAAATATAAGTTACTCACCTGTTTGGTACATAGGCCACGGAGGTAGTGGCGCCGTCGGTCCGTCAGGCCTGTGTGTCACGTGTGAACGTCGAGGGACGACATCCGGCTGTCGCCCGCAGGACCGGCACGACGTCAACTTGACAATGTTTGCAGCAGAGTCGTACATCCTCTGGACCGCAGCGGTAAGCTCGTGGCTGGTCATCTGAATGCCCTCCCTCAACCGGTGCAAGAGCGATCCACCATCCACAGTGATACGGTGAGCCATGTCAGCCTATTAACAAAACTAGAACATTGAAGTAATTATGATAAGAAAAATATTAAACGAAGTGGGTTGAAGTTCATAAAGATCGTACCGCCAACGACATCGTCTGATCTCTGTGCACAGGGTACGTGTCCGTCAACCTGGGGACGTGGGTCCGTGGCTCCACTGGTGTATACGTGACTCTGATCTGTGTGCGAGGAATATACCAACGTAAGTAGTCCCCGTAAGCCTCCAAGGAAAACGGTCTGGGCTCGTAGGTCACATCATGTAGTGCGTTGGCCCACTCGTCGACCCATGGCTGTATACGGGAGGACCAAGTAACGCCTGCCGGTAGACCCCTCCGCACGTAACTATGGATTTCAAAACGTATTAATTATCTTTCTATATATATTAAATACTCAATCAGAACGAATTAATTGTCTTATACTTATCCGTGCACGGAAAGAGCAACAATATGGGTAACCGGGAGTGGGAACGTCTGGTTACGACCAAACTGCCGCATCACTCTGTGAGGAGCGTAGTCCTCGACAAAGATGTCGAAAACGACAGCCTTACGTGTCAGCCAGTACTCCTGATCCCTCGTGCAGAACGACGACAACCCATTAGGCGCTCGTACGACAATCTCCTCCATGCTGTAAGGTGTCCAGCGGACGTCATCTGGCCTAATCCGGTCGAACGCCGCCATGTACTCAGGATAGGCTCTGTGAACCTGAATGTTTGCCCAAGTAGGCTGTATATAAAATAATAGTAAGGTGCAATTTATTCGAAAATAAATAGAAACAGGTTCAATCGCGATATAGAAGACTTACCCGCCGCCGGACCCACAACGAACCCATCGTAGGGCCGTCCTCCTCCGTCTCCCCGTACAACCCTGCTCCGTAAGTCGAGAAATCCATGACAGATCGTCCAATACTAAACCGCTCGTACAACCATAGTTGAAGTAATAGTGGACAACCAGAGAGGATAGCTGACGGGTCGGTCTTTGTGCACGCATCACAAAGACACGTGGCTGCCAAGATAGTGGATGTCCAACTGTACTGCGGCACGGCGTGGAGCGGTGCATCCGCTATCTCGCGCGCGAAGTGAATCAAGTGCTTCGTGACAGAGTTCCCATGCGACGATGTGAACATTATCCAACCAAACAACCACAACAGATAGGCCTCCAAGTGCCTTGACACAGTGGCCTCATCCATCGCAGGGTGGATATACTCGGCCTAAATTAGAAAACAGAAGTTCAAATTTCATTTAACATACACATGAATATTTGATGTTAATGAACTATATCACAATGTTATCTATTTACCTGAAACTGCAAGAGCCAGGTCTTCGTAGGCCCGTGATGCTGGTTTTCAGCAAGAGTTTGATACTCTGGAGCGTCTAGTCGACGCACAACACCCTCGAAACGGACTAGAAGGTCCTCACGCCAAGTGGCCTCCACGTCTGGACAGCTGACGGCCTGCCCAGCAGTGGTGACACCAAGTAAGTAGGAGACGTCCTCGAGTGTGGGAGTCATCTCCCCGTAAGGAAAGTGGAACGTGTGCGTCTCAGGCCTCCAGCGGTCCACCAATGCCGCAAGTAAGGAACGGTCAAAGTTGAACCGTGTCACCGCATCGGCCGGGGCCTCAACAGCACTAGCCTGCACAAGCCTACACAGAGGCAGTAGACCAGCTGCTCGTAGCCTATAGCATATACAACATTTATATATAAATATATATTACCAAATCGTCTGTATGAGTAAAACAAATAAGTAAACGTGTTATCGTGCATACCTCGGTATCCATCGCTCGTCCAGCCGCCACAACTCCTGAGGTACAATAGGCCATAGAACAGGTAGCTCAGCAGCTGTCACAACACTCAAGTAGGACCGGTGGCGCTGGTCCAACTGTGCGTCCAACAACTCCAAGTGTCCCTCATCCATCGCCATACCTAAAATATCTTAATAATATAAAAAATAATACACAAATATAATTAATACTATGACACAACAAATCAAAAAAATACAGACATACTATTATTCTTAAAGAGCATTTCTGCCTTGATTTCGCAATCCACGACGTGCACGAGGGCGCCGGCCGTCTTGCGGATTCCCTCAAGGTCCTGCTTCTGCAGCTCCCTCTGCGGTGGTTGCACGCGTGCACTTTTTATAAGTATGTCCTGTGCCATTGCACTTGGTGCACCAATGCTCTAGTCTTCCCACTTCTGACTCATCCATATCATTTCTAATGCGCCGTGTCTTACGACGACCAGGCTTCTGTCTTAATTTATCCTTATCGGGCCCCCGCAGGTAGTTACTGCCAGGATTGTTTGTAAAACTACCAAATATTGCGAAACCATAAATCTCTACATTCCAGGTTGTCATGACTACCTCCTTCGTAAAATAATGTGAGACATACGGCTTCGGGGACAAATTAGTAAGTGAACAAGCTGCTATAACATGTGAGCACGGCCTGTGTAGAAGTTTCGGTTTCATGCATGAACAGTTGCATGAGTTATAATGAATAATACACTCTTGTGCAATTCTCTCTCGATTGCCACCACGACGGCCCCGATCCCTACAAAGAACTTCAAAGCGATTCTCTGTTGTGCCCATAGGACGTGCACGATGCAAGCTTGCCTTCTTCACCTTTTTTTTCATGTAATTTGTCATGAATGTTGAAAAAATGAATGTATTATCTGCCATCGCATTAAAAGCAACCATATATCTTTCACGGAAGTACTTGCACGTTTCATGCAAAATACCCTCTACGATTGCTACAAGAGGTAATCCTCTCATGCCTGGAATGACCCAATTGTACACCTCCGCCAAATTTGTTGTCATTATTCCAAACCTCGCCCCATCTGTCATATAATAATGACCACTTCTCCTTTGGCTCGTACTCAATCCAATCTGAGAAGCACCTGATTGATGACCCCGACCTCCGAACCACGTTCCTCAAGGCATTCGTTGGGAGGCCTGAAAGAGGAACAGACATATCATTCGGGTCTTGATTCGTACGAGTCGCTAACTCTGCTGTTTGCTTTGTTGTTAATTCATCAAGACGTGCCCACATTGCATTGAATTTTCTTTGTTGGTTCTGATTGCACAACCTCTTAAACATATTCATAAGGTGTTTATTTTTGAAATGGCTGAAAAAATTTGCACCCAAGTGCCTCATGCACCATCTTGATTGTATGTCCGACCATCGAGGAGGAAGATCACGCTCCACTGAACCATATTGCATATCCGTTATCGCCTTCAACAAACCGGCATGTCGGTCATGTATGACACAAACATTAGGTCGCCCTTGCACCACTGCTAACTTCACACGCTCTAGAAACCAATACCAACTATCTGTATTCTCACTTTCCACAAAAGCAAAAGCAACTGGTAGTACTTGATTATTCCCATCAACACCAATAGCAGTTAGAATCTGACCTTTATACTTTTCTGTTAGAAATGTACCATCCATGCATAAAATAGGTCTGCAATGATGAAATGCCATTATACATTGACCTAGTGCAAAAAAGGCTCGATGAAGTATTAACTTTTCGGCCTCTTTTGGATTAGACACATCCATGATATCATAATATGTACCAATATTTCTTTGTCTGACGGTTTCTAACAATCTTGGTAGGTTCTCATAAGATGCTTCGTACGAACCGAATCTCTTCACAATGACCTTCTGTTTCGCTCGCCACGCCTTTGAATAGCTGATGGTGTATTTAAAATCTTCCTCTATAGTAGTCACTATAGATTTCGGCTCATACCTTAAATTATCAACAATTCGATTATACATTTACTCTGCAATGAAGCTCGATGTAAGAGCAGTATTGGACTTCTCTAATTCTTGTAACTCACATGTATGTTCTGTTACTATAGAGCACTTCCAAATTATACTCTATTTTTGCTCATAAGCATGTACCCTAAATGGACAATCCGAAAACACACATTTAACATCATATACTTTCTTGTTGGACTTAACAACTATAAAAGACCGCTTCATTGACAGAAACCAGTACTTCATGGCACTCATCACTTCATCTTTGCCTTTGTACATAGCTCCCTCTACTAGTTCATTCTCATGATATTCCCATGGCACAGAATTTCCTTCGTTGATCATCAAATTCTTAGAACTGTTACTCTTCCACTCCAGTGGGACAGGAATTTCATTCTCATCTTCAGATGAGTCAGTTTCAGATATATTCTCATTCTCCATATCTTCTATCGCCATCTCTTGAACTATATGCTCTATGCGCTCTCCTTTGTCCGCTTGACCCGTCGGTACCATAGATGACAGGTGATGATCACCCTCTTCATTATCTTCCTCATTATCATTATGATTGTCATGGCTCGGACCTCCTTCTTCTTCTACACCGTGTACCTCATGAACCTCCTTCGTATATGCCTGAGCAAGAAGGACTAGAGGCCACCCACGTTCTACAGCTTTATTGACGTATTTTATCCATGTTGATGTTGCATTAAGCGGTACTAACTCCCAAAAAGTGCCCTTCCGAGCATGACTAACGATACCCATGACCTTAACGTCATGTTGGTTGCTGTCAAGCCCAAATATTCGCATCAACCAATTCTGCACACCACTAATTGTTCTCTCATTTGCCCTAGACACCCATCTACTTACTGAGGCAAATCCTGACAGATCAACCCCGTATACACCTTGAATAATTTCTCCTTCTCCATGATAAATTTGAAATCCTAACTTCTCCGACATCTGTGTAATCTAAAAATTTCAACTAAGATACCTTTTCACTAATATATTACTAATATTATTTCAACTATAACTATTTAATTTAACAATATATATAAAATAAGAATATAAATAATACTACCAAATATAATATTAATCGCTCAACTGCTCATTACATTATCTAACAATTAATATAACACACATTAAATAATTATATATAAAATTATTTTTTTACTTACCGAAAATTTTCCTCTTCCTCTCTTCTCCTTCTTCCTCTTCTTCTTCTCTTCTCTTCTCTTCTCTTCTCTTCTCTTCTCTTCTCTTCTCTTTCCCTCTCCTTCTCTTCTCTTCTCTTTCCCTCTCCTTCTCTTCTCTTCTCCCCTTCAACTCTCCGCGCCAGCCGCGGCTGGCGCCGCCTTATATAAAGCCGCCACGTCGCCCCCTGTTCGGGCGACAGGGGCCACAAAGTCGCCCCCTGGTCGGGCGACGTGGGGCCCGCCACGCCACGTCGCCCATTTAGCGGGCGAGCACGGCCGAGTCGCCCCCTGGTCGGGCGACATGGGGGACACGTCGCCCATCGGCCGGGCGACGAGCTCCACGTCGCCTGTTGGTCGGGCGACATGGCCCAGGTAGCCCGCTAGTCGGGCGACAAGGCCCATCTTCACCCTTCCAACGGGCGACTGGTGGCCTATTCCTGTAAAATTTTTGAAAACGGAGACTAATTTTGTAATTTTTTTAAAAATACGTTTATTAATAAAAAAAATTCTTAAATCTTGGTCTACGACTCTATTCCTTTCATAGAAATTTAATGTATTAGGATTTAAAATTTTTCCTCAAAAATTGAAGTTTGTCCATATCAGCTTGAAAATTGTTTTATGTCCATGCATTCGTTTTAATAATGGCATACTATTTAATCAGAATGGAGTTCCTTCAATAAATAGAAGTACATGAGTAAGTCTATTTGAACATCAGTTGTCCTGTAAAAAACTCTATAACATCAAGCTGTGAATTCCAACTGATCGGCGTTTTGAAACTACTTTAGAATTTATATAGCAAAAAGTAGACTCGAGTCACATGTGCTACCTGGCTTTGTAAAATAGGAACCTAACTATCATTTGATTTCGGTGGCCATATAGATAAGAAATAACAAGGCTGTTGTAGGTCTCTTCTTTTTTAGGAATCTTTTATTTTATAAAATGACTAAACTATTGAATTTAGCTATTATAAATTTTATTATTCTAGCTGTTGGAGTTGCTCCGAGTGACAACCGAACATGCCAAGTGAAAAATATAGTGCATAAACTAGCATGAAAAAGGGATTCCAACTTCACGTAAAAGTCGAGGCTGACTCGGGTACCAGAAATCACTCGGTATATATGATCGATCTGGCCTCCTCCCCGTTCCGTCTGATTTGACTGTTTCGACTAGGTGCGAAGTGCAGTGTCCGCGTCGCCGACAGGCCACCTGCCGCCGTAGGAAGTACCTCGATCGCGCCCGTCCACGCCGGCAGAGGACATCAGTGTCCTCCAAGCCCGTCCTCCCGTCAGAGGAGCTCACGCCGCCGCCAACGCAGAGAAGGTGACAGTGACACTGATGGTGCCCAAACCCTGACCCCAAACCCCAAACCAAGCTTTTTTCCCCATTGAATCCAGATCTGTTGATTGTTCCGGCCGATCAAGCTGAACAAATTTATGCGGATCGAATTCTGCGAATTGGACTAATATATATGTTATAATTGGGTTGAAAACTTGTACTCAGTTTCCTTCAGTCTGCCTGAGAAGTTACGAGCCCACTTCTATTTCTGCCGAGAACGAGGTTCAAACTGAATCGAGTTTTAAAACTTTTGGGTGTCATCGTACCTGTCTTGTCACCATGCAACAATCACAAGCAAGCACCCACCGTCAGTTTCTCAGGGTCATGGAGGTGCCGAAGTCTGGAGAACCTGGATGCCTACCTCCTGCTCCTGAGCCGCGATCAAGCAACAGCAGTTCCCATCTGTGGTCTGACATCAGCTCAGACTCAGAAAAACCTACGGCTCTCCCTGCCCAAGTTTGGGACCTCCTACGGTCGAGCAGCAACTCAGAGTCAGGGGCAGGAGATCCAGGATGCCCCTCGTTTGATCACCGCTGCGCCGTCAACTTGGCAAAAACTTATTTTGGAGTTCCGCCACCGCCACCGCCTGCTCGGTATGTAAGACATGCATCCATCTGAATCTTGTCACGTTTTTTCAGGTGAAAACTGTAGTTAACGTTACGATGAAATTTAGTACTCAAACGTGCATTTAAGACTGCAAGATGTCCAAAATGCTATGTGTTCATAACTTTATATCCAGTAGACGTCTCTTGTAAGCTACTTGCAAGGTTCGTGTCTCAGGGAAAAAAAATATAAAGCGCCAGCAGGTCTTATGTCATTAGCAGAACACCAGAAGTACAATACGGTCCCACTCTCTTTGCAAACTGGCACTCGGCTGTCTATTATTGGGTACAATTCGTATGTACCGTTATGCTGTGCAGTGTATCATCACCAATTGAACACACTGGGATTAGCATGGGAAATTGTGTTTTAATGCCATGAGCTGGGGAAAATAGCTAGTTACAGTGCCTTTGTACGTGCGATAGACAGTGTTTTGACCAAGTGAATTTTGCAAACTGCCAGTTTTCTTTAAGCTTAAATTCATCAGTATACATTCTAAACCTTGTTTTCTATCATCTCATTACATTGGTGAAAGTTACATACTTTCATATTTCTCTTACAAAAAAAAAAAATTTACTTGCATGTTTTTTTTTGACAACGTACTTGCATGTTGATGTTTTAGTTATTATTATATATACTGGTTTATTAATCCTTATGTTTATCTATCCATTTTGTTCGTCTTTTAAATCGACATTGTTGTTGGTGCAGGGAACTCAATCCTGACAAGAAACCTCAGTACCTTCTCCATGCACGTCCAGAAGTTGTTCTTGAGAAATCGAAGAGATTAGGAAAGGTTGTCTTGGCACATTACAACAGAAGGAAAAAGGTGTGCTGCTCATTTTACTCACTTCTTTTTTACAAGAAAAAGAACGTTATTATCTATAATACTGATTTGGCATTAATTTGTGATTCATTTTCTACTTAATTTGTTGTGCCCAGGTCAAGTTTGAGTTGTTGGATGTCATGCCTGTGGTCCAGATGCCTGAGTCAGGCCGTTTGTATACACATATTAACTTCACTGCAAGGTCCAGCAAGGAAGGTTCCAAGGAACAGATTTTCTTTGCTGAGCTTTACAGCTGTAGCAAAAGGAGGGATCCAAGTGGCTACCTCTTGACTTGTTGCGAACCACTGGGTTCTGATGCTACTGTTGAGGTTTTTTTGTTTATTTCTACCTTTGCTAGTAATATTTTGTTATAAACAGTTTCTTCGTAAACTAAAGTGTTTCCTCTAATGCCTGAAAACAGGCATCTTCAGTAACTCGATATAAAATAAAGATAGATGGGAATATGCGATCCTTTAATCCTTTATGGAAGATGGGGTGTAGTGATGAAGTCTTAGCCTCAGTTAGGACCTGTGCAGTTTTTTTGAATGTGCTAACTTGCAGAAAAAAAGGTGAGTAGGTGGGGATCTTAGACACGAAGTGGCTAGAATTCTGAGAAGAGCTGTTGAACTGCTAAATTCATAACGTACGTGTCATGTTGTGATACTGAACTATAGGACTAATTTGGCTTCGTTGCTTTTAATTTGCTGCTGGAACATAGCACAATTGAGATCACGATCCATATATGGTTTTCACGTGTTGTAACGTCCTTGAGATCACAACTGAGGTCAGTGTACGTTCTGAATGAGGTGTTTAGTTTCTTTTGTTTGTTACAGTTGGACACAAAGGGTTTCAGCTATATGGTGCCACGGTGGTGAGGAAGAACATTGACTTCTCACGGTGCTTTGCATGCAGTTCGAGGATGCTGCATCCCAGGGGTGACAAGTACATTGCTGGGCACAGCAACATTGCTCGCATTTACACCAATACATGCTAAAGAGGCGTTGTATTTGTATATGCCCTTGTTTTGTCCTTGTACTGGATGATACTGATCACTACGTGGGGAATCATACTACTATACGAGTACTGGTGGAAGGGAACACAATGTCTGAATTCAGAAGGAGCATTCTACATGATTATAAATGAACTAGCTAGGAGGCTTGTAGCTCAAAAACTTCTGCCGATTTACTCCATGAGTAGTCAATGTATGCATAAAGTTTATTGTAAAGAATCATGAATAATCTATTTCAGTCACAGAATCACTTCTCTCAGATCAAAGAATCTAGAGTAGGTGGATCTGTATGCATGCATGTCCCGTCCTCTTTGTGTATTTTTATATGTATGTATATGTAGTAATATACTAATGATATATATATCTATCACTCGTGATGGTGAAACAACGCATTTGCGGACCTAGGATTTGATGAAGACTAGAGCCAAATTCTTCTTGCGAGATCACACTCACATACTAAAATATATACGCCATATCAAGTCAAATGACTTGAACCCAAGTGGAAAGGTTCCACCATGCATAGAGAACCTAATATGTGCTAGTTCGGGACCAGGGCCAAATTCTAGCATGGAAAAGCTAAAAACTACACCATATAAATCTCTATATTTTTTTAGAGAAAGCTTCGGAGAGGATCAAATTGATCCTCACCTGCAAATATATTCCACAGATGGCCGGGAGGCGATGGCCCCATTGGTGGAACGACCCCCCGTTGGTGGAACGATTACAGTACAGGCACAGAGCGTACACAAAACCGAGAGAGGGTGAGGTGTAGATTACATATTCAGAGCACTTCTCCATTTCCTAGCTAGCACTTCTCCATTTCCCAGTCTTGGAGCAATGCCTTCCAAGCAGAGACGAGGTGGCCAATGCTTGGGGCCGAGCCATTGAAGACAGCGTCGTTCCTGTGCTTCCAGATCTCCTAGCACGCAGCAGCATGAGGGCAGGCAGGATCTTCATATGTAGAAAACGCATACATTTTTGATTTGAAACATGTATATAACATGTATGCGTTTTATATGTAGAAAAAATAGCTATTGTGAAGGAAGATTTTTAAATCAAAAATTTATTCGTCATTGATTCGTGAAACGAACTCAGAAATAAATACAACAGTAAGAATGTAGTCCTTTTCGTCGTGTATTTTGTAACAACCAACTAATTGAGAAGTCTGTAATTCTAGATTCTAAATATAGGTTCAGTGTTGAAAACTTAGAATTAGAAATCAGTAGAGAATTAGGGAGCTGCTCCTGCCCCTGCTCGATTAATCTACGAAGTGTTGACAACAGATAGGTTTCAGTTGGGCTCATCAACTATGAAGTCGGCTACAATTGACAGGAGTATATATGGGCTACCTAGGCCACAGTTAGACCTGGTTCCGGCCTCAAAACATCATAAGACACAACGGCCTACCTTTTTTTTTTCTTTTGTGAAATCTAAGAGCAATCCTTTGAATTGTGTTTCCCATATCCGAGACGGGTTAAGAATTCTGAGTAATTTTTTTGTTTATAATAATCTGTCCAAAAGTTCGAGATTGTTTTATTCTTCTTCCGGGAAGGAATTTTGAAAACCTTTCTGAATCTGAATCGGAAAAAAAAAGTTAGGACCCTCAAAACTTGTGTCTTGTCTGAGAAGAGGGGAAAAGGACGAGGGCAGTATCTTCAATCCAAACCAAGAGATTTTGCTAGTTCTCTCTATAACCAGCAGTGCCATTGATGTCCAGGGCCAAGGAGGTGCTGCGAGCCCAAGATTTGGGTACCGGTTTTCGTCAGCCTGACGAACACAAACCCTCGGTCTCCACCCTCCTGCCGTCAAATCGCAGTTCAGAGTCTGGGAGTCCTCAGAGCTCTGTTCCTGTCCATGCAGCCGCCGCGAGCCAGGAGATTCCGCACCATGTTATGTTCTTCGCCCTAATCCAAAAGTCGTTCTTGAGCTGTCCAAGAATTGTGCAGTGGGTCCATAGGAGCACTTCAAAAAAGGAACAAGGTGCGTGCACAATTTATTCACTTGTTATGGGAAAGAACATACTATATGTATCTTGGATTTGTAAACTGAATTTCATGACCTTTCATTATTTACTCTGGCCAGATCAAGTTCGAGCTCCTGGATGTCAAGCTTGTCAACAATATGCCTGAGTCATGCAGGTTTTACACACATGTTTACTTTACTGCAAGTTCCAGCAACGAGGGCTCACAAGAACAAATTTTTTTTTTTTTTTTTTTTTTTTTTTTTTTTTTTTTTTTTTTTTTTGGCGGAGCTTCAGCTTTGTAGCAAAAGAAAGGCTTCAAGTGGCTTCATTGTAACTTGCTGTGAGCCACTTGGTCCTGGCTATACCGGTGAGTTTTATTTCATGTCAGTTGAGAGATTTTCAGTTCTTTATTAAAAAAGAACTACCATTTCTAAATGTGCAGTTACACCCTACCCAAAAATAACTAACTAAATAAAATCTGACATGTATGGCTTCTAAAAACGACATTAATTGCACATTTGCCTTGTAAAGTGGATTTTATTTTAATGATTCCAGTTTTTGGATATTAGTTGATATAAGATTCTTCTTTTATATTAGAGAAGCGATTTTCAATCGAATACATCATTTACCAAAATTCTTTTTGGGAGACAATGTTTTGAGCAAGTTGTTTTTGATTGTTGCAGTTGGGCACAGGGGGTTACAGCACGATGGGTTAGTGGTGAGGAAGAATATTGACTTCAAACGTTGTTATGCCTGTTGCGCAGAGAATTACAACAATCCCCTGGGTGAGAAGTACATCGCTGGGCATTGCAACATCCCTTTCATTTAAAACAGTCCGTACTGAAGAGAATTAGCGGCCAGGCTCCACAATGCATAGTCTAGATTAGTGCTGAGGAATGTACTTTTACAGCTATAATCCATCTGTAGAAATAGTTTATTATCTGTTCTGATCTGGCTATAATGACTGTGAGTTGCCAGTCCTGTAGCACAGGGGCATGGTATACTCTTCTCCCTCCCTGAGCACGCTAATATATGGTTTTATAAAAGTGACCGAAAACATTGTGGAGGCCTGAGCTAGACAACATCAAGAAGTAGGGCGGTCAATAAAGTGACGCCCTTACTGTTCGTGTGGTATAATCTAGGTAACCGACCTAGCTCATCTGAATTAACCGTACCTCTAGAATATATAAGGAGGAGTAGGGCTAGCAGGAGGTTCATAGCCATTCCAACAACGAATATCAGTACCCTAGCCCACATTGAGCACAGGGCACATAACAAAACTGTTTTCCACTGGGTGTGTTGGGACCGAGTCCCAGCAGGTTTAGAGTGAGGTGAAACGACATGACCAAATCAAACTTTCTTTCAATACAAAATTGATGGGAATTACAAAGTGGGCCCAACGGCAGGTGGCCCTGTAGCTATCAGAGGACCAACCTCCTTAATTACACAGGGAGCATGGTCTTTTATAGTGGCTCCCATGCTCAAGATCGAAAGTACAAGCGTGCCTCCAACGGGAGTTTCAAAACCCTAGACACTGATTCTATTACACGTGGGCCTCCTTGGGGTAGGCCGATTCACCATTTCCTGGCCACGGCCGCGGGCCGCGACCCATCACTGCCCCCACTACTTGTCATCACGCCCCCATCTTGGCCCGGCGTGTTTTTCTGATGAAGGCAGTCTCGGGTCGCTGCTTCCTCCGCGCAGAGCCTCCGGGGGTGTTGAGGCTCTATCGATCAGCCTCCGCCGGGGCGACGATCACCGCCGCTGGACCATCACCATCGATTGGCTGCCTCTGCGGAGGCTTCCTAGCGAAGATCCAACCTCCAGGGGGGATCAGCCTTCGCCTGAGCAATGGTCATCGCCACCGGACCTCCGCCAATGACTGGCTCCATGGCCCCCGCGGGGGCTCCCCAGCGGAGATCTGACCTCCGACAGCTCCTCTCCGGGACCTGCAGGTATGAGCAAGGTGGATACAATTGAAAGTCAGACACAAGCCGGAGGTAACAAGCCTCTCTGGTCCCGTGGCGCACTTCGGTGCCTATATAAGGTGGTGGGCGGTAAAAACAACCCGTACTCCCCTTCTCTTGCCACCGCGTAGTTTTTTCGCTACTTGCTGCCTCTGCTCTAGTTTTGCCTTGGCACTCTGCTGCCGTGGCACCTAAACACCCCTGCTGCATGCGTCATCGTCTGTTCTCTGGCCCTTATTCCCATTTCCAGGGTGTTGGAGTTGGAGGCTTCCTAGATTTTTTCGAGCAGTGCATGCTGGCTGCCGCGTAGGCTAAGGATCTCGAAGAGTCCCTGTTAGACGTCGAAGCCTCTCCAAGCGAGCTGATGGCTCCTAAGGTTAATGTGACTGATGCGGAGGTCACCTATTCTTTTGGTCGAAGCCGGATGACCCAGGATATGATTGCAGAGCTCGAGGGCAAGGGATTTCTTCTTGCCAGTTGTGGACGTTCTCCTCATGGGGAGACTGTTCCAAAACCTAAGAAGGATGAAGCTATTCTATTCAGGTATTTCTTCACCTGCGGCCTCCGCATCCTGAGCTACAACTTCCTCCGGTATGTTCTTGAGTGGTTTGATGTGCAGCTTCACCATATGACTCCCCATGCTTTCCTGAACATGAGCAAGTTTCTGTGGGCTGTTGAGTCTTATGGGGGAGAGTTGAGTGTGAATACCTTTGCTAAGTACTATGAGCTGCAAAAGAAACCACGTTATGTTGGTGGTAAGTTGGCTCAGTTTGCTTCTTATAGTTTTATGGCCAAGAGAAACTTGGGTAAGGGTAAGGAGAAGGTTGCGATTTCTTGGTGTCAGAGGGGGAAGTATGAGCCTGCTGACTGGTTGGATTTTTGGTTTTATGTGAAGACCGACAGTGTTACTCGACCTGAGGATGATGGGAGGCAGGTCACCTATTTTCCTTATGCCTCTGTGATGACACGGATGAATCCGTTAACTAGTGTCAGGCCTAGGTCTGTCGAATCTGACAAACGGAGGTCATCTATGGAGGCCTTTAGGATAGCTTGTGGCTACTTAGCTTGTAGGGACCTTGTGGAGGAGATGATTGCCTTCGATTTCTGGCCTCTGCTTGGTGACAAAGACAGGAAGAAATTTGTCATGCAGAAACTGGATCTTCCTATTTTTGGTGTGGCTGGCAGGATCCCGTGTCCGCACTTTGGGCTGCAGCTCCCTGAGGGTCAGAGCAGTGAGGACTTTGTCTGTGCCACAGAGCAGAAGTTAGTTCAAATATTTGGTGAAGTTTCTGAAAAGGAATATCTCGCCCGGAGGTCTGAAGCTGGTACCATGCCTCGCCTCAATAGGGTTTTTGAGGAGCTTGGCATTCATTATACTGAGCGTGAGCTCCCTGAGAAATTGAAGAAGAAAAACAAGAAAAAGGAGTTTACTACTATCGGCGCTGCTACGAAGGCCACCGAGGGAAAGAAAAGAAAGGCTGGCGCTTTGACGCGCGGAGGCTCGAAGAAACAGAAAGAGGCCTCCGCTGAACCTGTAGAGATGGAGGATGTTTTTGAAGATCTTTATGATAAAGGGAACATCACTGCTAATGCGGAGGTGGTGACTGAGACTCTGCCGGAGCCTGATGCTCTGGCGCTTCTTAATTCCAAGGGCCCATCTCGGCGGTCTCCGTCGCCTGTTGCTTCCCTGGAGGTGTCCCATGATTTAACAATTGACACCTCCGGTTCGCCTTCGGTTCGGCCTTTCTTGTCATCTACTGATCCCCCGCCTCAACATGTTGAAGTGGCACCCCCTGAGCTTTCTGTGAGGCCATTTGCCAGTGCGTATCATGACGCCAGCTCTGACGAGGATGAAATGGAGGAGGTCGGTGCCATGACTCATCGTGTTGAGAAGCCAGCAGAGACTGCCCAACTTGGAGTGGAGGATACTGAGGTCCTCGAGGATGCTTACACTTTGAGTCAAGGTAACGTTCTTACTCGGAGTATGACCTATATGGATTTCCTGATTTTGAAGGTTTCTTGTGGTTATGCCTCTGACGGGGAAGTTTCCTTGCTCGATGAGCATGTATATGATATTTTTTGAGATTTTATGTTTTCTTGTTTCCTTATTTGACTTGTGTTTTTTGTGTCTGCTTCTAGATAGCCTTACCACTGAGGCCACTTCGACTGCCCCTCCGCCGCCTTCGGTGCCTGATGCACCATTTTTTGGAGGGGCCATTACTAAGGCGGTGCCTATGGTTCCGCAACCTCCGGTGGACATGGTTGGCTCTGGGTCTTTCCCGTCTGGCAGCTATCCTGATGAGGGCATAAGTGCCCTCCTTGGCTAGGCTCAAGGTATTATGACTGATGCAATGGGCGGAGACTTGTACCGGCGTCTGGCTGGGCTGTCGCTTTAGACCTTGATGAACGCCAATATTAATCATCATGTTATTGTGAGTTTGGTTTCATTCTATCCATTTTTAGCTATATACTCTTTTTCATGTATTTGGTTTTAGCATTGCTTTATTGCTGTCTCCAGAGTCCCGCCTTGTCTATGGCTGTTGAGACCAGTAGTTGTGCTGAACTGGTCAAAAAGGATGATTCTATCAAGGTTCTGAAGGCGGAGATTGAGTCTCAGACCCATGAAAAGGAACGAGTGGCTCAGAAGGCCTCTGGTTTGGAGAAGCAGTTAACAGCTCTTGGGGTTCAGTATGATGAGTTAAAGAGATCTCCTACTGCTGCCAAAGAAGCGAAGGCCACCGCCAATTAGCGTGCAGACAAAGCTGCTGAGATTTCTAATCTCCTGCACCAGGAATTGGATGTTGAACGACAGTTGGCGGCGGCTCTTAAGACTAAGGTTGAAGAACTTGATAAGGAGCTGACTGCCACCAGGTTGATCAGGCTAGAAGTGGCTAAATCCTATGTCTTCGCCGTCTTGGCTTTTGGCGGTGTGGCGACTCCGGTTAATCCTGAGGCTTCTACTTCCGAGATTTTTTCCTAGATCAAGGCGAACCTCGATAAGTTTAATGAGTTTATGACCGGAGTCTCCGATTTCAGTGCAAAGACCTCCGCCACTTATCTATGCAAGCTTTTTGTGTCCAAGGACATTGTTCAAATTGGAAATTTTGATTGTCCTGAGCTAGAAGATCCTACTGAACTTGGTGGAACAGAACGGTTTGTTAAGACCACCGTACGTAGCTTCACAAAAAAGTTCTGGTCCAAGTTTGGCCAGTCAGAGACTGTTGCCATGGCTAATGTTACTCGTGAAACGGTATGTATGGTTAGCTTTTCCTGTCTTATTTTGTTGTAAGAGTTGTGTTAGTGATTCTCTTCTCTTATTTTCTGCCTTTTTCAGCAACTGAAGTATGATAAGCACAGCGGTCACGGCCCGACTTCTTCTAGTGGCACATCTGCACGCACCCGGGGATTTGCCGATGCTGGCGCCTCCGCTACTCAAGCTCATCCTGCAAGTGCTAGGACTGATGCCATGATGGAGCAAGCGGTAGCATCTCCGAGAGCTCGGACGGGGCTTTAGAACTTGACCGCTGAAGAGGTAGAAATTCATCTTGATTTGTGGTTGTGTATATTTTTCTTTTGCTGACTTAGTGCCAGTGCGCACATGTAAAGAATAATTTAAGTTGCTCTTAGTTTTATAAATTATTAATGGCTGAATCATCCTGTGCAGGTCTGTAGTTTGAGGCCTGTGCAGGAGGTCGACCTATTACATTTATGCACGATGATGTTTACGTTAGCGGCAAGCTATGGGGTTATTGGAAGTCAACATTTCCTAGGCGCACGGTGAATGATATATTTGATTTTATTCTCAACGACTTAGATGATAAGCGCTCTAGTTTTACTCATTCTCTTGCATGGCGTGGTCCAACTAGACCTTTGTAATTATTCTTGCTTGCGCGGAGGTTGAGTGTTGCTATGGAACTGTGATTTGTGAGATTGTTTATTTTGACCTCCGCTATGTTGCGGAGGTCTTCTTGAATTAGTCGGAGGCCTTCGTGCCAGATTGCAATTGTTGCCTCCGGGAGTGATTTCTGCTTTCCTCCTCGGAGGTTGTAACCACTTTGAAGCTCGTTTATGTATTAATAATTTATTTATTTTTAGCATAGGTGGGTATTACAACTGTTGTTTCTCTTCGACCTGTTCTGGCATTGATTTTGCTGCGCCTTACCTTTTTGTTGCTGTGCTTGACCTTGTGGTCGTTGGCTATGCCTCCGCGCGTCCTGACGCTCGAACTGCAGAGGTGACAGGGGGATGTTACGAGTTCTTATGCGGTATCCCCCTTGTCTCCGCTCAGGCGATGATCCTGACTAGCTTGTGCTGTCGGTTAACTTCGTTGGTATTATCCCAGAGGCCCTCATTGTCTCCGAGACGTTTCTTTTGCCAACGCCCTTACGAATTCTTGCATGGTATCTTATTATTTTTGTTTGTCCATATGCGCACATCTGCCTCCATCTCCCTCAAGCGGATTTTGGTACGGGGAGTTGCTTGTGGTTGGCCCTTTCCTAATGCTTAGGCGTACATACCTTGAGCTCTATCCCTTTAATAGTACTCCATGTGTACTTTTCATATCTTTGCTATTTATTTTTTGATTTCATCCATTGCTTGTTGAGGCAAAAGGACACAGATGTTTGTTTCCATTAATGATAGGTAGTTGCAGTTGGTTTAATGATGCTTGGGAGGTCCTTATAAAAAGATCTATCCCCCCTTGGTCATTTAGGCTGCTTCATTGTGTACATTATACTAATGGTGCTTCTTAGGAGCTGTCTTGCGTTGGTACTGTGTGAGGACTCATAATGGAATAGCCACATCAGTGAACCTATTGCCAATGGTTAAGGACGGTGATGCTTCTGCTTGTCAACAATACTCTACTTGTATTGCCTTTGTATCCTCAGAGATGGCAGCCGACTGTGATCCTATTTAGTGTGGTTGATGTAAGGATTTTGGATGCGATGGTTGCTTGCCGATGGAAGGTGCAAAGTGGTGTGCTGACAGATGATTGTGGAATTTGTTATGTACACACTGGTGCTAGAGGTTCACCTCCTTCTCTTCGTATCGAGCGTCTATTGGACTTGATTCAAGTAGCTGGGTTTCCGGAGGCACAGGGTGGTATGCAGCCAGGAGGTGATAGGGGGTATTCCATGACTGATCAGGGTTTGCCTCCGCCAGTGCCTGCTTTTTAAGGAGCCTTAGTTTGCTTGTCTTCATATGTACTTCTGGAGGCTGCACCCTTTGGGTTTTTTTAGGTTGAAGTGTTGGCAACCTCTGGGCCACTTCCATGCCTTGTGGTAGCGGGTTAACTGGGTGGAGTGGCTAGATATCTGTTGACACCGTTTTTTGACACGTGTCAATATGGACCGAAAACTGTGCTGATCGGCAAGGGAGTGGTTCTTCTCCAGCGTTGATTCTGAGTTGCCGATGGATGAGTGCCGATAAAGGACATGTTGATCTCGTACATTGCCGATGAAGCCAGAGGGCTGTTGCCGATAGAGATTGAGGCATGGTTGCCGATGGAAAGCGGAGCTGAAGGACATGGAAAGCGGGTCTAAGCCATTATTGATGGGTTGCCGATGGAATCTACAGGGATGAAGAGCATGCCGGTAGAGTTTTCATCGTAAAGCAATGGATAAGGGAACTGGCGATATTTATGCCATTATTTTATTAGTTTATTTTTGAGTCCGACCTTGGTACGAGTCGTTATTTTTTATTCCATAGAGATAAGACTTGTTTAGGTAATACTTTGTCGTGTCTGTTTAGGACTCATAGTACCAGGGTATAAATATGTACCAAAAGACAATGAAAAGAAGGATAATCAATACAACAAACCTACTATTTTTATCTACTTTTCAAGCAATCTACTTTTCGGCGACTTCGTCATCAGTACTTTTTCCTTTTCAACGAGTTCTTTCAAGAGTCGACGGGCTGCATCAACTTGATCTCCGACGGCCTTGCAGGTTCCGCTTTTACCGAGCAAGATTCAGGCTTTGACGTCCGGGCGTATCGCTGTCGTCTTCTCTGATCTGTTCAACAGTTATCGAGTATCATCTGAGCTTTGACGTCCGGGCGTATCGCTGTCGTCTCGTTCAGGTTTTATTCAAATCTATCGTCCTTGTCGATTAACAGGTCAAATCGACTGGCACGCTCCGGATATCGATTTCGGGTATTAGCCCGGTGTGTTTGCAGATATAATTTTGCATCAACAATATCTGACTCGGAGGTTGTGCATTTTTGTCTAGCAGTTAAATAGTGCGCTTTGCACATTGTTCCTGTTATGAGCAAGGTGCAATGAGCCTTATCTGTTGTAAGCATAAAGTTGAATAATAGATGATCTTGCTTTACGTATTGTCTCCGCCTTGGAATAATCTTATCGATTCCTTAATTTTTTGTGATTATATTACCTCCATTTTGGAAGGTGTGCGATGCGGAGGTTGCTTGACTTTGTGAGCTCATACCTGTGTGCATTACCTCCGCTTGTTTTAATATGTTATCTCGGAGGTCACTGCTGGTTAGTGTGATGTTCGTTGCTTTTTGTGGTACCGGTGCCTGAGTTGGTTCACAGGTCTTTCCCCAGTTCGCTTCGTAACTTGCGGTTGCGATTGCCTGCCTCGATGCCTAATATGCTAGGGCTTTTTCAAGGGCTTTTGGTGTTTCGCGGAGGTTGCTTCATGCCTTCTCATTTCGTTCGCAACTTGTGGTTGCGATTGCCTGCCTCAATGCTTGATATGCCAGGGCTTTTTTGAGGGCTTTTGGCTTTTGGCGGAGGTTGCTTCATGCCTTCTCATTTTTTTTAATGGTGGCATGAATTGACCTTGTAAATTGTGAATAGTTGTCGAATATTGCGGCCGCGGTGCTGGCTGCTTTTGACTGTCTTGGGTATTGTTTTTTGGGGTCCTTTTTATACATTCAGAGGTTAATTACATGTGATCTTGCCTCAATAAAAACCACACCTTCGCTTTGGAGCCCCTTTTGTGTGGAAAAGAGTGCAAGCCATTTTTGCAGAAAAAGTAAATTACAGGAATTTAAATCTACGGACCTCCGCTTATAATACTACAGAGTCCTTACATTCTATGTATAGTATTTACTAAGGCTATCAATGTTCCAGGAGTGAGTTGATGTTCTTCCTTCTGCATTTTGCAGATAGAATGACCCTTTCCTTCCGCCTTGCTTGGCTATGAACGGTCCTTCCCATTTTGGATGTAGCTTCCCTATGTTTTGAGCATTTGGCCTCCGCCTCATTACCCAGTCGCCATCTTCAATGTTTTTAGTGACCACTTTTCCATCCCTCCATTTCCTTGTTTGGTCTTGGTATTTCTTGATGTTGTCGATTGCCTCTAGCCTGTATGCTTCGGTCATTTCTTTGGTGTATTCTTCATCTTTTGAGAGGTTTTGTTTTATTACGCGGAGGCTCTAGTATATGATCTCCTATGGTATCATTGCTTCTTCTCTGTACAGTAACTTGAATGGAGTGAACCCGGTGGCTCTTGATACGTTAGTTTGTGAGACCATACCACCTACGGCAGCTCTTCTACCCATTTGCCCTTTTTGTGATCTAGCAATGTCTTAGAGATTGCTGAGAATATGATTCTATTTGACCTTTCCACTGCTCCGTTACTCTCTGGGTGATAGACAGATGCGAAGGCTATTTGTGTGCCGATGCTATTGCAGAATTCTTTGAATTTGTCTGAATCAAATTGCTTTCCATTGTCGATTGTGAGTGTCCTTGGAACCCCGAATCTGCAAATTATGTTTTGCCAGAAGAATTTTTTGACTGTTTCAAAGGTGATTGTTGCGAGCGGTTTGGCTTCTATCCATCTTGTGAAGTATTCTACTACCACTACTGCATATTTGCTTCTGCCCCGAGCCGAAGGTAATGGGCCTACGAGATCCATTCCCCATCGCTGAAGCGGCCAGACCAGAGGTATAAGCTGTGATTGTGCTCCCGGTGATGCTTGGTGCGGTGCAAAACTCTAGCAAGATTTGTAAGTTGTTACTATGTGTAATGCGTCCTTGGTATGGGTTGGCCAGTAAAATCCTTGCCTGATTGCCTTTGCTGAGAGTGCTCTGGGGCCAATGTGCGACCCACACATTCCTGAGTGAATATCCTGTAAGAGATCTTTTCCTTCTGACTCAGTGATGCACTTAAGCAATGGTTGGACTGGGGCTAATGTGTGACCCACACATTCCTGACTGAATATCCTGTAACAGATCTTTTCCTTCTGACTCAGTGATGCACTTAAGCAATGGTTGGACTATGCCTTTCTTGTATAGAACCCCATCTATTATTGTGTAATTCCTTTCTTGTATGGCCAGTCTTGCTACACCTGTTTCACCTGATATCACATGGATTCCATTGATATGATCAATTATTGCTTTCCTCCAATCCTCTGTGTTTACTAGGAGTACCTCCTAAATGCCTTAGATGTTTTTGCAGTAGCTGGCAATGTCAATTCTTGGAAGAAGGTTCCTTCAGGTTCCTCCGTTTGGTTTGCCGCTGCTTTGGCTAACTCATCTGCCTCTGTGTTGTCCCCCCTTGGGATGTGCTTTAGGGTAAAACCCTGGAATCATTTTTCTAGACCCCTGATTACTTCTAGGTACATGGCTAACTCTAGGTTTGCAACATATTCTTTCTCTACTTGTCCTGTTACTATCTGTGAATCGGTTCTGACCATGATGTATTTTGCACCAAGTGACTTGGCCTTGCTGATCCCCAGGATTACTCCTTCGTACTCAGCTACGTTGTTGGTTGCTTTGAAGCACAGTCTTGCTGCGTATTTTTTTTGATGCCCGATGGTGATACTAGCACTGTGGAGGCTCCTGCACCTTGGATGCCCCATGCGCCATCTGTGTACAGTATCCATATTGAAGCCTCCACTTTGTCTTCTGTGTGCTGCGAAGATGTCCATTCCGCCAAAAAGTCTATGAGTGCTTGTGACTTGACTGCTGTTCTTGAGATGAACTTGATGCTAAACTAAGATATTTCTGTTGCCCATTTACCGATTCTCCCTGATGCTTCTTTGTTGCCTAGGATGTCGGCTAGTGGCTGTGCTGTTGGTACCAGGATTTCATGTTCTTGAAAATAGTGTTCAAGCTTTCTTGATGCTGTGAATACTACGTATGCTATTTTTTCGACCTTTGAATAGTTCAGTTTTGCTCCCTGCAGCACTTCTGATACATAGTATACTGGGTGCTGTACGCTTTTGTTGCCAACTTCCTTCTCTTGAACTAGTACTGCATCGATTGCTCCTGCGGAGGCTGCAACATATAGTAGCAAGGTTGCCTCCGCATCTGGCGCTATGACCATAAGGTCCTTTGTCACGTAGTTTTTGAGCTGCTGGAATGCCTTCGACTGCTCTTTGCTCCATTCAAATTTGCCCGATGTCTTGAGTGTTCTAAAAAATGGTAGACTTTGTTCTGCTGATTTTGAGATGAATGTGCTGAGTGCTGCTATTCTGCCTGTCAGCCGCTGCACTTCCTTCTTATTTTCTAGTTCTCTCATTGTTAACACTGTTTTTGTTTTATCTGGGTTTGCTCTTAGCCCTTCTGGACCTACAATGTAACCGAGCATCTTTCCCTTGCTTACTCCAAAGATACATTTTTCTGGGTTCATTTTTAACCCTGCTTCTCTAAGATTGGCGTATGTTTCCCTGAGGTCGTCTAAATGATCTCGAGTCTATTTGTTGACCACTGCTAAATCATCGACATAGGCTATAATGTTCCTCCGAAGCTGAGCTTGCAATACAATCTGAATCATTCTTGAGAATGTTGATCCTGCATTTTTGAGACCTTCTGGCATCCTAACAAAACAATAGGTGCCGAAGGGGGTCGTGAAGCTTGTTTTCTCTTCATCCTCCTTTCTTAGCTATATCTGGTGGTATCCTGAGAAACAATCTAACAGAGAGAAGCGCTTGCATCCTGCTGCCTTGTTGACTGATGCGTCTATCCTGGGTAATGGGAAAGGGTCTTTTTTGCAGGCCTTGTTGAGATCTATGAAGTCTATGCACATTCTCATTTTGCCATTCTTTTTTGTCACTAAGACAACGAGTACTTGACTTCTCTGATGACCTTGGCATCTAATAACCTTTGCACCTCTGCCTTCACTGCAATTATGTATTCATCTGACATCTTTCTCTATTTTTGCTTCTTAGGTTTGACATTTGGGTTGAGGTCGAGGGTGTGTTCAATCATATCCTGACTGATTCCTTGCAGATCTAATGCTGACCATGCAAATACGTCCTTGTTCTTTGTTAGCAGTTCTAACAAGTATTTTCTCTCTACCTTTGATAGGTTGGCACCTATGGTCACTTTCCTGTTAGGGACTGCTTCTTCCAATGGTAATGTTATTGTGTCCTCTTGATCTGCCATGTTGGTCTTTCCTGCAGGCATGTCCGAAGGTTCCTCTGCTTCTACGGTGTTGATGCTTCTATGTGCTTTGTAGATTGCTTTGTCTATGTTCCTTGCTTCTTTTTGACTGCCCTGCACTGTGATGATTCCATGTAATGCTAGCATCTTCATGCAGAGGTACCCCATGTATATTGCCACATTAAACTTGTTTGCAAATCCTCTTTCCAATATCGCATTGTACTGGTAGTAGATGTCGACCACATCAAAAGTAATGTACTCTGTCCTGGCACAGTCCCCATCTTTGAATGATACTGGTAGTGATATCTTGCCTAGGGCGTTGTCTTCTTTCCACCAAATCCAATTAGTGGGGTGTCCGATGGCTGCAGTTGGCTCCTGCTTAGTTTCATTTGATTGAACACGTTGGCGAAGATGATGTCCGCTGAACTCTCGGAATCAACGAGTATCCTTCTTACTTCCCAGGCTGCTATGTTTGCCTTTGTGACCATGGCATTGCATGCGGATAGCTTTCAAATTGGAGGTCTTGCTCTGTAAATTCTATTAGCATCATGGACCATTCTATTGATCTGTGAGCACTCAGGACTGCCACATTGTTTACCAGCCGGAGGTGGTCCTTCTTTTGCTTTTTGGTTTCGAACTCTATTGCTGAGCCTGTGGCTATAGGTAGTATCATGCCAATGGTTGGTAGCATCGAATGCAGATTTAACTGGTTTTCCATTGGAGTCTCTGCCTTCATAGTTGCTGTTGGGGTTAAAGCATACTGCGGAGGTGTTGGTAATGGTTCATACTGCCTTTGCTGTGTCACCGAAGGTGTCTGCATCTGTGTTGATTCAATGAGTGTTATGTGCGGAGGTCTTGGGTTGATGTAAGTTAAACCACTTTCTGCTCTGTTTGGGGGGTAACCCTAGTTCTGTGCTGTTTGCTGATAGACTGGTCTCCAGGCTGGTAATGATATTGGATAGTACTATTGAGCCAGATTGTGCTACGGCAGTGGCCCTGGACCGTATCCTGGGAAACTTGGGTTGTATTGCTGATGAAGTTGCGAACCATGAGTGTGATTTACCTCTCTGCTACCTTGCTGCTGGGGCTGTAGATGTAACTATTTGCTTTTCATCCTGTCAAATGTCTCTTGGGCCTCTGGGCAATCCCATGTGACGTGTCCTTTGTCTCTCCATGGAAGAGGCAGTATGGCTTCTTTGGTTTTTGGTTCTTGCTCCAGTTCTTAGACTTGTTTCTTTTGCTGTAGCCCTGCCCTCCTTGATTTCTTTGCTCATAGTTGGCTTCTTTTTTGTCATGAGCATTCGGAGGTTGGCTACTCTACAAATTGAAAACTTATTTCTGTTGGTTCTGATATTGTTGTCTTTGCTAGTTTCTGCTATCTCTTCTGTTGCCATTATTTGAGAACTGTTTACTTTGACTGTCCGCTTCTTCTAATATTTTGCGGAGGTCGTTGTCGGACCTGCAGTATTTTTCAAACTCCTCGTGTAGCTGAGCCATTGTTGCTGGTTTCTTTCTTGCCGAGTGACTAGCAAATGGGCCGATCCTGAGTCCTTTGATTGCTGCTTCTATGGCTACCCCATCAGGGACGTCTGGTGCTTTAGCCCGGAGGTGTAGGAATCTCTGATAATATTCTCTGTGGGGTTCGCCCTTGAGTTGCTTGTTGCTGAACAAGTCCAATGATGTTAGCGACTCGCTCGTGTAAGCTTTAAAGTTTGCCAGTATCTGGTCTCGTAGGTGCTCCCATGAGTATACAGTGCTTGGCTTCAACATTGAGTACCATGCCAGCGCATCTCATTCTGCTGCAATCACAAATGATTTAGCCATCACATGATCATTGCCTCCTGCGGAGGCTACTGCAGCTTTGAAACTCATTATAAACTATTTCGGATCTGAATTGCCATTGAATCTTGACAGAGACACAGGTTTGTAACTTGGAGGCCAAGGTGAGCTTTGCAGGCCTTCGGATAGTGGTGATTTTGGGTCAAAGACTCTTGATGGTGTGGGTAGGCTTGGAATTATGGTGTGCGCAGCTTGCGCGTTCATAGCTGGGGGACGACTTGTCGTGACTGGTTGAGCGATTTTCAATGGACTTGCTGCCGGAGGTTGCATGCTCTATATTTCTGCTTGCAGAATGGCCATTTACTGCCTTATCTCATCCGCTTGACGCGATGACTGTATTGTTCATTGGGTGGCGGCTTGCTGTGCCCTTAACATGTCTCTTTCGGCTTCCATGGGGCGTATCTCATCTCTTTGCCTGGTCAATTCGTCTTCTTGGTTCTGAGCGGGCGGATGCTGCTCAGTCGGGTCCCCCCTTTGCCCGGTATTGTTGTTCTCGTTGTCACCTCCGTCCTCCAATGCAGAGGCGTAGGTGCTTCAAGTGTTTCTTCTTGGTCTCCGGCGAGCAGAGGGTTGTGGTCCCTCCGCCTCGGCGGCAGTACGTCTCCTAACGGAGGCCTTACTTCTAGGTGGCATCTGTAGGCGTTACCTTCGGCCAGACACAAACGGTGGGCGCCAACTGTTGGGACCGAGTCCTCGCAGGTTTAGAGTGAGGTGAAATGGCACGACCAAATCAAACTTTCTTTCAATACAAAATTGGTGGGAATTACAAAGTGGGCCCAACAGCAGGTGGCCCTGTAGCCACCAGAGGACCAACCTCCTTAATTACACAGGGGGCATGGTCTTTTATAGTGACTCCCATGCTCAAGATCGAAAGTACAAGCATGCCCCCAACGGTTGTTTCGAAACCCTAGACACTAATTCTATTACACGTGGGCCTCCTAGGGGTAGGCCGGTCCACCATTTCCTGGCCACGGCCGTGGGCCGTGACCCATCACTGCCTGCGAGAGGCCCATTAAGCCCACTACTTGTCATCATGCCCCCCATCTTGGCCCGGCGTGTTGTCCTGATGAAGGCAGTCTCGGGTCGCTGCTTTCTCCGCGCAGAGCCTCCGGGGGTGTCGAGGCTCCATCGATCAGCCTCCGCCGGGGCGACGATCACCGCCGCCGGACCTTCACCATCAATTGGCTGCATAGCCTCCGCGGAGGCTTCCTAGTGGAGATCCAACCTCCGGGGGGGATCAGCCTTCGCCTGAGTAATGGTCATCGCCATCGGACCTCCGCCATCGACTGGCTCCATGGCCCCCTCGGGGGCTCTCCAGCGGAGATCTGACCTCCTGCAGCTCCTCTTCGGGACTGCAGGTATGAGCAAGGTGGATACAACTGAAAGTCAGACACAAGCCGGAGGTAACAAGCCTCTCCGGTCCCGGGACGCACTTCCAACAGCGTGTATAGAGTATCTATACTTGAACCAAACATATATCCATATATGCTGATTACTAGTCAGACATATAGTCGAAAACTTGCTTTTATTCTTTTCCGCTAGTATATTTTGCAAATATTCTGAGGAAGTTGCTCCTATATGGACTTGACTATGTTCCTAGGATTCATGGGGTAGGTGTGGTTGACCTTTCTATCAGCCATGGTAACTGTGTGAATATATCAGTTTTTTTTTGACAAGGAATCATTAAAGTAATATATATGTTGATTCAAATCTAGTCCCGCAACTACAGGGATAAAACGCTCGGATTGCACAAGGATCAAGTCATGGAGAAACCAAGAACTATACAAGCTGCTTTCAGAAACCGTCTAGACTAATTCTGATGACCCCCGAAAAAGCTAAGAACGACCCTTGGGAAGGAGCCCATCAAGGTGATGAAGAACCCAACAAACATCACTGACGAGCTTATAGAATACAAAATGATGGGTTCAGAAAACTCAAGTTTCACAAAAGATAAAAATACTATATTTATATGCATTTTATTAGTTGTTTCTCAATGAGCCATTATCCCCTTTGGTGTCATTTAGAAGTCAAATTCCAAATCGCTCTCCAAGTTACACTCAGACTAGGCAAAATAAAAAAGACCGGTTTGCCCAGAAACATAAAGAGGTGTCACATAGGTTGCTGCCACGGTACACCATCACTTATCATGCGTGTGCAATTAGGAGGATAGTCATCTACTATGAGTGGATTTGGTCTCAAGCTGTTGCCGCCCCCATTTGGGCTGGCTCAAAAAACCACGACCACCAACTATCCACTGCTTAATGCTACTGCATGACATACATGGAGACCTTGCGATCAGTGGTGACCATCTGAAACAAGAAAGGACAACACAGCCTTGATAGTTCTTGCAGGATAACCTATTCCCGATGCCTCTGACACCCATCGAGATGTTGTTTTATCGTATATTCAAGAAAGAAAACCATGTCCTCAACCAGGTATCGTCACCGTGTTCAAGAATCATATTTATAGAGAGAGCACTCCTGGAGGCTGCAAATGTCCTCACGAGTTCCTT
Organism: Bothriochloa decipiens; assembly: GCA_023333625.1. NCBI lineage: Eukaryota > Viridiplantae > Streptophyta > Magnoliopsida > Poales > Poaceae > Bothriochloa > Bothriochloa decipiens. The sequence goes on along the minus strand of CM041636.1, from coordinate 7,208,396 downwards.
AATTTTTGTTTATTTACTATTTTTTAATGGGCACATGGCTAGTAGTTGTAAGGTCCTTTCTTTAACCTTCTGTTGGCATACCTGTGAATTAGTCCTTTCCTTTTTTTTTTTTCTTTTGGGATTCAATGCTGTTTCGGTGATTAGCAGGTTGAACGAACTTCTGCCATTATTAATGTGTGAATTCTTTTTCCAAAAGAAACTAGTACTATTATTATGCATATTTATCAACATCAATATTAATGTTTATAAATCTGCATAATAACAGCAGAGTACTAGCGCCTTGTTCTTTTTTCAACAGCAGTTTTTGCTGATCTTTATAAGTGCTTATAGGCTGTTGTATGAAGGGTGATTGCTCTAGGAATTTCCCTGACCATTTACATCAAAATTCTGAATAATTCCGAGCTTTGTGGATCCGAAAACTCATTCGAAGCATACTCTGATTTACTTTTCGACATTTAACATGCCTGTATGGGATGCAATTTATTAGTGATTACCGGTTACGTTCATCATCTATATTAATCTATGAGCTACATGATCATGTTCACCACAGTTACTTGTGAGATTCAACAAAAAAATTGCATACTTTAGTTGTTTTTTTAATTGGAAGCATACTTTAGTTTTTCGTCATTTGATCAGTGGTGGCTATGCACAATAGTATAGAGTCTGCAGGGTGGCACGATGTCGACATAGGTGGCGTTGTTCGTGGCTGCACAATAGAAATGTAGAATCATGCTGGCAACCATGTGTTGGCGTTGGGTGTAGTACGTAGTGGCTTGGGAGGGCGATAGAACTGCAAGGGCAATCGGTGGTTTCCAATCTTGGTGAAAGTCGTGGCTGACTTAGAGCTGGGCCAGTAACAATGACGTTCATGAACACTGCAGGGGCATTGTTGAAAACTTGAAATTCGCCATCCTTTGCACATAATCTTGGTCACTATAACGCCTTTCAGCGTCACTTTTCCTAGAGGTGTCGTTATAGGGATCAGTTTCAGCCTTTCTACCTTGATGCCTGCTGATTCACAGCCACAGCAGTAGTGCTCTTGGTTATCTCTACGATGATGGGTGGGTATGGGGCTTGAGTGGATTCGTCTTCTCTGTTGCCCTATTCCTTAGCGCTTCCGGTTTGTACCGGTGTCCATAATCTTAGTGCTCTATTGGTGTGCAGTTAGGCTTTTTTTTTGGTTGGGAAGGAGCATTTTGCGGCTTCTTCGTGGGCCTAGTAGGGATCAGTCATTCTTATTCTGCTTCCCCTGTTGTGTTGTTGAGTTGTTGTGGCATGCCACACATTGTTTACTTGTTTTTCTATAATTTTTTTATTAGCTGCGTGGTTATGGTCTCTAAGAAGGATGTAATCTTGTTTCTTTCCAGCCATTTCAATAGAAAAATACACTTTGGCTCGAGTTCCTGTCAAAGAGTTCATGTTCCTTCTTCTCGCCCTTTTGGGCTCTTGCATAGTCTGTGTATGGCTGCCATGAAGCATCTGGAGTCACCCATGTGAGGGCCCAGGAAGACAGAGAGTCCGAGCAAAACTACTTGCGAGTCATGCTTGGCCTCATGGTGGTGACTACTTCTGTTGGCGACCCTGCATTCAGGGATGACAGGCACCACTAATCATATGGCCAAAGCTGCTGCCGAACCAGTTCAGGCCGTCTCTCCAAGCTGGAGCAGCACAAAGGCATGGACGTGACGGGAGGATAACCTATTCCCAATACCTCTCATGCCCACAATGTTGATCGTGTATCCTAGGAAGAAAACAATACTACTTTGGCAAGTAGGTATCATCATCCCGTTCAAGCATCATATATAGAGAGAGGGTCTGGAGGTCCAAATGTGCTCGTGAGTTGCAAAATTGATGGTTATTTACATGTGTTTATTATACATCATTCAATATTTCCTTTGCTGTGTTTTAATGGCTAGTAGGTTCCTTTCTTTATCCTTTTGTTGGTACTCGTATCTGCAATTAGTCCTTTCCAAAACATATGCTTTTTTGTGTTCTTTTTTTTTACTTCTGCGATCAGTTTCGAGTGCTGATTCTGTGATTAGTACAAAGTACAATAAACTACTGACATTTCTAATGTCAATTGCTAGACCGACCTAACGGATCGAAATTTTAGTATTGAACCACACCTCGGGAATATATAAGGAGCCATAGGGCGCCTTTGATTAGCAGAAGGCGCTTCATAGCTGTTCCACCCACGAACCTCAGCACCCTAGCCCAAATTGAGCGCACAGCACATATATAATGAAACTCTTTTCCACTGATGTAGGATATCCTATACTTGAACCAACATAAATCCATATCACGTATGCGTCACTACCGGAAACAGTCTTTGCCGAGTGCCTCAGTCTTTACCGAGTGGCAAAGCTCGGGCACTCGGCAAAGACCCTCTTTACCGAGTGCCTCAGTCTGGCACTCGGCAAAGCCCTCGCCGAGTGCCAGGCTGAGGCACTCGGCAAAGAGGTCCTTTGCCGAGTGCCAGGCTCAGGCACTCGGCAAACCCATCCCCTTTGCCGAGTGTCATAATCGACACTCGGCAAAGATTATTTGTTTTTTGAATTTTAATTTTAAATTTTTTCTATAGTTCTTCTATATTGTATAAAGCACATGTTTGAATTTAAGACATTTTCATAATATTTTGCTATATTTTTTGAATTTATTTTGTTTACTTGTATTTTTTCTCAAAAAAGTAAATTTGAACTGTAGGTGCATGAAATAATAAAATCTAGAAATTTAAAAAATAATATTTATGTTGGAGAGTATATTTTGAGGCCGTATACAAAAACTCAACTAAAATTTTGAAAGACTTGTTCATAAAACACGATCATCCAGTTGTGGAAGAAGTATTTTTTAATTATATAAAATGCAAACGAAGTCTAAAAATCACGAAACTTGGTGAGGTGTCATCCCATCATATGTGGAGGCTGTGGTAAAAAATTGAGAATATTTCGAGCAAGTTATGACATCGGATGGCTAAAACCCAGACATTTCCACATGTGATCACTTGTGGTCACATGTGGAGATGTCCGGGTGTTAGACATCCGATGTCACAACTTACTCAAAATATTCTAAATTTTTTATCAGAGGCTCTTTATGTGATATCATGACACCTCGACAAGTTTGGTGATTTTCGAACTTCGTTTGCTTTTTATACAATTAAAAAACACTTCTCCCTTAAATGAATGGTCATGTTTCGTGAACAAGTCGTTTAAAATTTTGGATGAGTTCCTGGATACGGCCTTAATATACACTCTTTAACATGAATATAATTTTTTAAGTGGCTATATTTCATTATTTTATATACCTGCAGTTTAATTTTGGATTATCCGAAAAAATTCAAGTAAATGAAATAAATGAATGAAATATAGCAAAATGTTATAAAAAAGTCTCAAATTTGAACGGCGCGCGGCGCCTCGGCGGCGGGACGGCGGCGCGACAGCCAGCGTCGATGGGTCGCCGGGCCCTGTGAATGGGCTTGGCGGGCCCTTCCTTTTTTTATTTTTTCAGAAAGCTTTGCCGAGTGCTGGCGTGACGCTCGGCAAAGCCTTTGCCGAGTGCCTGCCAGGTGGCACTCGGCAAAGACTCTTTTGCCGACCAATGTTTTGCCGAGTGGGCTTTGCCGAGAGCCGCACTCGGCAAAGACACCTTTGTCGTGGCAGTCGGCAAAGGCGGCAGATCCAGTAGTGGCGTGATATGGTCACTAATAGTCAGACACATAATCCACTGGGAACCTACTTTTATTCTCTTCCTTGGCTTCATGGGGTTGGTGGCTGCCCTTTCTATCAGCCATGGTAACAGTTAGTATATCAGTTTTTGGCAATGGAGTCACTGAAGTAATTAGTTGATTCAAATCTGGTCCCATAACTACAGGGATACAATGGTCGTGTTGCACAAGGATCAACTCATGGAGAAACCTAGAAAACTATCCGAACTGGTTTCAGAAACCAACAACAACATAGCCTTTTGTCCCAAGCAAGTAGGGGTAGGCTAGAGATGAAACCCAAAAGAGGCATGAAAACAAAGAACACATAATGGTACAAGAAAAAAATTATGGTTCAGGCACGTTAATTGCTAGTCTCCAAGCGCTCCTATCCATAGCTGGTGTAGTAGATCACTCCACCCCCCCCCCCCCCCCCGAAAAAGCTAAGAACAACTATTGGGGACAAAGCCCATCAAGGAGTTGAAGAACCCCAAAAACTCCTATGAGGTTTAGAAATCTCAGGTTCATGAAGATAAAAGTAGTATACTTATATGCATTTGATTGATCAGTTTTGCTCTCAATGAGCCATTGTCCCCTTTGGAGTAATGTACAAGTCAAATTCCATGTGGATCTCCAAATTACACTTAGACACTAGGCCAAACAAAGCAAACCGGTTTGCCCAGAATCATAACATATGGCAAATTTTAGCTATCAAGAAGAGGCGACACATTCCTGCCATGGTAGTCAATCACTTTAGCGACTCCCTGTTCAATGCTGATTATCAAATTTTATCAACTGCAACAAGTCGCTAATTACAGGGTTGTGGTGTAGTGTGTCATGCGTGTGCAATTAGGAGGATAGTCATCTGGGAGTTGATTTGGTCTCATGCTGCTGTGCTCCCATTCTGGCTGACCCAAAAACCATGACCACCAACTGATCTATTGCTTCTTGCTATGACTGAAGTGATGTGCACGGAAACCTTTGCGCCACTGGTGACAAGCATCAATAATGACAATATGACCAATCTTGTACAGAAACACGGTGCGTCTCTCCAAGTAGAAACGGCACAGCGTTGGACGCTACGGCAGGATAGCCTATTCCCATTGCCTCTCACGCCTATCAATGTTTATTTATTGTATATTCTAGAAAGAAAGCCATACATCTGCAACTAGGTATCATCACCCGGTTCAAGTATCATATATATATAGAGCTCAACTGGGGCTCCAAATGCCCTCACGAGTTCCTTAATTGTTGGTTATTTACTTTTTTTATTGTACGTTGTCCTATCCACATCATTCAACATATTTCTCTTCCTGCATTTTAATGGGCAAATGGCTAGTAGTTGTTGGGCCCTTTCTTTAAACTTCTGTTGGCATACCTGTGAATTAGACCTTTCCTATATGGATAGATTTTGGCGTTCCTTTTTTCACTTGGGACGGCTTCAGTGCTGGTTAGGTGATTAGCAGGTTGTACAAACTTCTTTCCATTACTAATTTGTGAATTCTTTTTTTTTCCAAAAGAAAAAAATACTAGTACTCTTCTATAATTATGCGGAAGAAGGAGTGTCGAGATGCGTCTATGTCGTGAGCTCAGTCACTAATCATCATCGCCCCTCTATCTCACCGGCGTGCCTCTTGCCCTTCCACACTGAAGAAGGAATAAAGATGCTGGATATGCCCGTGAGGAGAAAGAAGGAAGATGCTAACTAGAGACGCCAACTTGTCATTGAGAGGGCGAGGGAGTTTAATGAGAGGCGTGTGGATGACATGTGGGTTCTACTCGTAAATGATAGAGGCTAACAACAGTTTCCCCAAATGCCACAACTATTTCACCAAACGGCTTTTAACTTCGTCTCATCCCAGTCTAGTAAAATTCGCCCATTTGGGAACAGCCCGAGAGAAATGCAAACTGGCCAAAACAATTCAGCCCAATACAAGGATGTAACCAGCCCAAACTTATCTCCCACAGGTATATAAACCAAAACCTCAGCTAGAAACACTAATCTATTAATTTCTTCCTCCCAGTCTCCCACTGTGTGGCCAGCGGTGGAAGAGAAGCACTCGTCCAGTCGTCCAGCACCTTCCTCCCGTTCCCTCCTTGGTTTTCTCTGTTGCTCAATATCCGGCTCCTTCCACCCGTCCCCTTCTTTGGTTTTCTGTTGCCCAAGCCTAGCACCATGGTCAGGACGTGCAGTGCGTTAGTTCTGCCCGTGTATGCAGCAAGAGCCAGCAGGGTTGGCCGGCTCCATATAATGATGCCAGAACCAGTGATGAAGGCCTTAAGGCATCAATGACATGACTCAGATGTGGGATGAGCAGTCCACCAACAACCATAGATGCACTGGCAAGGGCTGTAGTACCATTGTTTCCAATTTCTATCAAAAACTGGTCAAATTTCATCAAGTTACGATTTTTTTGACTGATCAAATGAGTGAATCCCGGTCTGAATTTTCCGAAATTCACCCAATTTAGTTGGCACTGTTTTTTTTTTTGTCTGATTTTGAATCCCAAAACCTTGAACCCACATCCTACAACAGCTTTTCCACATCCCACTACTCGCAGCTCGATCACAGCCACAGCTTGTTACCAAATAGGGCCTAAGAACTGACAACTTAGGAAGGAGCCCATCAGGGAGATTAAGAACCCTACAAATGTCACCGAGGAGCTTGTAGAATAGAAAATAATGGGTTTCAAAAAATCTCAGATACATAAAAAAATAGTATATTTATATGCATTTGATTGATTAGTTTTGCACTCAATGAGTGATTATGCCCTTTGGAGTAATTGACAAGTACAATTCCATGTAGTTCTCGAAGTTACACTCGGACATTCAGGCTAGGGAAAAAATATCACATGGAAAACTTTAGCAGTCAACATGAGGTCACATAATATCACAAGAAACGAAAAAAATCGAGAGTCCACATAACAGATGAGGTTCCTGTGGCACATCAGTCCGTCACTTTGCGTGCGTGTGCGATTAGGAGGAATGGAGGATAGTCATCTAGGAGTGGATTAGGTCTCATGCTGCTCTGCTCCTTGTTCGGGCAGGCCCAAAGACCACGACTACTGACAGATTGGCAGCATCTTGCTAGTGCTGTGACATACAGTGAGATCTTGTGATCGGTCGTGACAAGCATCAATGACCATCTGCCCAAGCTACTTCTGAAAACATGGTGTCTCTCCAAGCAGGAACGAGACCACAAGATAACCTATTCCCAATGCCTCTCATGCCCATCAATGTTGATTTATCGTATATTCTAGAAAGAAAACCATACATCTGCAACAATGTTTCATCACCCAGTTCATGTATCATATATATAGAGAAAGAGCGCTCCTAGAGGCTCCAAATGTCCTCACGAGTTCCTTAATTGTTGGTTATTTACTTGTTTTTATCATACCTTGTCCTATCAATTTCATTCAATATATTTCTCTTCCTGCATTTTAATGGGAACATAGTTGTAGGGTCCTTTCTTTAACCTTCTGTTGGCATACCTGTGTATTAGTCCTTTCCGATATGGATATGTTTTGGTGTTTTTTCTTTGGGACGGCTTAAGTGCTAGTTTGGTGATTAGCAGGTTGTACAAACTCTGCCATTAATAATGTGTGAATTGGCAGAGCACCTTTCCCTTTTTCAAAAAGAAATAAAATACTAGTACTCTGGTATTTCTATGGTGCTTTGTAAACATCAATATTCAAACTGAGAACAGTCAGTTAGTGCTATGTCTCTTTCTATTCCAATGTCACTTTGCAACTGCATGGCATTGTGTTCTTTTCTCAACAGCACTTTTGGCTTATCTTTATTAGTGCTTACAGCCTGTTGTATGAAGGGTGATTGCTCTAGGAATTCCCATGACCATTTATATCGAATTTTGATTAATTCCTAGCTCTGTGGATGCCAAAACTCATTCGAAGCATAACTGTTTTGCTTTTAGACGATAAACATGCCTTTATGTGATGCAATTCATTAGTGACTACTGATTACAATCATCATTTATATTAATCTGTGAGCTACTTAAAATGTGTACTTTAGTTGTTCGTCATCTCATCAATTAATTGGATATAAAAAAAATGTTGGCTACCTGCTCCCCTTATAAAAAGTTGACTGTAGTATATATTTGCCAAAAATGATCAGAGGCACTTTGAATATTAATTATTATTTCTTTCTTTATGTACTTCTACTTCAAACAAGTTAGACTTTAGGCTCCATCTCGTTGCTGGTTTTTCCTAATTCATTAGCATCACACATGTAGAACATGGAGGCAGGAGCTCTGAAATTGCTACTAATGCTTCTCAAAATATCTGAATTTGTATTGACTTGGAGAGGATCATTGTAGTTTGTTGGCCATCGAGCTCTGACAGCATGAATGCTACACAGTGGTATGACGGTGTTAGTGATGGCTATGCTCGCCTAGTATAGAGACTTCAGTGTGGCGTGATGTCAAGATAGGTGGTGTTGTCTGATGCTGGGTGGCAGAAGCATGATGGCAGCCATGTTGGGAGGGTGATGGAGCTACGACGGCAACGGGTGGTTTACAATCTTGGTGAAAATCTTGCTGGCTTTGAGCCAGGCTGACAACAATGACGTTCTTGAGTGCTGTGCTCCCTCTTGAGGGCATTATTGAAATGACATCATCCGTCCATCGCTTGCACATAGTTTTGGGCAGGTCGCCATAGCACCTTTTCGCATCGCTTTTCATCACCAGAGGTGTCATTATAGGGACCAATTTTGGCCTCTCTTTGATGCCTGCACATCCACAGCGGCAGCAGTGCTCTTGGTCATCTCTATGATGATGGATTGGTATGGGGGTCGAGTGGATTCGTCTTCTCTCTTACCCTCTCCCTTTGCACTTATGGTTTATGCTGGTGTCCATAATCTTAGTGGTGCACTAGTGTGCAGTTAGGCTTCTTTTTATTTGGAAGGAGCATTTTGGACTTCTTCGTGGGCCTAGCAGCGATCAGTCATGATTATTGGCAAGTTTGGTGCTTATTCTTCTTCCCCGGCTGTGTTGTTGAGTTGTTGAGGCATGCCACACAGCTTGTTCTTCTATTAGTTTTTCAATTAGCCTGGTTATGGTCTCCAAGAGGGATGTAATCTTATTTTTTTCAAACCATTTTACTAGAAACACACACTTTGGTTGCTGTTCCGAAAAAGAGTAAATGATTTAAGAGTTCAAGTTCCTTCTCGTCGTCCTCTCGGGCTCTTGCATAGTCGCCTAGTCAGTATGGCTTCCCTGGGATCAATCACTGCGTCACTGACCATGAAGCATCTGGAGTCACCCGTGTGAGGGCCCAAGACAAAAAAAAAAAAAAACAGTTTGAGCAAAACTACTGCTGAGTCTTGGCCTCATGGTGCTGACCAAAGCTGGTGGGGACCCTGTGTTTAAGGGTAATAGGCACCATTGATCGTCTAGCCAAGCTGATGGTGCAACAATTCTGGCCGTCTCTCCAAGCTGGAACAGCACAAAGGCATGGACGCAACGTGAGGATAACCTATTCCCGATACCTTTCATTCTCACAATGTTGGTTGTGTATACTAGAACGAAAACCATATATAGAGAGAACGTCTGGTTGTCCAAATGTACTCGTGAGTTGCAAAATTATTTGTTATTTACTTGTGTTTTTTTATACATAATTCAATATTTCCTTCCCTGCATTTTAATGGGTACATGGCTAGTAGGTTCCTTTCTTTAACCTTCTGTTGGTACATTGTACCTGTGTAGTCCTTTCCAAAACAGATGCTCTTTTTTTTGAGTGGCGTTCCAGTGCTAGTTCGGTGATTGGCAGGTTGTACAAAGTACAATAAACTACTGACACTTCAAATGGCATTTGCCAGGCCTCTTCTTCCTTAGTATTGTGGTATTTGTTTGGTGCTTTGTTAACATCAATATTCTGAATTGAAAACAGTCAATTAGTTCTACGTGGGGGTTCCTCTTCCATTCTCTCTTTCCCTCAGCCCCGGCAGTATTTATGTTCCATCTTCTATGTTTATAAGAAGGGATGCTTTAGGAATTTGTAGCATTTCCTCGTGTTTGTTACTGCTTATAGCCTGTTGTAAGATGGTTGATTGCTTTAGGAATTTCCATGATCATTTAAAATTCAGATTAAATCATAGTACTTGTTTGGATCCCAGTACCTCCTACAAACCATATTCTGATTTACTTTTCAACGATAAACATTCCTTATTTATGGGATGCATTTTACTAGTGATTACATTTATCTTAATCAAGTCCACTAAATACGTGGTGAGCTTCAATGGTAAGAACACAGTATAAGATTGTTCATCATCTCATCAGTTTGTTGGCTGGAAATGACTGGTTTACTGTAGTAAATATTCTCATAAGAGGATTAGAAGCATTTTGAACAATAATTATATGTTCTTTCCATACTTCTACTTCAAAAAAGTTAGGCATTAGCCTCCATCTACTTACTGCATTTTTCCTATTTCGTTCACATCACACATGAAGAGCATGAAGGCAGCAGCTCCAAAAGGACTACTCATGACACTCAAACTGTCTGAATTTGGACATGTATTTAGCGAGCATTGGATTTTAGGTAACATTTTTCACCAGAACAATTATTATTTCAGTTTGGAAGAAAAGCTTGCTCCTCTAGAACCCAAATGAAACTGGAACAGACTACCACATATTTGTAGCTTACTTCCTCGCCGGAACCCAACCAAGAGGATGTATGATACTGAGCTGCCTGATATGATAACACAATCGTGTTGGTAGCCACCTCCTAGATGGAGAGGAGATAGTCTAGTGCAGGTGAAAGAAGGTACAAGGTGGACTGAATTAAGTGGGCAGCTCTCGGTTCCGCACTTGCAGTGAAAAAGGCATCTTCAAAATGGAGTCCACCAACTGATAAATATCATTGATGGGGCAGTCAAAACATAAACCAAACTAAAAACGGTCATCGTGATTTGGGTGCAGTGGAAAATCACGTGACATTTGACTTGGCATGCCACCGTGCGTACATGATTTTTTTCCCTATTTTTGGTGTTGTTGTCTATTTTCTCTCATTTTTTCTAAACATTTCTAGGGTCTGGCCACTTTACACACTATGTCCATAAAAAATGATTTCTTTGGGAACTAGGCTTCTTACTCGTGCCTAGAAATTTTGATTTCTAGAGGCTGTTTGATTTTTATAACCATAGTAGACAAAGTAATGTGTTATCAATGGTACTTGCCAAAATGATACTGACAATTTGCTGAAAAATATATCCCAGATAAGGAGTGCCTCATGTGTTTTATGTTTTCTGGGTGACACTACTTCACACTTCTTCAGCTTGGGCAATACCTACAATGGAATTAATCTCACTTGCCATGGAAGAAACATGATAAAGACTAGTTAGAGTCATTAATCCGTTCAAAGGTCAAAGCCATTGATGTCTACATTTACTCATGGGACAAATTACCTCTAGTCAGGACAATAACAATGGAAGAAAGATGAAGCATTACAGACAGTACGAATAGTCGAAGACCAGTAAGCAGCTATTGGCACCCAAAATGATTCCTCACGCGCAGCTGTCTGATGTATTGCTTGCAACAGCCTAGCAGTGATTGACAGTGCCACTGTGGTGCAAAAAAAATAGTGGCACTTTCAGCGTTAGTAAGCTCACACTTTTGCTGGATTTGGAATGCCAATGCAGATACTAAGATGAAGTTCCTATTGCCTCTCATGCTTATTATGCTCATATATTGTGGTGGTATGTCGTATATCTATTGTCTTGGTATTGGAATTTTCCTAAGATTGATCCTGGTAGGTATGACCATGCTCGTATATCTATCTATGGTCATGGTATTAGAATTTTCATGTGTGTGGTAGCTGCACATATATAGTGTGCTCCAATAGCAGATGTATTGGCATATTGGCAGTTAGATCCGTAAGGCTGTTTTTGTCGTGGCTTTTTTCATTACCATATATTTTATACAGAAGAACAAATATACAATATATTAATTGACAAGTTTTCATTTATTCACAAGGTAGGTATCACTGCCCAATTCATCAAGTATCATATAGTAAATACGCGCCTAGGCGTGGTCCCAAAAAAAATCAAGTATCATATAGTATATTAAACTGGTTGTCCCTCGTGTTTACTATACCGTGTCCTTCTCAGCTCCATCGATCTAAAACGTTCTCTGATGTTCGATGACCACTTTATAATGCTTGGTACAGACCATGTGTCGTTCCTTTAACCTTCTTAAGAAGACCATGGTCTTTTTTGTTGTTTTTTTGGTGCTCTTTGTGTGATACATCACACTGTCTGTAAACTAGTGCAAAGCTAATACTAAATATTGCTGTACTCGATCAACTTAACAGAGTCAGTAGATTACAAGGTTAAAATACATTAGCAGTACTTCTGTACATTCATCAAAGTTGCCTGCTTCACTGAGAATTGTTGATTCAGGACTGCTCAGGTCAATAGGCGGCCTGCCCTAATGCTTTGGACCGCAGAGATTCGAGACTGAAAGCATGGAGGAGTTGGACACATGTGCAAGTGGTGCTGTTCGAACCGTTCTTGAACACGGTCTGCTCCTCAAATCTGCCAACGGTCGAGCCTGGCAGAACCCAAATCCAGAAGGGCAGACAGGGTCATAAACCATTGAATCTAGGAGCGAACTGAGGCTTTTCGTCACTGCTTCCAACCTACTACACTCGCCATTCTGATCTCGGACTCCCCGCTGCTACGCTAGTTGGATCAGGGGCCATTTAAGGAAGCAGCCATGAGCGGCGCAAGCGGAGCTCGTGTTGCCCTGTGATGTGTCGATAATAGGTCCGAACCTCGGTGCACCACGGATCGTTACAACAGTAGGAAAATGATGGGCCGATTGAACCTGAACCTCGTTTAAACATAAGCGGAGCACAAGTCCGGTTCCCCTTGCAGCCTGATGTGACCACACGGTGTCTCTCCAAGCAGGAACAACACAAGATGGAAGACGATCCAAGGATAACCTATTCCCATTGCGTCTCACACCCCTCAATGAGAGCGCTCCTGGAGCTCCAAATGTCCCTAATGTTCTAAATTGCTGGTTAATTAATTGTGTTTGTTATTGTCCTATAATTTTCATTCAATATATTTCTCTTGCATTTTTATGAGCACATGGCTAGTAGTAGTAGGCTCCTTTCTTTAACCTCCTGTTCGTGAGTTCAGCTTTTCCATTCTTGTGAAGTACGAGGACACAACAAGGTGCATGCAGCATGAAAGAGTGGAATACTCGAAGCATTACTCAGGGATACACAGTGTTTACATATAGGCTAGGTGGGGAGCCTTGATAGGCAGGCCCACTAGCCCGATTACATTCCAGCACAACAGAGTTGTCAAACTCGTGTCCATTGTTCCATTGCACACTTTGTGATGGCGTTGGCAGTCTGGACATAGGCCAAAAAAAACTGAATATATTGGAGAAAGCATCATACTTTAAGTGCAATTGTATTCTGAGATGCTAACAAAAAGAAGTGCAAAGGTCACATTGTACTAAATCAAAATTCTTAACGACAAGACAAGATGAAGGGAAATTTAAATGGGCATGATGTCGGAGCTAATAGGCATGCCATATGAACCTGTAATCGTCTTTATTACACTGAATTGCAGAATTTGCACCCACAGGTGACAGGTACCACGGTTCGAGGATGGAGGGCATTTGTGCCGAGCTTGCGGCCACACCTGAATTATGCCATATAACGATCCACAAACCGTCCTAGCTACTACGATCCACATTCTGGTTTGCTGCAAGAAGCACTGAAATTACAGCAGTTTTTTGTTCTAGTTACAGTTGAACTGATCAAGTCACTTGAAGCGCTGGAGTTGCCCATGCATTTGTGAGAGGATTGTTGTCTCACAGTGTCCATGGCCTCATGCTACCACTCTTGCTCTCTTGGTGACATGACAGGTGTCAATGACTGGCAGGCCAAGGTGCTACTGTAACAGTTGCATGCCTTGTCTCTTCAAGCATGAACAGCATGAACGAGTGGACTGGCAGGAGGATAACCTATTACTGATATCTCACACGCCTACAAAAATACTGATGATAGATACTAAAGAAAAACATATATCGAAAGAAGGTATATATCATCATCCGATCCAAGTATGCATATATATAGAGACCTCAAGCTCCAAATGCCCTCGTGAGTTCCATAATTACTTGTGTTCATTGTACCCTGTCCTAATATCAATATCATTCAATAATTCTTTATTTCCGCCTTTTTAATGAGCACGTGGCTAGTGCCGGGTTCTGTTCTCTTTAACACCATATTGTTTCCACCATATGTGTACTGTCCTTTTCCTAAGCGCGCAGCAGATATGTGTATAGTGCTCCTTTGCTTTTGTGATGCATGGATCCAAATGCAGCAGGTTCCTTCAGCAGGTTGTACAATCTTCTGGCACATTCTAATGTTATTTGTAAGAGCACATGTCAATCGCATTTTAAACACCACATTCAAACTGAAAATAGTCTGCTACTATACCCCGTTAAAAACATGAGATACTCGGATTTGATTTTGAGAAGATAAAAATGCATGTTTGGGATACACTTTATCAATAATTATCTGTTGGTGATTTTAGGACACTACTAAAATATTTTTCAGGTCTTCCAATTTATTTTCACAGGCCATAAAAAACCGCCAATTTTTAAAATATTATACCTATAAAAATGCGATTGTTGATGGCAATTGCCAATGTGTGACTCTGAAAGCTAACCCATTGTTAGAGGTGGATCCTTATGTGACTGGTGTCCTGAAAAAGAGGGCGGACACAGCATATATAGTGCAAAGTCATGGGTGAGAAACAAGGTACATGCAAAACATTTGTCAAACTCATAGCCATTGTCGCATTGCACACTTTGTGATTGTAGTGGAAAATTGGATCTGGACATAGGCAAAATAATTAGGATAGTGGGGAAAGTATTTTCTTTTAAGCGCAATATGTCAGAAAGGCTGAAATGGGAGTAGTAGTCAAGAATAACTAAATAATCTAATATTTTAAATATGAGACATAAATAATGGAAGAAGTGCTCAAATCAAAATTCTTAACTTTTTTCGAGACCAGGGATATAGCCCGTTTCATCCTTGACATCACGAGAATATGGAAGTAGCGAAAGGTAAACGAACATGAGGCCTGAGCTAGCCAACGATAGCAAGGCAAACTGATGTGGAATCATGTTTATATATTACATTCAATTGCTGGACTAGAAGCTAACATGGAGAGAGCCAGAGAGCCTTGATGACCAAGTTGATGGAGCTTTAATTTTCACGAGCGCTGCTTGATTCCAGTAGGTGGTTATGTAGCCCAAATGACAGCCCACATGCAGGTCCTGTGTGATGCTTGGCGCCTAGACATGGATGGGTGAATGATGGAGGGCGCCTGTTCGAGCCACAACTGAACCGTGAACGACCATCTGTCCCACAAGGACAACAAACCTCCCTAGCTACCACAATCCAGTCAAGTTCCTCACTGGAAGCATTCAAGTACGTTGTTGCAGATTCATGCATGCGCTGAAGTCACTGGAAATGCTTGTGTCAGTCCATCACTAGCTGCTCAAGAGTGCGCACCTATAAGGACAATAGTCTCTAGGTAGCCTTGGCCTGATCATGACGGGTACCAGTGACCAACTAGCCAAGCTGCTACTAGGGCAACAAGACTGGACGTCTCTCCATGCTGGAGTGGTCGTGGCAGGAGGGCAGCCTATTCCTGATACCGCACACACCCAGCAAAATGCTAATGGCTGATATATCCAAGCAAGAAAATAATACATGGACAAGAAGGAAAACCATCATCCAATTCATGTAGCATATATAGAGGGTGCTCCAAATGTCCTGCTGAGTCTCAATTTTTTGACTCTTGACTTGTATTTATTATACCCTGTCCAAGTATCAACATTATTCATCAATTCTTTATTTCTCCATTTTAATGAGCACATGGCTACTAATGACTTCTTGTCTCTTTAACACACCCTCTAGTCCTTGCCAAAGCAGTTAGGTTTTTAGTCCTCCCTTGCTTTTGTGATGCATGTCTCCCAATGTTGCAAGTTCCATCAACATGTTGTATAATTGGTGGAACACATGTCCCTGTAAGGAAGGACAAATACAGCACCGTCGCCGTGTCAAGTGCCACAGTTCGGCACTTGACCTTCAAGGGCTGCCTGTTGTGGAACGGCATCCCTCGGGTGGGTCATCTTCTTGAGGCTTCCTTGGCTGGCAAGGTGTCCCTGCCTGGAGGGGCTGGTGAGTGGGCTCTTGAGCCCTGTACCCTGGAGGTAGCGATGTCCCTTGTCCTGTTGTGTCACGCCGGTTACATGACCTGACCGAGAGGCCAAAGAAGCCAGTGCACCCCCTCATGTGTGCACCCCTATGTTGGCACCGTCCGATTTGCTTTTAGATTCGTGCCTTGTGTTTTGCACGAATCTAAAAGTAAATCGGACGGTGCCAACATGGGGGTGCACACATGACGGGGGTGCACTGGATCCGCGTTGCGACCGAGAGACTGGTAGACAGTCGCGCATTCCAAACAGGAAGGTCAAGCAGTCTCTCTTATCTGTAGGATGCCAGACGAGTTCTTGAGTTGGGCCCTGATCTATGACTTGAGATGTCGGTTGTCGCCTAGACATTGGTCTAGGGTGTGCGCTGCGTAGGATTCAGGCTTGAGCCGCCAATGGCTATTGTCGTGTTCTAGCTCGCCATGACTCCTACCAGAGGTTGCGTACAAGTGTACCTGATGGGTATAGCTCCCGAGCTCCTTGACGATTTGTGCCATCTATCGGTTGGCTTCCTCTTCCACATGAACTTGACATACCCCTATGTTCGACTCTACAAGAAGGAGCTCATTAGGAAGATCAAGGGTCCTATGAATGTCACCAAGGAGCATGTAAGACAGAAAATAATGGGTTTAGAAAATCTTGGTATTAGAAAGGATACAAAATAGTATATTTTTATGTATTAGATCATTAGTTGCTCTCAATGGACCATGGATCATTATATTATTTATTTAAAAGGTGGGCTGAGTATATTTATTGTGTTTGGAGTCATTTACCAAAATCATATGACTCGCTCCAAGTTATACACTAATACAAGGCAAGATCAGCTATACCAGTTTGTCCAGAAAACATATGGCTAATTTTAGCCGTCAAAAAGAGGCCACACATTAGGCAAGGTTCCTGGCTTCAGATTCTTTCACGACTATGACGATGGTCGTCTAGGTGTGGTCTAGTCTGTGCTGTTGCACTCGCAGGCTAGGTCTAGCCCAACCAGGCATACTAACTGATCTGCTCCTGCATGCTATTGTAGTACCCGAAAATGAGCTCGTGGTCGGGGCAACAAGCATCAATATATGACTATCTCGTCAAGCTGCGACAGCTACACCGACCGTTCCTGCAAGAAGGAATGGCAGAAATGTATGGATGCGACAGGAGGATAACATATTCCCAATATCTCTCACGCCCAGTTGTCTTGACTTGTCATACATCATAGAAAGGAGACCATATGTTAGCAACTAGGTATCATCATGCAGTCCAAGTATCGTATATATGGAGATAGAGCTCCCGGAGCTCCAAATGCCCTCACAAGTTTTAAAATTGTTCAATATTTACTTACGTTTATTGTACATTGTCCTATCAACATCATTCAATATTTCTTTTCCTCTGTTTTAATGAGCACATGGCGCAATTAGGGTTCCTTTGTTTAATCCTATGGTGGTACTCGTACGTACTATGTAGTAACCAGTGCTGGTTAGCTGATTAACATGTTGTACAAGCTTCTGCCATTTCTAATGTGAATTGGCTGTGAGTTGGCAGAGTACCTCTCCATTTTTCTCAGAGAAAAAAGTACTCATATGCCTTGGTACTTTCTGTGTTGCTTTGTAAATGTCAATATTTAAACTGAAAACTGTCAATTAGTGCTACATCAGTTCCTATTCCATTCTCTCTATCCCTCGGCATTGGCAGTGTTTTTCTTTCTAAAAGTTAGTGATTACAGCCTGTTGTATGAAGGGTGATTGCCCTAGGAATTTCCATGATCATTTACATCAAATACTGATTAATTCCTAGTGATGCGTATCGGAAACTAATTCGAAGCAAGCTCTGGTTAACTTTTAGGTGACTAACATTCCCTTTTGGGATGCAATTTATTAGTGATTACCGATTAAATTCATCATATATATTAATCTGCGAGCTCCTTAATCATGTCCACCACAGATATGTTACTTGTGAGATTCAACAGAAAAATGCATACTTTTATTTGTTCATCATCTCATCAATTAATTGGTTAAAAATGTTGGTTACCTGCGCATAGTATAGTGGCTGCCAGTTTGGTGCTTGTCTTCTTCCCCAGCTGTGTTGTTGAGGCACACCACACATTGTTTACTTGTTTTGCTACTGTTAGTTTTTTAGTTACCCGGGTATTGTCTCCAAGAGGGATGTAATCTTTTTTTATTTCATTTCAAAGGAAACACACACTTTGGCTATGATCCTTAAAAAAAGAGAGTAAATAATCAAGTGTTGAAGTGCACTAGTTCTGTCTTCTCAGCCTCCGGGGCTCCAGCGTAGTCGATCGGTGTGGCTGGCCTGGGATCAATCACCGCGCGTCAACAACGAACAAGAGTAAGGGTGTGTATCAGGAGTCATCTGGTGTGAGGGCCCAGGAAATCAGAGACGCTGAGTGTGCGACGATAACAGGCACTGGCATCCTGGCCTCTTGGTGCTGACAACAGCATTGGAAAACCCTGCGCTCGATTGTAACAGGGCACCAATGATCATCTTGCCAAGCTGCTACTGCACTACAGTGTTTCTCTGCAAGCTGGAACAGCACAAGGCCTTGGACACGACTGGCGGATAAGCTATTCCCAATGCCTCTTGTAACAACCCTAGAAATCTGGTCACCAAAAATACGGGCTTTTAAAAATTTTTTCTAAAGTATACCAATGTTTGGCGAGTGTCATGTAGGTAACCACCCAATAGTTACACAAGTAGCGCCTAACGTTAGCATGGGCATTGCATTTAATTTACCAAGAGAATGTTTTGCCTCTTATTCGATTTTATGTAATGTCTAATAAAATCGGGTAACCTCATCATCACATGTACATATACATGCCCACTAACCACGGAAATAGGTCCAACATACCCATATGACCCTAGTGGACCTATTATGATGTTGGTGCTATAGTCATTGACATACATATACTAACTATTCATGGCTTGGCTTGGGATTAAATAGAAAAAGAAATGGAAAAAGGAATTAGAAAAAGAAAAAGCCAAAGTGGCCCGAACAGCCCAGCAGCGGCCTAGCCAGCTCGCGCCGGCCTGCCTGCCCGCGTCCGTGGCCCAGCTCGGCCTGCCCCCGCCCGCTACCGCGCCCCGCCTCGCGTCGCTTGCCCGGCCTGCGTCGCGGCCCAGCAAGGTGGCTCGCCGCAGCGCCGCGCGCCCACGCCGACCGCCCGCTCGCGCTAGTGCCGCGGCCCAGCAAGGCCGCCGCTCGCTCACGCGCGCTGCATCAGCCGCTGGCCCAACAAGGCGGCCTAGCAAGGACGCTGCCGTCGCCCGCGCCGCGCCTTCCCCTTTCTCTCTCACTGACGCACGGACCCCGCCTGTCAGCCCCGACCTCCCACCAAATATGGCCATCGGCCTGTCCTGTCCAACGCGCCAGAAACGGCCATGGCTCCGTCCCGCCGTTCATCCGTGCCTAGGCCACGCCGCAGCATCCTGGCCGCCCGCTCGCTGCACCGTGGTCGGGGCTTGCCCTAACCCTAGCGCGCACCGCCCTGACTGCCCGATGGGCATCTTACGTTGCCAGCCATCCATGGCCCGCGCCATGGCTATAAAGGGATGTCGCCAGCGCCTCTAGGGTTTCCCACGACCCAGCCGCCGCACTGGTAAGACCCCTGCCGTTCCTGCCTGTCTAGCCAAAGGAGAGAGTGACTGAGAAGGGAAGAGGGGAGAGGTGGCCGTGGCCGCAACGCCGTCCACCGGAGCTGCTCGCACCTCGCCACCATGCCTCCTCGGCCATCGTGAGCACATCAAGCTCCTCCGAACAACCATGACGCTACTGCACGGCTTCGCCTTCATCGAGCCGATCCGCGAGCCCTGCTGACGATGGAGCATCACCGAGGTGAGCTGGCCTACCCCATCCATGGCCGCCACCAGTACATCATCAACGTTTCCGCTCTCCTTACCACCTTTTCCTTCATTAGCTCCGCGCTTGACTTTGCCGTAGTCTAGAACACGTTCGTGGCAACCTCTTGGAGCCGACATGGGCCACAGTTGGAGCCACGCACTTTTGCAGCTCTGGCCTCCCCGGACTCTGGCCGCCGGAGCGTTCGTCGTGGCCACCGAGCCGAGCACGCCCCCGCCGTGCCTCGATTAGCCCCGGTAGCTAGCTCATGGAGATCCTAGCTTCTCCAATCGGAAGACAAGAAGGGAGATGGAGGCCATTTTGGTGAGGGACCCGGAGCTCCGCCGTTCGTCGTCGCCACCACCGCCGTCGTCGATGTCGGACGTTTAGGTGACCTCGGTTCAATTGGAGCCACCTCCGCGCTTGCCTAGGCAACGCGGATCCCGTGCGCACGCTATTGTTGTCTCCCGCGCGCCGTAGCGCCTCGCAGCCGTGGCCATGCCGCTCGGCGCCGCCGCCGCACGTGCGCCGGCGAGCCGGAGCCCCCGTGCGCTCGCTTTGGCCCGCGGCCATGCCAGCCTAGCCTATGCAGAGCTACCGCCGCTGCCTTAGCCACTTGAGTCGGTCGAAAGCGTAGCGCCGCCCATCGCTGGCCAGGCGCGGCCGTGCCGCAGTGTGCACGCATGGAGAAGAAGGGGAAATTTTCCCCTGCCCCGTGTGCACCGCGTCTTCCACGCAGGACGTAGCTGGACCAACCATGCAACGCCACCTAGCCCCTCTGTCTGTGGTCCACGGCAGACCAAGTCCACGGAGCCAACACTTGTGGACCGAGCCTAGTAAGAACACAGGCGGGCCACGTGGATGAACCACGAACAGACACGTGTCCGGGCCGAGCCAGCCCAACCCGGCCCAGATCCAGCCCTGCCCAGGCCCACCGAGGCCCGGTCGAGGCCCGGTCGGCGTTGACCGTTGACCTGGCCCCACCTGTCAGTGACCAGATCCGTGGGCCCCACCTGTCAGCCACTGACTGGGTCCCCATCAGTGTCTGACGTCAGCACTGCGACAGCCCCTGTGCCGCACGCCACGTGGCCCAATCAGAAGCCGCCACGTGTCAGCCTCTGGTTAATCCGTCTTTTTTCGTTTTTAGAAAATAGAATAAACTTCAGAAATTCATAACTTCTTCATACGAACTCCGAAAAATATGAACCAAGTATCCAAATTTTCATAAAAATGAGCTCTATGTCGTAGGCTTATGTATGAGTGCATTTGGAGTTATTGAATTTTATTACTTCTTTGTGTTAACTCTATAGGAGCTGCTAACGCGGCTACTATGTCTCATTTCAGAGGAGGAGCAGTTTGAGGAGGACGACTACGAGTATGAGGAGGAGCTTGGTGACGACTTTGCAGGTGCCACACCCCACCCAACCTCATAGATCCTATTACGCATGGCACAATATCTAGTCTACTAGTGCTATATTTATGAATGTTACCTGATGATAGGTTGCATGGTAGAACTGCTTGATGAGCCTTCACCTTGTCGCAACCTTACTCCTGCACACCCGCTGATAGGCTAGACGCAAGCTTATTTACTTATGATGCTTTACTTCTACTACGCTTATATCTGTGTGATGTGATGCGTGGTGAAGAGTATGGTTACATGATTAAGGCACATGGTGCCACCTTACTCGGGAAGAGTGCTGCGTGTGTTTTGGATGTGTGGTGAGGGTTGAGTCAATTGGATAGGATTCTACGATGAGCCATGAAGGCGAGTCTTGCAGGGGAATGTGTTCTGGGCATTCCCGTGTGAAGTGCTTGTGGCGGGAACATTGTGAGGTATATGGTGATCCCGGGGGTGAGAACCTTCGTGGAGCGAAGCCCCGGGTAGGAGGTGCTGTTGTAGCACGGACTGTGGTAGTCCCTAAGGGAAGATAATCCTGTCTGATCCCCCTAGGACCTGATATCTCTTGAGGATCGGAACCTTGGGACTTACATGCTCACCACTCGCTCTTGTATGGGCAGGAGACAGATGTCTGACTAGCTAGGGCAGTGTCACTACTACTAGGTTGTTAGCAGATAGTGTCGGGAGGTACGGGCATGGAGACCCACACCCTCCTTAGACAGCATAGTGACCATGAGGGCCCGGTACTATGTCTCACAGTCTCAGTGTGCCGGTGGTACCTATCCGGGATGTCCCAGTACTGAGTGGTAGGGTGGCATCGCATCGGTTAGAAAGCAGCCAGAATCATCTTAGGCGGGGCACCGCCGATGATAGTGATCTTGTGGTTACGGGAGTACACGCTCTGCAGAGTTTATGAATCTATATATATAGTCTGCGAGCCACTGGTATGGCTTTTTCCTAAGACCCACGCTTCTCGGGAGTAGTGAGAGGAGTCCTTCTATTTCTCCCCTGGTGTTACCCTTCCGGCTGTGAGCCGCTGAGACAGGCTCCGAGAGGGAGTTGGACTTGTCGACTGAGTGCGAGAGGATGAGATGTGTGTGAGGGTGATGGAATGAGGTGGATATGTGGATGAGATGGGTTAAAACTTGATGAATCATATTATATAATATTGGTCACTGTTTGCATAGAAAACTACAGCCACATATTAGGTCGAATTAATTACATCCTTTGCATCCCACCAAATACTACATAGCAAAAGCAAAGCATAGGGTGGGAGATGTGGCCAGTACAAACCGTACTAAAAATTATTTGGCAGGTGAGCCCGACTACGACTAAGACGATGAGGAGGAGTAGACGTCTCGTTCCTACGCTCATGCTTCTTTTGGAGATTTATTGTACTTCCGCCTTCCGCAGCCGTTTCAGAGGCTGCTGCTACTCTGATGATTCCGCCAGTGAGACGGCAAACTATTTATGTAATTCCCCCTAATTGAACTCTTTTATTCGATGTATGGATCCTATATCGACTGCTGCGAGATATAAGATGGTTTGAGTCTTCAAACTATTATATTATCCTCCATTCCGTGCATTTTTCTTTCGTGAAAAATTGAGGATGTTTCACCTCTCACGCCTATAGATCACGTATCATAGAAACAAAACGGTATCACCATCACGTTCAAGCATCATATATATAGAGAGAGCTCTTGCAGGTCCAAATGTCCATGTCAGTTTCAAAATTGATGGTTATTTACTTATGCTAATACCATGTCCTATCAACATCATCAAATATTTATTTTTCCAGTATTTTAATGCATGGGTACATGGATAGTAGGTTCCTTTACTTAACCATCTCGGTCTTACATAATTAAAATATTTATATTCAATGCCCATACTCATACCTAAAAGGTTTGAAGTTCATATACAATCACGCATCGCATGATGACCAAAACCAGGTAAGCGCCGCTCCTGGTTTCTAGGAGTTTTCTAGTGTTTCATTACCACTTTATATTGCCAGGTACAGACCTCCTGTGATTCCTTTAGCCATCTTATTAAAACCATGGACTTTTACTTGTTTTCTTGATGCTGTTTGCGTGATATAATGTCCCACTGTCTGAAAACTAGCGCAAAGCTAGTACTAAGTATTGCCATACTTGATCAATAATTTAATGAAGTTAATAGATTATTACCAAGTTACAATACATTTGCAGTACTTCTGTACCTTGCTCACAGTTGCCTGCATCATTAAGACCTGGATTCAGGATAACTCAGGCAATAATTGGCGGCCTGCCTTCCTACTTTAGGGCATTTGGCTGCATCGATATGAGACTGAAAGCATGGAGTTCGATGCAAATGCAATGAATCATCCATTGATCAACTTTGGAGTTTTTTAGAAAAGGAAATATATTAAATCCCAGCCTCCTTTTCCTTATTACATCAACTCAAAAAAAAAAAAGACAACCACCACCAACTCTAAACCATGACACTCTCCACCAGCCCCAACAAAAAAATTCAACCACGCACACCACAGCTTACAAAACCTAGCTCCCTCATCCAAGGTAGAAGTGCCACACTGTGTTCTAGCTGCCAATTAGAACGTCTCTTTTGCGCCAGAAACAGCCGCCGCAAAGCTGGACCACCCAAAGCCTCACGAAGCAGATCACCTCGGCAACACAAATCTGCTGGCCACGCCTCCAAGTTGGCCTCATCGCCAAATCTGAGGAATCCTCCCACACCAGTCTTCTCACCGACTTCATGGTCGCAACTCTAGTACGGTCTCCTAGACCGCCACCCTCCAATGCCAACCAGGTGCGAGGTCCTTCAATGCCACCCTCCAATCATAGAGTTCACATCATTCTCCTGACAGCCTTCCTTTGATGTCGACACCTAACACTCGAATCCTCAGCTATACCTCCACAACAGTCATTGCTACAGCCGCTGCAAAGCACGCTGAGAGCCAGCTGCACGCGGTGCCTCCGCTGGCACGCTCCTGCCGCACCAACACACCGTAGCGAACACCTTCTGCTTGAACGGCGCACCGAATCCATCTGCCTGGGCATCAGGTTGGCCGCCGGGACACTAGACCCGGCAACCTCTGCTGCCACAGCCAGAGGAAGGACGGCGGTGGAGATTCTATGTCGACTTCCTGCGCCAACCCGCCGCCGGATCCATCCACAAGACCGGCTTAGGCGGCCCTCACCTAGGCCACCAGCTGTGGCTGCCTCCCCGGCCAGCACCCATGCCGCCGCGGGCAGGCCACGTGGCCTTCCCGTCAGCCCGCTTTGGGGGCAGTCTGGTGGGAGAGGGAGGGGAAAGGTTGAAGCGGCGCTAGGCAAGTCGCGGCCTGAGTCACCCGGCGTGGGAGGTAACGTGGGGGCTTCTTCGATGCGATCTCGTCGATCAACTTTGGTATACAGATACAATATAATGTCTAGGAAAAGTCCACAAATGAATATATTAGAACTATCTAACTATTAGTATTTGCTGCCATCTGCATACGGTAAGGAGTCAATGGAGTTGTACACCTGGACGCATATGATGTATCACGTCACGCAAAACATACAGTCAGGCATGGTCGCATGGAGCACTGAGCCATGCACTGATAACAGGAACAATCCTTAGACAGATTATTCTGTTTTTTCAATAGGAATGGAGAATTATATTGAGGGCCCCTTTGGAACACAGGATCAGAAAACGATATGAATTGGAGAAACAAGGGAACAGGATAGGAATGAAGAATATAGGAATTTTGTTGAAAATGTTATTTTTATGACTGTAGTAAAAAGACATACGTGTAAGTTTAATCAGAGTGTTAACATGCCCTTCGAGCCTATGAAATTAAATTAATTCAGAAAGCAAATGACCAAATAAAATAATAGAAATAAATAAACAATTCCTAACACTATGTTCTCTTGTGCCTCTCCGCCCCTCCCCATGGCGTGAGCAGGACATGAACACAAGGGCAGTGCCAACCTCCCTTCTACTCAGAGACACACAGGGCGAGTACAACCGGCAAGGGTGGCTACAGCAGCTTGAGAGTCATGTTTTAGGGGCAGCAGATTCGGACTGCAGCGCGCGAGTCTAGCATTTCGGGGGCGCGGACTTGTTTTCGGAGATCGCCGCAGCGTCCCCGACGGTACAGGTCCCTCCCGTGTCGGTTTGCTGCACACATGTGAGGGAAGGGTGTAGCGTTCCTGACGGAGGCTGCCAACCGAGGGGAATGCTCCAGGCCGACACGAAGGAACTAGACTGGGGTAGTGGTGCTGGCGCAAGAAGATCTGCTCTCCTCTCCTTCTTCCCTCACAAGCGCCGTCGCTGGAGTGGCTGAGCACAAGAAGATGAGCATGGTGTTCTTGTTCTTGTCCACGATTCGGCCAGACAGCCAGTGATTTGCCTCAGCACCGATGGCAGAACGGGTGAGTATAGAAAGCCTACTGTTCTTCATCTCCAGTGGGCTTAATGCACATTAACTGCAGTGGTCATCATTATGTCTTACACACCCGCACATGCTCAACATTGTTGATGGTATATCCAAATTCCTAGAAACAAAGCCATGCAAATGCGCATAGACTATGGTAGGTATATATCATCCTTCAGTTCATTCAAGTATGATAGATATAGAGAGAGCTCAAAATGTCTTCGTAAGTTTCAAAATTGTTGGCAGTATTTGTTTTCTGGCATTTCAATGGGCATGTGGCTAGTAGTGTCCATCCTTTTTAATATCTGTTGTTTCCAGCACATATAAGCACATTCGTCTTTCGTGTGTTCCTTTGCTTTTATGATTATGCATGGCTCCCAATGCTAGTTCCATAAGCAGGTTGTTCAAATTTCTGCTGGTTTCAATGTCATTTGGCAGAGCACATGTCCCTGTGCAGAAAGGACAAAAATCAAAAAAAAAATCGAAAATTGAAAAAAAATCCCCAGGATATGATGATTGTAATCAAATCGATTATAAGTGGTCTCAGACAAGGCCTGATTAAGACCATGGAGTGATGCATCGCACTATGCGATATAAGTGGTCTCAGACAAGGCCTAATTAAGACCATGGTGTGATGCATCGCACTATGCGAAAACTGGTACAAAGATATTAGGTACATACCCTTTTTGAAAGGATATATCAGGTACATAGTCGATCAACTTAATTAAGTCATTAGATTGCACAGTACTTCTGGAGTTAGCTAGAGAGGACGAAGAAAAAGAGGATGGTGGAACCAGTGGAGATGATTGGCCGAAATGAGACGTTACCAACAAAACACATTAGTATTAGAAGGAAAGGAAGAAGGATGAACCACAGAGATCAAATGTCATGTTTGAGGCAATAAGCTTTGGTGGAATCGACCAAAATGCATGAACCATTCAAGGAGGAGGTGCCATATTCAAGGCATCCACAAGAAGCTGCTACTGCAATACAGTACTCGGCACCTGACGAGGTGTCTAGGCGCCTTGATAAGGACATGGGTGCAGGACGAAGGGCGCTGTACCTGTTCGGGCCGATTGTGCGTGTGGCCACACCTGAACCATGCCCAACCACGAGTACCACACAAGGACAGCAAACCACCCTAGCTACCATGATCCATGACGAATTTGAGTTGTAGTGGTGTGCATTCTAGTTCCAATTGCAAGCTCTCAAGCAAGTCGCTACAAACAGTGAAGTGGCCCCTGCCGTGTCACTCTGCATGCATGAGCACCTAGGAGGATAATCGTCTCTCAGTGGCCATGGACTCATGCATTGTCCATCTGATTCGTAGTGACATGGCAGGCACCAATGACCAGGTGCCCAGCGGAGCTGATAGTGGCACAGCATCACATACCATCTCTCGAAGCTTGAAGAGCACAAAGCAGTGGTTGTGGCAGCAGGATAACATATTCGTGATGCTTCTCACGCTCAACAATGCTGATTTGTATATCCTATATAGAAAACTATACATGCATCGAGATGTGGTATAGGTAATATATGTATCATCATCCAATTCAAGTATATGGCGATATATATAGAAAGGTAGCTCCTGGAGCTCGAAATGTCCTCATGAGTTTTGAAATTGTTGGTACTTTACCTATGTTAATTAGACCTTGTCCTATGAACATCATTCAATACTTCTTTATCTCCTATTTTAATGAGCACATGGCTAGTAGGGTCCTTTTACTTTAACCTTCAGTTCTTTCCAGTACATATGTGTACTAGTCGTTTTCTAAGAAGAGTAATTTTGTACTTTTGCATGTCTCCCAATGCTGGTTCTATCAGCAACTTGTACGAACATCTCCAACTGTTTCTAATGTCAATTGCAGAGCACATGTCCCGTTTTAGAAAGGACAAATACCAGTACCATCGTATTTCTATGGCCTCGCTCGTTAGCAGCTCCTGCACCGGCTTCTCCTCCAGCTCCATGTATAGAGTGGACAGGACCACACCAAATTTTCACACGCGAAGGAGTGTTTCTGGCTGGCAAAGCACGGAGCTGGAAATACATTTTAACCATATCCATGATACATATCATCTCTTCATGCCTTCGTGGACCTTTTCCAGCTTGAGTCCTTATGTTTAGTAAAATTGATTTCTTTTCATGATATTCCACAAAGCATCACCCATCAAATTTAACTTATCATTAGATAGTGACGCACCACTGCCGATGGGCATAGGACGTGTCATTTTAGTGAGTTAATTACTGTCTGTTAGTATGAAGCTTTTCGATGCAGCAGTTTGTACAAAAATAGACAATCATAAACTTGAAATCTAGTGTTTGCACGTCATGCAAAAAAAATAAGTACTCAACAGATGTCTAGCCGCACTATTCGCACAGGTAATCTTGCTAGTTAACTAACATTGGAAAGCAAAACTGAAAAAGAAACTGAACATGGAAAGGAACAGCAAAATAAATTAACAGAAGGAACTTAAAATTCATGTGCAATCCTTGTTTGATGTATTGATGGTGTAGCAGTTAAAAATAATCTCCCGCAGCGGTGGTTGGCACAAAATATGGTTTCCGCTTACAGTTAATACACCATGCATGGAAAGCATATACAAATGAATGATGGGATAGATGACAACAAAGGGATGTCATTACAAGATAGCTACATCATATGGGCCGAATAAACTGAAGACCCACCGTGGGCTCAACGATCCTTCTGACCAGGCTGAAGGACTGCAAGGAAGAACCCATAGTCTGTAGTGTCGATGTCCTGGCATGATAGGACTCTATTCTTCAACCAAGCATGTCAGAGTCTGCTGGTTTGGCAGAAGGGCTGGGACTGGGAGAAGGAATTGATGATCAGGCAGAAGGACTGTTACGAACCCATCCATTCCTTCGTCAGCATCTTGGGATGAGTGGTCTCTGTTCTTCATCCAAGTGGGTATCCACTGTTTTTGGCAGAAGGGCTTGAAGAAGGTCTCCATTTGTCATAGGATGCAATGTACATCTGAAGATTATCGGCTATGGGGGTCGGTTTGTACGATCCTGCTAAACCCAGAGAAGCATTTGAATTGTGGTGGTTTCTGTCTAGTCCCCATTGCAAGCACTAGGTGGCTCCGAACACTACAGCTACCAGTGTGCGCCCGCCCATGATTTGCCATGTGTGCACGCTTATGAGGATAGTCGTCTGCTAGTGGCCTTCTTGACCTCATGCCACTGCACTCTCACTCGTAGTGACATGACAGGAACACATGACAATCTAGATAAGATGGTAGTGTCACAGCTTCAAGAACTAGTCACCCTAAGAATTAATGTCTCTGCAAGCTGGAACGGCACAAAGCCGTGGACATGGCAAGAGGATAACCTATTCCTGATGCCTCTCATGCTCAGCAAAGCTGATTTTTACATCCCAGAAATAAAATAATATGTGCAATGACATGTAGGTAATATATGTATCATCATCGAATTCGAGTATGACGATATATATAGAAAGAGAGCTCCTGGAGTTTGTAATAATATCCTCTTGGGATTTGAAATTGTTGGTTCTTTACTTATGTTAATTAGACCTTGTCCTATCAAAACATCATTCAATACTTCTTTATCTTCTCCATTTGATGAGCACATGGCTACTAGGGCCCTTTTATTTAACCTTCTGCTCATTCCAGTACATGTATGTACTAGTGACATGATATGCACCAATGACCGGCTGGCCATGCTGGTTGAGCTTCATGGTCCATCTCCCCGAGTGGAAACGGCACAAAACTGTGGACGTGGCAGGAGGATAACCTATTCCTGATGCCTCTCAGGCTCAGCATTGCTGATTTGTATATCCTGGAAAGAAAACTATACATGTGTCCCCATGTAGCTAGCATAGGTAATATATGTGTCATCGTCCAATTCAATATGAGACGATATATATAGAGAGGGAGCTCCTGGAGCTCGAAATGTCTTCGAAAATGTTGGTTCTTAACTTAATTAGACCTTGTCTATCAACATCGTTCATTATTTATTTTCCATCATTTCAATGAGCACAAGGCTAGTAACGTCCTTTCTTTTTGACCTCTATTGTTTCCAGCACAGATATGTACTTGCCCTTTCCTAATAAGAACATGTGTCTTTAGTGTTCCTCTGTTTTTCTGATTATGCATGGCTCCTAATGCTGGTTTCATCAGCAGGTTGTACAAATTTCTGTGTTTCTATTGTTAGTTGGCAGAGCACATGTCCGTGTACAGAAGGAACAAACAGTAGTACCGTGGTATTTCTATATACGGTGCATTGTAAACATCACCTTCAAACAAAAAATGGTCTCACAGTGCTATGTTGGTTCCTATTCCATGCTTATCGTGATTGTGCATCGCAGTAGTAGTATAGAGCTCCAGTTTAAATTTTAGTATAGTTCCAGTTCAGAAGAAAAGCTCTGTCCTCTAGCTGAACAAACTACCTATATGTAACTTGCTCCCATATAGGAATCCAACCAAAAGGCCGTATGATACTGAAATACTGGCCTGATCACTCAACTGAGTTGGCAGCTGCCTAGTCGGCAAGAGCGAACAAAGTGCTGGTGAAAGAAGGAAGATTGTGAATTATTAAAGGGCATGCTTCGGTATTTGCCTGATACTGTACAGCCATGCCGAGCTACGAACTAGAATGAGCAGTGTGTTCGGATGTCTTGCTAACTGACCTTGATTTCTATGCTGGTAAACTTTTCTTTGATGCCTTGGGCGAGCCAAATTAGCTCTCCTAGGCTAGCATGTGCCTCATTCCTCGTGTCAGATGAGCTAGGCAAGGTGAGAGCAGCCTTGGCCACAACCAAGCACACTATAAGTATGCAGATCTATGTTGTGCAATGCAATGAAGCATGCATCGAAGACTGGAATCAACCACCTGATGACCATTATTCTTGTGGCACTACTACCGTAAAGAACTTCCACAGTGGACAGTTTTGGTTTCCCGCAGCGGGCAATTGCATCCACCATGAATGGAAGGTCACGGTAAATCATGGCACCATCGTGGCAGCGTCAGCGCCCGCTGCGGTAAATTGATTTACCGCAGCGGGCACCTAATGTTGCCCGCTATGTTAAACAATTTCAAAAATTAAAAAAAGCACACCGAGCCCGGTAGCCCACGCCGCTGGTGGCCCCAGCTCCAGCTCTCCACCACGCCGACCACCAGATCAGCCGCTGTAGCCGCTCCTCGCCGTAGCCCCTCCTCGCCGTCGTCGTTGTTGGATCCAGACACCCTCACCCTGATGTAGCCCGCAGTGAAGGCGTCGTCGGAGCCGCTCGATCCGCGGTGGTGGTCGGCCTCCTCTCCATTGTGGCTAGATCCGCGTCGGGGCCGCTCGATCCGCACGAGTGGATCTTGATCCGTGCCGGGAAGAACTCGATCCATGCTCGAGTGCTTGATTCGTGCAGGAAGAACTCGCCGCCGTCACCAGGAACCGCCCCAGGTTCAACCTGCGCGCGCCACAGCTGGATCCGCCATAGACCCGCCACCGGATGGATCCACCCAGTGGAGATGGGGAAGGAGGCACTCACACCATATCTGGCATCCCCGGCTGTGGATCTACAGAGAAAGGGATGAGTGAGGAAGAGAGGGAGACAGGATGAACGAGAGGATGACCGCAATGGAGCATAACTCATGCATGGACGCCACGGTGTTTCTCTGTGCCACCATCAACGCCACTGTGCTACCTGGCTATTTCTGGCCGGATAGAGGAGGAGCGCCATGCCTTCCTCACTCGTCATGGCTATTTCTGGCGCATGGTGCCATGCCTTCCTCACGCGAGAGAGCGGTTAAGAGAGAGAGAGAGAGAGAGAGAGAGAGAGAGAGAGAGATGTGAGGGAGGCTGAGGCTTGCGGCGAGAGAGAGCGAATGGCTGAGGGTGGAGATGCGAAGTCTCGCGTGGAGAGCGGCTGTGGTCGGGTGGGGAGCGGCTGTGGGTGGGGGATTGAAGAAACCCTAGGTTTATTTATATATGATGACCATAGTTGGGCCTTGCTTTGGGCCTAATGGGCTTCAGATTTTCCGTGGCAGGGTTCTAACGTTGCCCGCAACGGTAAATCAATTTACCGCAGCGGGCATCTTAAGACGCCCGCCACGGAAAATAGGTATTTTTCGTGACAGGTGTCTTATGATGTCCACTGCGGTAAATTGATTTACCGCTGTGGGCAACATTGCCCGTCACGGTAAAAAAATGCCCGCTGTGGTAAATCGTGGGATTTACCGCAGCGAGCAAAAAAAATGCCCGTCACGGAGGGCATTTTGCAACGCCATGAAAGTTCATTTCGGTAGTAGTGTGGTACTCAAATCATATACCAAACATATATGGTGATGGTGGTCTACGTGCAGTGGAAAATCCTGTGATGTTTAGTTTCTTGTTCTTTCTTTTGTAAACGTTTCTTGTCAGGCCACTTTACACATACCCCAATCCATGAAAATTGATATTCTAAGGGAGCTACATTGCATACTTGTGCATAAAATGCATGATTTGTACACTGTTTGATTTTGACTGTGCTTAAAAATGGTTTTCATGCCAAAATGATACTGTCGATGTCCAGAAATATATATTCTAGAAGATGAGTGCCTCATGCATTTTATGTAAAAAGACATTTAGTCGCACTCTCTCCACAGTAAAAGCTCATATAGTCCGAGCCATTAATAGGTATACATATCGAAGTCATTATTTTCTATATTTACTCCTAAGTAACAACAATCACCATTCACCATGGAAGCAAGATAGTATTACAGAAAATACGTACATGCCCAAACAAGACAGTGGCACCCAAAATTAGAAAAAATTCACATGCTGCTCAACTGCTGTATTGTTTCACCAGCGTAGTAGTGAGTGGCACTGTAGAGGACGGTAAGCCCACACGAACACCAAAGCAAATATCAAGAGCATCTCCAGCAACACAACATATGTGAGACTAACCATCCTATTTTAGGATAGGGGAGGGGGGGAAACTCACTCCAACTGCCCTCTTTTATTAGTTCTTCTATTTCGTTGGCCTGAACCATGCCTGACTACGAGTTCCGCGAGGAGAGCAAACAACCCCAGGTACCACAGTTCCAGGTAACATTCCAGTTGTGGATGGTTCCATTCTTGTTCCGATTGCAAACGCTGATGCCGTCGGCCACACAGATGACGCCCGTGCGTTGGCATCAAGAATAGAGGGCGCCTTGAGTGTCTCTTCGTCAGTTTGTGTGCATGCGCACCTAGGATGATAGTCATCACTCAGTGGCCACGTACTTATGCAGCTGCCCTCCCACTCGTAGTGACAAGACCTGCACTAATGACAAGCTGGCAGAGCTGATAGTGGCACAAATGTCTGGACGCTGCAGGAGGATAACGTATTCCTGATGCCTCTCACGCTCACCAATTCTGATTTGTATATCCTAGAAAGAAAACCATACATGCATCGAGAAGTAGGTAGCATATGTATCATCATCGAATTCAAGTATGACCATATTTATAGAAATAGATAGAGCTCCTGCAGCTCCGAATGTCCTCATGAGTTTCTAAACTATGTTAATTGACCTTGTCCTATCAATATCATTCAATACCTTTTTATGTCCTCCGTTTCAATGAGCACATGGCTACTAGGGTCCTTCCATTAACCTTCTGTTGGTCGCAGTATATGCGTGCTAGTCCGTTCAAAAGCAGATATGTTTTAAACGTTCTTCTTCTTATGTGATTATTCAAGGCTCCCTGCTGGTTATATCAGCAGGTTGTACAAGCATATGCTGCAGTTTGTAATGTCAATTGCAGAGCACATGTCCCTATTCAGAAACAACAAATACTAGTACCATGGTATGTCTATAACCCTCCCGTTTGGCGTGGCTCCTGCACCGACCTCCTCTCCAGTTCAATGAATGGAGTGAGCAAAGCCACAAGAAATGGTGTTTTGTCAATTACATCCATATTCAAACAGAAAACAGTCACTTAGTGCTACATGGGTCCCTCTTCCATTCTCTTTTCCCTCAGCACATATATGTTCTTTCTTCTAGAGCACTTGGGTCATGTTTAGAAGACACTACCGGAAACGCCATCTTTGTCGAGTGCCGAAATCTTTGCCGAGAGCCAAAACACGGGCACTCGGCGAAGAGGCTCTTTGCCGAGTGTCAATAACAGCACTCGGCAAAGAAAAGCACTCGGCAAAAGGGATCTTTGCCGAGGGCCAGGCTCTCGGCAAAAGGGATCTTTGCCGAGGGCCAGGCTCTCGGCAAAGAGGCGCACTCGGCAAAGTGGGGCCTGGACAAACGGCATCCGGTGCTGTCCCCTTTGCCGAGCGCCCTGCCGTTAGGCACTCGGCAAAGGAGCCACCTTTGCCGAGTGTCAAGGTGGCCAGCACTCGGCAAAGGTTTTTTTAATAAAATCTTTTTTATGTTTTTTTAATAAAATCCTTTGCCGAGTGCCACGTCGGCCAGCACTCGGCAAAGGCCTCTTTACCGAGTGCCGCCTAGGCCAGCACTCGGCAAAGGCCTCTTTGCCGAGTGCCGGCTCTGGCTCTCAGCAAAGAATAATTTTTTTGTTTTTTTGTTCTCATTTTTTTGTGGGGCCTTGATACAATAAATACATCACAACTTTAAATACTGGGACAATTTTGACTTTTTTTGCTATATTTCTTCAATTACTTTTGTTTCTTTAAATTTTTTCGACAACTCAAAATTTGAACTGCAGGTACATGAAATAATAGAATTTGGTCATTCAAAAGATTGTATTCATAATATTCGGAGTATGTTGAGGCCGTATCCAGGACCTCGCATGAAGTTACGACCATGTTAACGTCGTAACATGACGAGTTACGTGCGGGAAAAGTGTTTTTAAATTATATAAAATCCAAACGAAGTCCGAAAATGACGAAACTTGTCGAGGTGTGTTGTCATCGCATGTGGAGGCTGTGGTAAAAAACTGAGAAAGTTTTAAGCAAGTTGTGACATCGCGTGCCTAAAACCCACGCATCTCCATATGTGATCACATGTAGAGATGTCTAGGTTGTAGACATCCGACGTCTCAACTTACTTTGAACATTCTCAAATTTTTATCATAGCCTCGACATGCGATGACAACACACCTCGAAAAATTTTGTCATTTTCGGACTTTGTTTGGATTTTATATATTTATAAACACTTCTACCACACCTGGATGGTCGTTTTTCGTGGACAAGGCGTGTAAAAGTTTCGGTGAGTTTATGGACACGGCCTCAAAATACACTCTCCAACGTGAATACCATTTTTTGAATGGCTACATCTCATTATTTTATGCACCAGCAGTTCAAACTTGGATTATCGTGAAAAATTCAAGTAAATAAAATAAATGAACAAAATATAGCAAAATATTATAAAAAGGACCCAAATTTGAACATGTGCTTCAATACAATATACTTGGGCTACAGAAAAAGTTTGAATTCAAAATTCAAAAAAATCAAATCTTTGCCGAGTGCCATAGTTGACAGTCGGCAAAGAGGCTCTTTGCCGAGTGCCGCCAATGTGGCACTCGGCAAAGGTGACACACTTTGTCGAGTGCCTTCTACGTGGCACTCGGCAAAGTGCCCTCTTTGCCGAGTGCCGCCGACGTGACACTCGGTAAATGTGACAGTTAAAATCACCACCCACCTACCCGCATCTTATCCCCGTGCACCCCCGCGCCCCCCCCCGACGCCCGCCCCGCCGCTGGCCGCCGCCCGGCGCCGGCCACCCTCCTCCCCGCGCCGCCGCCCCCGCCCCCCCGGCGCGGGAGGCCCTCCCGCCCGGCC
>CM041636.1:7120298-7172645 GCA_023333625.1 Bothriochloa decipiens | reverse complement strand
CGGCCACCGGCCCACCGCCCGCCCTGGACAGGAAAGGGAAGGGAAGGAGGGAAGGGAAGGGAGAAGGAGGAAGGAGGAAAAGAAGAAGAGGAGGAAGGAGAGGGAGAAGGAGAAGAGGAAGGGGAGGAGAAGAAGGGAGGAGAGGAGGAGGAGGAGGGAAGAGGAGGAGAAGGAGAAGAGGAAGGGGAGGAGAAGAGGAAGGAGAGGAGAAGGGAGGGGAGGAGGAGAAGGGAGGAGAGGAGGAGGGAAGAGAAGGAGAAGGAGAAGAGGAAGGGGAGGAGAAGAAGGGAGGGGAGGAGGAGGAGGAGGAAAGAGGTTCGCCAGCCTTCACCCCGCCATCTTCTCTGTGTCGTATCCCCGTCAACGCACGTGTCGTGACTAGGTATATCACCCTTCTCTGCTTGTCGGCCTTCATGCCGCTCTAGTCATCGGCCTGCGTGCCATTGTGATTGTCGGCCTTCGTGCTGTTGTTTGTGGATGTTGGCCTTCGTGCCGTTTTTTTGCAGTTTATCGAGACCTCCCCGTGTAGTTGTCGGCCATCATGCCGTGTAGTTGTCGGCCATCGTTCCTGACATGTATCTGTGGTTGTTGGCCATCGTGCCGTCTTTTCTTGCAGGTTTGGTAACCTCCCTGTACAAGGGAGGTGCTGCCGAAATTTTCTTATAGGTTTGGTAACCTCCCCGTACAGTGATGAATTGAAACAGGTGGGCCGTGGCTTCTCCCGTAGGGTGAAGTCATTCACCGTTTATGATGTGAATGGCTATCGCTTTCGCATGAGAAGGCACGAGGAGAGTCGACCCAACCTAAAAACCATGTGCAGCGGAGTTCGTATGGCCGGCACGGATCAGAAGGACTACTACGGCATAGTCGAAGAGATATACGAGCTCAACTTTAAGGGTGCTGAGACTTTCAAGCCGGTGGTATTCAAATGCCATTGGTTCGATCCTGATGTCATGAGGCAAGACCTTACGACAGGGCAAGTCGAGATTCGACAGGACTCCAGCTATAAAGGAGACAATGTCTACATTGTGGCCAACCGAGACGCCACGCAAGTTTATTACCTCCCATGGGCGTGCCAAAAAGACGAGAAGCTTACGGGTTGGAGCCTTGTGCATTTGGTGTCGCCGCGCGGCAAACCGGCTCTCCCAAACTACGATGATTACGACTTTGACCCAAACCAAGATCAGTTCTATCAACCTGAGGGGCTAGAAGGTACTTTGGAGATAGACATTGGTTCGCTCATGGGCATGGAAGTAGACAACGAAATCGATGAGGACGAGGGTGAGGAGGTGCTGGATGCCAAGGACTTAAGAATGCTTGAGCGATGGCAGATGCAGCGCGATGGAGTTGTCCAGGAGGATGAACATGATGATGACTATGGAGGTGATGAGGATGATGATGACAGTGATGACTTAAGAGAGCTCGACAATATTGATAGTGATGACGACGATAGTGATAGTGATGACGAGTCCACGCCCGCCATATTGCCGTTCGCGGAGATAATTACGAGGCCATGTAATACTATATTGTTATTATTATGTTCCTTTACAAGTACTTGTCATTTATTTATGCTAACTCTTTTGTTCTTTGTCATTGCAGGCACTCGGCAAAATGCCAGGCGGACGGCGGCAGCGGCCGCATCGAGCCATACGCTTGGCGTACCAGGTCCCCCCGCAGGAGACCGCCAACGACGACGAGGAGGAGGAGGAGGTGTTGGCAGGTGGGTCGTCCAGTAGGGGGTCGCAACCCCGCAGCGGACGTCGCCAGGTGACGAGGAGGCTGCCGTGCTTGTCCTCGCACGAGGGGATGACGACGGGTGACAAGGACGATGACGATGACGACGACGAAGCCAACGACGACGACGCCGTGCCTACACCAGGCCAGATGGCTTCGACTTCGTCAGGCGTGGCCAAGGTGTACTCGCGCGGGCCCACGCAGCTTCCTAGGGTGCGTCCGCAATTCAACAGAGGCCCGGTGATTACACCCATGGGCCAGACGTAAGTAACCATTATTGATTTCACTACTTGTTCATATGACATGTTGAAAATCGAACTGCAGACTAACAATTGTTCTTAATTACTAATGTAGTACCTGGGCGTTTGTGAGCGGAGAAGGTGAATCACGCCATATCAATGGCATCCAGGGCCTCCTGATTAAGGAGTACTAACCTGGCCTTGTCAACGTGGACGGCGAGTTGAAGGTGCCCACGAGGTGGGCTCACTTCTACCTCATCAACGTGGGTGGCGAGACCCTCACGGCAAAGATAAAGAGGGAGTTTTGGGTGAGTCTTTCATCGCACCGCATTGCTAAATAGTACGCATTCGTCGGACTTCTTAAAACAATGCAATGCTACATGATGTGTCTGTGTGCAGGACTTCTTCACGTGCGAGGAGGGTAAAGCGGACCAGGCGGCACGAGTGCAGGAGGCGGTCTGCAAAGATCATCTGAAGGAACTGTACCATGAGGCGCGCATACAGGCCATCCGCGACTACTACGCTGACGTGCATGCAGAGTCCATCAAGAAGCCCGAAATCCGCTAGATCTTGAACTCGAGGGAGACCGACCTCACCTTCGCTCAATACATGCATGTAATTAAGTAGGAAAACATTCATTCAGACTCCTTCAGTGAAACATTACACTAATCTTCTCGCATGTCAAATACTTGATGTCATGCAGTTCTGTCCGGGGTGGTGCGACAACCACAGGGACTGCTGGGAGGAGATTGTGCGCATGTGGCAAACGAACGAGGCGTACGCGAGGCGCAACGACCGTCGGGGCCGCCGCCTGCAGATGCGAGGGGTGCCACACCACCAAGGGAGCTAGCCCCTCCCAACGTACATGAGAAGATGGGTATGCGTCCGTTCATGTCTTTTTTG
Organism: Bothriochloa decipiens; assembly: GCA_023333625.1. Classification (NCBI taxonomy): domain Eukaryota; kingdom Viridiplantae; phylum Streptophyta; class Magnoliopsida; order Poales; family Poaceae; genus Bothriochloa; species Bothriochloa decipiens. The sequence goes on along the minus strand of CM041636.1, from coordinate 7,169,769 downwards.
TAGCCCTCAATTGTCATTACTTGTAACCATGTTTCTGTTTTCAATGCAGACACAGGCGCATGGTGGGCAGGAAATCAACCAGTTCACCGGGTAGCTCCTCTCCCACAAGGGCAAGGCGACAGCGCCGGACAACGTCTACAACCCAGAGGACAGGCCCGAGGCGTACAGCAACCCCACCGCCTACGAGAAGGCTACCGAGTACACCGCCGAGGCTCGCCAGCGCTACCGGGAGACGTTCGACCCCACCGCCGAGCCCCTAGACACAGACCTCCTGCAAAGGATGGGACCAGGGAAGCAGGACGGCCGGTACTACATGGCCCACAGCGCCGTCGACCCGTCGGATGCTCCCACGCTGAGCCAGGTTCGATCCAGGCCCACGAGCTCCACCGACATCCCCATAGCGTCTCGGCAGCCGAGCATGTCGCAGTTCTAGGTAAGTGTGGTTTCGTTCGTCGTTCACTCGTTTCACACCTATACTTACAATCAACACTGCGGATGTAATATTGCAGGCCCAGGTGCAGGAGCAGATGGCGCAGATGCAGGCGCAACAGATGGCTTACCAGCAGCACCTGACAGCCAGGCAGCAGCACTACAATAGTCAAATGCAGGGCTTTGCCGGCTACTTCCAATCTTTGCAGATCCCCGGGCCGCCTCCATCGCCTGAATTATTCGCTCCACTGCCTCCTCCACTGTCTTTTCCTGTGCCTGCTCCTGTCACTCCTGCTGGGACCCCGATGAGTACATTGACTCTTGCTTTAGCTTGTGCATCCATCCTACAGATACTAATGACATCACTTGGCCTTTAACTTGTGCAGGTACAGTCGGCGGGTTCGAACCTGTCTCCTAGAGGTGCCGGCCCTCAGATGATGCCGTATCCACCTCCGGGTGGCCCTTCTCCACCGTATCCACCTCCGCGTGGCCCTCCTACACCTTACTCGTGGCCGGTGGGCGGAGGGCGGCCGTACTGGTCGGTGCCGCGTGATCCAGGGTGGGTTCCATGGGAAAACCCTGGGGGCTCTGGGGACGGACAACCTGGTGGTTCCGGAAACGGCGCGACGAGCTAGGTACTTGTCGCTTGTCTTATGCTCCTGCACTTCAGTATCGTCGAAGTCTCTGTCATGTATTTCTTCTCTTCGTGATGGATCTAGACTTGTTGTGTTGAACTTCATGTGATGGACCTCGACTTGTGGTGTTCGACTCGTTGCGTTGAGCTTCATGGTTGTAATGGACTTGTGGTGGTGATAAGAGATGCTATTGTGAGATATATATGTGTTATTGTGATATATATGGTGACGGTGGTGATAAATGTGATGAAATTATGATATAAATGGTGCTACTTGTGGTCCTGGTGAAATTATGATATAAATTATGATTTTGCAATGTTTGGATGCAAGAAAACAGAAAAAAAGGAAAAAAATTTCCCAGCTTTGCCGAGTGCTAACACTCGGCAAAGATGGGGAATCTGGCCACAAAATCCCTAGCTTTGCCGAGTGTCAGCGTGGCACTCGGCAAAGGGGTCATGCCTTTGCCGAGTGTCAGCACTCGGCAAAGAATTTTTGTAAAAAAAAAAATTTCTTTACCGAGTGCCGAGCTGGCACTCGGCAAAGAAATTTTCAAAAAAAAATAATTTTTTTCTTTGCCGAGTGCCTCGCCGTCAGCACTCGGCAAAGCCAGCCGTCAGGCTGACGGCGCCACGTGGCTTTGCCGAGTGCTGACGTGGCACTCGGCAAAGCCTTTGCCGACTGCATGCCACGTGGCACTCGGCAAAGCCGCCTTCGCCGACGTTTTCTTTGCCGACAGCCCTTTGCCGACTGCCATGTGGAATTGCAGTCGGCAAAGCCTTTGCCGACTGCTATTCTGCCTTTGCCGAGTGCGCATTGCAGTCGGCAAAGAGAGCGAACCTTGTAGTGAGAGGGGTTGCTCTAGGAATTTGTAGCATTTGCTCATCTTTGTTACTATGTATAGCCTGTTGTAGGAGGGGTGATTGCTTTAGGGATTTGTATGATCATCTACTTCAAATTGATTGTGAATTGCTTTTCGGACCATATGCATTACTTTATGAGATGTAATTTGTTACCTTGATCAGGTCCAGCATATATGTTACTCGTGAGATTCAGTGTTGTTCATCATCTCATCAAATCATTGGATCGAAAATGTTAGTTACACGCTCACCATATATGAAGTTGACTGTAGTAATTATTTTGCTAAAAGGATTTGAAGCCTTTTGAAAAAAAAAACTATTATGTTGCCTTCCATACTTATGCTTCAAACATGTCAGACGCTAGCCTCCATCTACATACTTGCCACGGTGCATACATGAGATTGCTTCTTCCTAGTTTTGGTATTGTTCTCTATTTTCTCTGATTCTTTCTAAAACATTTATAGTGCCAGTCCAGTTTACATATTCTGTCCAGAAAAAAAAAACAATTTATAGGGAAACTACGTTGTCTACTCGTGTCTAGAAATGTTGATTTCTAGAGGCCATTTGATTTAATCCATGCTTGAAAATGGTTTACATAATAATGGTTTATCAAGGATACTTGCCAAAATGGTACCGGCAATGAGCTCAAAATATATTCCAGACAATGAGTGCCTCATGCAGTTTATGTTTTCAGGGTGACATTAAGTCACTCTTCTGGCTTCAACCATACCAACAGTACAATGGCAATTAGTCTCTCACTCACCTTTTGAAAAAACATGGTAAGGACTAATTAAGGACATCTCAAGCTCATAGTCATAGCAAATAATCGGTTCACAATCACACATAAAAGACATTAGTGTCTCCCGTAGAGCTTCAGATTGATGCCGGTGGCCATAATTTCAGTGGTGTAGTGGTGTGCAGTTAGGCTTTTTTTTTTCTGGTTTGGAAGTTGTGACATCTTCGTGGGCTAGTAGTGATCAGTCATGGTTATGGGCGGCCGGCCAGTCTGGTGCTTGAGTTGTTGTGGCATGCCACGCATTGTTTTCTTGTTTTTCTTCTAGTTCTTTTATTAATGACAAGGTTATGGTCTCCTCGAGAGATGTAATCTTGTTTTTTTTCTAGCCTTTTCAACAGAAACACACACTTTGGATACTATTCCTTTTAAAACAGTAAATGATACAGACTTCAAGTTCCTTGTTCTTGCCCTCTCCACCTCTTGGGCTCCTGCATAGTCGGTATGGCTGGCCTGGGACCAATCACAACGTCACGAACCATAAGCATCTGGTGTCAGCCGTGTGTGATGGTCCACGAACACCGAGAGTCTGAGCAAAACTACTCCCAAGTCATGCCTTATCTCATGGTGCCAACTACTGCTCATGGTTCAGGGATAACAGGCACCAACTATCGTCTAGCTGCTACAGGGAAACTACAAGCTGCCCCTGCAAGCTGGAACAGAACAAAGGCATGGACGCGGTAGGAGGATAAACTATTCCTAATTCCTCGCATGCCTGCAATGTTGATTGTGTATTCTAGAAAGAAAACCATACACAGGCAAGTAGGTGTCATCATCCTGTTCAAGCACCATATATAGAGTGTAATACCAAAAAAAAAGAAAGATAGGGAAGGCCTGCTAAAGGCCCAGTCAGCCACCCTCTCCTTCACTCATGCCCCCTCCTTCCTCCTGAATGCCCCTCCCTCTTCCTCACGTTCTTCCTCTCTCCCTTCTCCTCCCATGGCTGCCTACCTTTGAAACCAAGCTCTGCAGCGCCAAATCCTTGGGGAAGAGTGGCAAAACGGATCGAGGAGAGCAAGAGGAACAAGAGGAGGTGCATCTTCGAGGTGGAATGGCCCTTCCCCCTCTCTTTCCGCTGCCCTAGGGTTTGGGGAAGACCAAAGTGAGTTGGATTTGCACCTTCCCTGCTCTAATTAGGAGTCATGATGATGTTTGTCCATGGGATTAAGTGGATCAGTGGGAGGAGAAATCGTTTGCTTGTTTGCCCTTGAGTTTCAGACCTTCAATTTCTGCAGCTTTCCTTGCGGGCGTGATTTGGTCAACTTAGGTGCTGTATTAAAACTTTTGGTGAACTACAAAGTTGTAGAGGACTCCTTTACCTAGCAGCTGGTTAAATTTCATGATTTTAGCCCATGTGATTTGAGAGATATGGATTTTAGAAGCTAGCTGCTATTTTCTGACAAAAATCTAGGCAGAGTTGGATCTATAAGGGTTTCAGAAACTTTAGAGGCACAGTTAGGCTTGCTAACTATGAGAATCTTGTAGTGACTTTTATAAGCTTTCTATATTGTATTTAATTGCAATTTTTGGTGGAGTAGGACTCCAGTTATGGCTGGTTTATTATGACTATTTACATTGCTTGGCAGATTGAGTAGGCCTGTTCATTGGTGTTTTCCTTATGGTAAATGGTTGAATTAGATCTTCCAACTATGGAGACTTTTGTAGAGGGATAAAATTTCTTCCAGACTGCAAAATTATATAATTTTTGGCTGCATAACTTGGGAGATATGTGTTTTTATATGTTGATGGTTGAGCTGTTAGGCAGATTAGGAAGAGCTATTTTGTATTACATTTTAGGCAACCTTAGAGGCCTCACAAAATTTCAGTTTTGCTACCAAAATTTTAGCATATTCTCTGTAGTTTGTAAATATCTATTTATTTGGCACCTAATCTGTTGTATAAAAATAGATACATAAAAGATAAGCATTGCTGCTCTTCATCACTGGTGGTGACAAGGAATTTAGTTTGTCCAGTCTTATTTATATTGGGTCTTGGATATATGAGCACTCTATATTTCTATAGGAGAACGCCATTTATGTTTGTTGTGCTGATTTACATAAGTGGTTTAGCAGGTCATGTTGCTACGAGGCTTGTACGTCTACATGGTCGGTAAAGGCAAGTGAACGTAGCTGTTGCATTGCTATAACTTTAACATGTAATTTTTACTGCCTTCACTTATATATTGCAGCACATACTCATATTGCAGCACACATACTCATATGTGATAATCTGAACAGTTAGATATGTCTTTCATAATTATTGGAAGAGGGATGAATATGATATTGCTAACTAACATAGCTATGTGGTCGGTATTTTCCTTTCTACTTTAACATGGATTCATAGATAAATAAAGTGTTCTATAGATGATGGTTTAAGATTATGTGAGGTTGATAGATTTTTGCACACATGGCATAGGCTTGGTTATCTAACTTATGACATGTTCTTTTACTCTAATTGAGGTCCATAGAATCCTTAGTGGCATAATAACTAATGGGTTTGTTACAGAGGTATGTTAATCTTGGTGTATGAAAGCCTTTGTAGCATTTACGCTGCTTTATGACACTTGGTTGCTATCATGTTTAAGAAAAAGGAGGTTGCGTTTGTGAGTAATGATAGGATTAATCTTCTATAAGTCTTTGGGGTGATGTATTTTGACATAAGAACTGAATTTCGGGTGTCCCTTTATTTGTAAAGGGTCCATTGTGATTTGATACACATGTGGGAGGTTTAGATTATGAATTGGTGTCTTTCTTTATATCAAGATTTGTTAATGGCTACAAGATACCCTAATTTATTAAAAGGAAGAGAGTATATATATATATATATATCTCACTATATCAATAACTAGCTTACTAATGGTTGGCATATGTGAGGTTCTATCATTTCATCCTATTTGATACTACTCAGGTTGAAGGAGCTCTATATGTATATCTCTCTATTGAAAATCATGTCTTATTCTCCTTTTCAGCAGGAGGTATGTGGTATTTGGATCTTTGAGATGGTATTTACCTTGAGGCATTAAATCACATTGCATTGCATCATATGCATTCAATGGCATATGGAGTTATGCTGCTGCTAAGCAGCGACCGTACCGGTACAGCATCGTTTATTGGGCATAACGATGCGGCTTTATACCTTGTTGGGTATGAAGGCAGGAGACATGGCATTTGCATTGCATATGCATTATGAATTTGGATTATGGCATATTGGCATTTGGAGTTATGTCGCCGCTTAATAGCCGCGACCGTACCGGTACAGCATCGTCATAATGATGCAGCTTCATACCTTGTTGGATATGAAGGCAGGAGTTCACATGCATGCTTATGCATATAACATTGTTTATTTTGGTGTAGCGATACTACTTCATACCTTGTGAAGACAGGAGTTCTTGTGCACTGAATGTTTTAGGTGTTGGATGTGATGAAGTTACCTTGTGCCGACATACCCTGTGATATTACTTAGGGGATTTCGGATATACCATATGAGAGCCTCTTGTTATTCACATATTTGTTATATATGGATATATTGATATTGCCATGATAAAGTTGCAATCAAACTAATATGATAAATGGGGCTTCTCCGTGGTGAGGTGTGTTATGGTACGGCCTATGGACTGTGGAGATATTAAGGTGTTGTTGCAATGCATTCCTATGGGCTTAAATGGCATTGCAAATGTTATTCTATTGATTTTTTTTGTTATATATATTTGCCATTTATGCTACCTATATTTCTAGTTTTTATGGAGGTCTATATGCTATGGCTTTTGAGGGTCGTTAGCTATTGTCCTATATGGATCTTATATTAATTGTTGTAGTAACTATTGTACAGACTAATGCTGTTTTTATCTTGCCATGATCACCTAATTCTTGGTATATCAAGTAGATTGGTGGAGCTATTAAACCTTGTTACTTTATCAAATGAATGATTAATCTAATGTGGTTTAAATAGCTTGTTAAAGTAGTTTGCTTGCTGAGATTATTCAATCTCACTCTTGTTTTTGTTAAGAGTATAATTATAACAGCCTATATTGGGCTTACGGCCCATTGGCCTTGTACTCCTAGTCTGACTTGTATTAGTACCATATTGTAATTTGTACATGTACTGCAAGCCTTCCAGTCTGTATATATGAAAGGTCACCCCCCCCTATTGGGTGTGCGGTGTTTCTCTACAGTTTTCCACTTCCCAGGTTGTCCTTTGAAGCTAGCACGAAGGGAAGTGGTTAGTTGCACTACATACACTCTCACGGGATTTTACATAATGCTAAGATATGTTTATTCTAGGTTTATGATATGTTAGGGTATTCTTATTCTTGTTGTTAAAGATGTATGGTTATCATGTTGGGGAATCACGCTTCATATACAGTCTATCTAATTATTGCTTCCGCGCTGTGCTCGTTTCTAGGCTTATACTGTCGAATTATTCTACTTTGACAATTTATGGTGTAGTTGTGTGGCATCCTAGGGTTGTGTGGTACCTGGGGTGTTACAATTGGTACCGGAGCGGGTTTTAGATTCTAGGTGAAATAAAGCTTAATTTGACACACTTGCACATGTAGGATGGGTTGGGTTTGCATAATTGCTTGTTACCTTCTTTCTTTAAGGGTATGATGAGTTTCTATCATGATACTTTACTTTTTGATATGGTTGGTTGGTATGGATTATTGTTTTGAATTCTTGGTGTAGTAGCATACACTTTTTGATACTGGCATTATTATTTTGCATTGACTGTCTTATATGCCCATGACTATGGTATTATATGTTATTGGTACTTTAATTTGGAATGCATAGTTGCCACTTATATACGTCATTGCTTTCGCTTTTTATATAATATAATTGTTGCCAGTCTTGAATTTATCCTGCAATATATTTTTGTGGTTATTTAACATCAATGTGTTGTCTTACTCGATGGTGGAGCATTCTTGTGGGTTGAGAAGTTTTGTTGACCTTGAGGTTTTAAGGACCCTAGAAGTTTGGCAATGCAAATGGGTTGAGTGGAGGGCCCTCACAATACTCTTTTCTGCATTGCCGAGTGAGGGTTGCCCGAGTGTTAGGGTTGCGATCCAACAATCCATGTTCGAAGTTAATAGTTGAGTGATGGGTGGACTGGCCCCATGCCGTACATTCTATTTTTTTCTTCGATATATCAAAGTGATGGATCATTGGTGCTTTGTCCTATAGGTTGGAGTGACGATGTTTTAGTATGACCTGCATGGTGTAAGGCCTGCAAATCACAAAGTTGAATCAAGAGGACCCATGTTGAGTTGTGAGAGGTTACAAGTGTTAGATATATCTGTGATGTAGTGTAGTTTGCGCTTGTTTCCTCATACCTAATTGGAGCACAAGAGCTTGCTTTTTAGGTGTCTTCTTGAAGTGTTTGACTGGGTCTATGGTGGCTATGCAGTGTCCTTTGACATGCTTGGTTATTTCATGGTGAAGTTTTTGATAATTGGGTGTGTGGTCATGTGTTAATTGGGTGCTTTCTGAGGATTCCTTTGGGGATGATTTAATTTTGGGTTGATATAGGCTTGGTCTTGCCTTATCAAAATAAAAATCTAAGGTGTTGTTTGGTTGGTTCCATGTTGTTTAGTTGACCTTTGTCATTCTTTATGGCATTAACAGTCAAGTTAGCAGGACTTATTTGTTGAGTGGGTTCTAAGGTTAAATGAGTTATGTTTTTGGCTTATAGTCGATTGGGTTATAACAAAGATGGTTATGGCTTCTTGTTTGAGGGATTCCGACACGCTGTAACTCGTGATCCTTATTTTATCTTCATGTTACCTACATGGCTCTATTAGAGCCTACAAGCGAATGGGTGTGTGGTTTGTAGTTGCCATGTTGGAAGCTGGTTCATGTGGCAGAACCAAGTTGTTGCTAAGTGATGGTTAGAATGAGGGGTCTAGTTAGATCATTTATTTCAATTGGAGTTCTGTCTTGAGTTTTGTCACTCTAGCTAAGTCAATTCTTGAGGGGCAAGTATGTTATTGTGGTATGCTATGAGTAGTTGTGCATGAGTCTATCTAATTATTGCTTCCGCGCTGTGCTCGTTTCTAGGCTTATACTGTCGAATTATTCTACTTAGACAATTTATGGTGTAGTTGTGTGGCATCCCAGGGTTGCGTGGTACCTGGGGTGTTACATAGAGAGAGCCTCTAGAGGTCCAAATGTGCTCATGACTTCCAAAATTGTTGCTTACTTGTGTTTATTACACGTCATTCAATATTACATTCCTGGGTTTTAATGTTTACAAGGCTAGTAGGTTCCTTCCTTTACATAAAAATGTCAGTTAGTGCTACGTGGGCTCTTCCATTCTCTCGCCCCCTTTGGTGGGCACTATATATATTCTTTATTCTAAAGCAGTTGGGTCATGTTTAGAAGTGGGGTTGCTCTAGGAATTTGTATCATTTGCTCGTGTTTGTTACTGCCTATAGCCTGTTGTAAGACAGGCAATTGCTTTAGGAATTTCCATGATGTACATTTGTATCTCCAAATACCTCCTACGAACCAAATTCTGATTTACTTTTCAGATGATAAACATTCCAGATATGTTGTGAGATTCGATCAATGGTAAGAAGACACTGTATGATTGTTCATCATCTCATCAATTCATTGGCTCAAAAATGTTCGTTTAATGCTCACTATATAAGGAGCTGACTGTGGTAAATATTTTCCTAAGAGGATTAGAAGCCATTTCAAGAATAATTGTGTGTTCCTTTCCATAGTTATACTCCATTTAGTTGCTGCATTTTTCAACATCATTCATATCACACATGAAGAGCATGGAGGCAGCAGCTCTAAAAGGACTACTCGTGCTTCTCAAACTATCTGAATTTAGAATTGTGTTTATCGAACATTGGAATTAAGTTGACCTTTTTCACCAGAACAATTATTTTAGCTTGGAAGAAAAGTTTGCTCCTTTAGAACACAAATGAAAGTGGAAGAAAGTACCCCATATATGCAGTTTTCTCCCTTGTGTGAAACCCAACCAAGAGGCTTATGATACGGGTGATGCTTGATATAATAACGCAATTTGTGTTGGTAGCCACCTGCTAGTTGGCGAAAAGGTAAGCAAGTCCAGGTGAAAGAAGGAAGACAACGAGTAAGAATGGCTAAAAGTATATTGTAAGTTTTCTGATTTAGTTATTCTCCAAAATAAAATAAAACCCCCCATAGATCATGATGAAGTCTGTCAGAAAGCATATGAACAATTGACCTGAGGATGTTTCATAGTCAAGTTTTTTATTAATTGAAGGCACTGACAAAAGAAATGAGCAAACGATGGAGGGTGTCTGTGCCGGCCGAATCTACATGCGGCCACTCCTGAAATGTGCCCGATCTCGAGCTCAACAAGGATAACAAGCCTCCCTTGCTACTTACATCCCAATAACCCTTAGACAGATTGCTCTAGGAATTTTTATCAGATTTGCTGCTTGCTGGTGTTCTTGATGGTCCTCATTGACATTACAGAGTATTATGGGAAAACAAGTGTTTTGGGACCAATTAAGAATCAGATCTGCTGGTCGTCCCACCGTGAGAATCAGGACTTTGTTCTTCAGCTTTGTCAGTGTCAGCTAGTTTAGCAGACGGGCTAGGACTGGGAGCTAGAATTGATGACCTGGCAGGAATGTGCGAAGAGCCCATCCATTCCATCGTCAGGGTCTTGGGATAAGAAGATTTTGTTCTTCATCCAAATGGGTGTCCACTGCTTTGGCGGAAGGGCTAGAAGCACGTCTCCAACTGTCGTAGGAGTTTTTTTTTCGCAATCGGGCCATTTACCCCGTGTTTCTATAAGAGAAGGTTCAAACACAATTGCTGTAGGATACAGGGTACATTGGCTTCTTTAGGGTCTGCAGCTTTCTCTCGCCACTTATCATTGAAGAAAAATAGGCCCTGGGGGTTAAGCATTTGAATTGTGGCGGTTTCTGATCTAGTTCCCCTTGAAAGCGCAAGGTGGCTCCAGACACTAAAGCGGCCAGCGCGCGCCACCCAAGACTCGCCATGTGTGCGCGCTTATGAGGATAGTTGTCTTGCAGTGGCCTTCTTGACCTGTTGCCACTGCACACCCACTCGTAGTGACATGAAAGGCTGGATAAGCTGGTAGTGTCATAACTTCAAGAAGCATTCTCCCCAAGCTGGAACATCTCCGCAAGCTGGAACGACACAAACGTAGACGTGGCAGGAGGATAACCTATTCCTGATGTCTCTCATGCTCAGCAATGCTGATTTGTACATCCTGGAGAGAAAATAATACATGCGAGACGACATGTTGGTAATATATTTATCATCTTCCAATTTAAGTATGACCATATATATAGAGGGAGAGAGAGCTCCTGGAGCTCCAAATGCCCTCATGAGTAATGAGTCACAAAATTGTTGGTTCTTTACTTATATTAATTAGACCTTGTCCTATCAACATCGTTCAATACTTCTTTATGTCCTCCATTTTAGTTCAATACTTCTTTATGTCCTCCATTTTAGTGAGCACATGGCTAGTCGTGTGCCTTCTGTGAAAGGGTCTCTAGCCTATTGGTTAGAGCACCTGAGTAGCACCCGGCAGACCTGGGTTTGACTTTCCATGACAGGGAATTTAAATAGGTCTATATTATTAAAAAAAATCAAAAAAATAGGCATGGGGTTCCTATGCTGACTTCGGTAAAAAAAAAAGTAGTGTCCCTTCTTTAACCTTCTATTGCTTCCGGTCCATGCGTACTTGTCCTTTCCTAAGCAGACCGATACGTTTTTAGTATTCCTATCCTTTTGTGATTATTCATGGCTGCCAATGCTCTTCCGATCAGCAGCTTGTACAAACATCTGCTGCCGTTTCTCATATCCATTGCAGAGGACATGTCCCTTTTCAGAAAGGACAGATACCTGTACTACCGTATTTCTATGGCCTCAGTGCTGCAGCTCCTACACCGACTTTTCCTTCGGCTCCTCATATATATGGAGTGGACAGAGCCACACACCAAACAGTCACGTGCATAGCAATGTTTCTGTCCGGCAAAGCACGGAGCTGGAGCCATTTTCGTGTGCGGCGGCACGGGGGAGGGGGAAGGAAACTGGCTCTTCGTGAAGTGCTCCGGCCCTAGCCTTCTGCTGCTCGCTGGGTAGCTAGTCTACGGATTGGTATAGGCGTCCAGGGAATAAGCGGCGGCGACATAGACGATGTAAAAACACCATCGCCATCAAAATTGTCTGTGGGACCAAAATTTTGTATTTTGGAAGTGAATTATTTGAAAACTTTTCGATTATCTTATTTATTCCTCCCAATCTTTTTTTTTTTCTGGATTTGGAAAATAACATGTTTGGAGAAAGAAAATATTAGGTACTCTTGGAGAAGCTCTTATGTCCATAATATCAGTCATAAGCATGTTCGTAAAACCTGTAAATCACATTTGGATCTTAAATCACTTTTGATCTGATTATTACAAGATATTTTACTTATTGATTTTCTATTTACAAAATCAAAAATACATAAGTACACCTAGAGTAGCATAGCCAATCATATACAGCCTTTTTTCTAAAAATCGTTGTTATTTTTTTTATCATTCTTCTATGCCCTTTCCGCACAGTAGTCTAAATGTTTTTTTTCTGATGTTTGATAAGCACATTATGTGATTCCCTTAACAATTTTAAGTCATGTTTGTTTCCCCTTATAATTCGGCAATGAAAAGGCAACAGTCCTATTAAACGCTTCGATTATTTTCAATTATTTTGACTGCCATTTCAGAACTTTGAACTAGCACAACTGAGAGTTGACAACTGAAAAAAAATCTCTGAATTATAAGCGGTCGACTATGGATATTTGCTTGTTTTCTTGGTGCTCTTTGTGTTATGCATCACACTGTGCGAAAACTATCGCAAAGATATTTCTTACATACTCGATCAACTTTTTTAGAAAAGGGAATATATTAATATCTCAGCTTCTGCATCGACTGATGCATATGGCTGTTCATTATTACAAACGTTCTAAACACAATTCTAGAAAATTTGAAAAACAAAGTAATTATATTACCATGTTACACTTCATTTGCAGTACTTCAGGTGGTAGGATGATCAGAGAAAAAAGAGGAAGGTGGAATCAGTGGAGATGATTAGCAAATCGAAATTGAGACATTGCCAACAAAAATACCTTGGTATTAGAGAAGAAGGATAAACCACAGAGATCAGAGGTTATGTATGACGCAATATGCTGATGGATGTGGTCACAACGCTTAAACCATTCATCTTATGAAGGAGGTGTCGAAGTCAAGGCGTTCATTGATGGCATTCACAAGAAGCGATGTCCCATATGCAGGGACACCAGGATGGGCGCTGAACTGCTCCCTAGACACCATGATCGTGGAAGGGAAGACGTGGCTAGAAACACCAAGGCTGCCGGTGCGTGGGTGTCCGGAATAGGATTTGCCAGGCGCACCAGCCCATCACTATCTGTGTGTGCATGACTACAAGGATAGTGATCTCATAATCGCCTTCTTGACCTCATGCTGATGCACTCCTGCTCGTGCTGACATGAAATGCTCCAGTGACCGGCTGGCCAAGCTGGTAGTGTCACAGCTTCACGATGCCTCTCATGCTCAGAATTGCAGATTTATAGAAAGAAACATGCATCGACAAGTATGTAATATATGTATCATCATCCAATTCGTGTATGAGAATATATAGAGAGCTCCTGGAGCACTACATGTCATCATGAGTTTCGAAATTGTTAGTTCTTTACTTGTTTTAATTAGACCTTGTCCTATCAACATCGTTTATCTCCTCCATTTTAATAATGCACATGGCTAGTTGGGTCCTTTTCATAAACCTTCTGCTGTTTCCAGTACGACTGTACAAGCAGATACGGCTTTAGTGTTCCTTTGCTTTTGTGATTGCCAGTTCTATCAGCAGGTTGTACAACATCTGCTGTCGTTTCTAATAACGTCAACTGCAGACAAAGCCACACCAAACGTTCACACACGGAGGAGTGTTTCTAGCCAGGAAAGCACAGTGCTAAAGTACATTTGAACCATATCCAAGGACATTTCCCATCTTGAGCCCTTGGGATGTTGAGGCGAATGGACCCCGCGAATGCCGGACGGTCCATGGGAACATGAATTGGCTGAAAAACTACAAGTCTCTGTTAATGTTCTTGTGGAATATTCCGGTGGTGTGCCGGATGATCCGCCGAAATAGTCTGAGCGTAGAATTATGCAGTTTTCTGCAATGCTTGTTTTCTAAACAGAGGAAAGCATGATTTGGGGTACACAACATGGTATAGAATCGCTGTTGGGACCGAATTCCAGCAGGTTAGAGTAAAGGTGGAATGAGTAACCCAGACGATTCCTCTCTCTCTGTATTAAATATGAAAATTAAAATTACAATGTGGGCCCGACAGCAAGTAGTGCCACAACTACCAGAGGGTCCTCTCCTTTATTAGACAGGGGGCGTAGCCTTATATAGTGGCTCCCCAGCTCGAGGCTGAAAGTACATGCGTGCCCCCAAAGGGAGTTTTTAAACCCTAGACACCGATTCTATTACACGTGGGTCCCCTTGGGGGCGAACCAGACCACCATTTCCTGGCCACAGCCACAGGCCGTGGCCCATCATCGCTTGCAAGAGGCCCATCAAGCCCACCAATCGTCCTCATGCTTCCCGGCTGGCTTCGGCGCAACGCCCAGGCAGAAGCGGCCTCAGGTTGTTGCCTCCCCCGCACAGAGCCTCCGGGCCCGATGAGGCTGTGTCGACTAGCCAACGCTCGGCGGCTGTGATCATCGCCGAGCCTCCTCCGATGATCGGTCCGAGACCTCCGCCGGAGGCTTTCCAACGGAGGTCTAACCTCTGTCTGAGCGATGATAGCCTCCGGCGGATCTTCGCTGTCGACTGGTCCTATGCCTCTCCCGGAGACCTCCGCCCGGAGACACCATCTTCGATGGTGACTCCAAAATCTGCAAGCACGAGCCAGGTTCAACGTGGTCGGGACTATCAGCCAGACCAAAATCGGAGGTAATAAGCTTCTCCGGTCTTGGGGCGCATCCCCAACATTCCCCCCTTGAGGGTTAGGTCCAGCGGAGGCGGGTCAAGCCATCAACACGCCCCTGGCTGTGGAGGCTGCGATTACCTCCGACCCCCTTGGCCCGTTGAACGTTGGACTAGAGGCTTCCCTTTTTACCGTTGTACAGTTTTTAATCTTATGCGTTGATTCGAGTCTGTTCAACTGCTACCGTTCGATCCGTGAATCGTCTCGACCATTGGGCTGAGAATTCGAGGCGCCGCATCGCTGCCTATATAAAGGGGTGAGTGGTGAAAACGACCCGTACTCCCCTTAGCTCTTCTCCGCGTAGCTTGTTCTTGTTGCTTTTTGCCTCCGTTTCCATCGCGTAGATTTCCTTCCTTGCCTGCTGCCTCCGCGTTTGCTCGTGCCCCAGCATCCTGTCGCCGTGGCACCTAGACTCCCCTACTGTGCACGTCGTCGTCCGTTCTCCAGCCCCTATTCTCGTCTCCAGGGCATCGGTGTCGGAGGTTTCCTAGGACTCTTTGAGGAGTGCATGTTGGCTGCCGCGGAGGCTAAGGACCTCGAAGAGTCTCTGTCGGACGTTGAAGCCTCTCCGAGTGAGCTTATGGCTCCTAAGATTGAAGTGAGTGATGCAGAGGTGACTTATTATTTTGGCCGGAGCCAGATGACAAAGGATATGATTTCAGAGCTCGAGGTGAAAGGATTTATTCCTGCTGGTTGCGGACGCCCTCCTCGCGGAGAGACTATTCCAAAATCCGAGAAGGATGAAGCTATTGTCTTTTGGGATTCTTTCACCTACGGCCTCCACATTCCGAGCTGCAACTTCCTCCGGTATGTCCTTGAATGGTTTGATGTGCAGCTTCACCACATGACCCCCATGCCTTCCTGAATCTGAGCAAATTCTTGTGGGCTGTTGAGTCTTATGGTGGGGAATTGAGTGTGAACACTTTTGCTAAGTATTACGAGCTGCAAAAACAACCATGGTACGTTGGTGGTAAGCTAGCTCAGTTCGCTTCTTGCAGTTTTATGTCTAAGAGGAACCTGGGTAAGGGTAAGGAGAAAGTTGCAATTTCTTGGTGTCAGAGGGGGAAGTATGAGCCTGCTGACTGGCTGGACTTTTGGTTTTATGTGAAGATTAGCAGTGTTACTCGGCCTGAAGATGATGGGAGGCAGGTCACCCGGTTTCCTTATGCCTCCGTGATGACGCGGATAAATCCGTTAACCAGTGTCAAACCTGATTTTGTCGAATTCGACAAGCGGAGATCATGCACGGAGGCATTCACGGTAGCCTGTCGCTACTCAAGTGGTAGGGACCTTGTGGAGGAAATGATTGTCTCCGACTTCTAGCCCCTCCTCGGGAGCAAGGACAGCAAGAAATTCGTTCTTCAGAAATTGGATCTTCCTATTTTTGGTGTCATCGACGGAATCCTATGTCCGCATTTTGGGCTACAACTTCTTGAGGGTCAGAGCAAAGAAGGCTTTGTCCTTGCCATCGAGCAGAAGGTCGTCGAGATACTTGGGGAGGTTTCTGAGAAGGAGTATCTGGCCCGGAGGTCTGAGGCTGGTACCATGCCTCGCCTCAACAGGGTCTTCGAGGAGCTCGGCATCCACTACACTGAGCGCGAGCTCCCTGAGAAGCTGAAGAAGAAAAATGAGAAAAAAGAACTCACTGCTGCCAGCACTGCTACAAAAGCCGCCAAAGGAAAGAAAAGGAAGGCACGCGCCTTAGCACGCATTGGCTCAAAAGGATAGAATGAGACCTCCGCTGAACTTGCGGAGATGGAGGACGTCTTTGAAGATTTTTATGATGAAGGGGTCGTTGCCATTCTGGAGGTGATGACTGAGACTCTGCCTAAGGCTGACGTTTTGGCACTGCTTGGTTTCGAAGGTCCATCTTGGCGTTCTCTGTCGCCTATTGCTTCTCCGGAGGTGTCTCGTGCCCTAGCGGTTGAGACCTCCGGCTCGCCATTGGTCAGGCCTGTTTCGCCGGCCGCCGAGGCTGTATCTGTGCATGTCGAAACAATGCCTACCAAGCTTCCTGCAAAGCCTTTTGCTAGTGTTTATCTGGAGGCCATCTTTGATGATGAATTGGAGGAAGCTGATGTTACAGCTCATCGCACTGAGAGAGGCCTGCGGAGGCTGTCCCACTCGGAGCGGAGGATGCTGAGGTCACCAAGGATGCGTACGCTTCGAGTCAAGGTAACTTTCCTAGTCGAAGTATGACCTATGTGGATTTCCTGACTTTGAAGGTTTCTTGTGGTTATGCATGTGATGGGGAAGTTTCTTGCTCAGTGAGCATGTGTATGATGCATATTTTTCCCTTTGATTTGTTGTTTTCTTGTTCTCATTGTTTGACTTGTATTTTCTGCATCCGCTTTTAGATATCCTTATTGCTAAGGCCGCTCAGCCTACCCCGCCGCCGCCTTCGGCATCAGGTGACCTTTTTCCCAGAGGAGCCACTGCCGAGGCAGTGCCTACCACTTCGCGCCCTCCGGTGGGCTTGGTTGGCACTGGGTCTCTCCCGTCCGGCGGTTGCCCTGATGAGGGCATAAGGGCTCTCCTTGGCTGGGCTCAAGATATTGGTCAGCTAACTGATTCGATGGGCAGAGACCTGTATCGGCATCTGGCTTGGCTTTCCTTTCAGACTTTGATGGACGCCAACATTAATCATCATGTTATTGTAAGTTTGGCTTCATTCTCTCCTTTTAGCTATACGCTCCTTTTTTTTCAAGTATTTGATTTCTACATTGCTTTATTGTTGTCTCTAGAGCACCGCCTTGTCTATGGCTATTGAGACTAGCAGTTGCGCTGAACTGGTCAAAAAGGATGACGCCATCAAGGTTCTGAAGGAGGAGATCGAGTCTCAGGCCCATGAAAGAGAGCGTTTGGCTCAGCAGGCCTCCGGCCTATAGAAACAGGTGCTAGCTCTTGGAATTGAATCTGATGAATTAAAGAGGTCTGCTGCTGCTTCCAAGAGAGCAGAGGATACTGCCAGGGAAGCGTAGGTCACTGCTCAAGCGACAGAGGCTACTGCTAAAGTGGCGGAGGCTACTACTAAAGAAGCGGAGGCCATCGTCATCTAGCGGGCGGACAAAGCCGCTAAGATTTCCAACCTCCTATGGCAAGAAGTGGATGCCGAACGGCGGCTGGCAGTGGCTCTTAAGGATAGGGTTGAAGAGCTTGAGAAGGAGCTGACCGCCACGAGGTTGATCGGGCTAGAAGTGGCTGAAACTTATGTCTCCGCCGTCCGGGCATTTGGTGGCGCGGTGACTCCGGTTAATCATGAGGCCTCTACTTGCAGTGTCTTTTCCTGGATTAAGGGAAATCTCGCCAATCTTAGTGATTTTGTCACCGGGGTTTCTGATTTCAGCGCAAAGACTTCCGCCACCTATCTGTGCAAGCTCTTTGTGTCGAAGGGCATTACCCAAATTGGAAATTTTGATTGCCCAGAGCTAGGAGATCCCGCTGAACTTAGTAGAACAGATTGTTTTGTTAAGACCACCGTGCGTAGCTTTATGGAGAAGTTCTGGTCCAAGTTCGGTCGGTCGGAGACCGTTGCCATGGCCAATGTTACTCGTGAAACGGTATGTATGGTTGGCTTTTGGTGCTTTATTTTGCTTGTCAGGGCTGTATAGGTGATTGCCCTCCTATTCTTCATCTTTTTCAGCAACTGAAGTATGGCAAGCGCAGTGTTCATGGCCCGACAACTTCTGGCAGGAAGTCTGCACGCACCCATGGGTCCGTTGATGCTGGTGCCTCCGCTACTCAAGTTCCTCCTACGAGTGCTGAGGCTAATGCCGTGGTGGAGCGAGTGGTGGTCTCTCCGGGAGCTCGATGGAGCCTCAGGACTTGACCGGAGCGGAGGATGTGTAGAAATTAATCTTGATTTTTGTAATTTTTGTCTTTTGCTGACTTGGTGCCGGTGCGCACATGTAAAGAACTACTTGAAATGCTTTTGGAGAATTATTAATGGCCGAATCGTCCTGTGCAGGTCTGCAGTTTGGGGCCTGTGCAGGAAGTCGAGCCTATCACCTTTATGCGCAACGATGTTTATGTTAGCGGCGAGTTGTGGACTTATTGGAATTCGTTGTTTCCTAGGATTTTGGTGGATGACATGTTCGATCTTGTTCTTAGCGATTTGGATGACGCACGCCCTAGTTTTATTCATTCTTTTGCATGGCGTGGTCCATCTAGACCTTTGTAATCATATTTGTTTGCGGGGAGGTTTGATGTTGTGATGGTTATTTCATTTGCGTGGTTGCTCATTTCTGCCTCCGCCGTGCTGTGGAGGCCTACTTTAATTAGTCGAAGGCCTTCGTGCCTTATTGTAGGTGTTAACTCTGGAGGTGATTTCTGTTTTCCTCCCCGGAGGTTGTATTCACTTTGAGACACATTTGTGTATTAATAACTTTATTGTTAACATACGGCGGATGTTACAATCGTTGTTTCTCTTCGACCAGTGCTAGTGTTGGTCTTGATGTGTTCAACTTTGCAGTCCTCAGCAATTTATCCGCGTGTCCCGATGCTTATTCTGTGGAGGTAAGCTATGGTTGATTTTAGCAGAGATGGGAGGACGTTATGAGTTCTTATGCGGTATCCCCCCTTGTCTCCGTTCAGACGATGATCCTGATTGTCTTGCTCTACTGGCTTCCCTCTTTGGCATTGTTCCGGAGACCACAGCTGCCTCCGGGACATTTCTTTTGCCAACACTATTACGAATTCTTGCGCGGTATCTCAATATTTTTGGTCATCCGTATGAGGATGTCTGCCTCCATCTCCATTAAATGGGTTTTGGTTACGTGGAGCTGGTTGTGGTTGACCCTTTCCTGCTGCCTATGCATGCAGGCGTTGAGCTTTACTTCTTTTATAGTACCCCTTGTGTACTTTGTGTATTCTTGGTATTTATTTGTTCAGCGTCCTCGCTTGCAGAGGCTAGCTAACATAGGTACTAGTTTGGTACTTGTTTTCTTTAATGATAGGTAGCTGTAACTGGTTTAATGGTGCTTTGGAGGTCCTTATAAAAGGATCTATTCCCCCTTGATCATTTGGGCTGCTTTGTTGTGTACATTATACTGATGGCGCTTACTATAAGCTTTTTTGTGTTGGTATTGTGTAAGGACTCATAATGGAACAGCCTCGAAGATGGCGGCTGGCTGCGTTCTTATTTAGCATTGCTGATGTAAGGATTTTGGATGCGGTGGTTGCTTGCGACTGGAAGGTGCAAAGTGGTGTGCTGACAGATGATCTTGGAATTTGCCGTGCACATCGTGGCGTTGGAGGTTCGCCTCCTTCTCTTTGTACCGAGCGTGTGTTGGACTTGATTGAAGTGACCTAGTTTCTTAAGGCACATGGTGGTATGTAGTCAGAAGGTGATAGGGGATATTCTGTGGTTGATCAGAGTTTGCCTCCGTCATTGCCAGTGCTGGAGTTTAAAGTGTCAGCAACCTCCGGTCAACTTCCATGTCTTGTGGTAGCAGGTTAACTGGGTGGAGTGGCTGGATATTTTGACCCAGAGGCTGTTTATTTCTGTCTAGCAGCTAGATACGTGCATTTTGCACATTGTTTCTGTTATGAGCAAGGCGCAATGTGCCCTGACTATTGTAAGCATGAAATAAAATCAATAGACTTGTTTTGCGTATTGCCTCTGTTCCGGAGTGCAGAATATCTGTTTCTTGTGATTGTATTGCTTTTGGAAAGTGTATGACGCGGAGGTTGCTTGGCTCCACGAACTTGTACCTGTGTGTGTTGCCTTCACTTGTTTTAATATTGCATACCGGAGGTTGCTTTTGGTGATTGTAATGTTACCCGTTTTTTGAGCTACCAGTGCCTGAACTAGTTAACAAGTCTTTTTTTGGTGCACTTCGCAACTTATGGTTGTGATTTCCTGCCTCGATGCCTGATAAGACAGGACTTTTTCGAGGTCTTTTGGTATTTAGCGGAGGCTGGTTCATGCCTTTTTTGTTCATCCGTGATCTGTGGTTGATGTTGCCTGCCTCGATGCCTGATAGGACAGGGCTTTTTCGAGGGCTTTTGGCATTCAGTGGAGGCTATTTCATGCCTTCTTTATTCACAACCTATGGTTGCTATTGCCTGCCTCGATGCCTGATAGGACAGGGCTATTTCGAGGGCTTTTGGCATCTTGCGGAGGCTGTTTCATGCCTTCTCATTCTTTAGCAACCCATGGTTGCTGTTACCTACCTCGATGCCTGATAGGACAGGGCTTTGTCGAGTGCTTTTGGCATTTTAGCGGAGGCTATTTCGGAGGTTGCTTCATGCCTTCTCATTTTTCTAAATGGTGGCATGAAGTAACCTTGTGAAATCATGAATAGTTGTCGAATATTGCAGCCGCAGTGCTGGCTGCTTTCGACTGTCCTAGGTATTGCTTTTCGGGGTCCTCTTTATATATTCAGAGGTTAATTACATATGATCTTTCCTCATTAAGAACCTCACCTCTGATTTGGAGCCCCTTTTGTGAGGAAAAGAGTGCAAGCCTTTTTTGCAGGAAAAGTAAATTGCAGGAATTTAAATCTAGGGACCTCCGCTTATAATTCTACAGAGTCCTTACATTCTATGTGTAGTATTTTTGGAGGCTATCAATGTTCCAGGAGTGGGTTGACATTCTTCCTTCTGTGTCTTGCAGATAGAATGACCCTTTCCTCCCTCCTTGCTTGGCTATGAATGGTCCTTCCCATTTTGGCTGTAGCTTTCCAATATTCTGAGCGTTTGGCTTTCGTCTCATTACCCAGTCACCATCCTTGATGTTTTTAGTGACCACTTTTCTGTCCCTCCATTTCCTGGTTTGGCCTTGGTATTTTTTGATGTTATCGATTGCTTCTAGCCTCTATGCTTCGGTCATCTCCTTGTTGTACTCTTCATCCTTCGTGCGATTTTGTTTTAATGTGCGGAGGCTCTGGTATTTGATCTCTTCTGGCATCATTGCTTCCACTCCGTACAGTAGCTTGAATGGAGTGAACTCGGTGGCTCTCGATACGTTTGTGTTGTGAGACCACACAACCTTCGGCAGCTCTTCTACCCATTTGCCCTTTTTGTGATCTAGCATTGTCTTGGAGATTGCTGAGAATATGATCCTATTTGACCTTTCCAGTGCTCCGTTACTCTCTGGGTGGTATACTGAGGCGAAGGCTACTTGTATGCCGATGCTATTGCAATATTCTTTGAACTTGTCTGAATCAAATTGCTTTCCATTGTTGACTATGAGCGTTCTTGGTACCCCAAATCTGCAAATTGTATTTTGGCAAAAGAATTTCTTGACTGTTTCAGAGGTGATTGTTGCAAGCGGTTTGGCTTCTATCCATCTTGTGAAGTATTCTACTGCTACCACTGCATATTTTCTTTCGCCCTGGGCCGGAGGTAAAGGGCCTATGAGATCCATCCCTCATTCTTGGAGAGGCCAGAGCGGAGGTATTAGCTGTGTTTGTGCTCCGGGAGATGCCTGGTGTGGTGCAAAACTCTGGCATGCTTTGCAAGTTTTTACTATATGTAATGCATCCTTGATATGCGTTAGCCAGTAGAATCCTTGCCTGATTGCCTTTGCTGAGAGTGCTCTAGGGCCAATGTGCGATCCACACATCCCTAAGTGAATATCCTATAGGAGGTCTTTGCCCTCTGACTCAGTGATGCACTTAAGGAGTGGTTGGACTATGCCCTTCTTGTATAGAACTCCGTCTATTATTGTATAGTTCCTTGCCCGCACGGCCAGTCTTGCGGCGGTTGTTTCATCTAATGTTACTTGGATTCCATTGATATGATCAATTATTTCTTTCCAATCCTCTGTGTCCACTAGAAGTACCTCCACAAATGCCTTGGATGTTTTTGCGGTGGCTGGCGATGTCAATTCTTGTAAGAAGGTTCCCTCAGGTACCTCCGTTTGGTTTGTTGCTGCTTTTGGCTAATTCATCTGCCTCCGTGTTGTCCCCCCTTAGGATGTATCTTAGGGTAAAACCCTAGAATCTTTTTTCCAGGCCCCGAATTACCTCTAGGTATGCGGCTAACTCTGGGTTTCTGGCAACATAGTCTTTCTCAACTTGTCCTGCTACTATTTGAGAATCGGTTCTGACCATGATGTGCTTTGCACCGTGTGCCTTTGCCTTGTTAAGCCCAGGATTACTCCTTTGTACTCAGCTACATTGTTGGTTGCTTTGAAGCATAGTCTTGCTGCGTATTTCATTTTGATACCCGATGGTGATATTAGTACTGCAGAGGCTCCTAAACCTTGGACGCCCCAAGAACCATCTGTGTATAGTGTCCATACTGAAGCCTCCACTTTATCTTCTGCCTGTTGCGGAGATGTCCATTCTGCCAAAAAATCTGCTAGTACTTGCGACTTGACTACTGTTCTTGAAATGAACTTGATGTTAAACTGGGATATTTCTGTTGC
The DNA here is from genome assembly GCA_023333625.1 of Bothriochloa decipiens. Lineage (NCBI taxonomy): Eukaryota > Viridiplantae > Streptophyta > Magnoliopsida > Poales > Poaceae > Bothriochloa > Bothriochloa decipiens. The sequence continues at coordinate 7,146,666 of CM041636.1, read as the reverse complement.
CCATTTGCCAATTCTCCCCGATGCTTCTTTATTGCCTAGGATGTCGGCGAGCGGTTGCGCTATTGGGACTAGAATTTCATGTTCTTGAAAATAGTGCTTGAGCTTTCTTGATGCTGTGACTACTACATATGCTATTTTTTTGACTTCTGAATAGTTTAGTTTTGCTCCCTGCAGTGCTTCTGATACGTAGTATACTGGGTGCTATACGCTTTTGTTGTTAATCTCCTTTTCTTGGACTAGCACTGCGCTGATTGCTCCCACGGAGGCTGCAATATACAGTAACAGAGTTGCTTTCATGTCTGGTGCTGTAACCATGAGGTCTTTAGTCATGTGATTTTTGAGCTGCTGGAATGCCACCGACTACTCCTTGCCCCATTCAAATTTGCCTACGGCTTTGAGTGTTTTAAAAATGGCAGACTTCGTTCTGCCGATTTGGAGATGAATCTGTTGAGTGCTGCTATTCTGCCTGTTAGCCTTTGAACCTCTTTCTTGGTTGCTGGTCCTTCATAGTCAATACCGCTTTTGTTTTATCTAGGTTTGCTCTTAGCCCTTCTGGGCCGACGATGTAGCCGAGCATTTTCCCTTTGCTTACTCTGAAGATGCACTTTTCTGGGTTTAGCTTCAACCCTGCTTCTCAGAGGTTGGCAAAGGTTTCCCTAAGGTCATCCAAATGATCTCTGGTATGTTTACTAACTACTGCTAAATCGTCGACGTAGGCTATAATGTTCCTTCGGAGTTGAGTTCGCAACACGATCTAAATCATTCTTGTGACTGTTAATCCTGCATTTTTGAGACCCTCTGGCATTCTAACAAAACAATAGGTGCCAAAGTGGGTCGTGAAGCTTGTTCTTTCTTCATCCTCCTTTCTTAACCATATCTGATGGTATCCTGAGAAACAATCCAACAGAGAGAAGCGCTTGCATCCTACTGCCTTGTCGACTGATGCATCTATCCTTGGTAATGGGAATGGATCTTTTTTGCAGGCCTTGTTGAGGTCTTTGAAGTCTATGCATATTCTCATTTTTCCGTTCTTTTTTGGCACTAGGACAACATTTTCTAGCCATTCTGAGTACTTGACTTCTCGAATGGCCTTGGCATCTAATAACCTTTGTACCTCCGCTTTTGCTGCAATTATGCGTTCTTCGGACATCTTTCTCTGTTTCTGCTTCTTAGGTTTGACATCCGGGTTGAGATCGAGGGTGTGTTCAATCAAATCTCGACTGATTCCCTACAGATCCGATGCTGACCACGCGAATATGTCCTTGTTCTTTGTTAGCAGTTCTAATAGGTCCCTCTTGTCTACCTCTGATAGATTGGCACCTAAGATCACTTTTCTGTTAGGAACTGCTGCTTCCAATGGTAGTGTTCTTGTATCCTCTTGATCCGCCATATTGGTTTTTCCTGGAGGCATGTCCAGAGGCTCCTGTGCTTCTACAATATTGATGTTTCTATGTGCTTTGTAGATTGCTCTCTCTATGTTTCTTGCTTCTTTTTGACTACCCCGCACTGTGATGATTCCATGCAATGCTAGCATCTTCATGCAGAGGTAGCCCATGTGTATTGCGACATTGAACTTGTTTGTGAATCCTCTTCCCAGTATTGCATTGTTCTAGTAGTAGATGTTGACCACGTCAAAGGTGATGTACTCTATTCTTGCACAGTTTCCGTCTTTGAATGATACTGGCAGTGATATCTTGCCTAGGGCGTTGATCTTTTTCCCACCGAATCCAATTAGTGAGATGTCCGGTGGTTGCAGCTGGCTTTTGTTTAGCTTCATTAGGTCAAATACATTAGCGAAGATGATATCTGCTGAACTCCTGGAGTCAACAAGTATCCTGCTTACCTCCCAGGCCACTATATTTGCCTTTATAACCATGGCATCTGCATGCGGATAGCTTTCTACTTGGAGGTCTTGTTCTGTAAATTCTATTGGCATCTTGGACCATTTTGTTGATCTGTGGGCGCCCTAGACTGCTACATTGTTTACCAAATGGAGGTGGTCTTTCTTTTGTTTTTTGGTTTCAAACTCTAGTGCCGAGCCTCCGGCTATAGGTAGTATCATGCCAATGGTTGGTAGCACTGAATGCGGGTTTAGCTGGTTCTCTGCCGGAGGCTCTGCCTTTGTAGTTGCTGTTGTGGTTAAAGCATATTGCGGAGGTGCTGGTAATGCCTCATAATGCCTCTGCTGTGCTACCAGAGGTGTCTGCATGTGTGTTGATTCAATGAGCGCTATGTGAGGAGGTCTTGGGTCAATATAAGTTAGACCATTTTCTGCTCTGTTTGGGTGGTAAACCTAGTTCTCGGTTGTTCGCTGATAAACTGGTCTCCAGACTGGCAGTGATGTCGGATAGTACTACTGAGCCAGGTTGTGCTACGATAGTGGTGTTGGACCGTATCCTGGAAAGCTTGGGTTTTATTGCTGATGGAGTTGCGAACTGTGAGTGTGATTTACTTCTCTGCTACCCTGCTACTGGGGCTGTAGCTATGATTGTTTGCTTTTCATTCTGTCAAGTGTTTCTTGGGCCTCCGGGCAATCCTGTGTGATCTGCCCTTGGTCCTCGCCGTGGAAGAGGTAGTATTACTTTCTTGGTTTCTAATTCCTGTTCCAATTCTTGGACTTGTTTTTGTTGTGGCCGTGTCCTTGATTTCTCTGCTCGTAATTGGATTCTTTTTTGTCCTGAGTTTTCGGAGGCTGGCTACTTTGCAAATTGAAGACCTGCTTCTGATGGTTTTGGTATTGTTGCCTTTGCTAGTTCCTGCTGTCTCTTCTACTGCCGCTGTTTGAGTACTGCTTGCTTTGACCGTCTGCTTCCTCCAATCTTTTGTGGAGGTCGTTGTCAGACCTGTAGTATTTTTCAAACTCCTCGTGCAGCTGAGCCATTGTGGCTGGCTTCTTTCTTGCTAAGTGACTAGCGAATGGGTCGATCTTGAATCCTTTGATTGCTGCTTCTATGGCCACTCCATCAGGGACATCTGGTGCTTTAGCCCGGAGGTGTAGGAATCTCTGATAATAGTCTCTGAGGGGTTCGCCCTTGAGGTGCTTCTTGATGAACAGGTCTAACAATGTTAGCGACTCACTTGTGTAAGCTTTAAAGTTTTCTAATATCTGGTCTCGCAGGTTCTCCCATGAATATACCGTGCTTGGTTTCAACATTGAGTACCATGCTAGTGCATCTCCTTCTGCTGCAATCACGAATGACTTGGCCATTATGTGATCGTTGCCTCCGGCTGAGGCTACTGCGGCTTTAAAACTTATTATGAACTGCCTCGGATTTGAATTGCCATTGAACCTTGGCAGAGATACAAGTTTGTAGCTCGGAGGCCATGGTGAGCTTTGTAAGCTTTCAGACAGTGGTGATTTTGGGTCAAAGACTCTTGATGGTGTGGGTAGGCTTGGGACTGTGGTGTGCGCAGGCTGCGCATTCACAGTTGGGGATCAACTTTCCATGACTGGTTGAGCGACCTCCACTGGACCTGCTGCCGTTGGTTGCATGCTCTGTATTTCTGCTTGCAGAATGGCCATTTGTTGCCTTATATCGTCCGCTTGACACGATGACTGTATTGTTCTTTTGGTAGCGGCTTGCTGTGCCCTTAACCTGTCTCTTTCGGCCTCCATGTGCCGCATCTCCACTCTCAGCCTGTGTATTTCATCTTCTTGGTTCTGGTCAGGCTGGGGTTGTCCTGTGGGATTCCCCCCTGCGGCGGTGTTCTCATCATCACCTCCGCCTACCGGTGCGGAGGCGTAGGTGCTTCGGGCATTTCTCCTTGGCCTCCCGCGAGGAGAGGGTTCTGGTACCTCCGCTTCAGCAGCGGTACGTCTCCTTGCGGTGGACTTTTTCCTGGGTGGCATGTGCGGGTTTTATCTCCAGCCAGACACAAGCGGTGGGCGCCAACTGTTGGGACCGAATCCCAGCAGGTTAGAGTGAAGGTGGAATGAGTAACCCAGATGATTCTTTTCTCTCTGTATTAAATATGAAAATTATAATATGGGCTCGACAGCAAGTAGTGCCACAACTACCAGAGGGTCCTCCTCTTTATTACACGGGGGCGTAGCCTTATATAGTGGCTCCCCAGCTCGAGGCTAAAAGTACATGTGTGCCCCCAAAGGGAGTTTCTAAACCCTAGACACCGACTCTATTACACGTGGCTCCCCTTGGGGGCGAACCAGACCACCATTTCCTGGCCACGGCCGCGGGCCGTGGCTCATCATCACTTGCAAGAGGCCCATCAAGCCCACCAATCATCCTCATGCTTCCCGGCTGGCTTCGGCGCAACGCCCAGGCAGAAGCGGCCTCAGGTTGTTGCCTCCCCCGCGCAGAGCCTCCGGGCCCGATGAGGCTGTGTCGACTAGCCTCCGCTCGGCGGTAGTGATCATCACCGAGCCTCCTCCGATGATCAGTCCGAGACCTCCGCCGGAGGCCTTCTAACGGAGGTCTAACCTCCGTCTGAGCGACGGTAGCCTACGGCGGATCTTCGCTGTCGACCGGTCCTATGCCTCTCCTAGAGACCTCCGCCCAGAGACACCATCTTCGACGGCGACTCCAAAACCTGCAAGCACGAGTTAGGTTCAACGCGATCGGGACTGTCAGCCAGACCGAAATCGGAGGTAATAAGCTTCTCCGGTCCTGGGGCGCATCCCCAACAATAGAAAATCAGAATTGTGCCCGATCTCGAGTTCCATAGGGATAGAAAACCTCCCTAGCTACATACATCCCAATAACCCTTAAGTGGGGTAGCTCTAGGAATTTTTGTCAGACTTGCTGCTTGTGGGTGTTCTTGGTGGCCCTTCTTGACACTAAAGAGTATATGGGATAAACGAGCATGTTTGGGACCGATTAAAAATCAGATCTGTAGTCCTCCCACGGTGAGAATAAGGACTTTGTTCTTCATCCTTGGCAGTGTCTACTAATTTGGCGGAGGGGCAGGGACTGGGAGCTGGAATTGATGACCTGGCAGGACAGTAAGAAGAACCCATCCATTCCGCCGTCGGTGTCGGGTTGAGAGGACTCTGTTCTTCATCCAAGGGGGTGTCCACTGTTTTGGCTGATGGGACAGAAGTATGTCTCCATTTGTCATAGGATTCAGAGTACATTAACTCCTTGGGGTCGGCTGGTCTTTCCCTTCACTGAACATTTGAAGAACATCGGCCCTCGGGGTTTGTCTGTCAGTTCCTGCTGAACACACATAAGCATTTGAATTTTCGTGGTTTCTGTTCTGGTCCCCATTGCAAGCACAAGGTGGCTCCAAACAGTGAAGCTGCCAGTGCGCCATGTGTGCACGCTTATGAAGATAGTCGTCTCGTATCGGCCTTCCTGACCTCATGCCACTGCACTCCCACTAGTAGTGACATGACAGGCACCAATGACAGGCTGGATAAGCTGGCAGTGTCACAACTTCACGAACCAGTTTCCCCAAGATGGAATGTCTCCGCTAGTTGGAATGGCAGGAAGCAGTGGACGTGGTAGGAGAATAACCTATTCCTGATGCTCCTCACGCTCAGCAATACTGATTAGATCCTAGAAATAGAACCAGACGTGCGACGACATGTAGGTAATATATGTATCATCATCCAATTCAAGTATGAGGCTATATATATATAGAGGGGGGGAGAGGTCTTGGAGCTCCAAATGTACTCATGATTCGACATTGTTGGTTCTTAACTTATGTTAATTAGACCTTGTCCTGTCAACATCATTCAATACATCTTTATCTCGTCCATTTTAATGAGCACATGGCTAGTAGGGCCCTTTCCTTAAACTTCTGTTATTTCCAGTACATGTGTTCCCATGCTTTTGTGATTATGCATGGCTCCCAATGCTTGCTCCATCAATAGGTCACTAGGTTGTACAAACTTGTGCTGCCGTTTCTAATGCGCGCGTGTGTGTGTGAACTTAAAACCATGTGTTTGTCCTGGTAAAAATATGTTGTAAACAAGTCTGCTGCATTATTTGCACAGGTTGTTTTGATAGTTTACAAACATTGGAAAGCAACGATGAAAATGAAACTGAACATGGAAGGAAATAGCAAAATAAAACAGAAAAAGGAACTTGAAATTCATCTGTCATCCTAGTTTGAAGTATATTGATGTTATAGCAGTTCAAAAAAATTAATCTCCCGCAGCTGTGGTTGGAACACAACAAGGTTTCTGCTTACAATTAATACACCGTATGTATGATAAAATTTGCAGATGAATGATGAGATAGATGACAAGAAGAACCCATTTTCCATAGTGTTGGTATCCAGGCATGATCGGACTCTATTCTTCATCCATGTCGGGGAAGAAGGGCTTGAAGCATGATGGACATGATGTTATTGATGGAATAAACCATATATAGTGTAAATCCGTGAGTGAGAAAGAAGGTGCATGCAACAGAATAATTAAGCTCGTATCCACTAATTGTTGCATTGCAGACTTTGTGATTGTGATGGGCAAAAAAAACCAAATATTGTTAAGCTTGTATCCAACCAAGTATGCGTGCACGTGTACGAGGATCATCTTCTCGTATGCGCCTTGGCCTCATGCTTCTACCCTCCCTCACGTGGTGATATGACAGGCGTCAATGACCGGCCAAGCTGCTACTGTTAGAGCTGCTGGGGTCGTCTCATCAAGCTCGAACGTTGCACACGAGTAGACGTGCTTGGAGGATAACCTATTCCGAATACCTCACATGCCCAGAAAAATGCTTATGATATATCATAAAGAAAACCATACATCGACAAGAAGGTATGTATCACCATCCAATTCAAGTATCATATATATAGAAAGTTCTGGGAGCTCCAAAGCTTCTGAGTCTGAAATTGTTGGTTCTTTAGTACTTGTGTTCATAATACCCTCTCCTAATATCAACATCATTCTATAATTGTTTATTTCCTCCATTTAATGAGCACATGACTAGTGGTGGGTTCTGTTCTTTTTAACACCCTATTGTTTCTGGCACATCTGCAGTAACCTTTTCCTAACGTGCTACTGCATTGTGATGCATAAGAGTCGGCCGCCGGGGGAGGGGGGGGGGGGGGTGGGGGGGGCTCGTCAGCTGGTACAAGACCAGATGCGGAGTCAAGGGTCGCCGAGTACTTGTGTGCGTTTGGACCATAAGCAGATAATAAGGTAGGGAAAAGAAAATGAAAGGAAGGGAACATATAAAAAAAAAGTTCGGCTGAGGGCAGCGTGCGATTGAGATAAATGGATTAAATGCTGAAAAACAAAGAAATATAAATTAATAAAATAGAACGGTATTGTGGGACCGTCAGGAGGTGAAGCAGTTTTATTGAAATGTCCAAAATCGTGCTTCAGCTTCTAGACTGAATCTACCCCACAGAAGAAGCACAACTGAAACTATATTTTGACTTGAGCCAGAGCTCTACCAAACTATGGAAAAGTGCACAAATCAGAATTCGTAACATCACGACAAGATGAAGTAGCAAGAGGTAAACGAACATGAGGTCCGAGCCAATGACAGCATGGGAAATGGATGTGGAATCATCTTTATATTAAATTTAATTGCTGAACTAGACGCTAATTTGGAGATAGCCACAGATCCTTGGTGATCAAGATGATGATTGAGCTTACGAGCACTGCTTGATTCCACAAGGACAACAAAGTGCTCTAGCGACCACATATGATCCAGTCAGGGTCCTCACTAGAAGCATTGAATTTGTTGCGGTTTCTGTTCTATTTCCAATTGTGCTGAGGTCAATGGAAATGGCTGCCCATGCATTGGTGCCAGGATTTGGACGTGCCTGGCACATCACTCCGTGACAAGTTGTGAGTGCGTGCGTACAAGGACAACAGTCTCTTAGTAGATCGACCTGGCCTCTCACGCTGGTTGCCTGCCTAGAGAAGATTTTTTTTATTTATTTTCTTGTCTCCTAAGCTTTGGTAGACTAGTCTGTTTGCTTCTTCACATCATTTTCTTCTTGTAAAAACCGTTTTTTTTATGTGTTAATAAATTCCTCCCTGTCGAGGCTCCAGCCCCTCCAGATTTTTCAAAAAGATGCTAACAACCGAAGAAGTGCAGAGCAAGTCACATTATATTAAATCAAATATGATAACAACAAGACAAGATGAACAAGCAAAATGTAAATTATCATGCGGTCTATTGCACTCAATTGCTGAACTTGGAAGCACAGGTGCCTGGACATGGTTCAAGGACGGAGGGCTCTTGTGGGCACCGAGCGTGCAGCCACACCTGAACCATGCCAGTCCATGAATTCTAGCAGAACAGCAAGCCGCTGTAGCTACCACGATCCAGACTGTGGGCGGTCACTGGAAGTTCCAGTTTCAGGAGTTGGAGTCACTGAAAGCACTCGAGTAGCCCGTGCATTGGCGTCAGGAACAGGGTGCACCCAGTGTGTCACTCATCATGCATGTGCTTGTATGAGGATCATCGTCTCGTAGTGGCCTCAGCCTCAAGCATCCGCCCTCTCTCTGGCGGTCACATTATAGGCGTCAATTACCGGCTGCCTAAGCTGCTACTGGTACAGCTGCTCCGGGTGTCTCTTGAGTCTGGAACGACACAAATGAGTGGATGTGGCAGAAGGATAATCTATTCATGGTAGCTCACATGCCCAGAAAAATGCTGATGGTGTATCCTACAGAAAACCATACATCTACGAGAAGGTATATATCATCACCCGATCCAATTAGGCATATATAGAGAGGACTCTAGTAATTCAAAATCTCCTGCTAAGTTTCAAAATCTCAGGTTATTTATAACTTGTGTTTATTATACCCAGACCTACTATCAAAATCAATCAATACATTTTAATGAGCACATGGCTAGTGCTTGGTTCTGCACCCTCTATTGTTTCCGGCACATGTGTACTGTCCTTTTCCTAAGCAGCAGATACGTTTGTAGTGCTCCTTTACTTTTGCGAATTGTGGCTCCCAATGCTGCAGGTTCCATTAGAAGGTTGTACAGTCTTCTGTCGCATTTCAGAAACAACAAATACTAGTACCATGGTATTTCTAAGGTGCATTGTAAACATCATAGTCAAACTGAAAATATTCTGTTAGTATACCCCGTTTAAAACATGAATACTTGGATTTCATTTTTCGAAGATAAACATGCATGTTTGGGCCACACTTTACCAATAATTATTTGTTGATGATTTTAGCACACAACTTGTTGGGGATGCGCCCTAGGACCGGAGGGGCTTATTACCTCCGACTTATGTCTGACTGACAGTTCTGACTGTATCACCCTGGCTCATGCCTGCAGGTCTTGGAGAGAAGCTGTCGGAGGCCGGATCTCCGGGCGGAGGCCTCTGGGGAAGACATGGAACCAATCGATAGCGGAGATCCGGTGACGACGACTAATACCCAGGTGGAGGCTCATTCTCTCCTTCCGGAGGCTGGGTCTCCACGAGGAAGCCTCCGCGGAGGCCCTGAGGCCAATCGACGGTGGAGGTTGGGCGATGTCGACTGTCGCCCTGGCGGAGGTTGCATGACGGAGCTTCACGGCACCCGGAGGCCCTGCGAGGAAGAGGTGGCGACCCAAGACTGCCTTCATTCGATGGCGCGTCGAGCCTAGATGGGGAGCATGAGGACAGTTAGTGGGCTTAGTGGGCCTCTCACAGGCGATGATGGGCCTAGGCCTGCAACCGTGGCCAGAGAATGGTGGACCACCCTACCCCTAAGAGGCCCACATGTAACAGGGCCGGTGTCTAGGGTTCCAAAACTTTTGTTAGGGGCACACATGTACTTTCAATTCTGAGCTAGGAAACCGCTATAAAAGGCCATGCCCCCTGTGTAATGGATAGAGGATGGTCCTCTGGTAGCTGTAGCACTACCTGCTAACGGGCCCACGTTGTAATTTTCTAATTTAATATGGAAAGAGGGAATCTAGTCTGGTTATTTCTGCCTTCACTCTAAACCTGCTGGGACTCGGTCCCAACAGTTGGCGCCCACCGTTTGTGTCTGGCCGGAGACAACACCCGCAGATACCACCCAGAAGAAGGGCCCCTGTTAGGAGATGTACCGCCGGCGAGGCAGAGGTACCACAACCCTTCGCTCGCGGAAGGCCAAGAAGAAACATTCGAAGCACCTATGCCTCCGCACCAGAGGACGGAGGTGATGAAGAGAACAACAACGCTGCACAAAGGGAGGACCCGTTTGAGTAGCATCCGCCAGCCCAGAACTAAGAATATGAGTTGGCCAGGCTGAGAGATGAGATGCACCGCATGGAAGCCGAAAGAGACAGGTTAAGGGCGCAGCAAGCCGCCACTCAAAGAACGATACAATCATCGTGTCAAGCGAACAAGATAAGGTAGAAGATGACCATTCTGCAAGCAGAAATACAGAGCATGCAACCTCCGATAGCAAGTCCAGTGGAGATCACTCAACCATTCATGACAAGTCGTCCCCCAGCTATGAACACACAGGCTACGCACACCATAATTCCAAGCCTACCCACACCATCAAGAGTCTTTGACCCAAAATCACCACTATCCGAAGGCCTGCAATGCTCACCATGGCCTCCAAGTTACAAACCAGTTTCTCTGCCGAGGTTCAATGGCAATTCAGATCCGAGATAGTTTATAATGAGTTTCGAAGCCGCAGTAGCCTCCACCGGAGGCAACGATCATGTAATGGCTAAATCATTTGTGATTGCAGCAGAAGGAGATGCACTGGCATGGTATTCAATGTTGAAGCCAAGCACTGTATACTCATGGGAAAACCTACGAGACCAAATACTGGCAAACTTTAAAGCTTACACGAACAAGTCGCTAACATCATCAGACTTGTTCAGCAACAAACACCTCAAGGGCGAACCCCTCAGAGACTACTACCAGAGATTCCTACACCTTCGGGCCAAAGCGCCAGACGTCCCTAATGGGGTAGCCATAGAAGCAGCAATCAAAGGACTTAGAATCGGCCCATTCGCTAGTCACTTAGCAAGGAAAAAGCCAGCCACAATGGCCTAGCTGCATGAGGAGTTTGAAAAATATTGCAGGTCTGACAATGACCTCCGCAAAAGATTAGAAGAAGCGAACGGTCAAAGTAAACAGTCTTCAAGCAATGGCAACAGAAGAGAAAATAGGAACCAGCAAAGACAACAATACCAGAACCAGCAGAAACAAGTTTTCAATTTGTGGGCTAGCCAGCCTCCGAATACTTAGGACAAAAGAGAAAATTATGACCAGAGAAATCAAGAAGGGCAAGGTTACAGCAAAAGCAACAAGTCCAGGAACTAGAGCAAAAACCAAAAACCAAGAAAGCCATATTGTCTCTTCCACGGAGAGGACAAAGGGCACATCACATGGGATTGCCCGGAGGCCCAAGAGACACTTGACAGGATGAAAAGCAAACAGTCACAGCTATAGCCCCAGTAGAAAGATAGCAGAGATGTTAATCACACTCACAGTTCGTAATTTCATCAGCAATACAACCCAAGTTTCCCAGGATATGTTCCAGAGCCGCTACCGCAACATAACTTGGCTCAACAGTACTATCCGACATCATTACCGGCCTGGAGACCAGTCTATCAGCAAACATCACCGCACCAGGGCTACACCCAGAATAGAGCAGAGAATGGTCTAACTTACATCAATCAAAGACCTCCGCACATAACGCTCATCGAATCAACACAGATGCAGACACCTCTGGTGGCACAACAAAGGCAGTATGAAGCATTACCAGCACCTCTGTAGTACACTTTAGCCCAATCAGCAACCATGAAGGCAGAGCCTCTGACGAAAAACCAGTTAAATCCGCATTCGGCACTACCAACCATTGGCATGATATTACCTATAGCCGGAGGTTCTACACTAGAGTTCGAAACCAAAAAGCAAAAGAAGGACCACCTCTGGCTAGTAAACAATGTGGTAGTCCAGAGCGCTTACAGAACAACAGAATGGTCCAAAATGCAATACAATTTACAGAGTAAGACCTCTAAGTTAAAAGCTATCCACACGCAGATGCCATGGTCATAAAGGCAAACATTGCAGCCTGGGAAGTAAGCAGGATACTCATTGATTCTAGGAGTTCAGCGGAATCATTTTCACCAACGTATTCGGTCAACTGAAATTCAGCAGGAGCCAGCTGCAGCCACTGGACACCCCACTGATTGGATTTAGTGGAAAGAAGATCAACGCCCTAGGCAAGATATCACTACCAGTATCATTCAAATATGGGGACTGCGCTAGGACAGAGCACATCACCTTTGATGTGGTTGACATTTACTACCAGTACAATGCGATACTGGGAAGAGGATTCACAAACAAGTTCAATGTGGCATTACACATGGGCTACCTCTGAATGAAGATGCCGGCGTTACATGGAATCATTATGGTGCGGGGCAGTAAAAAAGAAGCAAGGAACATAGAGAAAGCAATCTACAATGCACACAGAAACATCAACATCGTAGAAGCAGAGGAGCCTCCGGACATGCCTGCAGGAAAAACCAACATGGCAGACCAAGAGAACACAATAACATTACCATTGGAAGAAGCAGTCCCTAACAGAAAAGTGACCATAGGTGCCAATCTATCAAAGGTAGAAAGAGAAGACTTGTTAGAGCTGCTAGCAAAGAACAAGGACGTGTTAGCATGGTCAGCATCAGATCTGCAAGGAATCAGTCGGGATGTGATTGAACACACCCTCGACCTCAACCCAAATGTCAGACCTAAGAAGCAAAAACAGAGGAAAATATCCGATGAACGCATAATTGCAGCGAAGGCAGAGGTGCAAAGGTTATTAGATGCCAAGGTCATCAGAGAAGTCAAGTACTCAGATTGGCTAGCAAATGTTGTCTTAGTGCCAAAAAAGAATGGCAAAATGAGAATGTGCATAGACTTCACAGATCTCAATAAGGCCTGCAAAAAAGATCCTTTCCCATTACCTAGGATAGATGCATCAGTTGACAAGGCAGTAGGATGCAAGCGCTTCTCTCTGTTAGATTGTTTCTTAGGATACCACCAGATATGGCTAAGAAAGGAAGACGAAGAGAAAACAAGCTTCACGACCCCCTTCGGCACCTACTATTTTGTTAGAATGCCGGAAGGTCTAAAAAACACAGGATCAACGTTCCCAAGAATGATTCAAAATGTATTGCAAGCTCAACTCTGGAGAAACATCATAGCCTATGTTGATGATCTAGCAGTAGTCAGCAAGCGAACCGGAGATCATTTGGACGACCTCTGGGAAACTTTCGCTAGTCTCAGAGAAGCAGGGTTAAAACTGAACCCAGAAAAGTGTATCTTCAGAGTAAGAAGGGGAATGATGCTCGGTTACATTGTTGGTCCAGAAGGGCTAAGAGCAAACCCAGACAAAACAAAAGCAGTATTAACAATGAGAGAACCAGAAAACAAGAAAGAAGTACAGCGACTAACGGGCAGAATAGCAGCACTCAGCAGATTTATCTCAAAATCAGCAGAACGAAGTCTACCATTCTTCAGAACACTCAAGGTCTCAGACAAATTTGAATGGGGCAAAGAGCAATCGGAGGCATTCCAGCAGCTCAAAAACTATGTGACAAAGGACCTTATGGTCATAGCACCAGAAGCAGAGACACCCTTGCTACTATATATTGCAGCCTTCGCAGGAGCGATCGACACAGTGCTAGTTCAAGAAAAGGAAGTTGACAACAAAAGTGTACAGCACCTAGTATACTATGTATTAGAAGTGCTACAGGGAGCAAAACTGAACTATTCGAAGATCGAAAAAATAGCATACGCAGTAGTCACAGCATCAAGAAAGCTCAAACACTATTTTTAAGAACATGAAATCCTGGTACCAATAGCACAACCACTAGTTGATACCCTAGGAAATAAAGAAGCTTCAGGGAGAATCGATAAATGGGCAACAGAAATATCTCAGTTCAACATCAAGTTCATCTCAAGAACATCAGTTAAATCACAAGCACTCGCAGACTTTTTGGCGGAATGGACATCTTCGCAGCACGTAGAGGATAAAATGGAGGTCTCAATATGGATACTGCACACAGATGGCGCATGGGGCATCCAAGGTGCGGGAGCCTCCGCAGTACTAATATCACCATCGGGCATCAAAACGAGATACGCAGCAAGACTGTGCTTCAAAGCAACCAACAACATAGCCGAGTACAAAGCAGTGATCCTAGGGCTCAGCAAGGCCAAGGAACTTGGTGCAAAATACATCATTGTCAGAACCGATTCGAAGATAGCAACAGGACAAGTCAAGAAAGACTATGTCGCAAGGAACCCAGAATTGGCTACGTACCTAGAAGTAACCAGGGGTCTGGAAAAAAGATTCCAAGGCTTTACCCTAAAGCACATCCCAAGGGGGACAACATAGAGGCAGACGAGTTAGCCAAAGTAGCGGCAAATCAAACGGAGGTACCCGAAGGAACCTTCTACCAAGAATTGACATTACCAGCTACCGCAAAAACATCAAAGGCATTTGCGAAGGTGCTCCTAGTAAACATGGAGGATTAGAGGAAAGCAATAATTGATTATATTAATGGAGTCCATGTGACATCAGATGAAACAGTTGCAGCAAGGCTGGCCGTACGGGCAAGGAATTACACGATAATAGACAGAGTTCTATACAAGAAAGGAATAGTCCAACCATTGCTTAAATGCATCACAGAATCAGAAGGTAGAGACCTCTTACAGGATATCCACTCAGGAACATGTGGATTGCACATTGGCCCCAGAGCACTGTCAGTGAAGGCAATCAGGTAAGGATTCTACTGGCCAACTCATATCAAGGACGCATTGCATATAGTAAGAACTTGCAAAGCATGCCAGAGTTTTGCACCAAACCAAGCATCTAGGGAGCACAAACACAGCTAATACCTTTGGTCTGGCTGCTTCAGCAATGTGGGATGGATCTCATAGGCCCATTACCTCTGGCTCAGGGCGGAAGCAAATATGTAGTGGTAGCAGTAGAATACTTCACAAGATGGATAGAAGCCAAACCGCTCGCGACAATCACCTCCGAAACAGTCAAAAAATTCTTCTGGCAAAACATAATTTGCAGATTCGGGGTTCCAAGGACACTCACAGTCGGCAATAGAAAGCAATTCGATTCAGACAAGTTCAAAGAATTCTACAATAGCATCAGCACACAAGTAGCCTTCGCTTCAGTCTACCACCCAGAAAGTAACGGAGCAGTGGAAAGGTCTAATAGAATCATATTCTCAGCAATCTCCAAGACATTGCTAAATCACAAAAAGGGCAAATGGGTAGAAAAGCTGCCGAAGGTTGTATGGTCTCACAACACAAACATATCAAGAGCCACCGGGTTCACTCCATTCAAGCTACTGTACGGAGAAGAAGCAATGATGCCAGAGGAGATCAAATACTAGAGCCTCCATACAATAAAACAAAACCTCGCAAAAGATGAAGAATACACCAAAGAGATGACCGAAGCATACAGGCTAGAGGCAATCGACAACATCGAGAAATACCAAGACCAAACCAGGAAATGGAGGGATGGAAAAGTGGTCACTAAAAACATCAAAGATGGTGACTGGGTAATGAGGCGGAGGCCAAATGCTCAAAACATAGGAAAGCTACAGCCAAAATGGGAAGGACCATTCATAGCCAAGCAAGGAGGAAGGAGAGGGTCATTCTATCTGCAAGACACAGAAGGAAGAATGTTAACTCACTCCTGGAACATTGATAGCCTTAGAAAATACTACACATAGAATATAAGGACTCCGTAGAATTATAAGCGGAGGTCCCTAGATTTAAATTCCTGCAATTTACTTTTTCTGCAAAAATGGCTTGCACTCTTTTTCTCACAAAAGGGGCTCCAAATCAGAGGTGAAGTTTTTAATGAGGTAAGACTGTATGTAATTAACCTCTGAATGTATAAAGAGGACCCCGAAAAGTGATACCTAGGACAGTCGAAAGCAGCTGGCTTCGCGGCCGCAATATTTGACAACTATTCATGACTTAAAAGGTCACTTCATGCCACCATTAAGAAAAATGAGAAGGCATGAAGCAACCTTCGCTAAAAGACAAAAGCCCTCGAAAAAGCCCTGTCGTATCAGGCATCAAGGCAGGAAATAGCAACCACAGGTTGCGAACGAATGGAAGGGCATTAAACAGCCTCCGCTGAAAGCCAAAAGCCCTCAAAAAAGCCCTGTCGTATCAGGCATCGAGGCAGGCAATAGCAACCACAGAATGCGAAGGCATAAAGCAGCCTCTGCTAAATGCCAAAAGACCTCAAAAAAGCCCTGTCATATCAGGCATCAAGGCAGGCAATCACAACAAGTTGCAAAGCAAATTGGGGGAAGACCTGTAAACCAACCCAGGCACCAGTACCGCAAAAAAGAAAGAAACATCACACTAACCAGCAGTGACCTCCGAAATAAGGTATTAAAGCAAGTAGAGGTAACATCTATGAGCTCACGGTTATGTAACCTCCGCATTACACACCTCCCAAAACGGAGGCAAAAAGCGGAGACAATACATAAAGCAGGATCATTTATTATTCAACCTTATGCTTACAACAGACAAGGCTCATTGTGCCTTGCTCATGACAAGAACAATGTGCATAACACACATATTTAACTACTAAACCAAAATGCACAACCTTCGAGTCAGGATATCTAGCCACTCCACCCAGTTAACCTGCTACCACAAGACATGAAGGTGGCCCGGAGGTTGCCAAAACTTCAACCTACAAAAAACCAAAGGGTGCAGCCTCCGGAAGTATATCTAAAGAAAAACAAACTAAGGCTCCCTAAAAAGCAGACACTGGCGAAGGTAGACCCTGATCAACCATAGAGTATCCCCCATCGCCTCCTAGCCACATACCACCCTATGCCTCTAGAAACACAGCAACCTGAAGCAAGTCCAACAGACGCTCGGTACGAAGAGAAGGAGGTGAACCTCCAATGCCAGCTTGCACATGAAAAAGTCCACAATCATCTGTCAGCACACCACTTTGCACCTTCCATCAGCAAGCAACCACCGCATCCAAAATTCTTACATCAACCACGCCAAGTAGCATCACAGCCGGCCGCCATCTCCGGAGACACAAAGGCAATGCAAGTAGAGTATTCTCGACAAGCAGAAGCATCGCCATCTCTAGCCTTGGGCAACAGGTTCACCGATGTGGCTATTCCATTACGAGTCCTCACACAGTACCAGCGCAAAGAGAACTACTAGGAAGTACCATTAGTATAATGTACACAATGAAGCAGCCTAACTGACCAAGGGGGATAGATCTTTTTATAAGGACATCCCAACCATCACTAAACCAGCTACAACTACCTATCTTAAAAGCACCTGTGTCCCTTCGCCTCAAAAAGCAACGGACAAAATCAAAAAATAAATAGCAAAGATACACAAAGTACATAAGGAGTACTATAAAAGGCATAGAGCTCAAAGCCCGCGCACCTAAGCATTACGAAAGGGCCAACCACAAGCAACTCCCCGTAACCAAAATCCGCTTAAAGGAGATGGAGGCGGATGTGCACATATGAACAAACAAAAATAATAAGATACCGCGCAAGAATTCGTAAGGGCATCAGCAAAAGAAACGTCCCGGAGATGATGAGGACCTCCGGGATAAAACCAAAGATGTTAGCCGACAGCGCAAGTCACTTAGGATCATCGCCTGAGCGGAGACAAGGGGGGATACCGTGTAAGAACTCATAACGTCCCCCCATCTCCGCTAAGATCAACCACAGAGCACCTCCGCAGAACAAGCGTCAGGACGCGTGGAGGCATAGCCGAATACCACAAAGATAAATACAGCAAAATTGACAGTAGTGGTCGAAGAGAAATAGCGGTTGTAATACCCACCGTATGACAATAATAAAGTTATTAATGCATATATACACTTCAAAGTGCTTACAACCTCCGAGGAGGAAAACAGAAATCACTTCCGAAGGTCACACCCGCAACCTGGCATGAAAGCTTCCGACTAATTCATACAGACCTCCGCATCATGGCGGAGGCAAAATAAACAAGTTCACAAATGACAGTTTAATCGCAACACTTAACTGTTGTGCAAACAAATTTAATTACAACGGTCCAGATGGACCACACTACGCAAGAGAACGAGTAAAGCTAGAGCGCTCATAGTCTAAATCGCTGAGTACAAAATCGAACATGTCATGCACCGTGCGCCTAGGAAACACTGACTTCCAGTAATCCCACAGCTCATCGCTAACGTAAACATCATCGCGCATAAAGGAAATAGGCTCGACCTCCTGCACAGGCCCCAAACTGCAGACCTACGCAGGATGATTCAGCCATTAATAATTTATAAAACCAAGAACAATTCAAATTGTTCTTTACACGTGCGCACCGGCACCAAGTCAGCAAAAGACAAAATTTACACAACCACAAATTAAGATGAATTTCTACACCTCCTCCACAGCTGTCAAGTCCTGAGGCCCCGTTCGAGCTCCCAGAGATGCTACCGCTTGCTCCACCAAGGCATCAGTCCCAGCACTTGGAGGAACTTGAGTAGCAGAGATGCCAGCATTAGCAGATCCTCGGGTGCGTGTAGATGTGCCACCAAAAGTCATCGGGCCATGACCGCTGCGCTTGCCATACTTCAGTTGCTGAAAAAGGCAGAAAATAAGAAGAGAATCACAAACACAACTCTTACAATAAAAAAAGTCAAGAAAAATTAACCATACACACCGTTTCATGAGTAATATTAGCCATGGCAATGGTCTCCGACCGGCCAAACCTAGACCATAACTTCTCCATGAAGCTACGCACAATGGTCTTAACAAACCGATCTATTCTGCCAAGTTCAGCGGGATCTTCTAGCTTAGGGAAATCAAAGTTTCCAATTTGAACAATGTCCTTGGACACAAAAAGTTTGCACAGATAGGTGGCGGAGGTCTTCGCGCCGAAATCAGAAACTCCGGTCACAAATTCATTAAGCTTGTCGAGGTTTGCCTTGATCCAGGAAAAGACTCCAGAGGTAGAAGCCTCAAGATCAACCGGAGTTGGCACACCACCAAATGCCCGGACGGCAGAGACATAGGATTCAGCCACTTCTAGCCCGATCAACTTAGTGGCAGTCAGCTCCTTCTTAAGCTCTTCAACCATAGACTTGAGAGCCGCTGCTAATCGCCGTTCAGCATCCACTTCTTGCCGCAGGAGATTGGAAATCTCAGCGGCTTTGTCCGTCCACTGGCTGGCGGTGGCCTCCGCTTCTTTGGCAGCAGCCTCCGCTTCTCTAGCAACAGCAAGAGACCTCCTTAGCTCATCAAATTGAGCCCCAAAAGCTGATAGCTACTTCTCCAAATCGGAGGCCTTATGAGCCATCCGTCCCTTCTCTTGGGTCTGAGACTCAACCTCCGCCTTCAAGACCTTGATAGCCTCATCCTTTTTGACCAGTTCAGCATAGCTACTGGTCTCAACAGCCACGGACAAGGCGGCCCTCTGGAGATAGCAACAAAACAATGCTAAAATTAGATACATGAGAAAGAGTATATAGCTAAAAACAGAGAAAAAGAAATTGAACTCACAATAACATGATGATTAATATTGGCATTCATCAGCATCTGAAGCGGTGACCTAGCCAGACGCTGGTACAAGTCTTCGCCCATGGCATCGATCAGCTGGTTAATGCCTTGAGCCCAGCCAAGGAGGGCACTTATGTCCTCATCACGACAACTGCCGGATGGCAGAGACCCAGAGCCAACTGCGTCAGTTGGAGGTCACAGAGTCATAGGCACTGCCTCAGCTACGGTCCCTCCGGGAAGTAGTGCATCAGTCACCGAAGACAGCGAAGGGGTAGTCCGAGCGACCCTAGCAGTAAGGATATCTGAAAAAAGACAAAAAACACAAGTCAAACAAGGAGGCGAGAAAACATAAAATTTCAAAAAAAAATGTCATACACATGCTCACCGAGCAAGGAAACTTCCCCGTCAGAGGCATAACCACAGAAAACCTTCAAAGTTAGAAAATCCACATAGGTCATACTCTGAGTAAGAACGTTACCTTCACTTGAAGTGTAGGCGTCCTTGGGGACCTCAGTATCCTCCGCTTCATGTTGAGGAGTCTCTGCGGGCCTCTCGCCATGATGAGCTATAACACCAGCTTGGCCCAACTCATCCTCATCGAAGCTGGCATCGAAGTACGCACTAGCAAAAGGCTTCATAGAAAGCGCAGGAGACACCATTTCAACATGCTGAGACACAGGCTCAGCAGGTGGCTAGATAGACCGAGCCGGTGGCGAACCGGAGGCCTCAACTGCGAAAGCACGGGACGCCTCTGGGGAAACAGTAGGTGACGGAGATCATCAAGATGGACCCTTGGAACCAAGCAGAGCCAAAACATCAACCTCCGATAGAGTCTCAGTCACCACCTCTGGATTAGCAGGGACGTTCTATTCATCATAAAGATCCTCAAAAACATCTTCCATCTCCGCAGGTTCAGCAGAGGCCTCTTTTTGCCTCTTCAAGCCTCCGCGCGTTAAAGCGCCAGCTTTTCTTTTCTTCCCCTCCGCAGCTTTCGTAGCAGCTCCGGCAGCAGGCAGTTCTTTCTTTTCATTCTTCCTTTTCAACTTCTCAGGAAGCTCACACTCAACATAATGAATGCCGAGCTCCTCAAAGACCCTGTTGAGACGAGGCATAGTGCCAGCCTCGGACCTCTGGGTTAAATACTCCTTCTCACACTTCACCAAGAATCTTGATAGCTTTCTGCTCGGTCTCCAAAACAAACCAGGCAGCACTCTTACCCTCGGGAAGCTGAAGACCAAAATGTGGGCAGGGGACCCCATCGGCAGCACCAAAAATGGGAATATCCAGCTTCTGTATAGTAAATTTTTCCCTATCCTTGCCACCAAGCAAGGGCCAGTAATCAGAAGCGATCATCTCTTCCACAAGGTCCCTACCACCCGAGTACCGGCAAGCCATCTTGAGGCCTTAGTGCACGACCTCCGCTTGTCAGAATCAGTAGATCCAGGCCTGACGCTAGTTAACGGGTTCATCCGTGTCATCACGGATGCATAAGGGAAGCGGGTGACCTTCCTCCCATCCTCCTCAGGCCAAGTAACGCTGCCAGTCTTCACGTAAAACCAAAAGTCTAACCAGTCAGCAGGCTCATACTTCCCCCGCTGACACCAAGAAATTGCAATCTTCTCCTTACCCTTACCCAAGTTTCTCTTAGCCATAAAACTTCAAGAAGCAAACTGAGCCAACTTGTGACCAACGTACCATGGTTTTTTTGCAGCTTATAGTACTCAGCAAAAGTATTCACACTTAACTCTCCCCCGTAAGACTCAACAGCCCACAGAAATTTACTCATATTCAGGAAAGCATGGGGAGTCATATGGTGTAGTTGCACATCAAACCACTCAAGAACATACTGGGGGAAATTGCAGCTCGGGATGCGGAGGCCGTAGGTGAAAAAAATCCCTAAACACAACAGCTTCATCCTTCTCAGGTTTTCGAATGGTTTCCCCTCGAGGAGGAAATCCATGACCGGCAGGAAGAAATCCCTTTCCCTCGAGCTCTGCAACCATATCTTGAGTCATCCGGCTCCGATCGAAAGAATAAGTGACCTCCGCTTCACTCACATCAATCTTCGAAGCCATCAGCTCACTCGAAGAAGCTTCGACATCTGACAGGGACTCTTTGAGGTCCTTAGCCTCCGCGGCAGCCAGCATGCACTGCTCATAAAGATCTATGAAGTCTCTGACTCTGACACCCTGGAAACGGGAATAAGGGCCGGAGAACGGACGGCGACGTGCGCAGCAGGGGCGCTTAGGTGCCACGGCGACAAGAGGCTGAGGCAAAGGCAAATGTGGAAGCAGCAAGCAAAAAGGAAACCTACATGATGGAAGCGGAGGCAGTAAGAAATAGAGCAAGCTACGTAGAGGCAAGTGAAGGAGAGTACAGGTCATTTTCACCGCACACCCCCCTTATATAGGCAGCGATACGACGCCTCAACTTCTCAGCCCAACGGTCATGACGATCCACGAATCGGATGGAAGCAAACGAACCAACTTACGCACAAGATTAAAAAACCAAGCAACGGTAAAAAGCAAAGCCTCCGGTCCAACGTTCAACGGGCCAAGGGGGTCGGAGGTAAGCACAGCCTCCATGGTCAGGGGCGTGTTGATGGCTAGACCCGCCTCCGCTGGACCTAACCCTCAAGGGGGGAATGTTGGGGATGCGCCCCAGGACCGGAGGGGCTTATTACCTCCAACTTATGTCTGACTGACAATTCTGACTGTATCAACCTGGCTCATGCCTGCAGGTCTTGGAGACAAGCTGTCGGAGGCCAGATCTCCAGGCGGAGGCCTCCGGGGAAGACATGGAACCAATCGTTAGTGGAGATCCGGTGACGACGACTGATACCCAGGCGGAGGCTCATTCTCTCCTCCCTGAGGCTGGGTCTCCGCGAGGAAGCCTCAACGAAGGTCCTGAGGCCAATCGACGGTGGAGGTTGGGCAATGTCGACCGTCGCCTGGCGGAGGTTGCATGACGGAGCCTCACAGCCCCCGGAGGCCCTGCGAGGAAGAGGTGGCGACCCAAGATTGCCTTCATTCGATGGCGCGCCGAGCCTAGATGGGGAGCATGAGGACAGTTAGTGGGATTAGTGGGACTCTCATAGGCGATGATGGGCCTCGGCCTACAGCCGTGGCCAGAGAATGGTGGACCAGCCTACCCCTAAGGGGCCCACGTGTAACAGGGTTGGTGTCTAGGGTTTCAAAACTCCCGTTGGGGGCACGCATGTACTTTTAATCCTGAGCTGGGGATCCGCTATAAAAGGCCATGCCCCCTGTGTAATGGGGAGAGGATGGTCCTCTGGTAGCTATAGCACTACCTGCTGATGGGCCCACATTGTAATTTCCTAATTTAATATGGAAGGAGGGACTCTGGTCTGGTTATTTCTGCCCTCACTTTAAACCTGCTAGACTCGGTCCCAACACAACTAAATACATAATTTATTTGGAGCAATTGCCAATGTGTGACTCTGAATGCTAACCCATTTTACTGGTGTCTGAAAATAGAGGCCCAAGGTGAACATGGCATACATAGTACAAAGTCAAGGGTGAATAAGAAGGTACATGCACCAAACAGTTGTCAAACTCATAGCCGTTGTCACATTGTGATTGTGGTAGAGAATTGGGTCTGGATGTTGGAAAAAAAATGAGATATTGGAGAAAGTATCATCTTTTAAAGCTCAATTATCAGAAACGAAATGGGAGTAGTGGTAAAAAGGAACTAAAGTTATAATATTTTAAATCATAAATACTAACAATGGATGTAGTGCTCAAATCGAAATTCTTAACATTACAACATGATGAAGTAGCGACAGGTGAACAAACATGAGGTCTGAGCCAACGATATCACGCATGGCAAATGGATGCAGAATTATCTTTATATTACATTGAATTAATTTCTGAACTAGAAGCTAATTTGGAGAGTGCCACAGATCCTTGATGACCAAGATTATGATGCAGCTTTTATTGACGAGCGCTCCTTGATTCCACAAGGACAACTGGAAGCATTCAAGTTGTTGTGGCTTGTGTTCTAATTCCAATTGCATGCGCTGAAATAACTAGAAAAGCCTGCCCATGCATTGGTGCCAGGAATTGGAGGTACCTGGTGCATCACTCTCTTACTGTTCACGCATGCGCGCGTACATCTCGTAGTCGTAGTAGCTTTGGCCTCATGCTGCTGCCCGGCCTTCTTCTTGTGGTGACACGACAGGCACCAATAACCAGCTGGCCAGGCTGCTACTAGTGCTGTAGCACAAAATGTCTCTCCAAGCTAGTACGGCACAAAGGAGTGGTTGTGGCATTAGGACAGCCTATTCCTGATACCTCACACACCCAGAAATGCTGATGGTATATCCAACAAAGAAAACAAAACATCGACAAGAAGGTATATGTCATCATCCAGTTCAGGTATGATATATATAGAGAGCTCTGGGTTACCTGCGTTTATTACTCCCTGTCCGAATAGGAACATCATTCAATAATTCTAATTCTTTATTTCCTCCATTTGAATGGACACATGGCTAGTGCTGGGCAAACTCTTTATTACCCTAAGCATATAGGTTACATTTATGCTAAGAAAAAAGCATATAGGTTACATTTATGCATGGTACCCAATTCTTCTTCTCCGCATTTCTAATGTCAATTATTGGCAGAACACATGTCCCCCGTATAAAAAGGACAAATACATACCAAATTCAACCTGAAAGTTCGTTAGTTCAACCCCCTTAAAAGCATGAGATACTCAGATATGATTTTTGGATAATAAACATGCTTGTAGGGGGATATTTGTAATTACTAGTTGGTGATATTAGTACACTACTAAAAAGTTATTATTCCGGACTTCCTAATTTATTTCTAGAGGCCATAAAAACCCATAACTCAAGTGGAACAAAATACTTCTTATTGGTACCTTCTCAGATGTCGTTTTGAGGGGTGCTGCGTGGACTGGGGCACCGTCGGGTAGGGTCCTCTCTAGCAGGTACAGTTCACAAGATACAGATGGAGGAGGGAGACAACGAGTGGGAGAGAGACGGTATGGGATGGGCCAATGGGTATTTCTTATGCCAAATACAGGATTTTTTTAGCATAGTTTATGCACGAATGTCGGTCGCCTCGCCGGCACCTGTCCGGGTGTCTGCCAGCTAGCTCCTCTCCTCCCCTTCTCGGTCAGCCCTAGCTCCTCCAGTCACTTTTAGATCTGATTACAAGATGTCTTCCTTATTGTTTTCCTATTTCGAAATAAAAAAATACGTAAATAGTCCTAGGAGCTAATAGATGACTGCAAGCATTCATCTAGCATAACCCATCATATATAGCATTTTTCTTCCGGAATCGTTGTTATTTGTGTTTATTGTGCCATGTCCTTTCGTACTTGAGTGTTGTGCATGTGGGTTGCATATCTTGATCTGATCTGTATCGACTAAAGTAGATCGGCTAATTGAAATATTCTATCTTGCATATCTTATTTAGCCGTTTTTGTTTATTCTTTACTTTTGAGCTTACAATGCATAAGGGATGACTTTCTAGTCAATGTCCTTCGATCATTGGGTATCTTAGAGCCACATATTTCGGATTTGTCTAGCAACAAATTGGTAAGTTCCAAAATTTGACTATTTTATCCCCTTGTCAATTGCTGGGTCGAATTGACTAGCACGCCAGTACTCCCAACCCGATTCACCCGGCGCGTTTGAGGCTCAGGGAATCAACAAGGTCTCTTGCTTCAAATGATCCTGCGGGCCTCCAAAATGTATTGTGCACTGAGCGTATTTGTTGTGTCAAAAGGCCCAAACAGGAGAATGGCACTCAAAATGAAAGATCCTTCACATGCTGCTCAACTATGGCGTACTGTTGTACAAGCGTTGTAGTGAGTGGCGGCATGTGGCAACCAAACTGGATAGTGGCAAGTTACACATATATCCATGTGGTGCAAAAAAATTAGTTGCACGCCACGGGATGGTAAACCCACAATTTACCTGGAATTGGAACCTGAAAGTAAATACTGAGACAAAGTTCCTGTTGTCTCCCACTATGCGAAAACTAGCGCGAAAAATATTACGTGCATACTTGATAAACTTAATAAACTTCTTAGATGTCCGTATTCACTGCAGGAAATGCTAGCTTTGCCGACTGCCAAATACTTTGCCGACTGTTTTTTGTCGACACTCGGCAAAGAGCTGCCTTTGCCGAGAGCCATGACGGGAAGTCGGCAAATCCGGCTTTGCCGAGTGCCTGGCTTTGCCGACTGCTAGGCACAAGGCAAAGCCTTGGCTTTGCCGAGTGCCAGGCAGTCGGCAAAGCCTGGCACTCCGCAAAGGCTGCCAGTCCTGGACGGCATCCACGCCGTCACCTTTGCCGACTGCCACGCCGTCAGCAGTCGGCAAAGGTGGCAGCCTTTGCCGAGTGCCACATGTGGCACTCGGCAAATTTTTTTCTTGATTTTCAATCCCAGTTTTTTTTGTTGCCTTGCTACAGTAAATACATTCTAAATTCCAAGTTTGGGGTAATTTTAATTTGTTTTGCTATATTCCGTTCATTTTTTCTGTTTCTTTGAATTTTCCGGCAACTCCAGATTTGAACTGCAGGTACATGAAATAATGGAATTCGGTGATTCAAAAAATGATATTCATGATGTTTGGAGCATGTTGAGGCCGTGTGCAGGGCCTTGTGTGAAATTTCGACCGTGTTGGTGTCGGAACACGCCGAGTCACGCGCGTGAAAAGTGTTTTTAAATTTTATAAAATCCAAACGGAGTCCGAAAATGACGAAACTTGATGACATGTCTTGCCATCGCATGTGGAGGCTGTGGTAAAAATTTGAGAAAGTTTCAAACAAGTGGTGACGTCGGATGCCTAAAACCTAGACATCTCCACATGTGATAAAACCTGGACATCTCCACGCCAGGCCAAACCCTATCCCCAACCCCGCGCCCGACCCCGGCCTCCCCGCCCGCGC
>CM041636.1:7079130-7119898 GCA_023333625.1 Bothriochloa decipiens | reverse complement strand
AGCACCACGCGCAGGTACGAGAACGAAGAAGGGGAAGGACGTCGGTACGCCTCTGTCGACCGTACGCGGCGCGGGGGCTTCGGCGCCGGCGCCGTACGCGACGCTGGGGCTTCGACGCCGGTGTCAAATCCCCCGCGCCGCGAACGGCACCGGCGTCGAAGCCCCCACGCCGCATACGGTCGACGGAGGCATACCGGCGTCGAAGCTCGCGCGCCGCGTACAGTGGGGGGCCTTCGACGCTGGCGCCGTACGTGGCGCGGGGCCTTCGACGCTAGCGCCGTACGCGGCGCGCGGGCTTTTTTTGTTGATGTCGGCCATCGTGCCGTGTGGTTGTTGGCCATCGTGCCTGACATGTATATGTGGTTGTCGGCCATCGTGCCGTCTTTTCTTGCAGGTTTGGTAACCTCCCCGTACAGGGGAGGTGCTGCCAAAATTTTTCATTCTCACTAATTGTTTTTCTTTTTAGGAGGGCACCCGTTGGAGGCTAGCCGGAGGAGCACGACTCAGTACTGTCCCGCTAGCCTGTCTTCACCGGCACCTGTGGTATGACCTCTCTTTCCGTCACATGTAGTCGTAGGTCACGTTACCTAGTTAGGCGTCTCCCGTCCGAAACGGATACGGTTGGAAGTATGCGTTCTTTGCATATGTATAACCGTATCTGTTTCGGATTGTCCACGTTATTTGGACAGCCCAAGGATGCGTAGACGAGGTTAGCTTCTATGTTCCGCTCCCGTCCGAGTCGGAGTTTCGGCAGGACCTCCCCGTTGTTCTCTGGATACACACTCTCCCCGTCGGGACGTGTATCGGGAGAACAGCGGGGAGGTGCTGCCGAAATTCCGTTTCGGACGGGAGCGAATTATGGAAGCTAACCTCGTCTGCGCATCCTTGGGTGGGATTAGGACCTATCCTTCACCTATTAGATGGTAGGAGCGCGTTGTAGATGCACTTGCTAGTTTTATCACATGTTAACATTGCCGCATGATAGAGCATGGGTGACCATGAGTGGATGTACTCGGGCTTCACAAGTAAGAGCAATGAATGGATTAGGGGGACGAATGAGTTCCTGGAGCAAGCATTTGGCCCAGCTGTGAAAGGGTCGATTCGGATGCCGTGTCCCTGCAGGCAGTGCAAGAACAAGAAAAGGAAAGTAAAGGTTGCAGTGGGGAAAGATCTGTTCAAGAACGGATTCGTTCCAAACTATACCCGTTGGCGCCACCATGGTGAACACCATCCAATTAGGGACGAGGTGGTGGGACCCATCCTCGAGGAGTATGATGCTGATGCCGGGATGGCAGACATGATGGCAGACTTCCACGAAGCACGGTTCGGCGAAGGAATGGATGTGGAGGAAGATCCGAAGGAAACCGCGAAGGCATTCTACGACATGATGGAGGCGGCACAGAAGCCCCTTCATGAGAAGACAAGCGTTACGCAATTGGATGCCGTCTCACGCCTAATAGGGTTGAAGTCGCAACTGGGCATTAGTCAAGACGGCTTCGATCTCGTGTTGAGCATTGTTGGCACACTGCTTCCGGCAGATCATGTCCTACCAAAAAACACCTACGCTACACAGAAGCTCCTTTGTGCACTTAAGATGCCGTATGAGGGGATCCAAGCTTGTCCGAAGGGGTGCGTCCTGTTCAGGGGAGACCTCGAGGAAGCAGAAATCTGTCCAAAGTGCAAAGCCTCTAGGTTTGTGTTGGTAGAAGGCTCTGATGGCAGCATGAAATAGTCTAAGGTCCCCGAGATGGTCGTATGGAACCTTC
Source organism: Bothriochloa decipiens (assembly GCA_023333625.1). NCBI lineage: Eukaryota > Viridiplantae > Streptophyta > Magnoliopsida > Poales > Poaceae > Bothriochloa > Bothriochloa decipiens. The sequence continues at coordinate 7,118,132 of CM041636.1, read as the reverse complement.
CTTTCCTACCGAGGCTTCAACGGCTATACATGACAGAGGAGTCCGCGAAACAAATAACGTGGCACAAGAATGGCAAAAGATACCATCCTAACAAGATGGTACACCTGACGGATGGTGATGCATGGAAGCACTTCGATAACATGAATCCTGAGGCTCGAAATGTACGCGTAGCGCTGGCAACAGATGGGTTCAACCCGTTTGGAATGATGGCGGCCCCGTATACTTGTTGGCCCGTGTTTGTGATCCCCCTCAATCTCCCCCCCCCCGGCGTCATGTTTGAACCTAGGAACATGATCTTGACGCTGATAATAACTGGACACCCGGGCGACAATATGGGTGTGTTCATGCAGCCGGTGTGGGATGAATTGCAACTTGCTTGGGAAGAGGGGGTACTCACGTACGACCGAGCTACAAAGAGGAACTTCAGAATGCATGTGTGGTACCAGTATTCAATGCATGACTTCCTAGCGTATGCCTTATTCAGCGGGTGGTGTGTTCACGAGAAGTTCCCTTGCCCGACATGCAAGACAGATGTGATGTTCACCTGGCTGGCCAAGGGTGGGAAGTATTCTTCTTTCGACAAGCATCGGCAATTCCTGCCTGAGAACCATGAATTCAGGCTTGATGTAAAGCACTTCACGAAAGGTGTTCAAGTCACCGGCCCCATTCCGCAGGTTAAGAGCCCTGTCGCCGTCCTTGCCGACATACAGGCTCTCGAAGTTGAGGAAACAGGTGGTTTTAAGGGATATGCTCAGGACCACATGTGGACTTATATATCGGACTTGACTAGGCCCCCCTACTTCAAGGACCTTCTTCTTCCACACAACATCGATGTAATGCACACAGAAAAGAATGTGGCCGAGGCACTCTGGGCAACACTCATGGACGTTGGTAAAAAGTCAAAGGACAACATCAAGGCTAGACTGGACCTGGAGATGATTTGTGATAGACCAAACCTGGTGATGAAGACCCCTGCACCCGGCAAGAAATGGAAAAGGGGCCCGGCCGATTACATCCTGAAAAGGGCCGATAGGAAGGAAGTACTGCAGTGGATCAAGACGTTAAAGTTCCCTGATGGGTATGCGGCGAATCTGAGCAGGGGCGTGAACTTGCAGACTATGAAAGTCTTAGGGATGAAGAGTCATGACTTCCACATATGGATTGAGTGGATCCTTCCTGCGATGACCCGGGGATACCTCCCAGAGCCAGTGTGGCGCGTCGTGGCAGAGTTGAGCTTTTTCTTCCACCAGCTTTGTGCCAAGGAGTTGTCTCGGGATGTTTGTGTTGAACTAGAGAAGGCTGCACCTCTGTTGCTTTGCAAGTTGGAGATGATATTTCCACCCAGCTTCTTCCTGTCGATGCAGCATCTGATTTTGCACCTACCGCGCGAGGCACGGTTGGGGGGTCCCATGCAGGCCCGTTGGTGCTATCCAATCGAGAGGTGTCTAAAGCTTCTTCAGAAAAAGTGTAGAAATAAAGCCAAGATTGAGGCATCCGTGGGAGAGGCCTCCGTTCTGGAGGAGGTGTCGACCTTCACACAGGCATACTATACTGAGAATCTTCCCAGCGTGCACAATCCAACCCCTCGTTACAACGCCGATGAGAACTCATCGACCCTTAGCCTTTTCCAAGGGGATCTCGGAAGCTGAGCGCAGGTACCAACAAGCAGTTGACCCATCAGGAGTGGCACACTATCATGTTCACATTGTTGCTCAACCTTGATGAAGTGATTCCTTATCAGAAGTAAGTTCTCAATGAGCTTGTTACCTACGCCGTCACTATCCTCCACCTATCATGATCCGACCCTCTAGTCTCTTGCTTCTTTTAGGGAATTTATTAGTCAATACTGGACAAGCAATAGGGCTCCTACCGAGCAAGAAGAAGACAATCTTCTTAGACACAGTGTGCCCGATTTCATCTCCTGGTTCTGTACAAAGGTACCAACCAACTAAGCTCTTTCCGACTTTGTGATTCCACTTTGCTCCCCGGAGCGAGTAATGTAACGATCTACCTGTCCTCACCCTTGCAGGCCCAAACGGATATAGAAATGAGTGATGAAATGAAACAGGTGGGCCGTGGCTTCTCCCGTAGGGTGAAGTCATTCACCATTTATGATGTGAATGGCTATCGCTTTCGCACGAGAAGCCACGAGGAGAGTTGACCCAACCTAAAAACCATGTGCAGTGGAGTTCGTACGCCCGGCACGGATCAGAAGGACTACTATGGCATAGTCGAAGAGATATACGAGCTCAACTTTAAGGGTGCCGAGACTTTCAAGCCGGTGGTATTCAAATGCCATTGGTTCGATCTCGATGTCACGAGGCAAGACCTTACCATAGGGCAAGTCGAGATTCGACAGGACTCCAACTATAAAGGAGACGATATCTACATTGTGGCCAATCGAGATGCCACGCAAATTTATTACCTCCCATGGGCGTGCCAAAAGGACGAGAAGCTTGCGGGTTGGAGCCTTGTGCATTTGGTGTCGCTGCGCGGCAAAGCGCCTCTCCCAAACGACGATGATTATGACGTTGACCCAAACCAATATGAGTTCTATCAACCTGAGGGGCTAGAAGGTACTTTGGAGATAGACATTGGTTCGCTCATGGGCATGGAAGTAGACAACAAAATCGATGAGGACGAGGATGAGGAGGTGCAGGATGCCAAGGACTTAAGAATGCTTGAGCGATGGCAGATGCAACGCGATGGAGTTGTCCAGGAGGATGTACATGATGATGACTATGGAGATGATGAGGATGATGATGACAGTGATGACTTAAGAGAGCTCGACAATATTGATAGCGATGACGATGATAGTGATAGTGATGACGACTCCACGCCCACCATATTGCCGTTCGCGGAGATAATTATGAGGCCATGTAATACTATATTGTTATTAGTATATTCCTTTACAAGTAATTGTCATTTATTTATGCTAACTCTTTTGTTCTTTGTCATTGCAGGCACTCGGCAAAATGCCAGGCGGACGGCGGCAGCGGCCGCATCGAGCTGTATGCTCGGCGTACCAGGTCCCCCCGCAGGAGACCGCCGACGATGATGAGGAGGAGGAGGAGGTGTTGGTGGACGGGTCATCTAGTAGGGGGTCCTAGCCCTGCAGTGGACATCGCCAGGCAACGAGGAGGCTGCCGTTCTCATCCTCGCAAGGGGGACGACGACGGGTGACGAGGACCGCGGCGGCGGCGATGACGACAACGACGACGACGACGATGCCGCCGCCGCCGTGCCAACACCAGGCCAGACGGCTTCGACTTTGTTAGGCATGGCCAAGGTGTACTCGCGCGGGCCCACGCAGCTTCCTAGGGTGCAGCCGCAATTCAACAGACGTCCGGTGATTACACCCGTGGGCCAGACGTAAGTAACCATTATTGATTTCACTACTTGTTCATATGACATGTTGAAAATCGAACTGCATACTAACAATTGTTTTTAATGACTCGTGCAGTATCTGGGCGTTTGTGAGCGGAGAAGGTGAATCACGCCATATCAATGGCATCCAGGGCCTCCTGATTAAGGAGTACTACCCTGGCCTTGTCGACGTGGACAGCGAGTTGAAGGTGCCCACGAGGTGGGCTCACTTCTACCTCGTCGACGTGGGTGGCGAGACCCTCGTGGCAAAGATAAAGAGGGAGTTTTGGGTGAGTCTTTCATCACACCGTATTGCTAAATAGTACGCATTCATCGGACTTCTTGAAACAATGCAATGCTACATGATGTGTCTGTGTGCAGGACTTCTTCACGTGCGAGGAGGGTAAAGCGGACCAGGCGGCGTGAGTGCAGGAGGAGGTCTGCAAAGATCGTCTCAAGGACCCGTACCATGAGGCGCGCATACAGGCCATCCGCGACTACTACGCCGATGCGCATGGAGAGTCCATCAAGAAGCCCCAAATCCGCCAGATCATGAACTCGAGGGAGACTGACCTCACCTTCGCTCAATACGTGCAGGTAATTAAGTAGGAAAACATTCGTTCAGATTCCTTCAGTGAAACATTACACTAATCTTCTCGCATGTCAAATACTTGATGTCATGCAGTTCTGTCCGGGGTGGTGCGACAACCACAGGGACTGCTGGGAGGAGATTGTGCGCATGTGGCAAACAGACGAGGCGTACGCGAGGCGCAACGACCGTCGGGGCCGCCGCTTGCAGATGCGAGGGGTGCCACACCACCAAGGGAGCCAGCCCCTCCCAACGTACATGAGAAGATGGGTATGCGTCCGTTCATGTCTCTTTTCTAGCCCTCAATTGTCATTACTTGTAACCATGTTTCTATTTTCAATGCAGACGCAGGCGCACGGTGGGTAGGAAATCAACCAGTTCACCGAGTACCTCCTCTCCCACAAGGGCAAGGCGACAGCGCCGGACAACATCTACAACCCGGAGGACGGGCCCGAGGCGTACAGCAACCCCACCGTCTATGAGAAGGCGACCGAGTACACCGCCGCGGCTCGCCAGCGCTACGGGGAGACGTTCGACCCCACCGCCGAGCCCCTGGACACAGACCTCCTGCAGAGGTTGGGACCAGGGAAGCAACACGGCCGGTACTACATGGCCCACAGCGCCGTCAACCCGTCTAATGCTCCCACGCTGAGCCAGGTTCGATCCAGGCCCATGAGCTCCACCGACATCCCCATAGCGTCTCGGCAGCCGAGCATGTCATAGTTCCAGGTAAGTGTGGTTTTGTTCGTCGTTCACTCGTTTCACACCTATAATTACAATCAACACTGCGGATGTAATATTGCAGGCCCAGGTGCAGGAGCAGCTGGCGCAGATGCAGGTGCAACAGATGGCTTACCAGCAGCACCTGACAGCCGTGCAGCAGCACTACAATAGTCAGATGCAGGGCTTTGCCGACTACTTCCAATCCCTGCAGATCCCCGGGCCACCTCCACCGCCTGAATTATTCGCTCCACCGCCTCCTCCATCATCTTTTCCTGTGCCTGCTCCTGTCGCTCCTACAGGGACCCCGATGAGTACATTGACTCTTGCTTTAGCTTGTGCATCCATCCTGCAGATACTAATGACATCACTTGGCCTTTAACTTGTCCAGGTACAGTCGGCGGGTTCGAACCCGTCTCCTAGAGGTGCCGGCCCTCAGATGATGCCTGTATCCACCTCCGGGTGGCCCTTCTCCACCGTATCCACCTCCGCGTGGCCCTCCTACACCTTACTCGTGGCTGGTGGGCGGAGGGCGGCCGTACTGGTCAGCGCCGCGTGATCCAGGGTGGGTTCCATAGGAAAACCCTGGGGGCTCTGGGGATGGACAACCTGACGGCTCCGGGGACGGCGCGACGAGCTAGGTACTTGTCGCTTGTGTTATGCTCCTGGACTTGAGTATCGTCGAAGTCTCTGTCATGTATTTCTTCTCTTCATGATGGACCTAGACTTGTTGTGTTGAACTTCATGTGATGGACCTCGACTTGTGGTATTCGACTCGTTGCGTTGAACTTCATGGTTGTAATGGACTTGTGGTGGTGATAAGAGATGCTATTGTGAGATATATGTGTTATTGTGATATATATGGTGACGGTGGTGATAAATGTGATGAAATTTTGATATAAATGGTGCTACTTGTGGTCCTGGTAAAATTATGATATAAATTGTGATTTTGCAATGTTTGGATGCAAGAAAACAGAAAAAAGGGGAAAAAATTTTCTAGCTTTGCCGAGTGCTGACACTCGGCAAAGCTGGGGAATCTGGCCAGAAAATCCCCAGCTTTGCCGAGTGACAGCGTGGCACTCGGCAAAGGGATCATTCGTTTGCCTAGTGTCAGCACTTGGCAAAGAATTTTCGAAAAAAAAAATTCTTTGCCGAGTGCTGAGCTGGCACTCGGCAAAGAAATTTTCAAAAAAAATTAATTTTTTCTTTGCCGAGTGCCGCCCGTCAGCACTCGGCAAAGCCAGCCGTCAGGCTGACGGCGCCACGTGGCTTTGCCGAGTGCTGACGTGGCATTCGGCAAGGGCTTTGCCAACTGCATGCCACGTGGCACTCAGCAAAGCCGCCTTCGCCGACGTTTTCTTTGTCGACAGCCCTTTGCCGACTGCCACGTGGAATTGCAGTCGACAAAGCCTTTGCCGACTGCAATTCTGCCTTTGCCGAGTGCGCACTGCAGTCGGCAAAGAGAGCGAACCCTATAGTGGTTACAGTGCATTTGCAGTACTTCAAAAGGTAGGGAGAGGACGATCACAGAAAAACAGTAAGGTGGAACCAGTGGAGACGATCGGCAGAAATGAGACATTACCAATAAAAAGACATTTGTATTAGAAGATAAGGAAGAAGGATAAACCACAGAGATTAGAGGTTATGTTCGAGGTAATGTACTAGATGGAGCCAGCCGTCTGATAGAGGAGGTGTCACAGTCAAGGTGTTAATTGAAGGCGCGTTCACAAGAACAATGACAGATATGCAGGATCACTAGGATGGGCGCTTACGAACTGCTCCACAGAAAGAAATCTCTGTAGTACGGTGCCCGGGCGCCTGGACATGGGTCAAGGATGGAGATTGTGGATGCGGCCACACCTGAACCGAGCCCGAGGATGAGTTCCACATGGACAGCAAACCTCCCTAGACACCATGATCGTGGAAGGACAAAAGTTGTGGCGGCTTCTATTCTATTTCCGATTGCATGCACTGAAGCTGACAAAAACACCGATGCTGCTGGTGCGTCGGTGTTGGGAATATGATTTGCCTGGCAAGCTTGCCCAACACTCGCTGTGTGTATACACCTACAAGGGTAGTCATCTCCTAGTGGCCTTCTTGACCTCATGCTGCTGCACTCCCACTTGCTGTGACATCACAGGCACCAATGACCGGCTGGACAAGCTATTAGTGTCAGAGCTCTACAGTCCGTGTCTCTAAGCTGCAAAGTCTCCCCAAGCTGGAACAGCACAAAGGCTTGGACACGGCAGGACGATAACATATTCCTGATGCCTCTCATGCTCACCAATTCTGATGTGTATATCCTAGAAAGAAAACCATATATCCATGGAGAAGTAGGTAATATATGTATCATAATCCAAATCAAGTATGACCATATTTATAGAAAGAGAGAGAGCTCCTGGAAATTGTTAGTTCTTTACTTATGTTAATTAGACCTTGTCCCATCAACATCATTCAATATCACCATTTTAATGAGCACATGGATAGTAGGGTCCTTTCCTTTAACCATCTGTTGTTACTAGTACACATATGTACTAGTCCTTTAATTTCCAAGAAGATACGGTTTTAGTGTTCCTTTGCTTTTGTGATTATGCATGTGGCTCCCAATTCTGATTCCATCTGCAGATTGTACAAACTTTTGCTGCCGTTTCTAATGTTAGTTGCAGAGCATGTACATGTCCCTTGTCAGAATGGACAAATACCAGTACCATGGTATTCCTATGGCCTCGTTTGCAGCTCCTGCACCGGCTTTTTGTCCAGATCAATGTATAGAGTGGACAGAGCCAAACCAAATGTTCCCTGTGCTGTCAAAAGAAACTAATCACCTGCAACTGTGGTTGGCACACAATATGGTTTTGTCTTATAGTTAACACACCATATATGGAAAGCATTTACAGACGAATGTTGAGATAGATGGCAACAAAGGGGTGTCATTATGTTGGGGGAGCGCCCCGGGACCGGAGGGGCTTGTTACCTCCGACCTGAGTCCGACTGACAGTTTTAATATATCTATCTTGTTCATGTCCGCAGGTTCCAGAGAGAAGCCTCCGGAGGTTGGATCTCCGCTGGGAAGCATCCGCGGAGGCCATGGAGCCAATCGACAGCAGAGGTCCAGTGGTGATGGCCATCGCTCAGGTGGAGGCTGATCACCCCCCGGAGGTTGGATCTCCGCTAGGAAGCCTCTGCGGAGGCCATGGAGCCAATCGACGGCTGAGGACCGGTGGCGATGGCCGTCGGTCAAGCGAAGGCTGATCGACGGAACCTCGACTCCCCCGGAGGCTCTGCGCGGAGGAGGCAGCAACCCGGGACTGCCTTCATCAGAACGGCGCGCCGGGCCGAACTGGAGGGCTTGTGAATAAGTAGTAGGCTCAATGGGCCTCTCGCAGGTAGTGATGGGCCTCGGCCCGCGGCCGTGGCGAGGAAATGGTGGACTAGCCTACCACTAGGAGGCCCACGTATAATAGGGTCAGCGTCTAGTGTTTCGAAACTCCCATTGGGGGCACGTCTGTACTCTAGGTGTTGAGCTGGGGAGCCACTATAAAAGGCCATGCTCCCTGTGTAATTAAGGCGGTGGTCCTATGATAGTTACAGTGGGTAACTTTCCCTAGGGCACACTTTGTACTTCCTCATTAATTTATCAACAGAGTGTTATCTTGGTCACACCTGTTCATCGTAATCCGAACCTGCTGGAACCGTGTTCCAACACATTACAAGATAGCAAAGTCCAATGGGATAAACTAAAGACTTAACGGGGGCTTAATGATCCTTCTTACTAGGCTAAAGGACTGACAAAAAGAATCCATACTCCGTAGTGTCGGTGAACTTGCATGATAGGACTCTGTTCTTCAACGATGTCCGAGTCTGCTAGTTTTGCAGAAGGGCCAGGACTGGGAGCAGGAATTGATGACCTGGCCGAAGGACTGTTACGATGAAGAACCTGTCCATTCCATCATCGGTGGCTTGGGATGAGAGGACTCTGTTCTTCATCCAAGTGGGTGTCCACTGGTTTGGCGGAAGGGCTGAAAGTAGGTCTCCATTTGTAGTAGGATTCAATGTACTTCTGAAGAACATTGCCCATGGGGGTCGGTTTGTCCGGTCCTGCTGAACACGCGGAAGCATTTGAATTGTGGTGGTTTCTGTTCTAGTTCCCATTGTTAGCGCTAAGATCCAGGAAACACTGAAGCTGCCAGTTCCTGCCAGCCCATGACTTGCCGTGTATGCACGCTTGTAAAGGATGGTCGTCTTGTAGTGGCCTTCTTGACTTCATGCCGCTGCACTCCCACTGTAGTGACAAGGCAGGCACCAATGACAACTAGATGAGATAGTAGTGTCACAGTTTCACGAACTAGTCTCCCCAAGCTGGAACGTCTCTACAAGTTGGTACGACGCAAAGCACTGGACGCGGCAGGAGAATAACCTATTCCTGATGTCTCTCATGCTCAGAAATGCTGATTTGTAAGAAAACCATACATCCAACAACATGTAGGTGATATATGTATCATCATCTAATTCAAGTATTACCATATATAGAGAGGCAGGCAGAGCTCCTGAAGCTCCAAATGTCCACATGAGTTTCGAAATTTTTGGTTCTTTACTTATAATTATTAGACTTTGTCCAATCAACATCAAGCAATACTTCTTTATCTCCTCCATGTTAATGAGCACATGACTACCTTTCTTCAACCTTCGGTTGTTTCCAGTGCATGGGTACTTGTCCTTTCCTAAGCAGATACCCTTTTATTATGCCTTTGATTTTGTTATTGTGCATGGCTCTCAATGCCGATTCTGTCAGTAGGTTGTCAATTGCAGAGTACATGTTCCTCTTCAGAAAGGACAGACCAGTATCATGGTATTTCTAAGGCCTCTTTTGTTGCGGCTCCTACACCAGAGCCTCTCCAGCTCCACAGAGTATGGAGTGGACAGAGCCACACCAAACAGTCACGTCCACAGGGGAGTTTTGGCCAGCAAAGCACGGAGCTGGAGCCATTTTTGTATAGGGTAGGACGAAAACGGGCTCTGCGTGAAGTGGTTCGGCTCTGGCCATGGACCTCATGTACAGGAACTACACCAAACAGTCCGTATATATGGCACATTGTAGACATCATATTTAAAAAAAATGGTATTGAGCAACTCCAAGATCTTAGGTAAAAGTATATTCTACATCTTAGGTAAAAAAAATGGTATGCTTGATGGAGTCGGTCAGAATGCATGAACCATTCACCTGATGGAGGTGGTGTTATAGTCAAAGTGTTTATTAAAGGCATTGACAAGAAGCATGGGTAAAGGATGGAGGGCGCCTGTATGGTGGATTCTGAAATGTGCCCGACCACGAGTTCCAAAAGGACATCAAACCTCCTTGGCTACCATGATCGTGGAAGCATTCAACTTGTGGTGATTTCTGTTCTAGACATCTAGTCCGGGTTGGAAGTGTTCAAGTCAACACCTGGAAATACTGATGTGGCCCTTGAATTGGTTTCAGGAATCGTAGACCCGCATGGGTCAGTCCCAGACTCAATGTGCATTCACGCGTACGAGAATAGTCGTCTTCCAGTGGCCATGGACTCATGTCGCTGCATTTGCACTCGTAGTGACATGACAGGCACCAATGACGATAGGCTGGCCAAGCTGGTAGTGGCATTGATTGACGGACCATCTCTGCAAGTTGAAACGGCACAAAGCAATGGACGCAGCTGGAGAATAACTAAATAAATGAACAATATATTATTTCTATTCTGAGATGCTTACAACCGAAGAAGTGCAAAGCAGGTCACATTATATTAAATCAAAATTCATAACAACAAGAAAAGATGAACAAGCAAAATGTAAATGAACATGAGGTCTGAGCTAAGAGGCATTCCGTATGAATGGTCTGAGCTAAGACTCAATTGCTGAACTTGGAAGCCACACCTGAACCAAGCCACACCACGAATTGTTGAACTTGGAAGCACAGGTGCCTGGACATGGTTTAAGTATGCAGCCACACCACGAATTGTTGAACTTGGAAGCACAGGTGCCTGGACAATGGTTTAAGTATGCAGCCACACCTGAACCATGCCACACCATGAATTCCAACATGACAGCAAACCGCCCTAGCTACCACGATTCAAACAGTGAGAAGTCGCTGGATGTACAGAAGTTGCTCAGCTTTCTACTCAAGGTCCAGTTTCAGTAGTTGAAGTAACTGAAAGCACTCGAGTCACCCGTGCAATGGTGTCAGGGAATAGGGCGCGTCCAGTGCATCAGTGTGTCACTCATCATGCATACACGTGTACGAGGATCATCATATCATAGTGGCCTCGGCCGCATGCTTCCGCCCTCTCTCTGATGGTCACATGATAGGCGTGGATTACCAGCTGGCCAAGCTGCTGCTAGTACAGTTGCTCCGGTTGTCTCTTCAGGCTGGAGCAACGTAAATGGGTGGACGTCGCAGGAGGATAACCTATTCCCGACACCTCACACACCCACAAGAATACTGATGATATATCCTACAGAAAACCATACATCTACAAGAAGATATATATCCTACAGAAAACCATGCATATATATATAGAGACGGCTCTAGTAATTTCAAAATCTTCTGCTGAGTTTCAAAATCGCTGCTTATTTATAACTCGTGTTTATTATACCCAGTCCTACTATCAACATCAATAATTGTTTATTTCATCCATTTCAAAGAGCACATGGCTAGTGCTGGGTTCAGCACCCTCTATTATTTCCGGCACATGTTTACTGTCCGTCTCCTAAGAAGCAGATACGTTTATAGTGCTCCATTACTTTTGTGTGCATGGCTCCTATTGCTGCTTGTTCCATAAGAAGGTTGTACAGTCTTCCGTCGCATTTTGGAAAGGACAAATACTAGTACTATAGTATTTCTTGTAAACCCGGCAGTAAAACTGAAAATAAATATTATGTTAGTATACCCTGTTGAAAACATGAGATACTCGGATTTGATTTTTTGAAGATAAACATGCATGGTTGGGAAACACTTTACCAACAATTATTTCTTGGTAATTTACCACTAAATACTTATATTTCACGGCTCCCATTTTTTTCAGAGGCCATGATAAAACCCCAATTTTTAAAATATTTATATGTACTATAGACATGACTTACCTATAGAAATGAGATTGTTTGGGGCAATTTCCAATGTGTGACTCCTATGTGACGGGTGTCCGGAAATATAGAGGCCCAAGGCAGACACGGCCTACATAATACAAAGTCAAGGGTGAGAAATAAGGTACATGCAACACAGTTGTCAAACTCATCCGTTGTCACATTCGACACTTCGTGTTCGTGATTGCGGTGGAGAATTGGGTCTGGACGTAGGGAAAAAATTAAGGCAGTAGGTGTTAGGATTGATCTCAATCGTCTTGACCCAACGGTTAAGGCCAACTCTTTGACCACATCCTGATCGGGGATGCTCAGCCAGTCATGGCTGGTGGACCCCCGTCGCATAGGCTATATATATAGGAGGTGGGGGCCAGGGCTCACTTCACGAGGTTGAACGCCGCCACACCCCACCTGTCTCCCTAGTCCGATCGAGAGGGACGCCTGCAAGCGACGGAAAGCACCACCGGCATTGCCACTCCTCCGGCTCTTCCCCAACCGTCGCTGCCCGTGCGCAACCTCCATCAACGAACGTGATGGCGGCCTCCGGATCCCGATGGTATATCTCTCTCTCACCCATCTTCTCTCTCTCTGATTTGTGCACCATGAAGGTGCACCACGAAATACTACTCATTTATTTCATATGCAAGTAAAAGAACCCCACTGATATACACCCTAGATGATCCATAGAATCTATCAATGGTATCAAAGCCACTGGGCTAGGTCAAGGATCATGTTTCGGGGTATGAAGACCTGATCTGATGTAGAGGAGGGGAGAGAAGGAAGAAGACCGATCCATACGGATCAGGAAAGATCGAAATTGAAACCTAACCTTAACTCTTCCCACTGATAAACACGAACATATCCATTGAACTCGAAAGATCAGACCGATCCCAATGGATCGGGAGAAGGAAAGATGAAAACGAATCCTTGAACTTGAACCCACTGAAACCCTAACCCTAACCTACGAAAAATCCGAACTTGAACCCATTGAAACCCTGGATCGAAGATTGGATCGAGGGAATGGGGACTTACCTGATCTCCACCCGTCTTTCATCTGGAAGTGGACCGCCGTCGTGCGGGACGAAATCCACCTCCGCCCGACGGGGTCCCGTCGATGCACTGCCTAGCACCACCACAGGACCACTCGACGGCGGCGCTCCCTACTGTAGGGCGGAAGCGCGCGCCAGCGAGAGGACCAAGGGGAGCGCCACAATCCTCCTCCGGTTGCCTTGGTGGCTACGGGCACCGACGTGGCTGTGCTCACGAGGAGAAAGAAAGAGGAAGAGGCCCGGTTGGGGGTGCCGCTGGCGCGAGTCGAGCTCCGGCGAGGCAGGTGACCTCGGGGCCGTCGGCGACCTCCACACCTTGTTCTGCTGGCACGGCGCTGAGAAAGAAGGGGTGAGGGAGAAATGGCCTAGGGTTTCTAGGGGAGTGAACGGCGCCTAGTTTTGATGCACCGAGATCGACGGACAGCCGTCCGATCAAGATCGACGACTCCTCTCGGTCGGGCCAGCTTTCAGCCCATGCGGGAGATGAAAATCTTGGCCCAGGCCCAGGTTGCGGCCTGGGCGCGGGAAGCGCACAGCGCTAGGCATCGCCGGGCTGGCCCGTTTCACCGGTCGAGGCTGTTAGCCTAAATTGGGCTGCAGTATCAAAAAAAAGGGAAAGGCCAGGCTACCCCAGCTGGGCCGCCATGGGCCGGCTGGCCGTCCGCACGGCGTGCGCGCCTGCTGGAGCAGGCCGCGGGCCGAAATGGCCATTTGAACAGTGAATCAAAGAAAATTTCGTTATTTTATTTTCAGAAACAGTTTTTGATATATATTGATGAATTTGAATTGAATTTGATGTGAATTTTACTGTGCAATTTTACCCAACGATAATTTTGTTTAGAGAGCATCATAGAATTAAGATTTCTAGAAAATTGAATTATTGAGTTTTTATTCATGTTTCCGCTACGAATATTGAAGGAATTATTGTTCATAATTAAATTCGAACCAACGGGAGCATTTAATTTGGAGAGCAGTTGAAGTTATTGAGTGAATGATGAAAAGTTCATTCTCTAACTAAAATTAGAACCAACAGGAATATTTTAATTAGAGAAATAGTCAGTTTTATGTTTTAGAAAAATTATGATATTGTTATTTTTTGACCAACGTTGATGATAACAATATTGTAAGTTTATTTATGAGTATTGAATTTTGAAGTTCAGATCTTTGAAGAATCTCAAAGAAATGGCAATGATCAAGAAATGCTAATGAACTAGAAAGACATTTTTCATATTTCCGCTGCAATGATGATGATTCTTCTAACAGAATTCGAACCAATCAGAGAATTTAATTTAAAGAAAAGTTAATAGAATTCAGTGAATTATGGTATTGTTATTTTCTGAGCAAAGTTGTTTAATAGCAATATCATGATATGCTTTACGATTTATATGAGTTGATTCTATTTCTGTCCAACGGTGTTTTAGAATTGATGTAGAAGAATGATGTTTTATTCTATTTCTGCCCAATGGTGATTTAGAATATAAAAGAGAAAATTTTATAAGTTTGAATTTGAAGTTTGAATCTCTGATAAATTTTGCATCACAATGAATTTTAAAGATAAAGAAATGCTTATGAAATGAAAAGAATGTATTTTCGTGTTTTTGCTGCAACAATGATGATTACCCTCTAATTAATTCGAACCAACATGGGAATTTAATTTTTGAGGAGACATGTTTTATTAAGGTAATTGAATGTCATATATTGATTCCATTTCTATCCAACGGTAATGTGGAATTAATATAGAAGAATGTTGTTTTATTCTATTTTTGAGCAACGGTGATGTAGAATACAACGTAAAGATTCTAAAGTTTAATGAGCATTATCGATGATTATTGTTGAATATTTTCAGATAAAGAACTTACTGTCTTTGAAGACAGAAAAGAGAATGAGCTGGGTACTTATGACTCAGAAGATGAAAAGTGCAAGTTTTGTATTAAAGAAAACCATCATATAAGGGGCAATGTTCTCTTTAAAGGATGAATTGAAAGAAAAGGATTCAGGTGCATTGATCTAAGAAAAGAAGATAGAACAATGAGATTTTAGTTTAAGGAATGACTTTTATGAACAATAAGAGTGTAGTTTAACAAATGTGTTTTATGTACTCCTTCTACGTACCATGATAAGAGATGTAATATGTCATGTAACTTTTAATTTTAATCGTCATGATATAAAATGTAATGAGTTATACACATGTTTAATTTGACCAACGTCAGATTAAGCATGGTTAAAGAGTATTTGAATTTATTTCTAAATTTAATAATTGAATATGCCCTGAGAGCCAATTCTGGCTTTGATATCCCTTTTATGGGGAATTCTCCCACATGGCGGGGGAGTTTTTGACAGAACTTATCAACAGAACTTATCCTGCATGCGGGAGAAGATAGTTGCATATGAACCAAATGACAAGAAATAACATGCAAGTGTGACTTACAGAAGTATTGAATGACTCTAAAGTGGGATGAGGAAAGTGTACTCCTAAAAGATTTATGAAGTAACTTTATTTGCATGACATAGTCATGTGGATGAAGTAAGTAATAAAAGTTTTCTCATTTATAAGAATTTTGAATAGTTTCAAAATTATGGCAGAAAAGTTCTTGCCATATTTCGAGGGGAGATTTGTGAGATCAATTAAGAAACAGAAAATCAAGAAAGAAACAGAAAATCTAGAAAGATACTCCCCTATAATTTTGACAGTGTGATGCATGATGTACATTATGAATAAAAGATGAATATGATATGAAGAAGAGTGATCTATAAAAGATGAATGTGATTGTTGAGGGAGTACAACAGTCACAATAATAATACCCCTAAGTAAAGAAATAGCTAGATTCCTAAACCTTTTTTATGGTTCCAATAGAAAGATAGCACAGTGAGAGATACTAAAATGGTGCTCAAAGCGTCGTAAGAAGTTATGATAGATTAAACCCAAATAAGAAATTTAAAGATACACCATCCTTATAAAGGATGGAGTAATCTGGGGGAGCATGGTATGTAGATACCTAAAGAATTGAATAGAAGTGGGATTGAATACCTACTACTATGGTTTGAAAGCGATAAATTGCTCAATCCCTGTTGATGTTGTATGACATATATAACAGGTTGTTGTATGACATATACAACACCTATTGTTTGCTCTTCAAGAAGATGAATAAGTAAATAAGAATCTCGTTTTACGAGAGTCTATGGAATAATTGCCTTTTGGCAATGAAGAGCAACAATAGCCCCATATCAAAGAAGTTCCACGAGGCCCTAGTAGGTCTCAAAGAATGAGGAAAATAATCATTTTAATGACTATGAAGTCAATGTTGATAAAGAAATTCAAATGAAAGGTAATCCCATCTCTTTGTAGAAGCCATGAGAGATGTTCACTCGTCCAAATGGCAAGAAACAAAGGTAGATGAAATAAAATCGATAAATACCAATGATGTCCGGGATTTAGAAGAAATTTCTAATGGAACCAAAACAGTAGGCTGTAATAGATCTACAAGACGTAACGTGGCTCTGGAGGGAACGATAAAAGATATATAGTGTAACTTGTGATGAAAGAATCACACAAAGAGAATAAATAGATTACCATGAATTTTAGTGGCACATTGTGATTTAAAGTCACATCGAATAGATGTAAAGATGACATTCTATAATGGGGATTTATGTGAATAGTTTACATGGCATAACCTTAGGGTTTTTTTGTCGTGAAAGGAAAAGAACATAACAAATGTTGCCCCAAGAAACCTTTTGAGAGTGCACATGACCTTGATTTGTAGAGGAGGTTGTTCTCCGTAGATATCTCCTAGAGGTTGTTAGATAGTTTGTTGTAAATCCTAACTTGATGTACAAGCTCCGCTGAGGGCATTTCTCAGCATATATAACATGCAACCGAGGATCCCAAGGGGTAACCTCGTTCTACCATTTCTTACATGGTATCAGAGCCCTTTCTTCCTCACGGAAATCTTCCTTGGCATTCGCTTCTTCATCCTTCGGGGTGTCTGCTGCTGTGGCCCTCACCACCTTCCTTCCAGTGACCGAAAAACTCACTCGCACCAACCACCAATTGTGGAAGGCGCAAATCCTCTCTGCTCTTTGTGGCGCCCAACTTGCAGATTGGTTGGAGGCCAACGCTGAGCCTCCGGCCAAGAATCTTCCCAAGGCGCAGCAGACCGACGAAGAGAAGCCGAACCCGGACTACGTCACCTGGGTGTCCAAGGATCAGACAGTTCTGAGCTCTGCTCACGAATCTCTCCAAGGAGGTCCTCAACCACGTCAACACAGAGACCACCACGAAGGGGGCATGGGCGGCCATCGAAGGCCTCTATGCGTCCCAATCACGGGCCAAGATCATCACCACCCGCATGCAGTTGGCCACCATCACCAAAGACATGTCCACCATAGGTGAGTACTATGCCAAGATCAAGACCCTCGCCGATCAGATGGAGGCGGTGGCGGGGCACAAGCTTGAGGACAAGGAGATTGTCTCCTATGTCCTGACGGGCTTGGGGGAGGATTTTGACTCCATCGTCGCTACCGTCTCCGCCCGTGTTGAGCCAATCTGCATCCACGAGTTGCTTGCGCAGCTCACCAATCATGAACAATGCCTGGATCTTCATCATGGTGGTGGCGAGCAGCAGCCTTCGGCTAATGTTGCGACCAAGGGTGGTCGCAATGGCGGCGGCTCCAACTTCCACTACAGCAACAACGGCAATGGAGGTCGTGGTGGCAGTGGGGGTGGACGCGGCAGACGTGGCGGTTTTGGCCGCACTGGAGGAGGGAACAACAACAGCGGCGGCGGCAACAACGGTCACAGCAGCAACTTCATCCAAGGCCTCTTCTTCCAGGTGTGTGGCAAGGAGTGCCATCCGGCCTTCCGGTGCTTCAAGAGGTTTAACGCCAACTACAATGGCGGGCCACCACAGAAATCTGCCTCCTCCGCCAGCACCACATCGTATGGTGTTGACACAAATTGGTACGTCGACTCTGGAGCCACCGACCACATCACTGTTGAACTAGAGAAGCTCTCATTCCGTGATAAATATCATGGTGGTGAGCAAGTCCACGCTGCCGACGGACAAGGTATGAAGATCTCAAATGTTAGTCATAGCTCTTTGCATGCCCATGGTAGAAATCTTCTTCTGAAAAATATTCTCCATGTTCCTCAATCCCATAAAAGCTTGTGCTCTGTTAATCGCCTTACCAAAGATAACAATGTATTTATTGAATTTCATCCCAATCATTTTCTTATCAAGGACCAGGTGACGGCGAGAACACTTCACAGAGGTCGGTGTGAGGCAGGCCTCTACCCTTTGTCGCTTCCCTTTAATAAGTCATCATCAAATAAACAAGCTCTTGGTGCTTTCAAGCTGTCTGCGTCTCTGTGGCACCATCGACCAGGTCATCCATCTACTAGTGTAGTTCTGGAGATCTTAAGTCGTCATAAGCTTTCTTTTTCCAAAGATTCCAATAATGCTAGGGTCTTTGATGCGTGTCAACAAGGAAAGAGTCACCAATTGCCTTACCCTAGGTCGACTAGTGTGTCTACTAGTCCTATGGATTTGATTTTCTCCGATGTATGGGGCCCTGCCCCAAAGTCTGTTGGTCGCAATAATTACTATGTTAGTTTTATTGATGATCACACGAAATTTGTTTGGCTATACCTGCTTCGCCACAAATATGAAGTTTTTTAGTGTTTTTATGATTTCCAAAACCTTGTTGAACGTCAATTTGGTCGCAAAATTCGAGCCATTCAAACTGATTGGGGTGGCAAGTATCAATCCCTTCATTCTTTCTTTCAGCGTGTTGGGATTGCCCATCACGTTTCGTGTCCTCATGCACATTAGTAGAATGGGGCCGCTGAACGTAAACATCGTCACATTGTTGATATGGGTTTAACTCTTCTGGCTCACGGGTCCATGCCTCTCAAGTTTTGGGATGAAGCCTTCTCTACAGCCATTTATCTAATTAATCGGCTTCTCTCTAAGGTAATTAATCATGACACTCCCTTCCAACGCCTCTGTGGTGAACAACCAGATTATAATTTGCTTCGTACTTTCGGCTATGCTATGTGGCCAAAGTTACGTCCCTACAATCCTAAGAAGCTTGCCTTTCGATCCAAGCAATGCGTGTTCTTAGGCTATAGTGGCCTTCACAAAGGTTACAAGTGTTTAGATCCTAAAGAAGGGTGTGTCTACATTTCGCGTGATGTTATCTTTGATGAGCATGTGTTTCCTTTTTCAAATCTTAATCCCAATGCTGGTGCATTGCTTCGAAAAGAAATTTCCCTTCTTCCCGACCATCTTCAACTTCCTTATACTCAGCCTCGGTGCTTGACCGGGACAACGTGGGTTGCTTCCTAGCTGTCCAGGAGATTAAATTGTCACCAAAGAAAACTGCAAACCCACCGGTAGATCGACGATCATCCAAGCAGTCAGCCCAATCAGCGTCAGAGAATTCACTGACTATAGTAGAGCTGGACTTTCTAATCTTGGGGCCAAAACCAATGGTGCCACGGACATACCTGAGAATCCTTTTGACAGCACTAAAATGAACCGTAGTTGATGCATGAAGAAACTGACAAACCATGTTGACGGCAAAGGAAATATCAAGACGTGTGAGCGTCAAGTATTGAAGGGCTCCCACAATACTTCTGTACTTGGTCGAATCATCTGGCCCAAGTTAGCTACCATTTGTGAGGCTCAATATTTCTGAAGTAGATAGACGTGTGTCAACCGGTTTGGCATTGTGCATGCATGATCATTGGAGAAGATTCGTGGCATATTTCCCTTGAGACAGTACTAGCCATCTGCAGTACGTTTTACCTCAATACCAAGAAAGTAGTGGAGATTACCAAGATCTTTCAACGCAAAGTCCTGCTGCAAATCCTTCATCAATGCATCCGTGGCCTCAGAGGAAGAACTAGCAACAATGATGTCATCAACATATACCAGCACAAAGATGCAATACTTGCCACGGTTATAATAAAATAAAGAAGTATCAGATTTAGAAGGGACAAAATCAAGGGCTGAGTATAAGGCCCTTGCCAATGCGACTGCAGAAACAATGTGGATTCAGAAATTGTTATCGGAACTTCGTGTTCCTCATCCTCCTGCAGCTAGATTGTGGTGTGACAATTTAGGGCGACATATTTGTCTGCTAATCCAGTTTTTCATGCCAGGACCAAGCACATCAAAGTGGATTTTCATTTTGTGCGTGAACGCGTCACCCAAAAGCTATTGGATGTAAGGTTCATCAATACTAATGATCAATTGGCTGACGGTTTCACCAAGGCTATTAGCGCTGCGAAGCTACGCCAATTTAGATACTATCTTAACCTTGTTAGTAGCTAAGATTGAGGGGGGATGTTAGATGATAGATATTTCCTTCACATCATGTACCAAGGCATTGCCGTGTGGAATGATAAACACGTGCACATGACCTTGACTTGTAGAGGAGTTTGTTCTCCGTAGATATCTCCTAGAGGTTGTTAGATAGTTTGTTGTAAATCCTGACTTGATGTACAAGCTCCGCTGAGGGCGTTTCTCAGCATATATAACACGCAACCGAGGATCCCAAGGGTAACCTCGTTCTGCCATTTCTTACGGTGCCTATTGCGGAACTACAGGAGATATAATGTGAACCTTCATTTTGCCCCAAGGAAAGCTTACCCTCTTTGCGAGTGAAAAGTGATGCGTCGTACCATCCAAAAAAATGTGAGTTTATATTGAGTAATATATGCTATCAAAGATAACTTCTTTGTTACTCCCTATATACAACTATCGGGTATCTAGAGATTTGCTTCTCTTGGTTGGAGTCAAATACTCAATTCATGGGTACGGTGCCATCAGGTGTCCCATGATCTATTCACAACTTGGTACTTTTTGAGGAAAAACCGTGAAGCTTTGCTGGCAGTGCTTAAATTAATAAATGAACAGAGTATAAAAGAAATTACAAAACGTTAGCAGGATGCTAACAATGAGAAAAGAAAAGGCTCACCTACTCTAAGGAGAAGGATGGGTAGGTGGGGGTGGGAATGGGGATGAAGATTAACTGAACAATGTAACTAACAATATATCTCACAACTTGGTACTTAACTAACAATGTATATGGAGCGCACATATGGGAGCACTTTGTTTTTAATGTTTTCCGAGTACCTAGTTTCTTGTAGCTTGATAAATTTGAAACAAAAATGTAACAGCCTCCCTAAATAAAAATTATACAAAGATTAGAAATTGGTCCTTAGGAAAGCACGCGCATAGCGGCACAACAGCTCGCCAACGTCCCGGTCGCCAAGCGTAGGGAGGTCCTCGTCTTGCAACGGCTGAGAACATTTTAGGGAAAACTGAAAGAGGAGACGAGACCAAGAAGGATTACGAGGAACATGCATGTTCAGCGACGACCCCGCTGCCTCTGACACCGAGGCGATGCAGGAGCTCTTCATTGACGGTGCACGTCTACGATGGCCTCTATAAATTAAAGCCGGTACGCCACAAGCTAGGTTGTTAATTTGTGAGTAATTCGCTTGAGGTGATAGGTGTGGGACCGACGTTCCTCGTAATATCTTAACTTCTAAAAACACGAGAAAAGCATGATAGTAAAATTTTTTTACTTAAATATAAAGATACACAAGTCTTTTGCATATTAAAAAAAACTGAAAATTGTTCATTGCTCGTTACGAAGCCCTAGCCCGGGACCTAAAAAAACCCCAAGACCCCAGGAGGAAAAAAAAGTATATGAAAATGGCCTTGCCAACCTCCGGCAGAGGTGGGACCCACCGCCATACACCCAACGAGGCAGCCAGCAAAGAAAGGAGAAAGACACATCACCGCACTTGCCTTCTTCCTCCCATCCCACCGCACCGCGTTCCTCCCGACCCGATCTCCCACCGCGTTGGGAATCGGGATCTCCTCCCCTCCCCTCCCCGGCCGCCGCCGCCGCCGCCGCCGTCCCGTTCGCCGGAACCATGGACGGCATCGAGGGCCTCCTGGCCCGCGACTTCGGCGTGCGGCCGCAGGGCAAGGCAGCCCCCATGTCCGGCGGCGGCGCCTCCTCCCGCTCCACCGGATCCGGCTCCAGCGCCGCCGCGTGGGCCACCAGCTACGGCAGATCCGCCCCGGCCCCGTCCGCGGCGCCGTCCTACGACGACCTCTTCGGCTCCCCCGCCCCGGCCGCCGCCCCCGCCTCCTCCGCCGCCTCCTTCGACTCGCTCTTCGACTCCTTGACGGGCCCCACCGGCACCACCGCCTCCAAACCCGCGGCCTCGCCTGGCCCGGCGTACGACAACGACATCTTTGCTGCCGTCCCGGGGCTGCGGTCCTCCAATTCCACCTCCTCCGCCTCCGGCCCGCGGTACGACGACGGGGTGTTCGGCCCCACAGCCGCGGCCCCGGCGTACGACGACATGTTCGGCACCAGCGCACGGTCCTCCGCGCCGCCGCCGCCCGCGTACGACGACGACCTCCTCGCGGGGTTCGGGAGCGCGCCGGTGGAGGAGAGGAGGAGGCCGGTGACGGTCGACGATGAGGATGGCCTGCTCGGGGCGTTCGGGAGGGCCCCGGCCGAGGAGAAGAGGAAGCCGGTAGTGGACCGAGTGGGGAGCGCCGGGTTCGATGATCTTATCCCTGGGTTCGCGGGGAGCAGCAGCCCGCCGAGGAGTAGGTGAGCAAGCTCTGACCTTCCTACATCTGGGATCTGCGTTTGGCGTGGTTGCTAGTTCGGTTAGATCAGAGCATATGGGGAATGTGAAGTTGGATGGATTGAAGTGGAATGTGGAAGCTGCATCTGATTGAAGTGGAATGTGCAAGCTAGATCCAGTAATGTCTGGAGCTGCCTTTTACAATTGCAAAGCTTTTGCTTGTCGGTGATTACTGATTAGATTTGAGGAACTTTAGCTTGTGTCACAAGCTTTCGTGCATTGATTCCAACAGTTGAGATGAAAGAGATCTGTTCACTATAACATAGTGAGCTTGCCTTGAATAGGGTCCTGTTAGAAGTTGGAACTTGAGAGGGAAGTGGAGAGATCAGTGCTCACTTGCAAGTAATATTGCAGAGACCAGAGAAAACCTCACATTTACCTGATACATATTAGACTTGTAAATGTGGCTCGGGTGGTAGTTTTTAATATCTAGTCTTATCTTTACACATACAATTCATCTTTAATTATGTCTCCTTATATTATCACAAAAAAAACGTCTCCTTACACAAATTGACCCAGCAACTATATGTTTATGATGTTGAACCAACTACCTTACTTTTGTGCCATACCATATCATTACATTGAATAGAGTAGTGCCAATGTATGAGAAATGTTAGATTGAATATAGATTATGCTCAACTCCTGCTCATTCCACTTCACCACTTCAAAAGTCAAAGTATACCAATGGATGACAGAATCTGGTGAACATTCCTCGGTAGAAAATCTTATGATTGTTAGAACATATTTACAGAACACATCATAACCTGTTCAGTAGGAAATGTTGTGGCATTTGCTTCATGTCGTTAAATATAGCTGTATAAGCGAAGCGTACTCTGGGTTTCCCCACATTTCGCCCATTTACTCTCTTTTGTGTTTATACATCCATGGAAGTATTGAATAAGGTGTCCTACTGTGATGTTGTGGATATCACCCTTAACTTGCCAGGTTTTTGCTAATAGTAGCTCATTTCTTCTAAATCTCAGTAATTCATTTTAGTCCTGACAATTTCTTATGCTCACTATACATTTCAGGAAGTCTAATGATGATAACAAAATGAAACCACCAATTCCAACTTCTAAGCAGACAGCTAGCATGGCAGATGACCCATTTGTTGTACTAGAAACAGCCTCTGCTTCAGGCTCTTCATATACATTCCCAGGGAGATCCATAGATCCTGTGGATGATCTGGATAAGTCTGCAAGATTTGATGGCAAAGCTGCCAATAATATTGCTGATGACGATAGTTTATTCGAAGAATCAAGTACTTTTGATCAGGCACCAAAATCAGACCCTTTGTTTACCTCTGAACTCAATTGTCATGCCAAGGACACAAACCCACCAAGCATAGCTCGAGATTCCAGTATACACCATTCAATGGACAGAAATCCAGCACATCAATCTTCTATGGAAGACTTTAGTAACGCCATGCCCAAATCACAGTCTGCAAGGTATTCTGACATTCGTGGTAATGATATTGAGGATCAGTCACCAAGATCTACTGAATCTGAAGACGATATATGGCTTACAGTTTCTGAGATTCCCCTTTTCACAGCACCAACTACTGCTCCTCCGCCCTCCAGATCACCACCTCTACTTAAACGAAAGCCACTAAAGGAGAATGGGCATGCTCGTCAGTCTAGTCAAAATCACAACCATTACACAGATTTGCCAAAGCAACCAGAGGTTTCTTCTATAGATGACCTGGAAGGTTTTGCCATGGGTAAACCTCAAATGCCTGCTTATGAAAACAATGCTTTTGATGAAGACTTTGAAGGAGGCTCAACAGATCCTGAAGAAAAATACAGGCAGGAAAGGTTGGAGAAAGAAAGGGAAATGAAGCGGAGGGAGGAAATGGAGAGAGAGCGGAGAAGGCTTGAAAAGGAGAGGGAGTTGAAACAACAGAGAGAAAGAGATAGAGAACGACAGGCAGTGGAGAGAGCTACAAAGGAGGCACGGGAGAGAGCAGCTGCTGAAGCTCGTGCAAAAGCTGAAAGAGAGGCCCGTCAGCGTGCACAGCGTGCTGCTGTTCAAAGGGCTCAACAGGAAGCCCGTGAGAGGGCTGCAGTTGAGGCCAAAGAAAGAGCAGCTAGAGTAGCTGCAGAAGCAAGGGAGAGAGCTGCTGCAGAAGCAAGGGAGAGAGCTGCTGCAGAAGCAAAGGAGAGGGCTGCTGCTGAAGCCAAGGAGAAGGCAGCTGCCGAAGCCAAGGAGAGGGAGCGGGCTGCTGCTAGGGAGAGGGCTGCAGCAGAAAGAGCTGCTGCTGAGAGAGCTCAGCAAGAAGCAAGGAAGAGAGCTGAACGTGCTGCTGTGGAACGAGCTGCTGCTGAGGCTCGAGAAAGGCAGGCAGCTGCAGCCGCCGCCGCTGCAGCAGCTTCTGCTGCAAGAGAAAAACAGAGCACACCAGATGATCTTGAGTCATTCTTCGGTGTGGGTGCTCGGGCCAACAGTGCACCAAAGCAGAGGGCTCCGACACAAACAGTGGTAATTACACCTGTCAAAATATTCACATAAAAAAATTGCAGCTCTGTTACCTTTTGCTAATACTGGATGTTTTAGGATTCTATGTTTGGTTTTGGGGCTCAAGGCCCAGGAACCACTAATGGATCACAGAGAGCAGCATCAACTTCGGCTCCTGTGAGAAAAGTGGCATCAGCCACAAGTTTTGGTGATGATCTGTCTGACTTATTTGGAGGTATTAGATTATTATGTCCTTCCAAAGTTGCATTAATTTTATGGTTTTAACTTTCTGCTGATGTTGTGCTCCTAATTTACTGCAATACTTGTCTGTAATCCATTATCTTTTTCTTTTGTGTTTCCAGCTCCTGCATCTTCTGACGTATTTCAAGATGTTGAAGGAGAAAGTGAAGAAAGAAGACGTGCTAGGTTAGAACGTCATCAGAGGACTCGTGAACGAGCGGTAATGTTCTGCATTTCAGAATACAACTAAAATTTCTTTTCACTATCACCTGTGAAATATAAGTCTATTCCTATGGTCTAGTTTATTCCTATGCTGTATAAATCTACCGCTCCCTGTTGTTACAAAGAAATAATAGCTACTCCATTCTTACTTCTGGTTGTTCTTTATTATATCTCCAGACTAAAGCTTTGGCTGAGAAGAATGAACGAGATATGCAAGTACAGAGGGAGCAGGCAGAGAGAGATGTATGTGTTAATGCTTTTCATATCTGAGTCAGCTTGATTATGCTTATTTTAGTTCTACTGTTCAAGGCAACATTCAACGGTCCACATTATGTATAATTGTTTTCACCTTTTCATAATTTTATCATGATTGTCTTAGTGACCACAGCCTGCCTTGGTCCTTTAGCTACACTTTGTTGGTTGCTAATAGTCCACTTGTTTGTTTGGGCATTCTGAATTACAGAGAATTGGAGACACTCTAGACTTCGAAATTAAGAGGTGGTCTGCTGGGAAAGAGGGCAACTTGCGTGCTTTGTTATCAACTTTACAATATGTGAGTGGCTAATACTTTTGCTACTATGGTTTTAAGCTAAAAGCTGCATGTGTTTTTGTTGTATATTCTTTTGGGCACTCTGTTTTGTTTTTTGTTATGTCAACATGCTTGATATTTTCTTTCATTCTATAAATATCATTGTTACTTTGACCTTCTTTTTCGGTTGTGGTATACTTAGCATACTTTTGGTATTAGGTATACTCAAATAACCAAATGGTCCTGACTTAATGGTACACTATTATTTATTTATTGTTGACCAACTTAGTTCATGTATTGAATTTGATTCAAGACCAATACATGGGGGGATTGGATTTGGCTTTCTGGGGTTCTCTTTTGGTTAATGTTGTTGGCGGCTTGATATAGCTTCTTGATTGTCTTCATTACATTGGTAAATTTGTTGATTTTTCCTAACTTTTACCTGATAGCAATTCATTTATCTGTTTCATTTGTCAGTAGTTTATTTGAACTCTCGCCTTGTTTAGATGCCAGAATCGGTGGTCCGATTCGGCATGTGCACAGTGCTGTTGCACTGTAGCACTTTGTTTTTATTTGCTAATAATTGTCCAAACATTGATTAATTAGGCTTAAAATGTTCGTCTCGTAAAGTACAACAAAACTGTGCAATTAGTTTTTAATTTCATCTACATTTAGTACTCCATGTATTTGTCGACATTTTGATGTGATGGGGAATAGGAATTCTGCATAGTGAAATTTGGAGGTGAATTTGGGAATCTAAACAAGGCCTCTGTTAGGATGCCAGTCTGGCAAAATTAACATTAAATGGCAACTGGCAAGCGCTCTGAAGAAATGAATTATTGAATGCCATATTGTCAGAAGGGTCATAAATGTATTCCATTTACTAATATATAGCTTCTTATGAAACAGATACTTTGGCCAGAATGTGGATGGCAAGCTGTATCTTTGACTGATTTGATTACTGGAGCTGCTGTTAAGAAGCAATACAGGAAGGCGACGCTATGCATTCATCCTGATAAGGTGCAGCAGAAAGGCGCAACACTTCAGCAGAAATATGTTGCGGAAAAAGTCTTTGACATTCTGAAGGTGTGTGTTCGACTTCTTTGGCAACATTTAAAAGTATAAAAGAGCCAAATAAAATCATTTGTATCATAGGGTCATTGGAATGGCTTGTGTTAATAACACAACAAGAGTCGTTTTTGGCATGCGTGGCAGTTTTTGACATAATTTAGCATTGGATTTACCATTTGGAACTAAGTGGTTCCTAAAATAATTTAGCATTGGATTTACCATTAGTGATTAGGAGGGGTTAGTGTCATTCCATGATAATTTGTGCATTTGTGACAAACTTATGGTAGACATCTGTGGTTCACAATGTGGGTCAGTTGCAATAGCCAATTGCATTGTTGATTCCTGTTATCTGACATTTTATGTTTAAGTAAAACTTTGCACCTTTCGTATTAACAGGAGGCATGGAACAAATTCAACTCTGAAGAGCTCTTTTGAAGCAATCTATGTGAATATAAATATATGGACAGCTTAACTGTAATACATACCAACTTGAATTGGAAGAGTGGCAAAGGCACAAATGAATAAAGTGAAAGCTCCACTCCAAATTACCTTGATTTAACAGATTCTGTTTAGTTGCTCCTCCCTGGTTCCACTGTGTTCTTGCCCTGATCTCCATGGTACTTCCGTTCCACATCTATGTATATGTAGCCTTCTGTTCATCTGAGGGCTAATGGCATGTTTTCTTTTTGGATAGCTTTTACAGGGTGGTTTTGGCTCACGCTTCTTAATACTATTTTGTGTACAATGGACCACAGAAATTCAAACTACACTTCCTGTCTAGCCTTGTTGATTTCTACAAAAAGGGTTGTACAATGTACAGATTGCGCCATAGTTGATTTGAAATGTGATTTTGTTTACTCAAATCTTTAACATGTATCTCCAGTATCCAGCTTGCCCAGGATTTAGTTCCAAAATCGACAATGTATACATTTCATATAATGCCTCTGCAGTTTTGCAGTGTGCACCTTCTATTGCTGTTTGTTCCCTATTCCCGTTCCCCATTTTCATATATTTGAACTAAATTTATTTATTGTGTACTATGAGGCATTTTTGTCGCACGAAGTACACGTGCGTCCCATTTCCGATTTGTACTGGTGTAGATATTCATACCCCATGAAGAGATAAGAGCGTAGATAAGATCAGTGGACAGACGGTGATGGACGTTGGAAACGCTCATTTTTTTTTTCATCACGAGAGAATCATTTTCTTAAATCTGTCAGTAGGTTTCATACTTCACTAAATCGATTGGCGTTTAATTTAAATGATATCGACAAAGACTTTGCTTCCCTAGATAAAGCCAAATTTTGATTACATATTTCAGTTGGTAGAGCTCGAACTATGATTCTAGTATCTACTACCTCCATCCCTGTGTATGTATCATTTGTTACAGGTGTTTTTACTTTTATTATATGTTTGACTGAATTTCTGTTTTTATAATAACATTCTTTTTTTTCCTTGAATGTTGGTATATCTGTCCCCATGACATTGGAGCAGAAAGAAAAGTTTATCTGAAATATGAAAATAGCAGTTCTTGACAAAATGATCCAAGACACAAAAAAACATAAATTACAGAGAATAGGGTTCCGGTTATCAATTCTCACAGGTTAAATAAAATAGATTGATAACATTATTCAAAAGAACAAATGGCTGACCACTCTGAGAAATGACTGCTAATAATTAATCTCCAATTAAGCAAGGTGTGTACACAAATGATTCACGAATGCCACGATTGTAGGTATTTATTAGGTGTACTTTGCCTAAATATTGTACCTTTGGGCTGTTTAAGTGAAAAGCCACCGCACTGTAATTGTCCTCACTCAAGAAAATAACCACCTTGTAGGGATGAAAACCAAGGAATTTGACATATGGGCAAAACTCCTCTTTGTCACCTGAATCACCAACAGTATTGTCGTCGTCGGAGTTCCAGCAAATATTTTGTTCCACTGATACATCTTGGTTTTTCATCCGATATTTCGTTTGGAGATCCAAAGTCCAATATTTAGCTTCATCGAAATTATCGTTTTCTGACCACCGGTGTGTATTCACCTTGAGGTTTGCTTGATTCTTTGGCACCCACTCCATCTGGTCACTGGTTTCCCTTAGAGTCCAAACTCGAAGCTTGGCCAAACCATCGTTAGCAATAGCTGCAATGTACACCCCCTTCTCCGATCTACCTAGAAAAGACTTCACACCATCTTTCTTGCACGCCGTAAGTTGTAGTGGCAATTTGATCACCCTGTACTTATCATCCATCAAGCACAGTCTGCAAAAAAAAAAAAAAGCATACACATAGACAGAAAAAAATTACTATATCGATCAATGTTTGGAAAAGTGGAGTGAGATTATTTTTATTATTTATTTACCTCGATACAAATTCCCCGTGCCAGTGTACGTAGAGTCCACCCTTCCAGTACGCAGCATAGCGGCATGGAGGCTCGACACCCCAATGATATTTATGCAGCAGCAAGTCCCCAGCTGTCCCTGCCGCCTCGCCTTCCCGGACGAACACCTTCTCCCACCTCCCAGTGCTTGACGAGAACACGTGCCAGGTTGTCCATGCCAATGGTGGCCAATCCATTAGCTGGCATTCTTCGTTGTTCTCCATCTGTTTCCTCTCTGGCTCCGCGGGCGACAACAGCACCTTGTACTCCCGCGACACAGAAGGGTCGAACACAAGGAACGCGCGGCGCCCCCAGATCCAGGCATCATAGTGAAAGATGGCGCCAGCAGGGCACGGTGGCAGGCACGCTGACCACCGCGTGGTGTGTTAGAAGTAGTTGTTATGGGCCTTGCGTCCAGGGCCATGAGCCCAGCTTGTAATCTCGGTTGTATAGGATAGAGTAGAAGATCATCTTGTACGCAAAGCATAGTTTGTTAGGATCTTCTTGTACTCCAATCTACTTGTAACCAACTTCTTGTACAAGCCACATCAGGGGCTATTCCTGATTATATCAACACGCAACCGAGGACCTGAGAAGGTACCTCATTACACCCCACTAAACATGGTGGGATTGCACACGTGCAGCACACGACCATCGCTCTCCATGATCAGGACGAGGCCACTGCAGTGATCCAGGACTTCGTAACAGGCAGGCTTGTGCAATACATCGATATGTTGATCAGTCTTGGGACAAAGATGTGTCTGTTGCAGTTTGGACCACGAGTCAACGATAGTCACGTTTTACAACAAAGCCCGATCCGGATCCAATACCCACACCACAGCGAGTCAAAGATAGTAATACGTGTCCATTATAGGGAATTTCTATTTGCCATCTCGGGACATTGTCGTTATGCCTGATCTGTTGGATACAGTCCGCGTCCATGGAGACAGACACGAAGGTGGCCGCGGCGGCTCTACCCGACGACTTGCTCGCTATCATCCTTGGCCATGTCCCGGCGCGCAGCCTCGCGGCATCGCGTGCCGTCTGCAAGGCGTGGCACGACCTCATCGACGAGCGCAAGCTGCTGCTTCGCTTCCTTCTCCCGCACTCGGTGCGCGGCCTCTTCATCAACTACCATGGCTACGATAGGTCCCACTTCTTATCCCGGCCGACGTCAACGTCGTAGCCGGAATATGTCGGCTCCCGGCGGGTCGACACCAAGTTTGATTTCGTCAAGCGAGAAGAACCCGGCGGCTGGTATGAAGTTTTGGATCACTGCAATGGCCACATCCTTTTGGTAGAGAGGCATGCGGATGTGCTGCACGTGTGCAATCCCACCACGCGGTGGTCGGTGCGCCTGCCACAGTGCCCTCCTGGCAATGACTTGTACTACACTGACTGGACCTTGGGCTGCCGCGCGTTCCTCATGTATGACCCGTTCGTGTCGCCGGAGTACAAGGTGTTGTTGCCGCCCACTGAGCCAGAGAGGATGCAGATGGAGAACAACGAAGCATGCCGCCTTATGGAGTGGCCACCATCGGCATGGACAACCTGGCACGTGTTTTCGTCGAGCACCGTGAGGTGGGAGGAGAAGGTGTTCATGCGGGAAGGCGAGGCGGCAGGGACAGCTGGGGACTTGCTGCTGCTGTATAAAAACTATTGGAGTGTTGATCCCCCATGCCGCTATGCTGCTTACTGGAAGGGTGCACTCTACGTACACTGGCGTGGGGATTTTGTATCGAGGTAAATAAATAACAAAAATAATCTCACTCTACTTTTCCAAACATTGATCAATATAGTAATGTGTGTTGTTTTGCAGACTATCCTTGATAGATGATAAGTACATAATGATCAAATCGCCACTACAACTTGAGGAGTGCAAGAACGATGGTGTGAAGACTTTTCTAGGTAGATCGGAGAAGGGGGTGTACGTTGCAGCTATTGAAGATGTTGGTTTGGCCAAGCTTCGAGTCTGGACTCTGAGGGAATCCAATGACCAGATGGAATGGGTGCCAAAGAATCAAGCGAATCTCAAGGTCAATGCACAGCGGTGGTCGGAAAACGATAACTTCGATGAAGCTAAATATTGGACTTTGGATCTCCAACCGAAATATCGGATGAAAAACCAAGATGTATCAGTCGAACTAAATGTTTGCTGGAACTCCGACGACGACAATATTGTCGATGATTCAGATGACCAACAGTATGGTTACAAAAATATCAAATTCCTTGGCTTTCATCCGTACAAGGAGGTTATTTTCTTGTGTAGTAACAATCGCACCGCTGTGGCTTTTCACTTAAACAGCCCAAAGGTTCAGTATTTAGGAACTGTGCATGTAGGAAGTATCGACCATCATTTTATCCGAGAATCCTTTGTTTATACACCTTGCTTAATTGGAGGTTATTAGCAGTCATGCGTCTTAGTGGTCGACCTTTTGTTCTTTTGAATAATGCTTCTTGTCACACTTCATGATAGCTCTATCTGTTTATCATGTGATTGGTTTAATGTAATTGGTTACTGGAACACTACTCTTTAATTTATTTTGAATACTGAATTACTGTAGTGTCTTGGAACATTTTGTCAAGAACTGCTATTTTCATATTTTCTTGTTTATAAAGACTTTTCTCTACTCCAGCATCATCAATGTGACAAACATGTCTACATTCAGAGAAGGGATCTTATTTAAACAAACAGATATTCAGTCAAACATAGAAAAGTTTAAACAACTCTAACAATTGATATATTCAGAGACCAACCAAAATATCAACTTAAAATTTGGATTTGTTTATGGAAATAAAGCCACTGTTGTTAGCGTTTTAAATGCCAATTACACTTTATTGAAGTGTGAAACCTTGCAGCCAGTTTTAAGAAACTGATTCTACCATAATGAAAAGAAGAACAAGCATTTCCAACGTCGACGCTGTCTGTTGGTAGCTTCACCTCATCCACATCAGCGCTCTGTGAGCACATCGGTCTCCTCCACCGTGTCCACTACTCCCGACATCTTCGCGGGGGTGTGACCATTATTATAGTTCATATCCAACATCCCGTGTTGTGGTTGGCAGATGCACCATGCTCGTTGCTGGCCATGGTCTAGCTCCCCCTCCCTATGAGCTCACACTGCCACACAGCTCATCGTCTCTGGCTCGTCACAAATCTGGTTAACAAATTGCAATTTTTAATCCTCGGATGACCCCACCAGGCATTTTCCTAACTGTCATGTGGTTCCAAGGAATCAAACTCAGAACATTTAAAGGTGCGTGTTACTCTCCTTACCACTACAACTCAGAACTCAGTTGAGTAACTAGTATATACATTCCTTTTGTGTTTACTCTATTGAATATTTGTAGTTTACTTCTAAATGAATTTGAATGAGAAAGGTTTCAACTCTAAATTTTTAGATCTAATCGTGATCTGCAAATTTACTTTTGGTCATTTTTTTTATTTGAGGTTATTTGATTTTTATTTCTCCTAAAATCATTAAATTTAAAACATAATTTTTGGACCTGAAATGAATTGAAAGAAAAATTAGTCAACGATGAAGTTGTATATACTAGCAAAACATGCCCGTGCGTTGCGACAGGGTGCCTACTTTATTATGTGGTGATTGTACAGTTTTTGTAAACTTTAATTGAGGTCCAATCTTGAATCAAATAAGTATAACCCCGCATGAAAACATTACAAGAGTTAATGGCCGTGCGTGTAACAGGAAAAAGCAGTCTCTTGATGGCCTAAAACTGCATTAGATCAATGGTTCTTAAAATTGGAAGTGCAGACAAATATCCCCAGACCATCTATTTTCAAATACGAAAATAACTGGTGTTTTAAGAAAAAGGTTTAGAAACCTTAGTAAGTAAAAAAAGGCGAACAGCAATATTGACCTTTTATTATTAGGTAATATATTAAATTTATTCTAACTATCAATTTTTTATTCTAACCATCCACTGCCACATGTGACGGCTCGTGATTGTCATGGTAAATTAGGAAATAGTAAAAGGAATTACGGCACGAAATCATGCTTGATTTTCTTTCTTTTTTATTTTCCTTTTTTTCCTTGCTAGCAACGCAGGATGTATATGCATGCATGCATGCCAAGAAAATCAGCATTGCGGGCCGCATATGCACGCATGGCAAGCAAATTAGAGTCCTGATTGGGTAAATTTATTTTTCTCACTAAATGACTGCTGTGTCTTGGAACATTTTTGTCAAGAAGAACGGCTGCTTCAAAATTTTAGATAAACTACAACTTGCGGAGTGCACGAGTGATGATGTCAAGTCTTTTCTAGGTAGATCGGAGAAGGGGCTGTACATTGCAGCTATTGCTGAAGATGATTTGGCCAAGCTTGAGTTTGGAACCTCTGTGAATCCCGTGACCAGATGGAGTCGGTGCTAAACTTCAAGATCAATACACACCGGTTTGCTGGAACTCTGATGATGACAACATTGTCGATGCTCCATGTGACAAAGAGGAGGTTCTCCAATCTGTCAGATTCCTTGGGTTTCATCCATACAATGAGGTTATTTTCTTAAGTACGGACAATTACACTGTGGTTGCTTTTCACTTGAACAGCCCACGGTTCAGTATTTAGGAACAGTACACCTAGCGGGTACCTAGCTCGCTCGTTTTCCAATACATCATCGATGGACTCACCGTGTATTAACTATGGAAGTTAAATCTTATTCTGGGACAATCCGAAACCAACAACAAATATTTGAAAATTGCTTTACAAAAGTATGTAGTCAAAATCAAGATTTGCAGGAGCGCATCGACTCACGCTACCATACTGATCGACTCGCAATCGATGTAATGGATTATTGAGTTGTTACGGGTGCCCACACTACTTCAATTTAGCTTATGACTAGAATCACGTCACATCATGGTACTATATACACCTTCCGTCTTCGTCAGCATCAAACCCTAACGAAGTAATGCGCACTGGTCTGCCACAGTGGACAGAGCATCAGGTAGCATGTCCATAGACCTCTACTTTGGGTTGCCACTCAATCGGCACTATGGTTGCCACTTGCAGATCTTATTTTGCTTCCGTGCAACCACGGGTATAATTCTAGTAACAAAATGGAAATGCGTGTCTATTGCAGTTTGAAGCACGAGCCACAGATAGCACGAGTCAGGACTCACGAGTCACCAAGTCATGTTTTGAAGGCCCGATCCGGATCCAACCCCACACCACACCGAGTCAAAGATAGAAAGAGTGTTTGTTTGGGATTTTATATTTGCCCTAGGATCTCGGGACGTCGTCGTTGCGCCTGATATGTTACATGTGGAGACAGACACGGTGGTGGCGGCGGCGGCTCTACCTGAGGACTTGCTCTCTGTCGTCTTTGGCCATCTCCCGGCGCGCAGCCTCGCGACGTCTCGTGGCGTCTGCAAGGCGTGCGCGATCTCATCGACGAGCGCAAGCTGCTACTCCGGTTGCTCGTCCCGCACACGGCGCGCGGCCTCTTTATCAACTACCACGACTACTATAGGTCCCACTTGTTATCTCGGCCGACGTCGACGTCGTCGCTGGAATACGACGGCCTCCGCCGGATCAACGCCAAGTTTGATTTCGTCGAGCGAGAAGACCCCTACTGCTGGTGCGAAGTCGCTGATCACAGCAACCTCGTCCTCTTCCTCTTCGTGGAGAGGCATGCGGATGTGCTGCATGTGTGCAATCCAACCACGCGGTGGTCAGCGCGCCTGCCACCGTGCCCTGCTGGCGTCTACCTGTACTACAATGCCCGGACCTGGGGCCGCCGGGCGTTCCTCTTATTCGACCCTTTTGTGTCGCTAGAGTACAAGGTGCTATCGTCGCCGGCAGAGCCACAGAAGGAGCAGATGGTGAACGATGACGCATGCCGCCTGATGGAGTGGCCGCCATCGGCTTGGACGGCATGGCACATGTTCTCATGAAGCACCGGGAGGTGGGAGGAGAAGGTTTTCATCCGGGATGGTCAGGCAGCAGGAACAGCTGGGAACTTGCTGTTGTACGAAAACAAATGGGGCTGGCGTGTCGAGCCCCCATGCCGCTATGCTGCGTACTGGAGGGGTGCACTCCACATACACTGGCCTGGTGAATTTGTATCAAGGTAAATAATTAATAAATTAAATCTCACTCCACTCTTCCAGACGTCGATCCATATATATAGTAACTTTTTCTATCTATATATGTATGTTTTTTTTATCTATTTTTTGAAAGTAAACACTACTGGAGACTGGGTCTTTGCCGTGATTACACACGGCAAAGACAGGGATACATATGGCAAAATAGTTTTGCCGTGTGCAGCACACGGCAAAGTACGCACGGCAAAATTCTGCACGGTAAAGTTTCTTTGCCGTGTATTGCACACGGTAAAATATATAGAAATTTTGCAGTGTGCTTGGCTTGGCATACGGCAAAGTTTCTATATTTTACCGTGTGTCAACCGAAGCACATGACAAAGTTTCTATATATTTTGTGTGTCAACCGAGGCACACGGCAAAGTTTCTATATATTTTGTCGTGTGCCACGACCTGTGGCACACGGCAAAGTTTTACCCATTTGCCGTGTGCTGACATCCAAAGCATACGGCAAAGTTTTGTTTTTATTTTTTTAAAAAGATTTTGAACTGCATGTATATAGCTTTGTTCATTTATAGAAATGGCCATGCCCTCCACATTGACGACGCAGTAGATTAATTACAGCAGTGATAAGGGGTTATCCATGAATCTGCAAGTTCTAGAAACCTCGAACTAAAGGTAGCAAAATCTGGAATCCTGAGAAATCTGTAAATGGAAAAACCCAAAGCCCAAGAAACTCCAAAAGCTCAGTTTTTTTTTAAAAAAAATCTTTAAACAAGAAGCAACATCATTTGATCTTTCATAGGTAGGCACAACAACATCTAGTGAGAAATAGAATCATCTGGACCAATTCATGTTGCTTGCACAACTAAAAGTTGCTTCTAAAACTGTTTGATTATTAAGTATGTAGCATGAACACCAACTGAGAAATAGCATGCTGTTTAGCAAGAGAAATAGGAGGAAGGTATATATATTGATAGGCGCAGATAGTTACCAGAGCTGAAGCTCAAAATGGTTCGTAACTCATTTGGTGGAATTAAACGAACATCTCCCATGAATCTGCAGCAGAATAGAGAACAGGGAGCAGACAATCAAAAACAATGTTCCCATAACAAATAGCATTGTAAATCCATATAATAGTGTAAGAC
Organism: Bothriochloa decipiens; assembly: GCA_023333625.1. Taxonomy (NCBI): domain Eukaryota; kingdom Viridiplantae; phylum Streptophyta; class Magnoliopsida; order Poales; family Poaceae; genus Bothriochloa; species Bothriochloa decipiens. The sequence goes on along the minus strand of CM041636.1, from coordinate 7,081,512 downwards.
AACCATATGTCAAAAGAAAGGATGGAACGAGATGTTGGGATTTTTTTTTTTACTTTATAAGGTGGTTACTCAAGACAACCATCGCTATTTTAAGAAAATGTCCATGCTGCATAAATTTACCAAAGTTGGTTCCAACATAATAAGGGGCACACTATAATCAATTTTGGAGGCTATGAATATAAAGGATCTGCTGCTATGTTGAACCGCAAAGTAGGTACCGACCAGTGTGTTTTTCCTGGTGCTAATGAAGAACAGTATATGTCACATGAAAGAGGAAATGAAATGGAAAGAATGTTCAGAAGGAAACCTATTAAAATATGTACATGGGTCAAGAAGATATTTACTCTATAATGGCATGTGGCCAGAATAACAATCTCAGAAACAACTGTGTAGGAGTGGCTGAGCTCAGATAATATTATAGTCTCCATGTAGTATTTGTCAGAAAACACCAAAAATAGATGGAACATCGATTTTGCTGGGCAGCAATTTAAACTGACACATGGGAGTAGAGTAACCATCTTTTTTTGCTGGTTAACAATCAAAACCGAGAAATTGGTGTAAGATCAGTTACGAAGCAAATAGAAGGATAAATTTCGTAGGCTTGCATGCTTGTGGACATAGAATGATTAATAGGACAGAACCAACCTGAAACGTAGAATTTATAACCTTGAAGCAGCAGTGGATAATCAGTTTAACAGAAGAAGAGTTCCTTGCTCCTCTTCATACAATGTTGAGCGTAACCTGCAAATATGTTTTTGAATATATAGGCACAAAACATTACATGGATTGCTATGGACACCTCCAAGGATATTGGCTTAGTGAACAGTTACAGTTAATATGGAAAGTGCATTAGCAAAATCACAAAGAAAGAGAATGTGTGGACATGTTTAAAAACATCTTCGATTCTTAGAATCTTTGTAGAGCTAATCATAGAAAAAAAAAACTCACATTGTGGCTGTCATCTAGCACAGAGCTTGAGGATAACAAACCAAACGCATGGACTAAATAAGTAAAATTAGGTTCACATACTGGAAAGTTTAGAAGACTACATGAGGGCTGTAAGGCTAACCGGCATTGCTAGATAGACCTCGCTAGCGAATATGTAGAAAGGCTATGACGATTTGCACGGTTATGGTTTAACCGGCAATCCATCAAAGAGCATTCAAGTAGCAGTCTGTTGGTGGACCCAAACCATGTATAAAGATGCCTAATACACTGACAAAATTAATCAAAATACAATGTGCGCACCCTTATATATGTCCACAAAAGGCACCTTGGAGATATTGTATAGAATGGAAATTAGTCTAACTCACACCGCAACAAAGCCCATTTAAATAGGAGAACTCTAATTAGTAAGAGCACAACACCGCTGCAGTCAACCTTTTTTTTGTAAATAATCTCAATAAGTAAATACTGAGTATGGGTTGTAATTTTAATCTGAGCACTCAGAGGCATATCTAAAAAAAGAAAATAGCAAACCAAGCTAGAAAGAATCTAGGAAAGAAGAGTAGTTCCAGGAATAGCGAAAAACGGCAACGCATGGTATAAGAGGTGCTGACAACAAACATGTAAAATAACAATAGCAGGAAAAGTGTGCTGTAACAGTTAAGAGGCCAAGAATCCTTTTGTGAACAAAGACAATATTTTTAGAGGCCTCAGAAATATAACAATCATCATTTGCTCATCAACTTGGAGCCTCAAGGCACGGTGATAACTGGTTTACCCTAAAAATCCCACAGCAATTGCATGGTATATGCAACACCCATGGCCAGTACCTCACAAGCGACGTCGATAGGCTGTTTGATTTCAGGGAGACGTGGCCATAACCAGGCGCCAGAGAGAAACATAGAATGGTAGGGGTTAAACAGGTGACACCCATGCCCAGTACCTCACAGGCCAATGAGCATCAGAATATCATTAACCAATGCACTGGTTGTTGTCATAGGCTCAAGGAGGAGAAAAAGCAAATGCCAAATGGTAAGAACATTTGATCCAGCAGTACTCTATCCCCTCAAATCAATCTAGCAGGAAGAGATGATCAGTGGACATGGCTAAAACCGTGAGCAGTGCAATGTAGCAAGAGATGAAACAGAACCATCACTGACATGGTCATGTGGTCAGATCCATGATGAAATTGAGCTTGCCTCCATGCATGGTACATCAGTAGAGGGGCAGAGGGAGAGAGAGGAAGAGAGGACGAGCAAACCAGCGAGCGGACAGAGTCACGTGTACCGGCTGCAGGAACTCGTGTGGAAAGGGGACAGCTGTGGCCACCGGCAGGGCCTAGCAGCGAGGCCCGATAGCGGCGACAGAGCTCTGGAGGCACCGGCCGGAGCGGAACCGCGTGCCACGACTCGGGCTGATGGAGATGGAGGGAGAGGG
>CM041636.1:7047699-7078730 GCA_023333625.1 Bothriochloa decipiens | reverse complement strand
CGGGCGGATGGGGCGGCCGGGCGGCGTGCGAGCGGGTGGGGTGCGCACGGCGGCAGCGGGCGGACGGCACAGGAGCGGCGGGGGCGGGGGCGGGGTGCGGGGCGCTGGCGGGGGGTGGGCGGGCGGGGTGAACATAAGGTTAGGGTTTGTTAGTTGGCCTTATGGGCCTTTTTTTTATTTTAACTTTGTCGTGTGCTGCTGGGCCTGGCACACGGCAAACCAAATTTTGCCGTGTGTCACCCATTGCACACGAAAAAATATTTTTTTTTTATTTTAGGTCTAATTTTTTTTTGCAGCCTTGTGACAGTATGTATGACTCAATGTTAAAATTTGGTCTATTTTTGGATTTTTTTTGATATATTTTTTTAATTTATTTCGTTTCATTGACTTTTTTGGAATATTTCAAATCTGAACTGTAGGTACATGAAATAATGGGTCTTTCAAAAAAATGAGATTTATGATATTTGGTGTATGTTTTGGCCGTATCCAGGAGCTCACATGAAATCTCGAGCATCTCGTTGACGTAACATGTCGAGCTAGGTGCGGAAAAAGTGAATAAAAATTATATAAAATCTAAACGAAGTCTGAAAATCACGAAATTTGGCGAGGTGTCGTGTCATCACATGTGTATACTATCGTAAAAAATTGACAAGGTTTTGAGTAAATTGCAACATTGGATGCCTAAAATTCAGACATCTCCACATGTGATTAATTGTAATCACATGTGGAGATGTCTGGGTTTTAGGTATCCAATATCGCAACTTGCTCAAAACTTTGTCAATTTTTTACCGTAGCATACACATGTGATGACACGACACCTCGCCAAGTTTTTTGATTTTTGAACTTCGTTTGGAGTTTATATAATTTTTATTCACTTTTCCCGCACCTAACTCAACATGTTACGTCAACGAGATGCTTGAGATTTCATGTGAACTCCTGGATACAGCCAAAAGATACACCAGATATCATGAATCTCATTTTTTGAAAGACCGAAATCCATTATTCCACGTACTTGCAGTTCAGATTTGAAATATTTTAAAAAAAATCAATGAAATGAAATAAATTAAAAAAATATATCAAAAAAAGTTAAAAATGGACCAAATTTTAACATTAAGTCATACATACTGTCACAAGGCTAAAAAAAATTTAGACCAAAAATAAAAAAACAAAAATATTTTGCAGTGTGCAACGGGTGGCACACGGCAAAATTGGCTTTGCCGTGTGCCAGGCCTAGCACGGCACACGGCAAATTTTTTTAAATTATTAAAAAAGTCTTGGCCGTGTGCTTTTTCATAGCACATGGCAAAATGTATCTTTTAAATTATTTAAAAACAATTTTGCCGTGTGTTTTGTCGCTGCACACGGCAAAATATCGTATTTTTGCCGTGTGCGACATTTGTCCGTGTGCCTAACACACGGCAAAGAACCTTTGCCGTGTGCTTTATTTTGCCGTGTGTGACACACGACAAAAATAATCTTTGCCGTGTGCCCTTCTAAACTGCACACGGCAAACATCCAGACACACGGCAAAGTCCAGTTTTTCAGTAGTGAAATGTTTGCTATTTTGTAGACTATCCTTGCTGAATGACAAGTACAGAGTGATCAAATCGCCAATACAACTTGTGGAGTGCAAGAACAATGGTGTGAAGTCTTGTCTAGGTAGATCACAAAAGGGTGTTACCATTGCAGCTATTGCTGAAGATGGTTCGCCCAAGCTTCGAGTTTGGACTCTCAGTGAATCCGGCGACCAGATAGAGTGGGTGCCAAAGCTTCAAGCAAACCCCAAGATCAATACACTCTTGTGGTTGGAAAATGATAACTTTGATGAAGCCAAATATTGGACTTTGGATCTCGAACCTAAATATTGGATGAAAAATCAAGATGTATCAGTGGAACAAAATGTTTGCTGGGACTCCGATGATGACAACATTGTCGATGCTTCAGGTGACAAAGAGGAGGATCGCCCATGTCAAATTCCTTGGGTTTCATCCTTACAAGGAGGTTATTTTCTTAAGTATGGACGATTACAGTGCAGTAGCTTTTTACTTGAACAGCCCGAAAGTTCAGTACATAGGAACAGTACACCAGCGGGTACCCACAATTGTGGCATTAGGGAATCCTTTGTTTATACACCATGCTTATCTGGAGGTTATTAGCAGCCATGTGTGTTGATGGCCAACCTTTTGTTCTTTCGAATATTTTTTTCTCACACTTCGTGATATCTGTCTATCTAGTTTATTTATATCATGCTTATCCTTCAATGTAATTGGTCATTAGAACACTACTCTTTAATTTATTTTTAACACTGAATTACTTTGTGTCTTGGAACATTTGTCAAAACTGCTACTTTCATATTTTGGTGTGTATAAACTTTAGTCTCTAGTATTGCATCAAGGTGACAAATGTACCAACATTCAGAAAAGGCAGCTTATTACAAAGGCAGAAATTCAGTCAAAAATAGTAAAGTAGAAATAACTCTAGAAATTAATTGATTCATGTACCAAGGGAGTAGATATTAGAAAAATAGTTCGAGCACTACCAACTGAAATATTACTCGAAATTTGGTGTTTATGCCCCATGGACCATGGTAGTCGAGCAGCCTCTCACTCAACTGTCTACTGCTATGGACGAGCTTGCCCCACACTCCCGGAGTCCCCCTTTCTTCCCTGATACCAGCAGCTGTAGCACAGAGAAAGAAACCCCCCTCCCCCCTATTCATCACTTTGTTCATCCCAGCAAAGGTGATAGACCCGTTGGATATGCCCACCCTCCACAATCCTCATTCCTGTTAGACCAACCGGTGGATTCAGTCGTTCCCCAAATTCTGAGTCGCTGATGCCCAAGCTTGCGAGGACACAGACGCTGCAAGCTGCCAATGTGCCTGTCGGTCACTCGCCCGCCCCCGCACGGTACCGCTACTATGTGCCCAATGGCCAATTGCCCGCTGCCCACCTTCTCCTGCAGGCCGTGGCCTTGCGTGACTGTGCTGTGTCTTCCTCGCCCTCCTGGCCATCTCCTACTGCGGCATCAGTTGGTGCAGCACCGTCCGACGGTCGCCCAGCGCATCACCGCCAACCGGTAGCTCGGGTGGCGCAACCGAACCGAGTGACTGAGCAGGTGCTGCTGTCGCCCGTGGAGCCAAGGAGGATCAACCCATGCCGGCTCATCGAGCACCGGGAAGTGGGAGAAGAAGGTGTTTGTCCGGGAAGGCGAGGCAGCTGGACGAATGGGGTTCCATCATGTTGAGCACACATGGCGCTACTCTGCTTACTGGAAAGGTGCTTCCATGGTAGATATGTATCGACGTAAATAAATCAATGTCCGACCTCTGATCTGTTGTTGTTTTGCATATTTTTCATGCTGGATGACAAGTATAGAGTGATCAAGAACGGTGATGTACGGACATTTCTAGGTACAGTAGATCGGAGAAGGGGAGTACATTGTAGCTATTGCTGAAGATATTTGGCCAAGCTTCGAGTTTGGACTCTCAGCGAATCCGGTGGCCAGATGTAGTGGGTACAAAAGCATCAAAGCAACGTCAAGATCAATATACTCATGCTGGATAGAAAGCAACAAATTCGATGGTTCAAAATTTTGGACTTCAGATCTCGAACCTGAATATTGGACGTTCCATTATCTAGTTTCAGATGGAACGTCCAATTGCTGACGTTTCAGATGATGAACCGGAGGGTGATGGATATGTCAAATTCCTTGGATTTCATCCCTAGAAGGAGATTATCTTCTTGTTCTGTGACAGTAATGCAGTGGCTTGTCATTTGAACAGAACAAATGTTCAGTATTTAGGAACAGTAAACCTAGCAGGTATCTATAATCGTGGCATCCGTGAGTCATTTGTTTATATGCCCTGCTTCATTGGAGATTAGCCTCAGCCATGCATGTGTCTGAGTGATCAACGTTTTGTTCTTTTGGATAATTATGCTGTCACTCTTCAGTGAATTTGTTCAAGAACGACCACTATTTTCATATATTTAGGACACATGTTTCTCTTTTTTCGCTAGTATAGAAAGGAGTAGGCTAGATTAACAGCGGCGACCACCTCAGGCTCTAGGCTAATGTCTGCCTCTGTTAGTAATTTTTAGAGGAAGACATTCTACCGCACATTTGCCGTATCCCGTTTCTCAAATTAAAAGTAGATATAAATATGTATTTCTAATATTACCTCCTAGGAAGTAATATGTGCTAATAACCATCCAGATCAACGGTACACGTTTATTTGGGTGTACCATAAAAAACCCATTTAACAAGGCCACAATTACCATCCGAGGATGACCGAGGCACAACTGGAGAAGGCAAACCTTCGGGAAGAAGTCAGCTATGCTCCTAAGATTGAGTGCACTTAAGGCTCAGGGTCACTCTCTTGGGCAAATTACTGCCTTTTCCACCTCTATGATGAACAGGGACACCTCCGCAGGAATGGAGCTCAGGTCATTCGTCTATGCGGTAAGCCAGGGCTTGGAGAGGGGTAACATCGAAACCAAGGCAGCAGCATTCATCTGCTCGATCTAGCTTGACGAAGTCTTGACCTTTGTCATCACTAGTATAGTGCCCATACGGTTTTATTTAAGGAATGTACATAAAAACAACCCGACACCAAGATTTTTTTTAGTTGTTGTCTTATGCAAAGTGACAACCTTTGCACCCTTGACTTGATGGCGATGGCTTTCCAGAAAAATAGAAGACTTGAGCTCCCTCTCCTTGACCATATTAAAAGGGCAAATTGCATGAGAAAATGATGTAACATAAGTGATGTCTGAATGAAATCAACAAAATAAAAATTGCACTAATCGATGACTCATTTAATAGAAGTTGGAACACAAAGGAAGAAGAAAGGAAAAAAGTCCTACATAGTACATCTCGAGCTCCCTCTCCTCGACCATGCAGTTGGCAATGATGGGGAATGGACTTGTCACCGTCCTTGTCCTTGGTCCTTCCCTTGATCCTGCTGCCAGCAAATGCTCAACATTGGCTGCATGCATATTTGGTCAAATTTAAGCTACCTCCTATGGTGGAAGATCTGAGAGCTACCACGTTGAGCCACCATCGAGTCATAATAGTACCCTCCACACACACACACGAGTCAAGGCCCAGCATGTTTGGATACATAAACCACGCAAGTCACATATATGGTCAGGTTTTGCAACAAGTTTTTAATTTAGATGCCCTACGAAACGATCTCGGCACGTCGTCGTTGGGCATGTAGTCCGCGTCCATGGCGACAGAGACGGTGGTGGCGGCGGCGGCTCTCCCCGATGACTTGCTCGTTGGCGTTTTCGGCCTTCTCCTGGCGCGCAGCCTCACAGCGTCGCGTTCCGTCTGCAAGGCGTGGCGAGATCTCATCGACGAGCGCCTCCTGCTCTGGTTGCGGCGCCTCCTTCCGCACTCGGTGCGTGGTCTCTTCATCAACTACCAGGACTATGGCAGATGCCACTTCTTATCCCGGCCGACGCCGCCGGAATACGGCGGCCAGATCGACAGCAAGTTTGATTTCATATAGCGAGAACGGCCCACACCTGGTACGAAGTCCTAGACCACTGCAATGGCGTCATCCTCTTCATGGAGAGCGATGACACGTGTGCAATCCCACCACGCCTGCCACGGTGCCGTGCCTTCCCATACAGTGTCTTGTTCTTGGGCCACCGCCGTGCGTTCCTCGTGTTCGACCCTTTTGTGTCCTCGGAGTACAAGGTGCTGTTGGCGCCCGAGGAGCCAGGGGTAAAGCATATGAAGAACGATGACGCGTGGTGCCTCATGGAGTGGCCGCCGTCGGCATGGGCGAGTTCTCATCGAGCACCGGAGACCTTCGTCCGAGAAGGCGAGGCAGCAGGGACAGCTGCTGACCCGCTGCTGCATGAAGAATGGGCCTTCCGTCCTACCCAGCGTCCATGGCGCCACGCTGCCTACTGGCAGGGTGCACTCTACATACATTTCCATGGTGAATACGTATCAAGGTAAACAAATAAATAAATTTCCAATTTACTAGGATCGGTTTGCTCGATCCACTCTTTGAAACATCGATTGATTTTGTATATTTTTATCCATAACAATATGTCTGTGTTATTTGGCAGGTTTTGCTTACTGCAAGATAAGTATAGAGTGATCAAATCGCCGATAGAACTTGCCGAGGGCGAGAACAGTGGTGTACGGTCTTTTCTAGGTAGATCCGAGAAGGGGGGTGTACACAGCAGCTATTGCTACGAAAGGTTTGGCCAATCTCGTATTTGGACTCTCAGCGAATCCAGTGATTATGTAGAGTGGGTGCCAAAGAATGAAGGCAACCTCAAGATCAATACATCCTCATGGTTGGCGAACAATAAGCTCGTTGATACGAAATACTAGATTTTAGATCACGATGATGCAATGAAGAGACAAGATGTATCACTAGTAGAACAAGATGTTTGCTGGAACTCCGACGACGACAACATTGTCGATTTCTCAGATGACAAACAGGATGATCTCCCACATGTCATATTCCTCGTATTTCATCCCTATAAGGAGATCTTCTTGTGTTGCGAAGGTGAAGCGGTGGTTTTCATTTAAATGCCTCAAAGGTTCAGTATTTAGGAACAGTGCACCTAATGAATACATATAATCGCGGCATTCGCGAGTCATTTGTGTATACACCCTGCTTAATTGGAGATTAGCTGCAAACATTTACCTGAGTGGTAACCATTTATTGTTTTGTATAATTCTTGCTTTCACTCTTCTGTGATATCTAGCAATCTAGTTTATTTATCGCGTGAGTCCTTCCATGTAATTGGCAACTCGAAAGCTACTCTATACTTTATTTTTGTATTAAATGAACATTTTGTCAGGAAGAATTGCTGTTTTCATATTTCAATTAGATAAACTTTTCTTTCAGCTCCAATATCAAGGTGACAAAAAGGTACAAACATTCAAGAAAAAGGATCATATTGTAAAAACAGAAATTTAGTAAAAAAATTGGAAAGTTAAAACAACTCTAACAATTGAATGATTGATATTGGAACAATAGCTCGAGCTCTAGCGAAAGAAACTCACAATTTGGCTTTATCATTTGTCGCCATGACTTTGTGTTTTTTAGGACATTGTTGTACCCGATGGAGGATGGACCTATCTCAATCCCTTGACCCGCCCCTTCTCCCTCGCAAGGCTGCCGCCGCCGCCACAACCCCTGCACCGGTGATCTCCATCTCTACAGAGCACGCCCCCCTTCCACTCCCTGAATCGAACTCCTCTCACCCTGATCTATCCAACCATGGTGGTTATGGACAGACTCCACCGCCCCCTCGTGCTCCCGTGGCCTCGGAGCCAAGCATCGTCCCCATGGCGGTCGGGCTGAGTTCCTCAGCCGTGGACACCTCTAGGCCCGTCTACCGCGATAAGGAGCTCTCTCCTGCTGCTCCCCCCTTCTACCCTCATCCTCCGGTGGGTCAAAAGCATAGCAGTGGGAGGAGGTCCTTGTCGCCAACTGTTCAGATGATGAAGAAGGCGAGCTGCCGCCTATGGTGGCCTTCCTCTCCGTCCATCGTCATGCCTTACCCAAGCTGGCCGCCTCCCCTGGCCTTGAGGACGGGGCGGAATCCCTTAATGAAACACATGCCTTTGGCATGTTCTTGAAAAAAAACATTGTTGCTTTTAACACATGAGTTTCACAATGAAATATAGAAGGTGATCAATTTTGATGGTTTGAAAGCGATGGATACCTTATAGATATAGGTAGATAAAGCTAGTTAAATTTCCCAAAATAAAAACAAGTGAATATGATTTTACTTTAGCGGTTCATATGCACACTCAAACCCAATCAATTAAGGCACACCTGCAATGAAACCTTGTGACACAACAGTCACAACTATTTGGCTTTTGGCCATTTTTTTTGTAATATGTGATAAATTAAGTTAGACTAAAGTTAGTGTAAACAATTGGCTTACTCTTCATTCCATGACACCAACTTATGATTCGTGCTTATAGAAGTTATAATAGCATGTACTCCCTCAGTCATAAATAAATTATAAGATGTCATTATTTCTAAATTCATAGTATTTACTATATATCTAGATACGTTGCAAAAGCTATAAATCTAGAAATACTAAACTTAGAATTATAATTTAGAACAAAGAAAGTACAAATCTAGTTGACATGAAGCTCAGATTCAATATATTGTCCAACTCCTGTACGATCATATATCCATTACAATATATATTGTGCAACTCAAACACGGTCATGTCTATTGGGCAATTTGTAGCCCCGTCAAAGCCAGTAGCTGGATGTGCATGATAGTGAAAACGCAAATATTGTCACGTTTTGCAACAAACCCGTATCCGTATCCAACCTCAACATCGGTGAAATAAAAACTTATTTTGTTTGTCATAAGACTGCGGGCGTCGTTGCGATTGATCTGTTGCATTGCAGTCCACGTCCATGGAGACGGTAACGGCGGCGGCGGCTCTACCTGACGACTTGTTCGCTGGCGTCTTCGGCCTTCTCCCGGCGCGTAGCCTCACGGCGTCGTGTGGCACCTGCAGGGCGTGGCGCGACCTCATCGACGAGCGCCAGCTGCTGGTCCGGTTCCGACGCCTGCTCCCGCGCTTGGTGCACGTCCTGTTCATCAACTACGAGAAGAACGGCAGGAGTACCTACGTCTTGTCTCGGCCGACGTCGACGTCGTCGCCGGAGGACTTCAGCTCCCGTCGGATCGACGGTAAATTCGATTTCATCACACGAGAGCTACCGGAGGGCGCTACTGAAGTTGTGGATCAATGCAATGGCCTCGTCCTCTTCCTGGAGAGCCGGTGGAGGGTGCTGCATGTGTGCAATCCCACCACGCGGTGGTCGGCGCGGCAGTCACGATGGCCTGGTGGTGGCTCCTGTGATTACAGTCCCTCGGTCTTAGGCCGCCGTGCGTTCCTCGTGTTCGACCCTTTTGTGTCGCCGGAGTACAAGGTGCTGTTGTCACCTGTCGAGCCAGTGAGGACGGAGCCCTTGGAGGACGGCGACGACGACCCATGGCGCCTGATCGAGTGGCCTCCGTCGGCATGGAAGGCATGGCACGAGTTCTCATCGAGCACCGGAAAGTGGGAGAAGAAGGTTTTCGTCCAGGAAGGCGAGGCGGCAGGGACAGCGGGGGACCTTCTTCTGGACGAATGGGGCTTCAAGCATGTCGAGCCCGCATGGCGCTATGCTGCTTACTGGAAAGGTGCACTATACATACATTGCCATGGTGAATATGTATCGAGGTAAATAAATCAATGTACAACCCCTGATCCCTTGGTCAATCCTCTCTTTGGAACATCGATCTATAGAGTGTAAAACTCTTTCTATATCTATGGACTTCTGTTTCTTTGCAGATTTTCCTTGCTGGATGATAAGTACAGAGTGATTAAATCGCTAATAGAACTTGCCCAGTGCAAGAACGGTGATGTACGTACTTTTCTAGGCAGATCAGAGAAGGGGGTGTACATTGCAGCTATTGCTGAAGATGGTTTGCCCAAGCTTCGAGTTTGGACTCTCAGCGAATCCGGTGCCCAAATGGAGTGGGTGCCAATGCATCAAGGAAACCTCAAGATCAATACGTACTCATGGTGGATGGAAAACAAGAAATTCGATGGTTCAAAATTTTGGATTCTAGATCTCGAATCAGAGCATTGGATGTTCCATCCTGATACTAGAAGGAAGAACCAAGATGCCTCACTAGAAGAAAATGTTTACTGGAACTCGGATGATGACAACATTATTGATGTTTCAGATGATGAACCTAAGTGTGATGGATATGTCAAATTCCTTGGATTTCATTCCAACAAGGAGGTTATTTTCTTGTGCCGTGACGGTAATGTGGTAGCTTGTCATTTGACCAGCACAAAGGTTCAGTATTTAGGAACAATATACCTAAGAGCTATTTATAATCGTGGAATTCGTGAGTCATTTGTGTATACGCCCTGCTTAATTGGAGTGCAGCCATGCATGTTCTAAGTGGTCAATGTTTTGTTCTTTTAAATAATTATGCTGTCACTCTTTATGATATCAATCTAGTTTATTTTTTCTATGAATCCTTCAATGTAATTGTTCAAGAACAACTACTATTTTGAAATAGTTGGGATAAATGTATCTCTTTGTTTGCTAGTATAGAATGGACTAGGCTAGATTAACAACGGTGAGCACCTCAGGCACTAGGCTAATGCCTGCCTCTATTAGTAAATTTTAGAGGAAGACATTCTATCGTTTGTATGCCGTATCCCATTTCTCAAACTAAAAGTACATATAAATATATATTTTTTATATTATCTCCTAGGAAGTAATATGTGTTAATAACCATCTAGATCAATGGTATGTAGTTATTTAGGTGTACCACAGCAAAGCCCTCTAACAAGGCATCACTTTCCATCCGAGGATGGCGGAGGCACAAATGGAGAAGGCAAACGTTGGGGCAGAAGTCAGCGATGCTCATGATGGATTAGGATCGAGTGCACTTCAGGAGAAAACATTATACGGCGCGCGTGCGTCACTTTCTTGGGCACATATGGTGGCAAATGACGGAACACCAACTATTATATTGCTCCCAGTGGTCATCACAAACTACTCACCTCTATGATGAACAGGGACACCTCTGTAGGAACGGACCTCAGGTCATTTTCGTCCATGAGGTAAGCCAGTGGTTGGAGGGGGGCGACTTGCTGGCAACCAAGGCAGCAGCAATCTGCTGTTCAATCCAGCTTGTCAAAGTCTTGACCTTGGTCAGCGTAGGTGTTGATGTCACCTATGCTGGTGGCACAGCACGTTGAGCCACCGAAGGTTCAGTATTTAGGAATAGTACACCTAGCAGGCGAGTACAATCTTGGCATCCGTGAATAATTTATGTATACACCATACACTTAATTGGTCACTATTAGCAGTCGTGACTCGAGAGCCAACCTCTTGTTATTTTGAATAATCTTAGATTATTTATCATGTGAGTCCTTTTCGATGTAATTGGCCGTTGGAGCCCTACTCTTTAATTTATTTTTAATACTGAATTACTGTTGTGTCTTGGAACTTTTTTGTCCAGAACTGCATATTTCATATCTTGTTATTTAAATTTCCTCCCTGCTCCAACATCATCAATGCAAGGTGACAAAACAGAAACAGTGAATCCAAACCTTGTTTCATGAGCAAAACCATGGTAGTCCTGTAATGTTCATGATTTGTATGGACAAAAACAGTGAATCCAACCTTGTTTCATGAGCAAAAATGATGTAATATAAGTACTCCCATGCAAGCATCAAAAAATTTGTACCCAATTACAAGTGATTTTATAAGGGACAAAAACGTTTTGAATTAAATAATTGGACAAATTTGGTAGATAAATTTAATGTTAGATATTTAGTCACGTGAGAACTTATAATGTAGCAACAAAGAACGGCAGCACCTAGATTTGGCCGAGGTCGTGGGCGAGGTGGAAGCAGCGATGTGAATGTACCGCCTTTAGGTTAATTTATTGTGCCGTGTATATATTTTGACACACATGTGTTGCCTGTTTGCACGGACACCTATGTTCAAATCCTGGCTTTGGCACTGTATTTCCTCGTTACAACTCGTCTCATAAAATTTTTTCATGATATAGAGTCAATATACCGCTTTGTAGCCTTGTCAAAGGTAGCTGGATATCACTATTATATGGTCCAAAAACGCAAAATATATGTATATAGTCACGTTTTGCAACAAATCCTGACGTATCTTGTATCCGATCCAACCTACATCGATCTAATATATAATTATTTTGTTTGCCCTAACTCTGCGGGACGTCATTGCCCCTGATCTCTTGCATTGCATACAGTCCGGCCGCATCCATGGAGACGGAGACCACGGCGGCGTCTCTACCTGACGACTTGGTCGCTGGCGTCCTCGGCCGTCTCCCGGCGCGCAGCCTTGCCGCGGCCTCTGGCGTCTGCAAGGCATGGCGCTACCTCATTGACGAGCGCCAGCTGCTGGTCCGGTTTCGTCGCCTCCTCCCCCACTCAGTCCGCAGCCTCTTCATCAACTATCAGGACTACCGCAGATCCCACTTCTTGTCCCGGCCATCGTCGCCGGTCGACGCCATGTTTGATTTCGTCGAGCGAGAATACCCCAACAGTTGGTACGAAGTCGCCGATCATTGCAATGGTCTCATCCTCTTTGCGGAGAACCATGGGGATGTGCTGCACGTGTGCAATCCCGCCATGCGGTGGTCAGTGTGCCTCCCACCGCACCCTGGCGCCGCCTGCTACTACCGTTCCTGGGCCAGGGGCCGCCGCGCATTCCTTGTGTTCGACCCTGTTGTGTCGCCGGTGTACAAGGTGGTGCTGTCTCCTGCGGAGCCAGAGATATACGACACATGCCGCCTGATGCAGTGGCCGCCGTCAGCATGGACAATGTGGCACGAGTTCTCGTCAAGCACCGGGAGGTGGGAAGAGAAGGTGTTCATCCGGGACGGCGAGGCAGCAGGGACAGTGGGCGACTTGCTGCTAATCAAAGGCCAGTGCCATCATGTCGAGCCCCCATGTCGCTATGCTACGTACTGGAACGGTGCACTCTACATGCACTGTCGTGGTGAATTTATAACGAGGTAAATAAATTTGTGTATACATCGATCGATATAGTAAATTTGTTTGATCTACTAGAGTTGTGGATGTGTGTTATTTTGCAGATTATCTTTTCAGGATGATAAGTACTCCTACAGAGTAATCAGATCTACATTACAACTTGCTGAGTGCAAGAACGATGGTGTACGTTCTTTTCTAGGTAGATCGGAGAAGGGGGTGTACATTGCAGCTATTGCTTGCAAAGGTTTGGCCATACTTCGAGTTTGGACTCTCAGCGAGTCTGGTGGCGACACGGAGTGGCTGCCAAAGGATCAAAGAAACCTCAAGATCGATACATGGTCACGGTCGTTGGAAAACAATGAATTCGATGAACTTAAATATTGGAATTTAGATCTGGACTTTGATCTCGACGATGGAAGGAAGAACCAAGACATACAACTAGCAGAGCAAAATGTATGTTGGGACTCCGACGAGGACAATGTTGTCGATGTTTCAGATGACGAGGAGGAGATTCTCCCATATGTCAAATTCCTTGGATTTCATCCCTACAAGGAGGTTATCTTCTTGTGTAACCACAGTTGTGCGGTGGCTTTTCATTTGAACAGCCGAAAAGTTCAGTATTTAGGAAAAGTACACCCTGGCAAGTATCGTCGTGGCATTCGTGAATCATTTGTGTATACGCCCTGCTTAATTAGAGACTGTTAGGTGAGATGAGCCTTGGTGGCCAACCTGTTGCTCTTTTGAATAATCTTGTTCTCATTCTTAGCCATATTTGGTTGTTGGAACCTTACTCTTTTTTGATAATGAATTATTGTTGTCTCTTGAAATATTTTCTTAAGAACTGCTATAATCATATCATGCTATATATATGAACTTTTCTCCCGGCTCCAGAAAATCAAGGTGAAAAACGTCTTATTAGAAAAACAAAAACAATTGTACGATCGTGTACAAAAAATTACTCAATCCCACCTGATTTCTTTAGCAAAAATGCGATAATATAAGTACTCGCGTGCAAGCATTAAAAAAATGTACTGAAATTTAAGAGATTTTAATGTGGACAAAAACATCTTGAATGAACTAAATAATTGCTCAAATTTGATAGGTAATGTTAGGTATATGTTTGGCCATTTGAAAAAGCTATATTTTTTTTTATGCAAAACAAACTATCAAGCGGGTCAAGCTTCGCAGCGACGTAGCTTCAATCAGCAGTAATTGTGGATAGACCTGGTTCGGCCTGTCGAAATTACGAACCAGCAATGATAGTCTACCGCCATGTATCGACAATCTACATATAGATTACTACCAATAAAAGCCACGAATCGACAGTCTAGCTATCTGAATCGGTTAAAGCCGCTAGGAGGCCCACCTCTCTCCGTCACCTCTCTGTTCTCAAATGGTGCGGCGATGACTCAGACGTGGGGCTTGATATGGGCGTGTTGGTGGAACCACCCGTCGTGGGAGGTCGTGGCCTTGGCCTCCTCCAGCGGCCTTTCTCCTTCGTTCGGATCTGGTTGCCAACGCAGCATGCAGCAGTAGCCTCTCTCCTTCAATCGGATTTGGTCACGGGGCGTGGCCTATGTGACGATGGTAGCGAGCGGAACAACAGCAGCGAGCAATGGTGCAGCATGCCCCGCTTCCCGAGCCGGTGCTTCGACTTCGAGATCACGGAGCAGCACACGTGCCTCAAGCCCTTCTGCGCAGGTCGTGCACGGCGTCGACCTGGAGAAGCTCCACGCGCGGTTCGCCATGAACAGGGCTTTTGAAGGCCCAGGGGCAAAAGGGTCCAGGCATAGCCAAATACATGTATTTAGGATATAAAACATGATTAAAATGATAAAAATATTATTATAGCTTATGGTAATTGTTTGGTCCTATTTGAGAGAAAGCCACACGATTGGAGTTCTACAATAGCCATTTTCTCAATATAAGTTAGTAGGAAATGAGACATTTTAGGATCTAATCATTAGCCCCTAGATTTAAACTTGATCTCGTTCATTTTTTTTGAGGGGGGCTAATCTTTAGTCTTGGGCTAAAGTTTAGTCCTGGGCTAAAGTCCAGGGGATCAAAAGCTGTAGCTCAGTTGGCAACGTCTGCCGGATTGCAGGTTGCCCGCCTGCGTTCGAATCACGAATTCAATGCCTGGTGCCTCACCTGGAACAGTAGTTCCTTAATGATTCTTGTTGTCTCACACGGATATACCATAACCGTCTAATCTCTCAGCTGTGTTATATAGCCTTAGGTATAGGTTGTAGTACTTGCTCGTGCACTTAAGGGGTGTGTGAGTGTGTGCGTTGCGTGCGTGCGGTGTGTGTTGATGCATGGGTCAGATGATACAACTTGTATGGTAAGGTTGGGATAATCAAAAAAAAAAACAAGGTGAAATATAGCTGGATATAGTCATGTTTTGCAACAATGCCTGACGTATCCGAATCCGTCTACTTGGATTCAGTATAATTATTATGGAAGGTGGAACAACTTTTTATACTGTTGTTGCCTTTTATTACGGAACTTTTCAATATACCTGATGACGTGAAAGATACGGTCACGTTTCGCAACAAATCCCCACGAGGTACATCTCGACGGTTTTCTACTTTATTTATTTGCCCCACGATCTCGGGACGTCGTCGTTGCGCCTGATCTGCAGCATTGCAGCAGTCCGCGTCCATGGAGACGGCGGCGGTTCTACCCGACAACTTGCTCGCAGGTGTCTTCAGCCGTCTTCCGGCGCGCAGCCTCGCAGCGTCGCGCAGCACCTGCAAGGCGTGGCGCGACCTCATCGACAAGCGCCAGCTGCTGGTCCGGTTACGGCGCCTCCTACCGCACTCGGTGCGTGGCCTCTTCATCAATTACCAGGACTACGACCGGTGCCACTTCTTGTCCAGGCCGACACCGTCGAAGCCAGAGGATGACGGCAGCCGCCGGATCGACGGCAAATTTGATTTTATCGCGCGGGAAGACCCCTACAGCTGGTACGAAGTCGCGGATCACTGCAATGGCCTCGTCCTCTTCGTGGAGAACGACGGGAAGGTGTTGCACGTGTGCAATCCTGCCACGCGGTGGTCGGCGCGCCTGCCGCCATGCCCTGCTGGCGCGGCCTTTTATTACTACGATACCTTTCACTGGGGCAGCCGTGCATTCCTCGTGTTCGACCCTTTTGTCTCGCCGGAGTACAAGGTGCTGATGTCGCCCGTGGAGCCAGGGAAGAAGCAGATGACAAAAGACGACGTGTGCCGCCTGATGGAGTGGCCGCCGTCGGCATGGACGACGTGGCACGAGTTCTCATCAAGCACTGGGAGGTGGGAGGAGAAGGAATTTGTCCGGGAAGGCGAGCCGGCAGGTACAGCTGAGAACTTGCTGCTGTATCAAAACCATTGGGGTGTTGATCCCCCATGCCGCTATGCTGCGTACTGGAAGGGCGCACTCTACATACACTGGCGTGGTGAATTTATTACGAGGTACAAAAATAATTCTATGCATGTATATGTTTGAGTTTATATCATCGATGTATTAAATTTTCCATTATATATATGTGCGTATTATTTTGTAGAGTATCCTTGCTGGATGATAAGTACAGAGTGATCAAATCGCCAGTACAACATGCCGAGTGCAATAGCAATGGTGTACGGTCTTTTCTAGGTAGATCGGAGAACGGGGTCTACATTGCAGCAATGGCTAGCAAAGGTTTGGCCATACTTCGAGTTTGGACACTCAGAGAATCTGGTGGCGGCATGGAGTGGGTGCCAAAGGATCAAAGCAACCTCAAGATCGATACTTGGTCATGGTCATTGGACAACAATGAATTTGATGAACTGAAATATTGGATTTTAGATCGAAAACCTCGATATAGGAAGTTTGATCTCAATGCTGGAAGGAAGAACCAAGACATATCACTAGTAGAACAAAATGTTTGTTGGGACTCCGATGACGACAACATTGTCGATGTTTCGGGCGACAAAGAGGTGCTTCTCCCATATGTCAAATTCCTTGGATTTCATCCCTACAAGGAGGTTATCTTCTTGTGTAGCGACAGTTATGCGATTGCTTTTCATTTGAACAGTCCAAAGGTTCAGTATTTAGGAACATTACACCTTGGAGAGTACAATCGTGGCATTCGTGAATCATTTGTGTATACACCCTACTTAATTAGAGAGCATTAGTAGTCATGAGCCTTACTGGCCAACCTCTTGCTCTTCTGGATAATCTTGTTGTCAATTCGCCATTTCTATAAAAAGGGACGTACCCAGTGCCATAGGCTCCCGCACTGCGAGGTCTGGGGAAGGAAAAATAGCCAGCAACCATCCCTGCATAAATGTGCAGAGGCTGAGGCTTGAACCCTGGACCTCTTGATCATAGACGGTAAAGCTCTACCGCTTGCACCAGGGCCGCCCTTCCAATTCGCTATTTCTATCAATCTAGTTTATTTATTCAATGAGTCTTCAATGTAATTGGTCGTCGGAACCCTACTGTTTAATTTATTTTTACTACAGAATTATTATTGACGTGGCTTGGAACGTTTTGTGATTACCTGCTATTTTCATATCTTGGTATATGAACTTTTCTCCCTGCTCCAGCATCATCAACGAGACCCTAGCTACATGAAGGAAAAAAATATCTTATATTAGAAAAACAGAAAAAAATTATATTACCAAGTACAGTACAGGATTGGGTGCACGAATCACTGAATGCTACAAGATTTCTTGAGGAAAAATGTCGTAGGCCTTGTTTAGTTCACCCCCAAATTCTAAGTTTTTTTTCTCTTTCTATCACATTAATTTTTATCTGCATGCATAGAGCATTAAATATAGGTAAAAAATAACTAATTACACAGTTTAGTTGGAAATCACGAGATGAATCTTTTGAGCCTAATTGGTCCACGATTGGATAATATTTGCCAAATAAGATGAAAATAATACTATTCATTGGGTTCACTTTTTTTCGCAAACTAAACAAAGCCCTAATATAAGTCCTCCTATGCAAGGAATAAAAAATTATAAGCAAATATATGAGATTTTTATGCCATACAAACTGTCCTAGGGGCCAAAGCTTTGTCGCGTCGTGGCCTCAACTAGTAATAGTGGATAGACGGGTCGTAATAGTTGATAGCCTATTACCGTCGGTTCTGCCAGTTGAAGTTGTGATCCGGCAGTGATAGCCTAACCATGAGTACCGGTTAAAGCCAACTCAGGTCATGGTATATAAGCAGTCAAAACTCAGTCAAAATGTAGAGGAAGTGGCAAAGAGCAGTAAAGAGGCTAGTCATGAGTATGCAGTCAATATGGAAGATACTACTGATCCCAGTGCTGAATTAACATCTTCCATTGCCAAAGCTGGCTGCTGATTCAATTCCATCAACAAAAGCTAGCACTGTTACTCAAGAGAATATGCCAAATGATGGAATTGGAGCTTCCTCTACAGGGAGCCTGACAGAAACTATTCAAGCTCAATCAAGGAATCAGCCTCCTCCAACACAACCTAAGAGAAGGAATGAAAGATTGATGAAGGATGTCACCCTCACCACCAAGGAGAAGAATGACAGAATGGCAAAGAAAAGGAACTTAGAAGGTAATTCTGCAAACTCAAATATGTTCTCTGTTTTACCAATTGAAGATATTGCTGATCTTACTTCAAATATGGGTGTTAAGGTAGATAACATTGACTTCAATTCTTTTAACTTGCTTAAAGATCTAGAAATTGCTAGACATGATTTATATGTTAAACAAGTGGCCATGGGAAAAAATTCTAAAGATAAGGATAATGAAACTCATGAACACATCAATTCTCCCTTATCAATTGAATGGATCCATGCGGATTCCTCTTAATCAGAGGAATTTACTCTGGTTGTTTCAAAGAAAAAAGCTAGAGAAAGGAGAAGCTCCTTGAAAGTATCTCCCTACAGAGTGACGCAGGCCAGTGCCAAGTCTCAGGAAAATCCTGGTCTTGACACTAAAAAGGGTAGGAAACCTAACCCTCGTGGTCATAAAAGGAAAAAAAATGGTTCCAAATGACATTACAAGGTCTAACTTGGAACTGTAGGGGGCCTCAGGAAAACTAGGGTTGCCACTTTCTTATCTTCTTTGATATACCAGTATAATTTGCATTTCCTAGGAATCCAGGAAACTATGTTAGAAGACATTGCAGATAGTCTGTTAAGGAAGTTTGATATCAATCAGGACTTCCTTTGGATGTGGAATCCCTCCAAAGGATTATATGGTGGAATATTAGTGGGTGTGAGATTAGAATTTTATGATGTAGGCTCCTTCAAACAGGGAGAATTTATGTTACAGCTGAACCTTTGGGATAAAATAAACAAAGTTAAATGGAATCCTTTAACTGTGTATGGTCCTGCTTAGGAGGAGAATAAACTTGAGTTCCTAACTGAGCTTTCCCAATTCTGTGCATCAAACAAAGAACCTATTCTTATTGGAGGTGATTTCAATATTGTGAGATATGCCAATGAAAAAAATAACAATTCTGGCCCTCACAAACATTCTGATGTTTTCAACTCCCTTATTCACACTTATGAACTGAGAGAAATCATTATGACTGGGGGCGTGTACACCTAGTCCAACAATCAGGATTTCCCCACTTTAGTCAAGCTTGACAGAATCCTAGTGAGCAAAGAATGGAAAGATCTATTTCCTTTGGCTATGGTTAAAAAACTCCCTAAAGAGGTGTCTGACCACAACCCCCTAATCATTATGATTAATGTTATAAACCCTAGTAAGAGCATTCAGTTTAGGTTTGAACTAAGCTAGCTCCAGAATCCTGACTTCTTTGAGTTGGTGGAGAAGATTTGGAATAAGCCATGTAGAGCAAAATCTCCATTGGATAAAATTTAGCAGAAACTCAAACTCATTAAGCAATACTTCAAAGGTTGGGAAGTCAATGTAGCTGGGGAATTGAGAAAGAAAAGAAAAGAGTTTCAGAATGAAATAATCAACCTTGAACTTCTTAAAGAAGATAACCTGTTATCACCTAAACAATGACAGAAGAAGTCTTGGATCCTTGAAGAAAATATGAAACTTTTGGAGCAAGAAGAATTGTATTGGATAAATAGATCCCATGAAAACTGGCTGTTACATGGTGACTCCAATACAAAATACTTCCATAGAATTGCTAGTGGAAGAAAGAGAAAAAACACTATCGTGAGCCTGTCCAATGGGGAGGAAATAATTGTGGGGGATGAGAATCTTATCTCCCATGCAACTGAGTATTACTCAGAATTGTTTGGTCCAGCACCTGAATCTAGCTTTCAAATTGATGAAAACATCTGGGAGGATGCCTACCATTTATCTAAATCAGATAATGAGCATCTGTGCAGACCATTCTCTGAAGCAGAGATTTGGGGAGCACTTTCCTAGATGGAAAAAAACAGATTTGGGGAGCACTTTCCTAGATGGAAAAAAACAAGGCTGCTGGCCCTGATATTATCCCAATCGAATTCTACTAGGCATGCTGGAAAATAGTGAAAGGAGACATTATACACCTATTTGATGATTTTCATGATGGTAAGGTGGATATCTGCAGAATAAACTATGGGATTATCACCCTGTTGCCCAAGGTGTCAGATGCTGCAAAAATCCAACAGTTTAGACCTATCTGCCTACTAAACTGCCTTTATAAGCTGATCACAAAAACTCTGACCATTAGGGTAGAACAGTATGCTGATAAGCTAATCCATCAATCATAAACATCCTTCATGAAGGGAAGAAACATTATGTCTGGTGTAATGGTCCTCCATGAGATACTCCATGAAACTAAGATAAGAAAAGAATGTGGAGTGATCTTGAAGTTGGACTTCGAAAAAGCATATGATAAAGTTAGTTGGAAACTACTCTTTTCATGTCTTGAGGCTAGAGGTTTCAGCACTAAGTGGTGCAACTGGATTAAGCAAGTTATCTCTAGTGGGACAGTTAGTGTCAAGATCAACAATAAAATAGGTCCTTATATCACAAGCTTCAAAGGGGTTAGGCAGGGCGATCCCCTCTCACCCATTTTATTCAATTTTGTTGCTGATTACCTTACAAGGATGATCCTTAAAGGCCAACAACATATTGTCCCTCATGGAGTGGCAGTATTGCAATACGCTGATGACACCATTTTGTGTCTAAAGCATGACTTGGAGAAAGCTAGAAATGTCAAACTACTTCTATATTTGTATGAAATGCTGTCTAGCCTAAAAATTAATTTCAATAAGAGTGAATTAATTGTGACGAATGATAATGACAATGTTGCCCCAGACTATGCTAAAGTTTTTAACTGCCAAACCACTCATTTCCCTATTAAGTATTTAGGGGTACCTGTGAGCCCAAGTAGACTTCATGTCTTGGACTGGTTGCCTCTGATTGAAAAAGGTTACAAAAGACTAGATGGCTGAAAAGGCTCTTCTATATCTATTGCAGGCAGATCATCTCTCATCACCTCCAGCCTTAACAACTCCCCAATGTACCATATGTCCATATATAGATTGCCTAAAACTATGATCAAAGCCATGGACAAAACCAGGAGATCCTTTTTCTGACAGGGAGGGCACACTAAAAAGAAACACCACCTGGTGAGATGGGTTAAAGTATGTAAAAGCAAGAAGAAAGGGGGACTGGGAATCAAAGATATTAACCTCATGAACCTTAGTCTCCTATGTAAATGGTGGTGGAAACTGAAAACTGAAAATGGGTTGTGGCAGGATTTTATCTTCTTCAAATACATCAGAAATGATTCAGTAACCACTGTCAAACATAGACAGTCTGACTCCCCCATCTGGACTGACCTGCTCAAGATTAAACATATTTACTTGCAGGGAAGGAGAATTAAGGTTAAGAATGGTGAGAATACTAGGGTCTGGCTAGATTCTTGGTTGCATGATGAACCTTTATATATGCTATTCCCTGAGTTATTCAAACTCTATAATCAAAAAACATCACAGTCTCCTAGTTGATAACTGGGGAGAAAGTAATTACTTTCTGTAGATCACCTGATCTGGCAAAACGGTGGGAATTGATTAACAATGAAATTAGTTGCACTCAACTTAGTGAGGGACAGGACCTCATTTTCTGGAAACTTGGGGAGAAGAAAAGTTCTCTGTGATGTCTGTCTATAATGCTCTCACTAAAACCGACACTGGCCCCTCATATAAATACATTTGGAAAGGAAAAATCTCACCCAAAATCAAAATTTTTCTTTGGCTAGTTGCCAACAAGGCAATTTTGACCAAGGACAACATTAGCAAGAGAGGTTGGGCTGGGGACAACACCTGTGTTTGTTGTGGGCAAGTAGAGACTGTTGATCATCTTTTATTCACTTGGTCTACTGCCAAGTGTATTTGGGGCACCATTGCCAGCACCATTGGTGCTTCTAACATCCCTAATAATTTTGAACAATGTTGGTATTGGTGTGATAACTGGCTGGGAAACTCAAAGCAGTGTCATGCTGGGGCTGTTTGCTGGTCAATATGGAAGATGAGGAACAATATCTCCTTTGAAGGAAAAAAATTCCAGAATCCCCTATCTATCGTAAGCCATACTTGTGCTCTTATGAAATTGTGGGCAGGCCTGCTGAAGACGGAGGACAAGGAGATGCTGATATCTGGAGTGGATACAATGTACAAGATTACAGTTAAGTTCATATCACTGAAGACGGTGCCGCCAAGACAGACGTTGTTGCTACCGGCCCCTCACTACTGGTGCCGGACCTCAGCATGAAGATCAGAACGATGATAGCAAGATGTGATACGCATCAAGTCGCTCGGTCTCCTGTTTTCGCTTCATTTTACTCGTGGTCGGTCAGTGTCGTGTTAATGAAACTTAGTTGTATGTTGAGTGGCTATGCCCTTTGGTGTCCACTTTCTGGAATCGTCTTGTGCTTCTTCTTTCTTTCTGAACTTCCCTCTATGCACTCTTTTGTATTTCCGTTAAGTCATTAATGGAAATGGGGGATCCCCCTAGTTCAAAAAAAACATAAGTAGTCAAAACCCTAGCCCACTCAGTCTTCTCCCTCACTATTGTCGTCAGCGCCGCTCTCACTCTCCTGCCGCTCGACCTCACTCATCGTGCTCCTCAGCATCGCTCGGCCTCTCTTCTTTCTTCTCTTTCTCACCTATCTTGTCACACATCGAGTCAATGGCTCAGAGGCAGGGCTCGATGGGGGCATGTTGGTGGAGTGGCACAGCAGCCACCCATCATGGTAGGGGTGGCGGAATCGGCGAAAGGCTCGGCCTCCACCAGCGGTCTCTGCCCCTCGCTGGGATCTGGTTGCCAGTGCGGACTCTCTCCCTCCCTTAGATCTAGTCGCCGACGTGCTTATCTTGCGACGCCGTGGCAGGAGGAGTAGTAGCAGTAGCAAGCAGGCTAGGCAACAGCATGGCTCTTGGTTCCATGGTGGCCGAGATCAATGGCGGTGGATCCATGTCGTCTGGGAAGGCGAGCCAGCAGGTACAGCTGGGAACTTGCTGCTGTATGAAAACCATTGGGGTGTCCAGCCCCCGTGCCGCTATGCTGCGTACTGGAAGGGAGCGCTCTACGTGCACTGCCGTGGCGAGTTTGTATCAAGGTAAACGGATTTATATTCATTCATCTTCTCTTCAAAACATCTATCGATATATAGTAAAATCTTATCTATCTAGATATATGGATGTGCATTTTGCAGATTATCCTTGCTGGATGGTAAGTACAGAGTGATCCAATCACTGATACAACTTGCAGAGTGCAAGAACCATGGTGTACAGTATTTTCTAGGTAGATCGGAGAAAGAGGTGTACATAGGTTTGGCCAAACTTCAAGTTTGGACTCTCAGCGAATCCAGTGGCCACGTGGAGTGGGTGCCAAAGGATCAAAGCAATCTCAAGATCAATCCATGCTCATGGCTGTTGGAAAACTATGAATTCGATGAACTGAAATATTGGATTTAAGATCTGGAACCTCAATGTTCAAGTTTGGCTTCGATGATGGAAGAAAGAATCAAGACATATCACTAGTAGAACAAAATGTTTGCTGGAACTCAGACGATGACAATATTGTCGACGATTCAGATGATGAAGTTCAATTTTTCACAAATGTCAAATTCCTTGGATTTCATTCCTACAAGGAGATTATCTTCTTGTGTACCTATCGTTACGCGGTGGCTTTGCATTTGAACAGCCCAAAGGTTCAGTATTTAGGAACAGAAGACCTTGCATGTGAGTACAATCATGGCATTCGCGAATCATTTGTGTATACAGCATGCTTCGTTGGAGACTATTAGCAGTCATGAGCCTGAATTAGGATCCAACCTCTTCTTCTTTTGAATAATCTTATTGTCACTCTTGTTTATCGGTTGTTGGAACACTACTCTTTAATTTATTTTTAGTACTGATGAATAACTGTTGTGTCCGGCCTGGAACGTTTTGTAGAGTATGGATTACATTTTTAGTACTGATGAATAACTACTGTGGAGTGGTTCAATTTAATCTTCTTTAATGCTGGATCAATCCATGCTCATCGTATCTTGGTATATAAATATTTCTCCCTGATCCAGCATTACATTCTGAAAAAATGTTATATTGCAAAACAAGATTAAATTGTACCATAGCCAAGTAAAGTTCATGATTTGGGTGCAAAAATTGGTGAACTGTAGCTGATCTCCTAAGCGAAAATATCACGATATTTTACTCCCGTGCAACTAATAAAAAATTATACCTAGATATATAAGATATTTTACACTGAACAAAAACATTTTAAAATAAATAGTCGCACAAAGCTATGGTTAGATATAGAGGCATTTTCAAGCACTAGTAAATATACACGTGCGACACGCACGTGCTATGATAACATTTTGAGACACACTAAAGTAAATCAACTCTATTCATTAACATATATCCATATATTGTTTGAAATATGTATCAATTTTAAAAATTGTAGCAGAGTTTTCACTCTACCAATAAAATAATTATTCAAAATAGAGCGTAAGAATTAAAACTTTATTAAACAATAATCATCGTAAGAACTTGAGGTAGGCCTCAAGTGATATATCCTTCGTCTTGGCAGAATATTTGCCTTTCCTCGCCCTTGTAGCGGACCAAGATTGTCGGCAACTCAGGGCCAGCGACGACGTTGAACTACTATAGCTTCCTATATCACTCTGCAACAAAATATAATTGGCAAAAACCATGATTTGTGCTTTAATTCTAGACCGTCTCAAACACCAGCAATCCTATCCAGACGCCTTGATAAATATTTCAACAGAAGCTCGTTTGCTATCTGAAAAGTGGATGGAACCATAGACTTTAATTACCATAAAGCAACTGATTGCTGAAATTTCTAAATACACTTCTGTATCAATTAAAGATTCAGCAGTGGTGAATGTATTTTGTGTTGCATACCATCAGATACTTTAGCATCGGATCCCTCAAGTGTTGTCTTTGGAAGAACTGAAGAAGCAGAGAATTTGTTTGTTTGAGATAAAACGCTGCATAGCCATCATGTGCAAAGCTAACAATACCTCATACCAAGAACTGAATTGAACTATGCAGTATCCTACGAACAAAGGCAGCTAATCAGTATTCTTCGATATAAAACCATAAAACATACATTGACGGGGACACAACAATCTCTGTATCATCACTGCTGATCCACGAGCTGTTAGCAATAATCTCTTTCCTTTCAATGCATGAGAAACAATATTTCAGTTTTTTGCAAGGGAATAAAGAAATATAAATATCTATTTTTGCATCTAAAGCATAATAAGGACATCCATTATCCATGTTTGGGTTGGATATGTTACCTATGGCATCAGTATTAGAAAGCAAATTACCTGTGTCTCAAGTCCTCCAGTTTCATTGTACTCCTCTGTATGTTTCTCTTCTACTTCCAATGCGTCAGCACGTGACACCACTTTATGTGTGCCTACGACGACAAGACCAAACAGAGAATGTATGTCGTCTCGCGCGTCTCTCCTCCCGGCTCGGTGCGCTGCGACACGGATGGCTTTCCTCTTAGTCGTCGCTGCTTGACGGCGCCCTGCGAGGATCCACTACATATGTTCACCCGGCCTTGCGCGCCCTAGCGTTCTCTCGTCCGCGCGGCCCATGTTCTCTAGGCTTCCTTCGGCGCCGGGCCTTGCCCACTTTATGTTCTCGTGCCGGGCCGCGTGGAGGCGGTGGCTCTACCTTTCGGTGCGCCTCCGGCGCTTCCTTTGTTTGTCGTTCATCGTCACGTACCTCACTGTCGTGTGGACACATGGCGTTGGCGCCGTCTACTCCGACAGTCCGGCTCCGGCAATGAAGATTAAGCGTCTTGTACTCTGGCGCGGCTTGTACTCTGGCACCCCGACGTTGCCGCGCATGGTGCCGTGGTCTCGCTGGATCAGCTCTTGCGTACCTTCCGGTGGCCGCTCGCCGCGTCGACGAGAACAGGTGCTAGCTAGTGCAACGTCCTCCTCCGCGGGCATTGTTCTCGGGGCCGCGATTCCCCTCATTGAAACCGAGAGATATCCACGCGCGAGAGTTGGGCACGCGTACGTGATAGAGAGCTGTGTGCAGGCGTACGTGACCAAGACTCCCAGTTCCGAGAGCGGGGACTCAAGATACGTGAGCACTTATCTATATCTATATCTATCTATCTATCTATCTATCTATATTATAAAAGAGCGAAAAAATTATAAAATATATATTATCTTTGAATTTATATCCACTCTAGTCAACGCACGTGCTTACAAAGCATTTGTTCTTTTAAGGACCATTCTCTAACAGCCTAAATTGTCTCCAGTTATCATGTAGAAGCCCCTATCATGTACAATATGCTGCTGGATGCTTTTCAATAAACTCTTCAAGTTTGAAGGTAAAAACTAATAAATAAGAATAATTCACAAAACTCTTTCAAAAATCAAAATGGATGTCTGTAGTGTAGTCATCCAATCGATAGTATCATTGAAAATATTCATAAAGCAGTCTGTTTTTTGCTTGGAAATGAAAGATACTGCAAGTTTCTGCTCTTGATACATTGTTGGCAATGTATGGTGGTTGCTTAGAAAGAACATCTAGTCCTCCATCAGCACTCCTGCTGGTGGGTTTCAGTCTAACAGTACAAAACAAATGGCAGCTTGTAAAGTGCTTTTGAAGAATAATATGGCAAAAACCTCAGTAAACATCGGGAAGATACAGAGGCTGCTCCCGACTGTTTCCCCTGGCGGGTGCCCCAGCGTCTCCACCGCCGGTGCCGGTGGCCACCCCGGCCCCGGCGCCCGTCTCCACCCCCGCTTCCGCCTCCACCTCCACCCTTCCCTCCCTATCCTCCTCCCTAACCTCATCCACCTCCCTTCTCTGCCGAGTTGCGAGAAGGACTCGCACGGAGCCATCGACGGGAGACCGCCGCCGGTGGTTGCATGTCCGTCCCCGACTCTGGGGGCCCCGGATACGGCCGCTGTGCCCTTGCCGCGCCCGGATCCGGCGGTCTGGCCGCCGTCAGGTGCTCCCTCGTGCCAGGGCACCCCCGTGCTGCCACCGCGGCCATCTCTGCCGGTCCTGACAGCGCCGCTGCCGGTGGCCGCGGATGTGGCCCGGCCCAACACCGAGGATCCCGCTGCTGCCGCGACCGGGGACGAGACGGCCACCACCACCACCTCCCCGCCCCTCTGACCCTCTTCCCCCGCTCCGCCAGACACGGATTTGGGGGCAGCTGCTCGTCCCTCGCCGCAGGGGCCGGGCGACGGCGACATGGACTCCAGAGCTGCTGCAGGGTCCGGGCCCAGGGTGGTCGAGGTGGCGGAGCTGCCTCAATCCGCGCCACCGCCAGCCTCGCCGTGCTCCTCCTCCCTCTCGGCGGCCGCGGCTCCATTTTGGCCATCCTCCGGAGGCCGCCCAAAGCAACGGCGTTGGGCGGACGACGACGATGACGAGTCCAGCACCGACCGCTATAACACATGAAAAAAAGAGAAAGGATCAGAGGGGCAAAGGCCCAGCCAGCCCACCACCACCAAGGCCAAGTCACTCAACTCTAGAAGACTCCTCCCTTCCCCATCTATTGCCCTCCCTCATCCAGTTCGTGTTCCACCTCTCCAGAAGCGCCTTCCCCTTCCTCCCTGCTCTCTCTTCCTCTCTAGCACCTTCCCCAAACCAGCAATAATCAAGGGAAAGAGGAAAAATAGGTTGAGGATGAGGAGAGGATCAAGTTGAGACGTGGTGTAGA
The DNA here is from genome assembly GCA_023333625.1 of Bothriochloa decipiens. Taxonomy (NCBI): domain Eukaryota; kingdom Viridiplantae; phylum Streptophyta; class Magnoliopsida; order Poales; family Poaceae; genus Bothriochloa; species Bothriochloa decipiens. Next base: position 7,051,024 of record CM041636.1, on the reverse strand, counting down.
TCGATCTTTTCCCTATCCATTTCTTGCTGCCCTAGTTTGGGGATAACCAAGGTGAGATGATTTCCTCTCCTAGTCCTCTGATTGAGATGTTTTGGATAGTCTTTGGCCTCGGTATAAGTACCTTTTGGGGGAAGGAATCACCTTTGGGAATTGAAACTTGGATTCTGCTGCTTGATAGTTTGACCACTGTAGCTGTTTCTAAAGTTTCGATGGCCTAAATGACATTTTATCCGGAAGTGGATAATAGGACAGATGTAGAGGAGCTTCAGATCTAGTAGGTCACAAAATTTCACGATTTTAGGCCTTGTAGTTTCAGAGTTTTAAATTTTTGAATCTAGCTGTCATATTCTGACGAAAATCTGGACAGAATTTGATCTAGGAGGTTTTAGAGTTTCTTAGAGGCATAATGGGGCTTCACAATTTATAAGAGACTTGTAGTACTTTTCATTAGCTTTCCAGATTGGTAATAATCATGGCTTTTGGACAGGAGGTTTAGTAGATATCGACTTTTTAGCAATAACTGTCTGAAATCTGGACAGATTGCATTGTCTGAATTCAACTGAAGATTAGGCATGCTTAAGTTCAGTATAAAAATAGTTTCTCTTCATGAGAATTGTAGTATTTGTTGTTGAGTTCCTAAATTTATATTATTATACTACAATTGCTCTTATAGCTTTAAAGATACATAAGAAACAAGCAGCACTGCTGTTGTTAACTGAATGTGGTGCTTGTGGTTTTGGTTTGCACAATGGGATATGACTCAGTACTGCTTCTCATGCTATTCCTTTTAGTTCATGTGATTGTATAGACTGAGTTTGTGTTGATAAACAGGTGGTATTGCTCCGGATCGAGCCTAGTGCCTTTTGCATCTCTGTTTTAAGGCAAGTAAACGTAGCGGTGGCTTGCTACAGTTTTAATATGTTATTTACTTCTACAACTATGTCTTAATCTAAGTAATATGATAAATGACCTAATGATCAGATTACTTAAGTCTAAGGAATTAAAAATCAATTTATTATTTGGTATTCTTTTGTTTATGGTTATGTTTGGATGTGAGGTTCAGATTTTAATATTTGGTGAATGCTGGCATGGCGATTTCATACATGGATGGGACTTGTTGGTACTTGTGATTTGTTGGAAGATTTGAATCTTATTCTATACTATGTTTGGGATAGAATCATTCTTGTGCTATATGTCATTGAAGAAGTTAACCCTTGAACGAAGTGTCACATATGCACATTGCTTCGCATAACATTTGCATCTGAAGTTATGTCGCCGTTTGCTGGCCGCGACTTGTACCGCTATAGCATCATACAGTGTCCCGTGGAGGGGTATGATGCACACTCATACAGTGTCCCGTGGAGGGGTAAGAGTGCAGAAGAGCATAACATTTGCATTACATATGCATTCTTTTCATGTGGTGTGAAGTGAATGGAAGTGAAGTTGTGTAGCGGAAGTGAGAATCAAATATCTTGGTAACATTAGAGATTTATTTTATGGAAGTCGATTTTTGTTGATGATTCTATCTATCATATATTACGTTTTATAATAGGATGAGACAGCGGTTGCCAAGGTAGAGTATTGAAATTGATATTTGTCTACCTTTATATTCCATTTATATGACTGACTTAAATCATTGTCTAAAGAACTTGTGAATTAAATGGCATATTAAAACAGTTTACTTGTTGAGATTGTTTTCAATCTCACTCTTGTTTGCTATCTTTCTAGGTACCGGATGGTTGCTAGGAGGGAAAGGGAGCTAGCTGCACATTCCACACACCTTTTGAAGACTATCTCATAAACATAGTACCTTAGCTTTGTTAATTAGTTTTGTGAATGTCTGATCTAAGAGTGGCCATGAAACCTAATCTCATAGAGTAACTTCTTTTGCTCTTAGATGTTTATGTAAACCCAGTGTGGTATATTTGTGGCTTGTGTTTGTTCTCACTCCCGTGTTGCTTATAATTACAAAGGAGGTGTTTTTTTATGTTTGGCTAATATTTGTGAGGTTTAGTAGCATTCCATAGTGTTTGTGGTTATGGGGTGTTACAACCGCCCTTCTAGCTACCTCGAAGCTGCGCGTCGCCCGGCGAAGGCGGCCACGGCCCCTGCTTGCGCCAGGGCTTCCTCTGGTCTGGCCTGTGCTGGGGTGGACTCCAATCGGTCATGGCCCGGTTGTAGGCAGAGGAGTGGCAACCGGCCGCGTCCGCGGCTGGTGAATGGCCTACCTGTGTGGCCTCCAGAGGGTCGCGTCCCTGCTCGCTAGCGTATTGGCCATCGTGGATGGGTCTCCGCCCCCAATGCCGACGGGTGGCGGGAGTTTCTTCACCGGCAGCAGCCGGTTCCAGCGGCCAACGCAGGTGCGTCTACCTCTGGTTAGACGCAGCCCCATCGGAAGATTCCTGCGGAACTTCGCGGGAGATGCTTCAACTGTCTGTCCTACTCGCATCAAGTAGCGACTTATCGGCTACCTCGGCGTTGTTTGCGATGCCGAGGCCTCCACCACCTTGCCAGGGACTGCAAGCGCCCGAGGCATGCTGCGGCCACCCAGTTTGAGTTTTAGACACGTGTGAGATGTCAGAGTTTTAGACATCCGGCGTCATAACTTGCTCTAAACATTTTCTAATTTTTATCATAGCGTCCACATGCGATAACATGACACCTTGTTAAGTTTCGTGATTTTCGGACTTCGTTTGGATTTTATATAATAAAAAAACACTTTTCACGCACGTAACTCGTCATGTTACGACGCCAACATGGTCATAATTTGATGCGAGGCCCTGGATACGGCCTCTACATACTCCGAACATCATGAATATACTTTTTAGAATCAACAAATTCCATTATTTCATGTACCTGCAATTTAAACTTGGAGTTGCCAGAAAAATTTAAAGAAACAAAAATAAATAATGAAATATAGCAAAAAACTCAAAATTTGCCTAACTTTTGAAGTTGGGTTGTATTTGGTGTAGGAAGGCACCAGGAAAAAATTGGAAAGAAAAAACCAAACAAAAAAATTATTTGCCGAGGGCTTAGGAATGGCCCTCGGCAAAGCTACTTTGCCGACGGCCTGGCCACGCAGCCGTCGGCAAAGGCCGTGGCCGTGGCAGGCTGTGCGGCCGCCACGTGGTTGCGCTTTGCCGACGGTCATGACCGTCAGCAAAGGCATCTTTGCCGACGGCCGTCACCGTCGGCAGAGAAATTTTTTTTTAAAAAAAGGAAACGCCCCCCAAACCCTATCCGCTCGCCCGGCCCCGCCCCACGCCCGCGCGCGCGCCGACGCTGCCGCCGCCCACCCGCGCGAGCGCCGCCGCCCTACCCCGCC
>CM041636.1:7009570-7047299 GCA_023333625.1 Bothriochloa decipiens | reverse complement strand
GGTGGGATTAGGACCTATCCTTCACCTATTAGATGGTAGGAACGCCTTGTAGATGCAGATGGTGCTTTTGTTACTCGCTTACATTGGCGCATGATAGAGGATGGCTGACCATGAGTGGATGTACACGGGCTTCGCAAGTAAGAGCCCAGAATGGGTTAGGGGGACGGATAACTTCTTGAAGGAAGCGTTTGGCCCAGCTGTTGCTAAAGGGTCGGTTCGGATGCCGTGTCCCTGCAGCAAGTGCAAGAACCAGAAAAAGAAAGACTACGGTCACATGTACAAAGATATTTTCAACAATGGATACGTTCCAAACTATACCCGTTGGATCTACCATGGTGAACGCCATTGTATTAGGGAGGAGGAGGTGAGACCCCTCCTTGAGGGGTTTGATGCAGATGCCGGGATGACAGAGTTGCTGGCAGACGTACACGAAGAGCGGTTCGCTCAAGGAATGGAGGTGGATGAAGAAGATCCAGAGGAGACCGCAAAGGCGTACTACACCATGATGGAGGCAGCAAAGTAGCCCCTTCACGAGAACACTATGGTGTCGCGACTGGATGCCATTTCACGCCTAATAGCATTGAAGTCGCAACTAGGCATTAGTCGAGAAGGTTTTGATCTCGTGTTGGCAACTGTTGGGACACTGCTTCCGAATGTTCACTTCCTGCCGAAGAACATGTACGAGTCACAGAAGCTCCTTCGTGCACTCAAGATGCCGTATGAAGCGATCGAAGCTTGTAAGAACGGGTGCGTCCTGTTTAGGGGAGACCACGAGACAGCAACACACTGTCCAAAGTGCAAAGCCTCTAGGTACGTGGAGGTAGAAGGCAGTGATGGCAGTAAGAAGCAGTCTAAGATCCCCGAGATGGTCATACGGCACCTTTCTGTCATACTGAGGCTCCAACGGCTGTACATGACAGAGGAGTCCGTGAAACAAATGACGTGGCACAAGAAGGGCAAACGATACAGTGACAAGATGCAGCACCCAGCGGATGTGATGCATGGAAGCACTTCGATGATATGAATCCTGACAAGGCTGTGGAGGCTCAGAATGTACGCGTAGCGATGGCTACAGATGGGTTCAACCCGTTTGGAATGATGGCGGCCCCGTACACTTGTTGGCCTGTGTTCATGATCCCCCTCAATCTTCCCCCCGGCGTCATGTTCGAACCCAAGAACGTGTTCTTGACGCTGATAATACCTGGACACCCGAGCAACAATATGGGTGTGTTCATGCAGCCAGTGTGGGATGAATTGGAATGTGCTTGGGAAGAGGGGGTACTGACGTACGACCGAGCTACAAAGACAAATTTCACAATGCATGTGTGGTACCAGTACTCAATGCATGACTTCTTGGCGTATGGCTTATTCAGCGTGTGGTCTGTTCATGGGAAGTTCCCTTGCCCAACATGCAAGGCAGATGTGATGTTCACCTGGTTGGCCGAGGGTGGCAAGTATTCTTCTTTCGACAAACATCGTCAATTCCTGCCTGAGGACCATGAACTGAGACGAGATGAAAAGCACTTCACGAAAGGTGTTCAAGTCACCGACCACATCCCTCGGGATAAGTGCCCTGCCAACGTCCTTGCCCAGATAGAGGCTCTCCAAATTGATGAAAAGAAGGTTGGTTTTAAAGGATATGGTACCGACCACATGTGGACTCATATATCGGGCTTGACTAGGCTCCCCTACTACAAGCATCTTCTTCTTCCACACAACATCGATGTAATGCACACAGAAAAGAATGTCGCTAAGGCACTTTGGGCAACACTCATGGACATTGGCAAGAAGTCAAAGGACAATGTTAAGGCTAGACTTGACATTGAAACGATTTGTGATAGACCAAATCTAGTGATGAAGACCCCTGCGGATGGCAAGAAATAGAAAAAGGGGCCGGCCGATTACATCCTGAAAAGGGGAGATAGGAAGGAAGTACTAAAGTGGATCAAGACATTAAACTTCCCTGATGGGTATGCGGCAAATCTGAGTAGGGGAGTGAACTTGCTGACTATGAAGGTCTTAGGGATGAAGAGTCATGACTTCCACATATGGATTGAGCGGATCCTTCCTGCGATGACACGGGGATACCTCCCCGAGCCAGTGTGGTGCGTCCTGGCAGAGTTGAGCTTTTTCTTCCACCATCTTTGTGTCAAGGAGTTATCTCGGGACGTTTGTCTTGAACTGGAGAAGGCTGCACCTTTGTTGCACTGCAAGTTAGAGATGATATTTTCACCTGGCTTCTTCCTGTCCATGTAGCATCTGATTTTGGACCTACCAAGCGAGGCACGTATGGGGGGCCTGTGCAGCACCGTTGGTGCTATCCAATCGAGAGGTGTCTAAATCTTCTTCGAAAAAAGTGTAGAAATAAAGTCAAAATTCAGGCTTCCGTGGCAGAGGCATTCGTTCTGGAGGAGGTGTTGACATTCACACAGGCGTACTATACTGAGAAACTTCACAAACCGCGCGATCCAACCCCTCGTTACAACATCGACGAGAATACATCGAACCTCAGCCTTTTCAGAGGTGATCTCGGAAGAGGTGGCGCAGGGCCCAACAAGAACTTGCAGCATGATGAGTGGCACACTATCATGATCTGCTTGTTGTTGAACCTTGAGGAATGCATTCCTTATCATAAGTAAGTTCTCGATGAGCTTGTTACATACGCCACTATCCTGCACCTATCGATCCGACCTCCCTTGTCTTTTGTTTCTCCAGGGAATATATTAATGAACACTGGAGAGGCAGTACGGATCCTACCGAGCAGGAAGAAGACCATCTTCTCAGACATGGTGTGCCCAGTTTCGTCAATTGGTTCTGTACAAAGGTACCATCCAACTAACCTCGTTCCAATTTTGAGATTCCACTTTGCTCTTAGGAGCGAGTAATGTAACGACGTCCCTGTCCTAACCTTGCAGACCTTTATGATGCGAAAATGAGTGATGAATTGAGAAACATGGGCAAAGGCTTCAACTGAAGGGTCAGGTCATTCAATGTTTATGATGTGAATGGCTATCGCTTTCGCACGAGAACTTACGAAGAGAAACGGGGCAACCTAAAAACCACGTGCAGCAAAGAGATATTGGAGCTTGACTTTGGACCAGACCTAGGTTGTAAGCCAGTGGTATTCAAATGCCACTGGTTTGAACCTAATGTCACGAAAAAGGACCTTACGATTGGGCAAGTTGAAATTCGACAGGATTCCAAATATGAAGAAGACAATGTCTATATTGTGGCTAACTGAGACGCCACACAAGTTTATTACCTCCCATGGGTGTGCCAAAAAGACAAGAATCCTGCGGGTTGGAGCCTTGTGCAGTTGGTATCGCGGCACGGTAAAGCGGCTGTCCCAAACGAGGATGATTACAACTTTGACCCAACGACAGATGAGTTCTATCAACCTGAGGGGCTAGAAGGTAGTTTGGAGATAGACACTCTTTCACTGATGGGTATGCAAGTAAACAATGACATCAATGAGGACGAGGGTGATGAGGTGCACGATGCCGAGGACTTACGAATCCTTGATGAGTCGCAAATGAAGCGCCTGATGAGAGAACACGATGACGATGGAGATCCTGATGACGATGGAGATGACGATGATGATGGAGATGAAGCCCGACACTTAAGAGAGCTCGACAATATTGATAGTGATGACGATAGTAGTGATGGCGAGTACACGCCAGCCATATTGCCGTTTGCGGAGATAATTTCTAATTCATGTAATACTATAGTGTTAATATTATTACCTTGCAATTATGTTACTTTACAAGTACTTGTCATTTATTTATGCTAACTACTTCAATCTTTGTCATTGCAGGCACTCGACATGATGCCGGGCGGAAGGCGGCCGCAGCGAACAGGGATCCACTCGCGGTACATGGTCACCAACGCGGACCCCGTGGCCGCCGCCGCCGAGGACGAGGCGGTCATCGATGAGGAGCTTGACGTGGAGAGGAGCACCTGTCGTCGCACGTCATCGAGGAGGCTGTTCCAGGACGCCCAGCAGGGGACAACGATGATGACCGGTGACGGTGACGGTGACGGTGACGATGACGGTGACGGTGACGGTGACGACGACGACCTCTGCGGAGACGATAGGGACGACGAGCATACACCAGATGCCTCAACTTCCTTAGCTTCGAGCAAGCCCTATGTGCGCGGGGCCTCATCGCTCCCTGACCCACTGCTCCTCAGTCGTCGTGCGGTGATTCGACCCATGGGCAAGATGTAAGTAACCATTGTTGATTTCACTTGTTGTTCATATGACATGTTGAAATTCGAACTGCAGACTAACAATTGTTGTTAATGACTCGTGCAGGGGCTGGAAAAAGGTGACTGATAGGAAGAGTTCACGCCATGTCAATGGCATCCAGGGCCTCCTGATTAGAAAGCACTACCCTGGCTTGGTCACCATCGACGGTGAGCGGATCGTGCCCGACAAATGGGACCACTTCTACAAGGTCAAGGACGAGCATGGTGAAGTCCTTGCTCACAAGATCAAGAGGGAGTTCTAGGTGAGTCTTTGCATCGCACCGCATATCTCAATACTACGCATTCGTTGGACTTTCTTCAAAAAATGAAATGATGTTTGATGTCTGTGTGTAGTTGTACTTCAAGTTGGAGGAGGGGCAGGACGAGCAGCAGGCGGGGCGGCAGCAGGAGGCGGCCTGCCACAACCGTCTCAAGGACATGTACCATGAGGTGCGTCTCTAGGCCGTCATCAGCTACTACGCCAACGTGGAGCTCAAGGTGGTAAAGAAGGAGCGAGTCAGGGAGATGATATTGGACAAGGAGACCGACCTCACCGAGGAGCAGTACATGCAGGTAATTAAGTAGGAAACATCCATTATGATTCCTTACGTGACACATTCAATTCATCTTATGGAATATCAAATACTTGAATGTCATGCAGTGGTGTCCAAGCTGGTGCGATAAGTACGAGGACTGCTGGCGCCAAATTGTGCGTGGGTGGCGTACGGACATGGCGTACGAGAAGCGCAAAGAGCGTCGGCAACTTCGCCTGCAAAATCCCCTGGTTTCACACCACCAAGGGAACTAGTGCCTCCACGTGTACATGGACACATGGGTATGCTTCTGTTGATCCATTTATTATAGCTCTCAATTGTTACTACTTGTAACCAAGTTTGTGTTTTCCTCGCAGAGGGAGACGCATGATGGGTAGGAAATCAACAAGTTCATGGGGTACGCCCTTGCTCACAAGGGCAAAGTGTCAGCGGCGTCCACCGTCTACAGCTCGGAGGACGGGCCCGAGGCCTACACCAACCCGAACATCTACAACAAGCTCGCCAAGTACACCGCTGCAGGTCTCGAGCGCCATGGGCCGACGTTCGACCCCACCAGAGCCGACCTGGATACTGACCTCATGATGAGGACGGGAGGAGGGAAGCAGCACGGCCGGTACGCTATTGCTGACAGCGCCATCGACCCGTCCTCTGTTCAGACACTGAGCCAGATCCGAAGAGGCAACGCGGAAAAGGGCGGATCGCAAATCCCCATAGCGCCTCGGTAGCCGAGCAATGCGCAGATGATGACGGCACTTCAGGTAAGTGCAGTTTCATTCATCCTTCACTCGTTTCACACATAATGTACCTTGCCTTCACATACCATCAACCTTGCGGGTGTAATATTGCATGCCACGGTCGAAAGGCTGCAGGCCAACCAGGTCACCCAGGAGATGTTGCGTCAGCAGCAGGAGGAGGCCCATCAGCAGCAGTTGGCGGCACTTTTGCAGCACTACCAGCGTGCTCTATCGGAACTGACCTGCTACTTTCCGTCCCAGATCCCAGGAACGCAGGAGCCTCCTCCCTCGATCTTCGCTCCAACACCACTTCCAGTTCCAGTTCCAGTGCCTGTACCTGTTCCGGTGAGTATATTGTCTGTTGCTTTAGCTTGTGCGGCCATCCTGCAGGTACTAATTACATCACTTGGCCTTTGTGCAGGCACCGTCAGCGGGTTCGAACCCGACTCCAGGTGCCAGCCCTCCACTGGATCCTTCTCCACCACACGGCTTTCCAGCTTACCCGACAAACTACCCCACGCAGCAGTACCAGTGGCCTCCTCCGGCGTCAGGGCAGGGGTACTCCTCGTGGCCGCAGGCGCAGACGCAGCAGGGGCACTCCGGGCCGGCAAGCGTTTTCAGACCTACACAGCAGCAGTGGCACTACGGTACATCCCCGCAGTCGGGTTGGCCTCCGTTCAAGCAAGCTGGGGGCTCTGGGACCCCTGGGGACGACGCACATAGCTAGATACCTTTACTTCTTGCTTTTGGACCTTCATCGATGAGGTTGTTGCACGTTAGACATGTTTAGCGTATGTTGGACATGTATGGATTCTTATGGCCATGTTATGTGTATTGTGGAGTTGTATTGATGGATTTGAGGACCTTCATGTATGGATTCAGGTTGAAACTGAATTTGATGCTGAAATATGGTTTATATGTGATGAAATGTGGGTTATATGATATATATGTGATGAAATGAGGTATAAATGCAAGAAAACAGAAAAAACAAAAAAAAATTTCCAGCTTTGCCGACGGCTAGCCGTCGGCAAAGCTGGTCCATTTTCCCAGCTCGGCCCAGCTTTGCCGACGGCTGAGCCTGGCCGTCGGCAAAGTGACCAAATCTTTGCCGACGATCGAACATCAGCCGTCGGCAAAGGCCGCCGTCATCGTGCCGCCGCAACGGCTGACGTGTCGCCTTTGCCGACGGCCTGCCACGTGGCCGTCGGCAAAGGTCCCTTTGCCGACCCTTTCTTTACCGACGGTCCTTCGTCGACGGCCGACGTGGCAGGCCATCGGCAAAGGCTGTTCGGCAAAGGCTTTGCCGACGGTATAACAGCCTTTGCCGACGGCTTCAGGCCATCGGCAAAGGTGGCCGATCCGGTAGTGTAGAAACATAAATAGATGTAGGCTCGCTTACGGATGCGCATCTCAAGTGTGGTGTCTATAGGTATCCCACCTCTACTATATAAAAACCATACTCGATGCTCCAAAATTTCTAGGTCTTCGGCACCTTTGTGGTCCTTCCTATGGGCTACTAAAATTTTCATTTGCCACAGCTGTCGTCATCTAGAAATGTTAATATATGCGGTCTTATAAAGTTGTTTGCCCCTGAACCAGATATCCTTCTTACCGATCCCGCCTCTGTTAGTGACATCAGAAGAAGTGGGAATCACAACAGCCCCTGAAAATTGTCGATTATTAACATAGATAATTTCCCAAAGGTAGGTGCGCGCCCACCTTCGAAAATGGTTTTCGGCCATTTATCAAAATTCTCTTTATAGTGGCTTTTGTAACTCTCCGTAGCTTCGAGCACAAGAGTCGAGTCCTTTCCGATTTTACTAAGAACTACTATGCTTGTCTTACATGACGAATTAAAGATAAGCAATTTAATTGGTTTATTATTGTCCGGTCCGTGACCCTAAGTCCCAAACTCACCCATGCTGAATTTTTTTACAAAGAGTTAGTGAGCATATACATATAGTACTACCAGTACTGAATACTAGCTATAGAAACATCTGCTATATATACCGACCTCACGTTTTGCAACAAATCCCGTCGTATCCGGATCCAACATGTACATCGAAGTACTCGTTACATAATTTACCGTAATCTACATCGTTTCCCCAAATCTGTTGCGCGCAGCCCGCGTCCACGCAGGCGCAGACGGAGACGGCGGCGTCCATGGTAGCTCTACCCGACGACTTGCTCGCCGGCGTCTTCAGTCGTCTCCCAGCGCGCAGCCTCGCGGCGTCGCGTGGCGTCTGCAAGTCACCGGCGTCTACAGTGACTGCCTTTGGCCACCACCGTGCGTTCCTCGTCTTCGACCCTTTTGTGTCGCCAGAGTACAAGGTACTGTTGTCGCCCGAGGAGCCAGGACGGAAGCAGGAGGCGGAGGACTACGACGAATGCCGCCTGATGGAGTGGCCCCCGTTGACATGGACGACGTGGCATGAGTTCTCGTCGAGCACCGGGAGGTGGGAGGAGAAGGTGTTCATCCGGGAAGGCCAGGCGGCAGGGACACCTGGGGAGTTGCTGCTGGACGGAGGGGGCTTCCGCCATGTCGAGCATCAATGCCGCTATGCTGTGTACTGGGAGGGTGCACTCTACGTACACTGCCGTAGTGAATATGTAACAAGGTAAATAAGCAAATATATAAATCAATGTCCCACTTCCGATCCTTTGCTTAATTCACTCTTGCAGATATTGATCCATACAGTACATTTTTTTCTGTCCATATATGTATGGATGTGTGTCACTTTTGCAGGTTTTCCTTGCAGGATGATAAGTACAGAGTGATCAAATCGCCCATAGAACTTGCAGAGTGCAAGATCGACGATGTACGGACTTTTCTAGGAAGATCAGAGAACGAGGTGTACTTTGCTGCTATTGCTGAAAAGAGTCATGCCATACTTCGAGTTTGGACCCTCGGGAAATCCGGTTACCATCCGTGGGTGCCAAAGGATCAAAGCAACCTCGAGATCAATACATACTTTTGGAGGGTGCAAAACAATGAATTCAATGAACCAAAATGTTGGATTTTAGATCTGGATCCGGAATATTGGATGTTCAATCTTCATAATAGAAGACAGATCCAAGATGTATCACTAGAACCAAAATGTTGGCTGAAATTCCTTGGGTTTCATCCCTACAAGGAGGTTATCTTCTTGTGTTGCAACGGTAATGCTGTGGCTTTTCATTTGAAATGTCCAAAGGTTCAGTATTTAGGAACATTACACCTAGGAGGTACCTACAATCATGGCATTCGTGAATCATTTGTGTATACGCCCTGCTTATTTGGTGATTAGCAGCAGTCTTGTCTCTGATGAGTGGTCAAACTTTTGTTCGTTTCAATAATTCTCTGTTGTCACATTTCATGATACCTATCTAGTTTATTCCTCCTTTGAGTCATTTGAATGTAATTGGTCAAGAAGAACTACTATTTCCATAAATTAGATAAACTTTACTCTCTGTTTTCAACTATAGAAAGGAGTTCAGGCCTGGCTAACAACACCTTCAACTATGTGATGAAACATCCAATCCAACTCTGTTAATATTTTTTTAGAGGCAGATATTCCAAGGTCGCCGCATTGTTATTTGACTATTTGCAGAGGCGGACCTTCTAAGACAGTCACTTCTGCTCAAGGATTGATACGGGTGGACTCATTGAAGGAGGAATACCAATGTCTTACGTTTTATCACGAGATTGAGAATACGCAGGCGCAACAGAGCTGTAAAGATGATGTTGTAGAGCATTTGTGCGCGTTTCATGATGCTAGCTAGTATGACATGTCATAGTTTCAACGTCTTTTTTGGGCATGTGCTGTGGTAGACAATTTCTTTATGTCTACATGATTTATATGTTTGGAAAAATTCGAATTTGAACTACTATATTTTAAATCATGAATTTGAAAACTATTCAGTTTAATGGTTTACAAATATTTAAGTTTGAATTATAGACTTATAGTGATGTGGTATGAAGTATATACATGGATACCAAAATATAACAGAAAATGAAACAGGGGCCTCCTGTAGTAAGGGTATCTCCAAAAGTTTCCTAAACCTAATCCCGAATCTTTATATACAATTGAATTCACAAAAAAAAATCTTTATAAACTTGGGGAACTCGAGCTAGTCGTCAGGATATGCACGGGCCCGTATCCATCGACCAATCTAAAAGGACGTGGGGGAAATAAAGATTAGGACCGAATAGGTAATGCAAATAATATTAGAGAGAAAAGAAGTCCAAGATATTTGCATTGGAAATCCTTTGCTTTTCCTTAATCCTCACCACAGATTTGTTAAATATAAAAACGCAGTCCACTAAAAATAGGGGTCCCCAAATTAAAGCTTAACGTATCCAGATAAGATTTTGAGACGTCCTTGTGCCAGATCTGTTCCAGGGAGCCGATGGAAACGCCGGCGGCGGCTGCTCTACCCGACGACGTGCTCGCTGGTGTCTTCGATCTTCTCCCAGCCCACAGCATCGCGGCAAAGCGTGGTGTCTGCAAGGCGTGGCGAGAACTCATCGACGAGCGCCAGCTTCTGCTTCAGCTTCGCAGCCTCCTCCCACACTCGGTTCGCGGCCTCTTCTTCAACTACAAAGCCTACGCCAGGCCACACTTCTTCTCCCGCCCGATGTCGTCGTCCTCCGGCGGCCCCCAGATCCACGGAGAGTTCGACTTCATCGAGGAAAAATGCGACGGCAGCTGGCACCTCGTCCTCTACTTGGGGGGCTATGGGAGGGTGCTGCACGTGTGCAATCCAACCACGCGGTGGTCGGCGCGGCTGCCATGGTGGCCTGGCGGCGGCTACTTTGGTTACAGTACCTTGCACTTGAGCCGCCGTGCGTTCCTCGTGTTTGACCCTTTTGTGTCGCCAGAGTACAAGGTGCTGTTGTCGCCCCACCCCCACGAGAAGAGGAAGGGGGTGAGGAAGGATGACGCATGCTACCTAACGGAGTGGCCACCGTCGCCATGGAAGTCGTGGTTTGAGTTCTCGTCGAGCACCGGGAGAAGGGAGGAGAAGGCGTTCGTCCGGGAAGGTGAGGCAGCAGGGACAGCTGGGGAGTTGCTGCAGCTCACCAAAATCCAACACGGCCGCCCTGAGCCCCACTGGCACTAGGGTGCACTCTACGTACACTGCCGTGGTGAATATATATCGAGGTAAATAAATAAATCACCATCTTATAGAAAATAAAAAAAACTCACTTTCTCAGCTCCGATGAATTGCTCAATCCACTCCTCCAAAACATAAATGGGGATATTAGTATTTTACTCATGTATGTGGATGTGTGTTATTTTGTAGGTTCTCCTTGCTAGATGATAAGTATAGACACTACAGGATTCGCTTTCTTTGCCGACTGCAATGCGCACTCGGCAAAGGCAGAATTGCAGTCGGCAAAGGCTTTGCCGACTACAATTCCACGTGGCAGTCGGCAAAGGGCTGTCGGCAAAGAAAACGTCGGCGAAGGCGGCTTTGCCGAGTGCCACGTGGCATGCAGTCGGCAAAGGCCTTTTTTACTAAGGGGTAATCAAATTGCCGATACAACTTGCTGACAGGGAAAACGGTGTAGAGACGTTTTTAGGTAGATCCAATAAAGGGGTGTACATTGCAGCCATTGCAACTAAAGGTTTGGACAAACTTCGAGTTTGGACTCTCAATGAATCCGGGGACCAGATGGAGTGGATGCCAAAGAATCAAAGAAATCTCAAGGTCAATACACGCACATGGTGGATGGAAAAGAACCTTGATAAAATGAAATATTGGATTTTGGACCTCCATAATAAAAATAATAATGGAGTAAAGAACCAAGAGACTTCACTAAAACAAAATGTTTGCTGGAACTCGGATGACGACAACGTTATGGACATTACAGACGAGGAAGAGCAAGAGCAGGGTCACCAATATATCAAATTCCTTGGATTCCATCCATACAAGGAGGTTGTCTTCTTGTATGGTTACTGTCGTGCGGTGGCTTTTCATTTGAACAACCTAAAGATTCAATATTTCGGATCGGTAAGCCTACCAGATAGTCACAGTGGCATTTGCAAATCATTTGTGTATACACCCTGCTTAATTTGAGATTCGCAATCACTAGTACTCAACCTTTTGTTCTTTTGACTGAATAATTCTCTTGATGTGTCACGGTGATATCAGTCTGAGTTTCTTTTATCCTGTGAGTTGTCGTTAGGCCCTACTATATTTTTAGTACTGTATTATTCCTATGCAGTCGTGTCTTTTAAATACTCAATTATTCTTGTGTCTTTTTAATACTGAACTATACTTATGTATATTTAACTAGGTGGATACCCCGCGCCCGCATCGCTGCCGATATATTCCAGACAATTTTTTAAAAAATTACACTATTTAAATTTATAGTTATACGAATGAAACTATGTTAAACTAATTTTGATGAATTGTTTGACACATCGTTGTGGACAACTAAATAATGTATGTTAGTCTATGAAGAGAAACTATCATAATTATATGTGTTAGTTGGCTATAATTGTAACTTATAATGAATTATTGATGTGGATAGCTTGCATGTTAAGAGAAATTAATTGAGACTTATAGTAGATTGTTGATGTGGATAGCTTGTATGTCAAGAGAAATATCTAGTAGGGTTTATCTTTATAGGAGATATAGATATTATATTATGACTGTGTTGTAACATTCTCTCTGGCGTCAGGTGATGGCAAACATACCTACATTCATGAAAAAAAAACATCTTATGGAAAGTAATACAAATTGTGCCACAGTCAAATAAAATCATTATTTGAGTCACCCGTAATATAGTTCAACCCCTCCTATTTTTATCATGAAAAAGAATGTTTATAATTGAGTTACATGTCATGTGTTAGCAGATCTCTGAGCAATGAATTATGTTAAGCCATCATTGAATTCTGTATTGTTAGCCGATCAGTGGAATGGTACTTACTGGCTTCAAACCGATTTATACACATAGCTTCCACTTAGGCTATGTGTATAATCTGAGCAACTTAGTATTCAGAATCATACTATTCGAAGCTGTTCGGCGGTGACGCTTCCGTCAACATCATGCACTGGTGAGTACCACGAGATCGAAGAAGTAGCAGCTGGATTTCCTTTTTTGTTTGTTCCTCAACACGTCCTTCCACCTTGCGTGCATATTTTAGGGCGGTGGGTCGATTTGCTGACAGATTTGAGAGTCCAATGAAAACAGACGTCATTGCCCTAAACTAAAGCATGACGTATCCTCTGCAGATCTAACTTCTACACCGTGTATGCGTATGGAAATATTTTTGTTGCCCAAAGCTAAGATTTCTAGACGTCGTTGCACCTGATCTGCTGCATGCAGTCCGCGTCCATGGAGACGATGGAAACGGCGGCGGCTGATCTACCCGACGACTTGCTCGCCGGTGTCCTCGCCCTTCTCCCGGCGCGCAGCGTCGCGTGGAGTCTGCAAGGCGTGGCGAGACCTCATCGACGAGCGCCAGCTGCTGCTTCGGCTCCGCAGCCTCCTCCCGCACTCGCTGCGCGGCCTCTTCTTCACCTACGAAGCCTACTCCTGGCCGCACTTCTTCTCCCGGCCGACGCCGTCGTCCTCCGGTGGCCCTTGGATCCACGGAAAGTTCGATTTCATCGAGGAAGAATACCACGGCAGCTGGCAGCAAGTCGTGGACTAGTGCAACGGCCTCGTCCTCTATCTGGAGGGCTACGGGAGAGTGCTGCACGTGTGCAATCCCAGCACGCGGTGGCCAGCGCGGCTTCCACGGTGGCCTGGTAGTGGCAGCATTGGCTACAGTAACTTGGTTTTCGGCCGCTGTGCGTTCCTCGTGTTCGACCCTTTGTGTCGACAGAGTACAAGGTGCTGTTGTCGCCCTACTGAAACGAGTCGTGGAGGAAAGGGGTGAGGAGGAACGATGCATGCTACATGATGGAGTGGCCACCGTCGCCATGGAAGTCATGGTACGAGTTCTCGTCGAGCACTGGGAGATGGGAGCAGAAGGCATTTGTCCGCGAAGGCGAGGCAGCAGGGACAGCTGGGGACTTGCTGCAGATGGACAAAGTCGAATGGGACTGCCCCGAGCCCCACTGGCACACTGGTGCATACTGGCAGGGTGCACTGTACGTGCACTGCCGTGGTGAATATATATCGAGGTAAATAAGTAAACCAGCATCTTATGGAAAATAAATAAACAAATCACTATCCCTATTCTGATATGTTGCTCAATCCACTCCGAAGTTTTGATCGATATAGCAGTATTTTATTGATCTATGTGGATGTGTTGTAGGTTCTCATTGCTGGATGATAAGTTCAGAGTAATCAAATTTCCGATACAACTTGCTGATAGGGCGAACGGTGTGCGGACTTTTCTAGGTAGATCTGAGAAAGGGGTGTACTTTGGAGCCATTGCTACTGACGGTTCGGCCATACTTCGTGTCTGGACTCTGAACGAATCTGGTTATCAGATGGAATGGGTGCCAAAGGATCAAAGCAACCTCGAGATCCGAACACACAACTTGATAAAATGAAATATTGGATTTTGGATCTTGATGATAATGGTATGATGGACCATGAAGTTTCACTAGAACAAAATATTTGTTGGAACTCAAACGACGACAATATTATGTGAGATGGCGAAGACGAAGAGGATTGTTTGGAATATATCAAAAATCCTTGGATTCCATCCCTACAAGGAGGTTATCTTCTTGTATGATGGCTGTCAAGCGGTGGCTTTTCATTTCAACAGCGCCAAACTTTAATATTTAGGATCGCTAAACCTGCCAGACAGTGGCATACACCCTGCTTAATTTGAGATTAGCAGAAAACCTTTTGTTCTTTTGATTGAATACTTCTCTTAATGTATCACGGTGATATCGATCTAGTTTTTTATTAGTACCGAATTATTCTTATGCACTTTGGTGTCTTTTTAATACTGTATTATGACCGTGTCTTGTGACATTCTCTCTGTTCTGGCGTCAGGTGATGGCAAACATAAAAAAAAAACATACATACATTCTTGAAAAAAAAATATCTTATGAAAAATAATAAAAAAAGCGCCATGGTTAAGTAAAATCATGTTTTGAGTTACCCCTAATATATAGTTGAATCCCACTTAATTTTATCATGGGAAAGAATGTTTCAATATAGTAGAGTCACATGTCATGTGTTAGCAATGAATATGTGAAGCCATCACTGAATTCCGAATTGTTAGCCAACCTGTGGAATGGTATTTGCAGGCTTGAAACTGATTTATACACATCTTAAATCTTTAACTCCTATAAAGTTAAAACCCACTCGCCACTGCTTAGCCACCATGCCACTATATCCACGCCACATTGTTTTTTGATTTTTGCACACTTTGCGTGCACTAGGATTCACGTCTGTGACCTCTCTCTGGAGCGGTGCCTTCTCTAACCACTACACTACACACTTACATATGTCTACAAAGTCGTTTCGGTTCCTCACATATTATACTAAACCAAATATAAATCACTTGTTTGAGACCTAAATGGAATCAAATAAAAAATTGCTCAACTATGAAGTTTTATGACTTTTTTAGATATACAATTCTTTTAGAAAGTTTCTCCATTCGAGGTTGTTTACAAAATTTGAATTTCAAATTTAACAATTTTAAACGTACTTTTGCATGACAACATAATTTCATATTAAAAAGTTGTTAACTACAAATTGTCATAAATTTTTGAGATCTACACTTTTTGTTTAGAAAGTTTTTCCATTCGAGATCATTTGAAAAATTTAAATTTTAAATTTTAGAATTCAAGCATAGTTTTGCATTACAAGATGACCTCAAATCAAAAAGTTGCCAACTATAATATTTCATAACTTCTCAAGATCTAAAAAGTTTATTTTGGTCATTTCTCCATCCACGGTTATTTTTTCAAATATTAGTACTTCACTTAAATATTCGGCGTCCATTTGTACCTCGCAGCCCCCTTACTAACAGACACCCAATTCGATTTGTAGGGGAGGCTGAATATTGAGTCGCTCCTAAAAAATAGAGAACCATTTGTGTGGGTAGCTCATTATTGAAACACCCCCACGGAAAAAAGGGAGGCGTTCTTATAAATTGTTTTTCACGTAGTTGTTTCTCTAGCATATCCTCACGCCACGTCGTAACTTTTCTAGGTGCACAGTCGAACAGATTGTCTGTTCTTCTCCCTCCCCACCATCAGCCGAACATGATGCCATTATGGTATTATGCCCACGCAGGATTATGCCTACACCATTGCATGACAATTTTTATTCGTAGTTCAGTGTTCCTTGACTCTACATTTTCATCTTGAGAAGAACGTGGGAAACAAAAATTCCATGCCAAGTAGCAGTAAAACAGAACTGATCTTTGGTATAAAGTACGTTGAACCTATGAAATTAGAATGGCATTCAATATTTGATAAACTTAATTATGGGTCCATCATACTAGATATACCTTCTGTATTTTTTTTCATTTAGTCTGTACGTGTGCACATTTGTCCATCGTCATCATGTGTGCAAATCCCCTAGCAATACGCGGGGTATCAACCTAATACTTATTACCTCCCAATACGAAAAAAACGTTGTCCTAGGTCGTACCCTCGATTGCCATGTAAAATGTCTAGAATACCCTTACGCTAAAACTAAAAAAGTGGCGAGGCGGGGATCGAACCCGCACCCGCTTCAACTCCAAGGCTCCAGCACCCCCGAACAGTGTAAGCTTGTGTGGCTCTGTTGTATAGAGTGTAGGAGCTAAATGTTGTCCTAGACATCGTAATGTTGTCCTGGACATCATTTTTTACCATCACGGAGGAAATTTTTCTTCTTCTGCGCCCTTTTCTAAACTTATTAGGCACTGCAGTATTCAGAATCATACTATTCGAAGCTGTTCGGAACATCATGCAGTGGTGAGCAACACGAGATCGAAAAAGTAGCCGCGAGATGAGAGCATCGACGGTCGTGTAACCTATAGGAGCTTCAGCAGGTGGGGCAACAGTGAGACAGAGCCCATGCTCGGTGAGCCTTGCACGCAGTAACCCGCGCAGGTGGCCGCTGCGTCAACCGCGCTAGCAGACAGAGTGAACTGCAGCGTCTGTGCGCCGGGAAGCTTCTGCGCCAGACGCACACCGGCCAGGGGCTGCCATGTAAGCGCGCACACTTAGGCCATGTCACGACACGGTTTATGGGGCTATAGTGTGCCATGTCTGAGCCATGTGACCTTAGCACGGCGACACGTACGGCAGCGCCGCCATACCAGATAGTGCCGCGCCACGTCGTGCCAGGCCTTGCCATGTTACTCAGGACTGCTGCTACTGCCACTTTGTCTCACAGCTGTTGTTAATTGGCACAGCACTCACGGTCACGGACTAGCCAAGTAATGTTGACTAGTAGTCTAGATGCTATATGAATAAAAGGAACATATATGGATATATTATGTTATGTTGAAATTAAAGTAAACATAGCGTGCATGTAGTGCACTTTATTGAACTGAGACTTTACTGAACACCAAAACAGGTAGAGATGCAGTAAATATGTAGGGTGAAATACTATTGATCTGTTGTAGACAACATGTAAGATTCAATACCAGGCAAACAGGTAAATACATTTTTTATGTTAACATGAGGCAAGCGCGGAAATTGTTGAATGAAAAATTTTCAGTTTGCAGCCTCGCACAATTGATTCCCTCAGGACCCTGGTTCACCGTGTACTACCAGCTGAGCGAAGCCAAAGTTCCGAATGTGCATGCTGTGCTGTGTAATGTGTAATACTTGTCGTGGCAAATGCGTTGCTGGGCAAAAAGGGGCATCATCAATTAAACCAGTAAGGCACCCGCAAAGCTGCTTGAGCCCATTGGACTGGCGTATGCATATGAACTGGGGAAAAAAAAAAGGGAGGAAATAGAAAGAGGAAAAGAAGAGCATAGCTGTTTCTGAGGCTGGAGGCGTTCGAGGCTGCTGTAGGGCGGACGGCGGTTGGTCCCGAGCCTAGGCAGCTGGGCATCGGGTACGGCAGGGCTGGCCACGCCGCTGCTCCGCCAGAGGGGCCGCCTGTTCCGGTGTGCTGATCCGAATACATAGACGATGGGTAAAGAAGGCGCTGCGGTGCGAAGCGAGCAGAGGGGCAGTGGTAGCAAGAGAGGATTACGTCGGGATGGAGGGCGGAGAGCGAGCGGCGATGGATGGGAAATCGATCCGACGGGAGAAATACGTGCACTGTAAATGTACAGTGAATTTGTGAGAGGAATGCACTGTTAATGTACAGTGATCTATATTTATAGATGTCCCCGGTTGCAGTTGCAAGACAGCAGAAAACAACTATAGTTTTCTTAGTGTGCGAGAGGATCGCAGTTCGTAAGAAATGAAATTTGTACACCGTCAACAGAAAAGTACACCGTTATCTGGTGATAAGAAACACAGGACATGTGTGGGGTTTCACTGTACTGTCGTCTAGATTCTAGACTTCCCATGGTACACGAAAAATAATTGAGATAAGAAACATAGTGACTTCACATGTTAAAGACTATATAATCGTCCTGGGCAGGACGCGTAGACAATTAGCAAATACTGATTCTTCTCCAAGTTTTCTTTGGTCACGTAGCTGAGCTTCAGAGAGTTTTCAGCCAACACACAACCACCAACAAACAAATTCTGGGCGCTCTGCTGTTTCAAAGCTACAGGTCCAAGCACACAGCCAGACAGCGGGCAATGGCAGCTGCTCCTGCTGTTCCCCTTTCCATCGTTGTAATCCTCGTCGCCGCCAACGCCTCTGCAGGCTCGGCGGCACGGTCGGCGCGCTCATCCTGGCCACCAACCCGACGCTTCCTGAGCATCAGCGGATCAGCCTCCGCGGCGTGCCCATCTGCATCGGCTTTGTGTACCACGTGGCGCAGGTGGCAACGCACGCCGACGTCCGCAACTTCATGGCCTCATCGGCAACAAGCAGAGGCGGGAATCCGATCGAGGTGATGCAGGCAGAGGCGGCGGCACTGGTCGTCGCGGAGCGGTGGCGCGACGCGCCGGACGCGCGTGAGCGCGTGCTGGAGGGGCTGAGGAACGCCACGGGGCTGTCGTCTCTGTTCGACGTGGCGGTCCACGTGCCGCTGGAGCTGCAGGCCCTCCAGGCCACCCGCGCCGTGGAGTTCATGAACCGCGCAGAGGTCCGGGCGGAGCTCGGCGCCTGGGGCGACGCGCCGTGGGTGCTCAGCAGCCGAACGCGGCGGCGGCGCTGCACGACGACATACGAAGAGTTGCAAGCCGGACGTGGAGGCACTGCAGAGCACCCACGGCGCTCGCGACGCGCGTGCTGCTCTACGAGAGCGTTCGCGACGTGCTGGACGGGGTGGTGTCCGTGGATGCGTGGCTGTGGGAGGTGGACTGGGACGGGCTCGCCGCTTTCCAGGACACCCCCCGTATCATGTGGGGGAGGAAAAATGGCGCCGGAGTGCCGGACAAGCACGGAAGCTCGCCGGGTACGTGCAGAAACATGGCGCGCTCGTGCACGCGGCCGTGTACGAGGCCGGGAACTTGGTGGTTGGTGCCGGCGGCGCAGGAGATGGTCGAGGACTGGGTGCTCGACAAAGGCCTGTTCAGCAGCGACGGCGTAAAGCATTATGATGCGCGAGTCGGCGTAAAGCAATTCCGCCGCGGCCGTGCAGAACGGGACGGTGGCGCTGGCCGTTGTGGAGCCGTTATGCGAAGCGGCTGACGCGCGGGACCAGGTCACGGCGTGGCTGCAGAACGATGCTGTTCGACGCTGGAGCCTCTGGCTGTTGCCCTTTCCCGTCGGGGTCGAGGAGTTCAAGGACAGCGCCGAGGTCCGGGGCAGCGTTCCAATGCCAAAGGAAGCACAGGAGGTGGCGCACGAGATGATCGAGGAAGCAGAGAAAGAGGACTCCGGTCGGTGCCAAAGGGAAGCAGAGAAGGCGAGCACCCAGCTTGATGGACTCTTTCTGTTGTTAGCTTGCCCAGCCAGGTCGCTTGGCGAACACGAACGACAGATACTCCACCAGCTTGTACTGACCGAATTATTGCTCAGGAATATAATACATAACATTGTTGGTGAATATTAAGAATTCTCTCTTTTTCCTCACAAAAAAAAAGATACCTGATAAACTACGAACACATGGTTTTTACATAACCATTGTGGAGCACCTTTGTGGTTGTGATGGGCGATTGTCAACGTGCCAACACTTTGGTGTGTGGTTGGTTCTGTGGTTCTACTGATCCCCTGTCACAGAGTTATGTATCAAAACGGTGTCTCTTGGCTCGTGATGTGCAGGTGTGGAGTCCGGATGTGGTGGCAGCGGTCGAAAGAAGGTCAAGTAGGGTATGCCGTGCTGATGGACCGGTTGCGGTGAAGGGCGGATGCTAGGCTTGGACTGACGGACCAGACGACCGGGTGGCCAACCGTGGTGGCTCACACTTGGGACATCGACAAGCGCAAGTGTACACGGCGGAGGACACGTACGGGCTATGCTACTCGCGGACGGTTTGGTGGTTTGCCCTCAAAACCATCGGCGACGGTTTGGTGGTTTGGCCTCAAAACCATCGGCGGGGGATGCGTAGGCGGTACGATACTCACGGGCGGCTTTGTGGTTTGTCCTCAAAACCATCGACGACTGGTTTCGCGGGTTTGGGCCTCAAAACCCGGGCGAAGGTCCCGATGCGGACGGACTGCACATGGCGGCATCGGGGAGATCGCTTCGGAGCGACGCTACCGGTGAGGAGGCGCGGTGGCCGTCGGATCAGAAAAACTCAAGTTGGACCATAATGCCCCTGCCTAGGTTGTTCTCTCTTAGAATATCTAGGGTAGAAGTAAAATTATATAATAATCCTATAAATAAGAGGGACTGCCTCCACTCAGTCTCACCTAATCCATTCTAATTGTTCATCCTAGAGTTTCCCTGTCTCTACTTTTTTTGAGTGTGTGAGGTCCACTGCAAACTTTGTAGTGATTTGTTCGAGGAAAGAGCACCCCCTAGTGTGCTCGTGCCCTTTAGGCTTTTATCTTCAAGTGATTTTCGTGATGAATTTGTGTTCTTGTTGTTCTTGACTTGTTCATCCCGAACTCTTTTCTCCCCTCTAATTTTGTGGTCGAATTTCTTCGATTTGGCACCATTTAAGTCTATTTTTCTTGCGTTGATTCGAGCTATGACATGAGAGGATCAATCCCACCAAAGGATTTGGGCTAATTCCTCATGAGCAAGTAGATCGGGGCGATTTTGTGTTCATAGCGAGTTATTGGTCGTTTTTCACCCCCTTTGCGATTTCTCAAGATTCTCCTGAAATTGGGTGTTGATGTCTTAAAGAAATCTTCTCAACATTCCCAGGAACCTTCCTGCCAAGTTTCAAGTCAATCGGAGTAGTTTTGATTCAATTTTGGTATTGGATTCTTTTGTTCCAGAATTCTGTCCGCTGATATCGGACAAGTCCGACCCTAACCCGGATAGGTCCGGTATTTCCAACGTTTGACTTTTTTAGAGTTTTGAGCTAAGATTAAGTGGAGAACTTCCCTTTGGTGTCTAGAAGACAGAGTAAAATTTTATAATTTTTGGACACCGTTTGATGAGGTTTTGGAATTTTCTCTCATAGCACGCTGTGCTGTCAGGAATACCAGACTTGTCCGAAACCAGGTCGGACATGTCCGAGATTTGCAAGCTAAACACATATCGGACATGTCCGGTATGAACTCAGACTTGTCCAGTATTGCTCTGTCCAGCAAGGTGTTTTTCCCGTAGTTTACGCATTTGAACTCTAATTGCTTCACCGCTTGTTCCGCTGCTCTAGTGGTGACCCGCTGTGTTCCTAGTGGACCTCCACCCTCTCCATAGGGTCGTGGTCGCTACCGGTTTGTGTGTTTGCTTCTTGGGTGTTTGTTGAGTTGAGGACCCAAAAGTTTTGAAAGAAATTTTGAGGCTCTCATTCACCCCCCTCTGGTCGCCTATCCGGTCCTTCAATTGGTATCGGAGCCGGTTAAGGATCACTTCCACCTTAATCGGTCCGTGATCCACAAAAGGTGATATGGCTTTAAATCACCGACCGGGCAAGCCACCCCAATTCGTATGCAGGCCCATCTACAGGGGATTAATTCACGTGTTTAGGAGATCATTAAGAATGCTGATTATGTGGTACTTGCTGCCCGTATCAATCAAGAGCAGATCGACCAACACAATGCGAACAATATTGCCCGTGCTGAACTTTTTGCTGCTTTATCGATTTTTGAGTTCGATCATGTCTCCGATTGTGTGACGGCTCGAGAGATCTGGAGGAGGCTTCAAAGCTTCCATGAGGGTACAGCCCATGTCAAAACCAGACTCTACGAAACATACAAGCGAGAGTACGAGAACTTCACCCAAATGGATGGAGAAACTATTGACTCGATGTTTTCTCGTTTTACCACCATTGTGAACAACATGTGAGCTAACAATGCAGCTATGCCCTATGACGATCATCAAAGAGCACTCAAGCTTCTATATGCTCTAGATCGGAGGGTTTAGGAGGTCAAGGTGCAGGCGATCATTGAATCGGCCAACTACGAGACTCTCACCGTGGATGAGCTGTTCAGCAAGCTCAAGTCCACTAAGATCAACCTCAAGACGCAAGCGAGGATCAAGAATCCTTCTGCTCCTACCATGGCTTTGGTGTCAGATAAGTCAAGTTCAAGTTCTTCTTTGGCTAATCCATCACAGCTTTCGCTTGCCTTGTCTTCTCTTGCATCTACAACAGAGGAGCAGATGGAAGCACTTGGGGATGATGAGCTGGCGCTAATAATCAGCAAGTTCTCGAGGTTTCACAACAACCGCTTGAACCATAGACGTGGTGGCAATAAGCAAGGTTGCTTTGAGTGTGGAAAGCTCGACCACTATGTTGCCAGCTACCCCAACAAGAGCTACTCTGGCAAGAACGACTACAGCAAGCACAAGGACAAGTATGAGTCGTCCTCCCACAAGTACAAGTCCAAGAAGGATTTTGACCCCAAGCGCATGAACCAGAACAACTTCGAGGCCTTGCAAGCGAAGCAGCACGCTCTGGTCGTGAACTTTAGCGACATCGACTCCAACAGTGATTCTCCACCAAGTGATGATGAGGCCGAGAAGAAGGTGGAGAACAAGTTCAATGGCTTGAGCTTCTACGCCAATGAGCGCAGAGGAGGTTATTGCACCATGGCGCTCGACAACAACACCACCACCGACGACAAAGAAGAGGTCGACACCAACCCTAAGGTAGAACACACAGTCGAATCCCTCCTCGCTGAGCTTGATTCTGTGACTGACACCATGCTCAAGCAAGATACTTTGCTTATTCATACTGCTCAAGAACGCAATGGTTTCAAGGCTAAGTATCTTGCAGTGCTAGATGAGCTTGAGCATGCTAAGAAGGATAGGGTTGTTGTGTCCGATGAGATTGAATGCGATGAATGCGCTGTTCACATGTCTAGTCTCATTTCTTTGCAGTCCAAGTACTCTGTTTTGCTCGATGAGTTTGATGAGGTTAGATCCAAGCTAGTCATTTTGGGGGCTTGCAAGTCTTGTGTTGAGTTGCGCAATGAGCTCTTTGAGAAGGTTGTTGTTATCATTTTGCTTAAGCAGTCTAGTACAAGTGGTGGTGCTAAAGCTAAGTGTGCTTGTTGTGAGGATTTAGAGCTAGAGCTTGCTAACTGTAGGCATGACAAGAAAAAGATCGAAGAGGAAAACACATTCCTTCAGCACATGTTGAGTTAGCTTTCTTGTAGTGAGCTATAGTTGGGCATGATGATGAGTCAGTACAAGAGGGGTACTGACACAACGAGTTTAGGCTTTGCTTCAGGTGGAAAGGGTAAAAATGTCTTTGGTAAGGTTGGTGAACACAGTGGGTTGAGTGTGAGCGAGAAACCCACCAATCCTCCCAAGCTCATCAAGATTAACCCACCTAAGCCCTCTGAGCCTACCAAGCCCATTGTGAAGGATGGAGTGATTAATGAGAATCCCAAAGCTCCAGCTCAGAAACAAGTGTGGATTCCAAAATCTAACCACCTTAGGAACCCACTTGACACTTTGCCAAACATCTCTGATAAGCCCCTTCCTAAGGCCAAACCACCTCCAAGAGTGAACCAAGCCCACAATAGAGTGAGTCACCCACAACCCAAGAGAGAGGTGTACCACTGTGAGTATTGCAAGAGGGATGGTCACTTGTTTGAGTTTTCCTTTAGGAGGAAGAGAGATGAGAGGCGTCAGTTTGAGCTTTCACACCAGAACATGCATCGCCCATCTCATGGTATGCATGCTTCACCTGCTCACAGGAGCAATGCTAGACCTAGAGGTGTAAGACCTCAGGGTGCTAGGCCTCAGTTTGTGAGACCACGTGATGGTTGTGCCCGACGGGGTCCAAGTCGTTCTAAATACGACTCTCGGTCCCGTGGCAGTGGCTCTCAGTCCTACACTTCTAGTGGACCACGTTTTCTCTCTCATGGTGATCGCTACTCTCCCATGGGACATGGCATGTATGGTGTTTTTTCTAACACTTTTTCAGGGCAAATGACCCAGCACTGGTTTTCTCCTCAATTTACTAACCCCAGTGTTGGATCGTTTGCTCATCCCATGTCTTTCTATTGATGCAGCATGGAGGCTTGGAGAATATATGGCTTGTTGATTCCAGATGTTTGTGTCACATGACCAGAAATTCAAATTGGTTCTCCAGCCTCAGTCCCTTGACTTCCAAGGAGTATATCACTTTTGGGGACAATGATAAAGGTAAGGTCCTTTCTCGTGGGTCAGTAAGGCTCAATGAGAACTTTGTGCTCAAGGATGTTGCTTTGGTTTCGAATTTGCATTTCAATATTCTTTCGGTTTCGCAACTCCTTAGAGATGGTTTCGAAGTGCATTTTAAGCCAGGCCTTTGCTCGATTGTGCCTTTTGGACTTGTGTTTTGTGCTAATTTTTCTCACTCTTTCGGCGTGTCTCGGTGTTTGGTGGTAGGCACTTCTTCTGAGCTTTGAAAGTGGCATAGGAGGCTTGGTCATTTGAGTTTTGACTTGCTTGCAAGATTGAGCTCTCTTGATCTAATTCGAGGATTTCCTAAGCTAAAGTTTGAGAAGGACTTGGTTTGTCACCCGTGTCGTCACGGGAAGATGATAGCCGCTTCTCATTCCCCTGTGAAACAATTGATGACCAAACAACCCAGCGAGCTTCTTCATATGGACACTGTAGGTCCAGCTCGGGTTCGATCGGATGGTGAGAAGTGGTATGTTCTTGTGATTGTGGATGACTTTTCTCGCTATTCTTGGGTCTTTTTCGTGGAGTCCAAGGATGTAACATTTTCTCATGTGAGGGATTTGATTCTTAGGCTTCAAAATGAGCTTTCCAAGAATGCCATGAGAGCTATACGCAGTGACAATGGCTCAGAATTCAAGAACTCTCAGTTTGAAGCCTTTTGCAAATCTTTGGGTATTGAACATCAGTTTTCTTCACCTTATGTGCCTCAGCAGAATGGGATTGTTGAACGCAAGAATTGGACCCTTGTGGAAATGGCTAGGACGATGCTCGATGAGCATAGGACTCCTAGGCGCTTTTGGGCCGAAGCAATCAACACAGCGTGCTATGTTTCAAATTGCATCTTCCTTCGAGCTTTTACAAAGAAAACTTCTTATGAGCTGTGGTTTGGGCATCTTCCTAAGGTGAGCTACTTTAGAGTCTTTGGGTGTCGATGCTTCATTCTCAAGCAAGGTAATCTCGATAAGTTTGAATCTCGGACTTCTGATGGCATTTTTCTTGGTTATGCTACTCACTCTCGTACATATAGAGTACTTAATCTTGAGACTAACCACGTCATGGAGACTTGTGAAGTTACCTTTGATGAAACCATACCTTGTTCCTCTCCTGTCTTTGAGCGTGCAGGTGACCAGGAAATGGGTGAAAGCATCTTTGTGGAGGAGCAGGACGATGCTGATTGGAGTGCTCCCGAGCCGACTCCACCGGCTACCCCTGTCGACCCTACGACGACTACGTCTGTTCGTGGCCCCGATCCTTCTTCTTCGACTTCATGGGGGCCAAACGACAAGTATCCCTCTCTTGCACTTGAGGAAGCTCTAGCTGCAGTTCAGGGAGAGGCTACTTCATCAAGGACGGCACCTGTATACATTCAGCATCGCCATCCTCCTGAGACCATGATCGGTAACCTCAACCAGCGTGTCACTCGCAACAAGTTGTATGAAATCTCTCATTTTGCACATTCTGCTTTTCTTGCCGATTTTGAGACCGAAGATATTGGACACGCTTTATCTAACGCTGATTGGGTCAATGCCATGCATGAGGAGTTAGAGAATTTTGAGAGAAACCAAGTTTGGGTACTAGTTCCTCCACCTCCATAATATCATCCCATAGGTACCAAGTGGGTGTTTAAGAACAAGCAGAGTGAGGATGGGGTGATAGTCAGGAACAAGGCTAGGTTGGTTGCTCAGGGGTTTTGCCACAAAGAGGGTATAGACTTTGAGGAAACCTTTGCTCCTATTGCCCGTTTAGAAGCCATAAGAATCCTTTTAGCCTTTGCAGCTTTCAAAGGGTTCAAGCTGTATCAGATGGATATCAAGAGTGCTTTTCTCAATGGGTACATAGAGGAGGAAGTGTATGTGAGACAACCCCCTGGCTTTGAAAATTCCAAGCACCCAGACTATGTCTACAAACTCCATAAAGCCTTGTATGGTCTCAAACAAGCCCTGAGAGCATGGTATGCTAGGTTGAAGTCCTTTTTGCTTGGGAAGGGTTTTACCATGGGCTCTATTGATAAGACTTTATTTCTCCTCAAGCAAGGCAAAGACATTCTCATCATGCAGATATACGTGGATGATATAATCTTTGGTGGCTCTTCACATGCCCTCGTGGCAAGGTTTTCTGATTTGATAAGCAGGGAGTTTGAGATGAGTATGATGGGTGAGTTGACATTCTTTCTCGGGTTACAAATCAAGCAAACTCAGGAAGGGACGTTTGTACACCAAGGCAAGTACACCAAGGACCTGCTGAAGAAGTTCGACATGGGCAAGGCCAAGCCTCTTTCGATGCCCATGGAGACTACCATTGCCTTAGATGAAGACTTGGAGGGAGAAGCTGTGGACCAGAAGGAGTATCGCAGCATGATCGGGTTGCTGTTGTACCTGACGACGATGAGACCGGACATTCAGTTTGCGGTTTGTCTTTGTGTGCGCTTTCAATCTTCGCCGTGCACCTCTCATCGTCAAGCTGTCAAGCAGATCATGAGGTACCTCCGCTTCACTCCTGAGTTCGGGCTTTGGTACTCGACCGCTTCCACTCTTTCTCTCCTGGGTTATTCAGATGCTGATTATGCTGGTTGTCGTACTGAGCGAAAATCTACTTCTAGTACTTGTCAGTTTTTGGGTTTTTCTCTAGTCTCTTGGTCCTCTCGCAAGCAGTCTTCTGTTGCCCAATCCACATGTGAGGCTGAGTATGTTGCTGCTGTTGCTTGCTGTTCTCAGCTGCTTTGAATAGTTGCTACCTTGAGAGACTTTGGCTTAGACTTCACTCGAGTGCCTCTTTTTCTATGACAGCACCAGTGCCATAAGTGTAGCCAAAAACCCAGTGCTTCATTCCAAAACCAAGCACATAGAGGTAAGGTACCACTTCCTGAGAGACAACTAAGAGAAGGGCACCATAGACTTGATACACATCAGCACCGAGAACCAGAAAGCCGACATCCTCACTGAACCCCTCGATCAAACCTAGTTTGCACGCTTGCGAGGGGAGTTGGGAGTGTGCTACCCTTTTTAGATGAGGGTGGTTTTGTTCTTGTACACTAGTTTTTCTTTGGCTTCTTTTCTTTTTGCTTTTATTTTTGCCTTTATATCATATTGCATTGCATATCATCATGTATCATATATCATGTGCTTAGCTTCACTTGTATAGCTTGTTGATTAAGATTATGCTCTTGTTGATATGGTCTATGGATACATGATGGCTATATAGCAGCTTAGGCTCTTTTTGATCATCTTGATACATGTTATGAGCTAAGCCTGTTTTTAAAAATATGAACATGCTTAATACTTGATGAAACTTGGAAAACTGTTCACCCTTGAGATGGCAACTAGCATGTGTAGGATATCTAGAAATCCATTTGCTTTCATATGCATGCTTTAGTTGCTATGTCTCATGTTTCTTGAATCATACACTTAGCTCGGATTCTTGATATCTTTATGCTAAAACTTGATGTCTAAGCTAAGTTATGATGAAAATGGTTTAGAGTCGGATCTTTAATGTCCCACGGCAATGTCACGAGATTGCTTCTCATTCTTTTGAGTGAGATGAACTTGGGCATTGTAGTGCTAGTCCTCAACCACTCGTGACAAGACAGCTTCCCACTTGCACATAGGGATGAACTCGGCGTGGTTGCAAAACATGATAAAAATAACATAATTTTTGGCAGACAGTTTTTGATCCTCTCACATACACATGTCTAACAATAACCTTGTAATCCGCTGTAAAACTCAAATCATTGTTGAAGCTATAAGTGTTAAGTGCTTCCTTGAGACATGATGTATGATCGTTATATGGGGTAGTTCACTTTTGTATACATGTGCTAGCACTAGTTTGATTTCCTACTTATATGTGCTATGTGTTATCCTCTTTGGTGAACACCTTTTATGAGATATGCTTAAAATTGGTCAAAATGCTTATGATTCATATTTCGTTTCATTTGATCAGTTTGAGCATTGGCCTTGTCTTGCGCCTATTGTAATACATATACCGTACCAACTTGAGCATGTTTTTAATCCACTTGCTATACTCCTGAAGCTTTGTACATTCGCATTGTGCATCTCATAGCATGATTTGAGGGGGCGCTTATTTTGTGAGAGCTTGATAAGTGCATTTTTCAACAAGGGGGAGAATGATTCCACAAATCCAGAGTGTGCATTTATATGCATTTGTGAGGTTGCTGCACTTGTTAAGGGGGAGTTGCATATTTGTTTTGCTAGATGTGTCGAGCTGTTTGCCTCTGTCTTGAGGGTCTAGCTGCTTTTAGGTGCTTTGAGCTTGTTTTTCTTGGTTGCGTAGAGCCGTTGCCCATGTCTTTGGGGACCAAGTTGTTGGTTTGCTTTGCTTATTGCAAGTGACCCATTTCGAACTTTTCTTTGGCTTTTGATCACTTGAGTGGGTTTTCTCTGGCTTTGTGTTGGTGTTGACAATGCACTCATCAAGGGGGAGATTGCGAACACATGGTTTTTACATAACCATTGTGGAGCACCCTTGTGGTTGTGATGAGCGATTGTCAATATGCCAATACTTTGGTGTGTGGTTGGTTCGGTGGTTCTACTGATCCTCTGGCACAGGGTTATGTGTCAAAACGGTGTCTCTTGGCTCGTGATGTGCAGGTGTGGAGTCCGGATGCAGTGGCAGTGGTCGGGAGAAGGTCAAGTAGGGCGTGCCGTGCTGATGGACCGGTTGCGGTGAAGAGGGGACGCTAGGCTTGGACTGACGGACCAGATGACCGGTGGTCAGCCGCGGTGGCTCACACTTGGGACATCGACAAGCGCAAGTGTACATGGTGGGGGACGCTTACGGGCTATGCTACTAGCGGACGGTTTAGTGGTTTGCCCTCAAAACCATCGGCAACGGTTTGGTGGTTTGGCCTCAAAACCATCGGCAGGGGATGCGTACGCGGTATGATACTCGCAGGCGGTTTGGTGGTTTGTCCACAAAAACATCGGCGACAGGTTTCTCGGGTTTGGACCTCAAAACCCGGGCGGAGGTCCCGATGCGAACGGACGACACGTGGCGGCATCGGGGAGATCGCTTCGGAGCGAGGCTACCGGTGAGGAGGCGCGGTGGCTGTCGGATCAGGAAAACTCGAGTTGGACCATAATGCCCCTGAATAGGTGGTTCTCTCTTAGGATATCTAGGGGTAGAAGTAAAATTATGTAATAAGTCTATAAATAAGAGGGACTACTCCATTCAGTCTCACCTCTCCCATTCTAGTTGTTCATCCTAGGGTTTTTCTGTCTCTAGTTTTTTTTGAGCATGTGAGGTCCACTGCAAACTTTGTAGTGATTTGTTCGTGGGAAGAGCACCCCCTAGTGTGCTCGTGCCCTCTGGGCTTTTATCTTTAAGTGATTCTCATGATGAATTTGTGTTCTTGTTGTTCTTGACTTGTTCATCCCGAGCTCCTTTCTCCCCTCTAATTTCGTGGTCGAATTTTTTTGATTTGGCACCGTTTGAGTCTATTTTTCTTGTGTTGATTCGAGCTATGACGTGAGAGGATCAATCCCACCGAAGGATTTGAGCTAATTCCTCACAAGCAAATAGATCGGGGCGATTTTGTGTTCATAGCGAGTTCTTGGTCATTTTTCACCCCCTTTATGATTTCTCAAGATTCTCTTGAAATTGGGTGTTGATGTTTTGAAGAAATCTTCTCAACATCCCCAGAAACATTCCTGCCAAGTTTCAAGTCAATCGGAGTAGTTTTGATTCTGTTTTGGTCTTGAATTCGTTTGTTCCAGAATTCTGCCCGCTGATATCGGACATGTCCGACCCTAACCCAGACATGTCCGGTATTTGTAACATTTGACTTTGTTGGAGTTTTGGGTTGAGATTAAGTGAAGAACTTTTCTTTGGTGTCTAGGAGCTTAGAGTAAAATTTCATAATTTTTAGACACCGTTTGATGAGGTTTTGGAATTTTTTCCCATAGCACGCTGTGCTGTCAGAAATACCGGACTTGTCCGAAACCAAGTCGGATATGTCCGAGATTTGCAAGCTGAACCCATATCGGACATGTCCGGTATGAACTCAGACTTGTCCGGTATTGCTCTGTGCAGCAAGGTGTTTTTTCCGTAGTTTGCGCGTTTGAACTCCGATTGCTTCACCGCTTGTTCCACTGCTCTAGTGGTGACCCGCTGTGTTCCTAGTGGACCTCCACCCTCTCAATAGGGTCGTGGTCGATACCGGTGTGTGTGTTTGCTTCTTGGGTTGTTTGTTGAGTTGAGGACCCGAAAGTTTCAAAAAAAATTTTGAGGCTCTCATTCACCCCCTCTGATCGCCTATCCGGTCCTTCACAAACATGTTTATCACAATCTACAAGGATTTGTTTAACAAGAGAAACCAAGCTTGTGTGAAGTGAATGTTCGCTTACAAATTTCTGTGTTTACTTTCCTTTTTTTTTACCACGCTATTGCATGGTAACTGCTGGCTGTGTGCTTCCTCTGATTGCGAAAGGGGCCCAAAGCCAATACTTGTCGCTTTAGTTGTAAATTACCCGATCGTGACGTGTGTGTGGTATGAATCAGATGCTCTGTTGCCGCAGAGATGCTGCTGCAGAATTGAAACCCTCTGATTTCACCTGGTTTTGAAGACGGGTGACTTGAAATGCTCGAGGACCGCCGTTGGGTCATAGCCGGACGGATCAGAGCAGCCTCTGAAATTTTCACGACCACTGCCAAACCTGCATATATTGTTTATTTATATATGTATGTTAGAGATCCCTGCCTCTATATACCAGCGGAAGAGCGGCCGATTAGGAGTCATGTAATAAACGAATTAAAAATAGGCAACTACGTACCTTATTCTCTGTAGTACGTACGTGTCTGACCTGTACAGTGTACACTACCCGTATGAGAGATCAAGGATGGGGCCGTTGGGATGGCTGTTGACTGCGCGCCTTAGTGCGGCCTTTACTGTCTTCACTTCCACCCAGTTCTCGGTATTTCTCCATGGGAAGAATTGAGCAGTTACTTTCTTAAGCGAATGGAGGCACTGCAAGCTATCAAAGTCGAATTCAACATGGTACCGCCGCACAGTGATCCTCAACCTGAGAGATTCGAGGCACTGCAATGCTTCCCGTACAAACGTCAGCCAGCATTCGGTTTGGAGGTGGCGCAATTTGGGGAATGCACCAGCAGAACAAGCAACGACGATACCATGTAAGCTGTCCGCCCATCCGAGCCTGAGATCAAGACACCAGAGCTGTGGCAAACTTCCAAGACGGGATAGTTCCGACACTGTCAATGACCTCAAATCCAGTTCCAAGTAGACGATGTTGTCAAGTGAGGCGTCGATCCACACTGGCATGTCAGTACCATATAGGGATAGATGACGGAGTAGTACTTTACAGGGCGAATAATCGTCCCACATGGTATCATGAAACCACGGCTCGTCTAAATATCTGAATTTATCCCTTTTTAAAGGTCCGAAAATACGAACGACTAGTTCCTCTATCTTCTTCAATTTGTTTAGAGACTCCACTAAGGCCTTGTTCAAGCTGTCAGAGAATCCACATGTGTAAATTTGGAGCACCCTGAGCTCTGTCAGATTACCCAGTTCTTCAAGAGAGCCAGCTAGCGCTGTCAGCCTCTTATCTTTTTCAGCAAAGAAAGCTTGCTTCTCGTTGTCGTCAGCCGACGAAATGTCTATTTCCAGTGAGTACAATATGTCATCGTCAGCCGACGAATTGTCTATTTTCAGTGAGTACCATATGTCGTCGTCATGAACAACAGCAAGTAACAGGCGCAGCTCTTCCAATGACGTTAGGCTTCCCATCCCTACTGGCAATTTAAAAGGGCCGCCAACATCACAAAGCAAGCTCTTCAGTTCTCTCAGCTGAGTAACACTCTGTGGCAGTTCCGAGATTTCGGTTTCCATCAAGTCTAGTATCTGTAAACATCTCAAATCCCCTATTTCCATGGGCAGCTCCCTAAGATAAGTTCCAGCTAGGCTAAGGAATCTCAAGTGACGTAACTTTGCAACACTCTTGAGCCAATAAGCATTCTCTCCATAATTTACTCCCTTACAGTGCTCTAAAGACAAGACACGCAAAAGCTGAAACCTTGGGAGTAACGAGTCTAGTCCCATCCGAATAAGATTGCAACCGTTAGCATTGAATGACCTCACTTCTTTTTTGATGCACGCATTAACCATGTCACGCTGCTCCAGAACACTCTTGTGTACGGCCAGTATACGAGCATTATTTAGGGAAGATAAATGTTTCTCATCAGTATCCAATATAGCAACAAAGTTTTCTTCTTTTGCCACGGAACAAACCAAATCAAGAACCATGTCGTGAACACGACAAGCACCTATGGAGCCAGTTTCAATCCGATCATGATCCCACCAGAACTCTACTGGCTGAATGAGGCTTCTTTTAATAAGCTCATTGAAGTAACCTTCTCCAACCTTAAATAGTGTTTTCCCTTTTTCTTGCCCCACAAAACCTTCGGCTATCCACTTCCACACCAATTTTCTTTTCTCAATCTCACTGTCTTCTGGATATATGCTTAGGTACAATAAGCATGTCTTCAGATGACATAGTAGGTCAAAGTAGCTATACAACAATATCTTTTTGGTGTTCTCTGCTTTGTTATCTTCATGCCCGAACTTTATTGAATTGTACACCTCAGGCCAATCCTCCACTCGTTTACCATCCAATAAACTAGCTATTGTAATTATAGCTAATGGTAGACCACCACATTTCTCTAAGATGTATTCAGTATACTGCTCGTCCGGTTGATCAAAAGTCCTTGTGGATTCACCGGTTAATCTTGCATACAATAGTTTCTTGGACTGATCAAATGAAAGTGGTTCCAATTTGCAACCTTCACCACTGCCTTTTGTAACATCATTAATGTGAGAAGTGGTCATTACTCTACTTCCATTTGCATTATCTATCAAAGCACACTCGATGATTTTCCATGATTTTGTATCCCATATATCATCAATAATGATAAAATACCTATTAACATGACAACACAGTACCAAAGAATTAGATAAAGTATCTAGGTTTTCATAGAAAACCATAAGCATGATAACCATCTTGACATGTAGGATAAAACTCACTAATGGTTCAATCACAAAAGACATGGACAACACAAGAGCCCTAAATGACTCATTAATTAGTTTTGAAAATAATTATGCCTATCATTTGATTATTGTTAAAAAGGGTTTATAAAGTTCAGTAAAATAAAATGGACATATTGTGCTACAGAGGAATACTGTGATAAGTATGCTTAACGTAATATTGTGTAACAAAGCTTAACGTAATATCCAATAGTTAATTACTTCAAGTTGTTTGGCAAAGAAGTGAACATTTGGTTGTAAGAAGTTGACTCGATAATAAAAATCCTTGGTTTGATATGTGAGTTTAGTCCAAGATCCTTACTGCAAAATTTTTCACTGGCAAAACAATGCAAAAATGACAACCTACGTGCTTCCTACCATGCATAGCTATATATCTTACGAGTTCCACAAGTTTTGTGTCCCTACATGTTTTTTAGGGTATATATAACTTGGTGCACAAATACTATGAATAATGGAGAAGCAACAACATATTATATGACCAAGGATCAAGGGTACATAAACAAGGGCTTATTATCTGGACATTTTGACAAGATTCAAACAAGAAACAGAGATAGCCTTGTACATGGTGCAATACTTATTTGACTTCATCATGTGGATGATCTCGTTGAGATGAATGAAACGGACTTGATTCACTCAATTTGGAGATGCAAAAATTACACCATCCAGACGATAGTGACACGAGATGAAAAAGAAAAAGAAGATAGAGAGATAGCTGATCCGAGTGAAGAGAGTCAAACATAGGGGTATGTTAAGTCCCCGAGAGGGAAGCTCCTGACCGATAGATCCCATGACCGATCTCTCAAGATTGCTCGGGGGCTATACCTATCGGGCACACATATGCATTTAACGGCATTGCTTTGAGCTTTGGAGGGAATAATTTTTTATACATGCATTTGCCAGCAATTAAGAGAAACATAAGCACAAAGAGTTGATTTTTGGGTGTGACTTTGTATATGTTTCGAGACCAATACGCATGTAGCTAGGGAGTTGCATTCAATGGGCCTGTCGCTTTACATTTGTTGGTTGTGTTGAGCCTCCTGCGTCTTTTGGAGGAACCAATGTGCTTATTTTCTTGATTGTGTCAAGTTGTTGCCCATGTCTTTAGAGGCCAAGCTTGCCTAGTTTGAGCTTCTTGCTCTTCGCCTTCCTTTAATTTTACATCACTTTGAGTGAGTTCATATTTATTTTTGTCCCTCCGTGTCAATGTTGGCATTGCACTCATCTAGGGAGAGATTGAGATGACATAATGGATATGTGCCCATGTCATGGATGATGAGTTAATGTGATGGCGAGATGGTAGAAGTTTGGTCAAGTTAGTTCTCGGGTGATTTGGACTAACCAATGTGTCAAGTTGGGTTTCTTGTGCATCATGTCTCTTGTCTTGTGAATGTGCAAGGGCTGAGTGTAACACCTTTGGTGTTATATTAACTAAAACCTGCCATGTCATCATATGCACTGCAAAGCATGCATGATTAAGTCAATCTTGATGTGCATTAACTAAAACAAGTTTACGTTTCATAGGTTGATTGTGTTTCTGAAATGTGTTGTCACATGAAATAATAAAACCCTACTTTCGAATGTCATCCCAAATACTTAGTTTATATTCTATGTACTTGAGGTGTAAACTGTGTTTACACTAGTGTCAAGCATAGTGTATAAATCTAAGTCCAACCCTAAAAATTATTTCTATATTTGAAGTTGGATTTGGATTTCAAAGCTTATTCCCAAGCCTTGTAATTTAAATTTAAATTCAAATTGGAAATGCTATAAAAGGTTTTTCAAAAGTCAACTTGGTCAACCAAGGGTGTCATTGGGTCATTGACCTAAAAATGTCCTTGGATGATGTATGTGATCACTAATAACCAACCAATTAAAGTAGAAACTAAATCGAGTTTGAATTCGGTTTCAAAAAAAACTCTTTATTTTAAAACCTAGTTTTATCCCCTTTTCTGTAATTCAAAATCTATAAGGAATTTGGGGAAACTCTAAAAAGATAGTTTGTAGATCTTGATAAGAGCTACAAAGTTGGTATTCAAAGTTTTTCAAGTTTCCAAAAATAATTTCAAATAAATTTGAAAATACAGTTTTCTAGCAATTTGATTTTAAAATCATAATTCAAAAATTTTGCATAATTTAGAAAACTTTGTATATGAAAAATTTTTGGTTTGACAAGTTTAACATTTTATAGTTTTGAAAATTTTCAAGTTTTATTGAGAAATCAAAAGTAATTTCAAATGTTTGTTTCTAGGGTTTTATTCCCTTTTTGAATTTGAATTCATATTTCAAAATCCAGACTGAATTTGAGGATGCCAGTTAAATGAAAAGTGTAGCTCTTGGAAAGTTATGCAAATGATATTTTTGGAGATTTTCAAGTTTCTATGTAAATTTTGGAATAATTTGTAATTTCAAATGAATGGCAATTCTGTAATTTTCTCGAACAGCACCGAGACCTATCGTCGGCCGCCATCGCCGGCTTCTCAACCCGCGTCGCCGTCCACCGCCGCACATGCATGGCCGCCAGCGTGCTCCTAGACACGCGAAGCTTCGCCATCGCCGTGTCGCTCGTCCATGCTTCGCTTCTGCCCTATAAATATGTCGGCCGCCACCATTTCTCTTCTTCTTTCTCCCTGCTGCCGTCGCCGACGACCTTGCTCCGCCGCCCAAATTCGCCTCCGTCGCTCCATCTCTGCTCACTTCGTCTTTCCAAAAGCCCCGCCACGTCCTTGCGCTTCGATTGGGATAGCTCGTGCTCGCTCTCTCCGTCCTAGCCGCCCGCACGACGTCGTCTTCCTCGCGACCGGCCGTCGAGCCGCCGCGAGCTTCCTCGCCGTCCACCGCCGCTGTAACACTCTGGTGTTAAGCAAGCATAATCATTTGCATTCTTAAGCATAAGCATCATTATGCATAGCATTAATGAAAAGAGTGATTGTCATTTCATGTATCATGTGTGATTATTCAATTTATACTTGCCTTGCACATGAATTGCATATGTGGTATGAGTGTTTGGTGTTGGATGACCTCTAAGGTAACCTAGACATGTTTAGAACATCAAATTAACCTAGGTTTATGTTCATGGTTTTGGTTAATTAAGTTTTGTTGTCATGGTTGACCAAGGCGGACCATGAGAGTAGTTTTGTTTGACTAAATTGGAAGTGGTAGCTAGAGTGCTTGCATGTGTGTGCACCTAAAATAAAGTTTATAGAGAATTTTATAAGGAACAAAAGTTGTTTTTACCACTTTTCATGAAAATGCTTGGAAGGTGTTCAAAAATGTTGAAAAAGGGCAAAATTGGGGGCTGATTTTCCATTTTGGGAATTTTTAAAAGGTATTTTAATTGGATTTTTGTATTTCAAAATCTAAGAAGAATCTGGTAAAACTTCTTTAAGATGAAATGTTCTACTCTTCAAAATCTACCTTTCTTATATTTTGAGTTTTTGCTAATTCGGCTTAGTTTAAAAGTTATTAAGCAGCAAAGTTTGTTCTGAATTCATGAAAACAGCTTTTCGGTGACGGTTGGTTCCTGGCCGTCAGGGAAATCCCCGACCAGGAAAGCGCCGTGGCCGCCCGCGGCAGCATGCGTCGGCCGCGTGGCGCTCGGGGTCTGCCGAGGCCGGGCTGTTTTGGCCGCGTGGGGCGTCGTCCGAACGCGGTCACTCCTTCACTCGCCCGAGCCCTCACTCTCTCTCCCTCGGCCCCTCTCATTTCTTTCTCTGCTCGCCGCCGCGTCGCCCGAGCTCGCCTCGCCGCCGTTCCAAAATTCGCCCCCGTCCGCCGTGCATTCTCTCGATTGACCCCGCAATCGAACGCGCCCGAGTCCGCTCCACCTTCCTCCACCCTCGCCTCGGTCGGTTTCGTCGAGGTATACCCGAATCGCTCCATTTTCTCCCCGGCCGCCATTGCCGCACCTCGGCTTCACCGTGGTCCCGCCGCTCTGGCCATCCTCCCTCGCCATTAGGGTGCAAATCAGACGCGTCATGGTAGACAGCTGCTAGGACGATGGTCAATGGCATCGATTAGGGTTTCATGGGGTCGGATTTCCGTCGGGCCGCCGCTCGGAGTGCCGCCGCTCCGCCGCGCTCGAGCTCCGACCACCTCCAGCCGCTCCCTCCTATCTTGAGTACCCTCGATAGATGCGCGCTGCTCTCCTCTCTCTTTTTCGCCGGTTGGTGACGCCGGAGCGCCGCCGGGACGGCCGGCCGAGCCTCACCGCCGACGAGGACCTTCGGGTTAGAATTTAGGAAACCCTAAGGTTCTCGGTGTAAAGTTGCCAGACACAGGGATTTACCTAATAGGGCTTGGTTAGTTTCTGGAAATGTTAGGGTCCCCGGTGTAAAGTGACTTTTTCTTTTTCTTTTTCAGAATAGATTTCAGATTTCAGTTTAAACTTTGAAAATTCATAACTTGCTCATT